>JABWDB010000003.1:0-721250 GCA_019614645.1 Stratiolaelaps scimitus | reverse complement strand
TTGCCGAGGTTCCTGAGGCTAGCCTGCTCGGCTTTACTTGATTCGGCCGGCCAATGCTGACGTGGTTAGCAAGCTTGACTTACAGTGCTGGTATTACCGAACCAAAGAGGACTGAAGAGCGGTCCGAGGAAAGGTCAAAAGACCTCGGCGAGGGAGGGGAGAGTGGGGCGGGCAAGACCTTCAATTCTTTTCGTTTCTTTCTTTCCTTAGCTTTCATTTATGATTGATAGCTCAATCCTTCACATTTTTCACACGCGACCCGCAGGGAAAACTACTGAGATGGCGACGAGGAGCAGTGGGAAAGAGGATACGCCACATGCCTGGAGCGTACCGACTGCTCGTTGCAACCAGCGCCTGTGTCGCTGCGGTGCCTTGAAGCCAACTGCGCCCGCGGTCGCGGGCTAGCTCGCACACTCACACAGATTCTTCTTTCAACATTTTTGAGAAACTTTGATAACCTCGAACTTGGTCCCCTACCGTAGTGGTAGACACATGCACACAATCAGCGACGCACGTTGACTTTCGCTGTGAGAAGCAACGCGACCCATAGCGTTTGTATGGAGAACGAAAGTGTATTGTTCTTTTAATGGTGAGAGCTACAATGCTGGTATTTGACAAAAAGAAACCACAAGCTACAGTGTAGAACGGATTGCTTTGGTGACGGAGAGGCGAACTTCGGCCTAGGCGTCTTCTGCTCAACATATCGCAATGCAGCTGATAACTTCGAATTGGACTAAGCATTTTCTTGAGTCGAGTTTCTCTCTCTCGTAGTTTTTGTACGTTCTATGTACAGTTCTCATTAGAGTACCAGTCAGCACGCGATTAGTGATAATCGTCTACGCAATTGCACTAAACGACCTTTGAATTTGTCAATGCTAGCCGATCGCCTCATCCTTAACAATTGTGTGTCTATTTAACGTTCGACGAAACGTTATCGGTAAATTGAAGCGAGCGAAGAAGGCCTATGCTCATATTATGGCACATAACAATTGGATCTAACATTCACCCTAATATTCTGATATTCGTACGACAAAGACCACCAATTTACAAACGAGCTCTTCGCGCTTAGAGTTATCTATCATGACCATTACATACACGTCATATGTATAAGCAATGAAAAATCACGACTAGAGCAGTTGTTTGCACATATTCACGTACATCGTAGTCACACATTTAATCAGAGAGGCAGTTTCGTTGTGAGGCAACCGCAACCCTCCGAGAAGCGTCACCCACCGTGAAATGCTCGAGGAGTTGTGGCAGCGAGATGTCGGATGAAACTCAACGGACGAATAGGCAGAGATTCTCCGCTCCGATGAACTCACTTCTGAGCCTGTCCCTGCTCCGATATCTCATTCCAACCGATCATCAGCACCATCATTGTCACGCGAGGTGCGGACCCCGCCGCCATGTTACTTTCCGAGGACGGAGCAGCCAGCCAGTGTAAGTCACTCAGGCACCAAGAATCGAGCATCGACGATGTTGGAAAAAATAATGTATTCTTCTATTTCGTTTACTTGGTGTGGCCGACCACGAGCATATCGAGAACATACACTTTCAATTCACTTATGTTTTATGCAGAATTCAATACGAAGGTGGACACAGAGCATGAGCGTCTCCATATCGATGCTAATTTTTATATCAACATTTGTACGATTGAATGTTATTGTACGATAACGAAATGACAATTGATTTTTAGAAGGAGGTGAAAATAATCGACAAAGAAGAGCCTCTAGAATAAATTCGATATAAGCTCCGATAACTAACTTCATATCGTAGCTTGAGGGGTGATACGTAGCTTCATAGCATAACATAACATTTGCAGTTTATTTCCGGAACTGCAATTTTACAATGCTTAAGTTCTCGATTAAAAAAATAGGGTAAAAGTACTTCGTAGCTTCGTGGAGATGTAGGTTCGTTTTACGTCGATAACAAAACAAAGAATAAACTGGACTACTGTATAAATCGGCTGTGTCATTCTTCTTGAATGACTTGAATTTCATAGTGATACATAGTTTAACCGCTAACGAATATTGGTGCTATTTCGTTGTTGGGGCATTCAGCGGTTGTAGAAGTCGGACTTTTATTTGTCCGAGGATAATTCATGTCTACGCGTCGAACTCGATAGGCATGTAAGTGTGCTCATAATAGATTGACGCATTAGCGCTTTTTGAATTGTTGGGTCACGGACCTTTTTTAAAGATTAATTTCGGAAGGCCACGATGCGACACAGTGATAAGGTATCCACGATTTTGCTGGCTGCTCAGACGAATTGGCGAACCTCAAGTCGACTCGAGACAAATATATTATACAAACAGTTGACGCAACAAAGCCTAGTAGGGTGGCTGTACCATCTGAATATGACCTCTGCTAGGAACTACGGAGACGATTGGTGGTCTATGTACGATATGTATGCTGCAGGTGTCACCGCACTGCACCTAGACCTCGTGAGAGGGGGCTTTCAACGACTCGGCACCTCGATTGCCACACAGCGAACCTGCAGTGTCTCGATTTCGACGTCCAGCGTTTGTCTGACGAAAAAGGCTAGTCTTGTCATCCTCCACCGATGACGACGACGACGGCGACGACGAGCACACTGAGCTGGGTATTGAGCTGACGATTCTGTCTTATTCCTCGACGCTGGAAACAAATCAAGTCTACCCGCGAAATGTGCTTACTTATATATAAGAGGTGCGTACCAGTGTGGTGTACACGGTAGTGGCGGAGCACTAGCGGATTCCGATTGAAATTTAGCCGCCTGATTGCGACGGATACAGGTTTCCTCTGGCGTGGTCGTGTATGTTCGTTTTTACTGGTACACAAACAGTGAAAAGCAGTTCGCTTATTTTACGACGACCACGCTTGGAGGCGGCGGTAGAACCCGAGTCCTTTTGACGGAAGCACTCGGGTCGAGGCGACAGGAAACGACGAGATTGGTAACCTTCAAGCAAAGCGACACTGAACGCAGATGGCAGCCATCGAATGAAGGGCCGGCTGATAACTGAAACTTAAGTACCTTTTAGGACAATAGCAGCGCAGGCCTAGCTTCGAATTGCGCTCGGTCGCAAGAATAGTCGTATGTCTCTCATGAAGGTCAATAGTATGGAACAGCCCCTCCCTGGATTCGGCTAATGGGGACGTTCCTGCAATGGGTTAACGACTGCCCCCTGCAAATAAGATTCGTTGTAGCCTTTCGTGACGCGCCGCTCGGTTACAGCCCACTGTCTGAATGCTCCTTATGCAATTACGCCCTATTTAAGTGAGTCGATCTGTAGAACAAAGGGTAACCTTCAAAACTTTTCACGTCATTTTGTTGGGCCGTCGCAGAATCGTTAATGATCCACTATTGAATTGCAAACAATAACTTAGGTCAAAAGCTTGTGTTATACCCGTAGTAAAGAGGAGGACAGTGTGGGGCAATAGGCATTTGATGAATTCACTAACACAGTGTTTTTTTTGTTTCATTCTAATGATTCGTTAGATGTAGTACATCTGCCTTTCGTTCGCCGCAGAAATCCGAGGCTGGAAAATTCGAAGCCAAATGCAGGCGAGTTGAGCGTGAATATGCACATATGTACAACAAAAAAAGAATGATTAACCAGGTTAGGTCGTCCGTGTAAAACAAAGACAATACTAAAATAAACAACTCGTTCTATGTGGTGGAAATAGGTTCATACTGCGTAGAAGCCAAAATATAGATAAGACTCTCTGCGGTTGAATTGACGTGTTATCTTACTGTTGTGTGTACTGGCTGTCGTATTAAGTGTTAGAAAGTTCCAAAATAGACGCGTTCAATATTAGGAAAAAATACTGTGTTGTCTTTATAAATCTGGCAGCTTCCGGTATTGTTTCAAGGCTCTATTGAGGTCACCTTTACTTACTAATTTTTACTCTCGTTTCAACATATAAACCTAATCGAATAGTAAAAATAAATCTACTCTTTCCCGCCACCTCGATATCCTTCAAAGTTTCATTGCTACCCAGTATGGCGAGGTGGGTACAACGGGATCTGTTGCCACGGGAGTATGTGAAATACTGTGAACCCGATAAAGCCATTTTTTTCTCGCCATTATTCATCTATAGATACCCCCATAGCTTCCTCTCCATCGTCTCGGGAGTCGTCTTACACAATACTGGCAACATAGTCACTATATTACATACGAGCATGTAGTGTTTCGAAGGCAGGGGGTGAGTATGTCCGTGAGTGTGTTTCCCATTACAAAATTTGCAGAGGGGTACCATTGCAAAAAGACCCGGCCAAACATAGGAGCAAGTACACAGACCCGAGCGAACGAAAGAGCCCTCCGAACGAGGCCGACGCGAGAAGGGACCAGTCTCTGAATAGAAGTGTCCATCCGTTTCATTTTCGTATACACACCCGCGCCCTTGAGTGGTAGAGCCATGATTATCGCTACCCATCGCGTCGAGAGGGGACACGAGCCCTCGCTGAATGTGAACAACTCGCTAACTGAATATGAAGCATCGGGTGCCGTCCACCCCTTTTTGCACACATCCTCACGCGCACTTCAGACCGTCTCAATTTTCGCTCGTAGGAAAGCATTCAGTCGCGCGAGAGGAAGTTTTGAGCCACCAAGCGGAACGAAAATATTGCGGGGAATACCGGACGGCAGGGAAAAGTGCAAGCCGGACAAGACGAGAGGAGGGCTAGGCGAGCACGAAGCATAGGGGAGATTTCTGAGGAGAAACTGGACGACTAAGACCTCGAAGGGTGGAAGAACTCATCGGCTGCGGCGAAGCGCCAAGGCGCTGTTTGATTAGCTCGCTCTCTCTCTCTCTCTCTCGACAGCGGTGGGGAGTAAAATACCACTACAGGCAACTATCGTCGTCGGCCTCGCGCGGATTCTCACACTGTTCTCATTATCATTAGCGGAGCGGGTATTAGAAAGAAGAAGCTCACAAAATGTCGACCAGACACCCGGCAATAGTTCAGGAGAGCGATGAGAGCTGTCGATTATTGTTCGCAGCTAAATATGGGCTTGTTCAACCTTAGGATTATTATGATTATTAAACATCAAAGTAACTGGACGCATTTCTATGCGAAGGCTCGATTTTTCTTGATGCTCGAAGTATCTTTATGTCATTCAATGTACACGCTGTTTAAAAGCTATAAGATAACGCGTCACTTTAAATCCCTGAGACATTTGGCCAGGCGAACATTGCAGGTGCCACCAATGGGTACGACAGGCAATGTGCAGATGAAGGTTGTGTTACAGGTTATATTTATGAAGTGATTGACAACGATGATCTCCGTAACGGTGGGCCGAGAGTTCAGTATTCGTTGACTGGGGGAAGGAGGAGAGGGTTATTCCGTGGAGTTGTTTGACAAATGTTCCCTTTGAGCAAGTATTTTTATGTGAAGCCGTTCGAATAATTATGTTAACGTATCATGTTGCCTCATATGTTCCTCGTTTCGTGGTGTTCTCTGAAAATGTCGAGTTTTTCGACTACAAGTTGTATTTGATTTCATGTTCGAACTAATATATTAAGTATATGTAACAAAAGGAAGCAGTTCATTATAAGGAACTAAAATGGGTCGTCATTGTGATGAGGTGTGTCTCTAAATAACGAGACGAAGATGGCGGGTAGCGGATACACCCACGGGAGTTGCCATCTGACACGTGGCAGAGGGTCCACGAAGACTATGAGGAACCTATCAAATCAAAGATTTGTATTTTTTGTACTTGGAAATGCTTCTTGCAGTTAGAGGTGTCTCGAGTCTAGATGGTCACCTCAGCCGGAACCTCTAGACGGCATTGGTTAAGTCTCGGTCGGCTCAAGCCGTTCATCACGGCCATCGTTAAGACGCGGAACGTATTGATTGCGTTCTGTTTGCTTGGCGTTTCCTGACAACAGTCGCATTCGACACTACTCATGAAAATGAGCAAGACTTTGGTCAAGTTTTGAATCAAGAATCCTTAGACAGACTCAGTTAACTATGGCTAATGATAATAACTATTACAAGTGACTAGGTATCATAAGTTATAAGTGAGATTTTGACTTCACCGAGGGGGCAATTAATATGGTACACGTTAGATATTAAATATATATATCAACAGAGAGATTGAGAGAGATTACGAAATTCATTCTTGTGAGATCGACGCAAATGTTTTTACTATCAGACAGATAAGCGGAGCATTATTTAATAGTGCCATTACATCCACCATAGAATTCGGCGCGGGTCAACCGAATCAGGTGGTATTAGAATGAGTATGGTGATGTATAACTCAGATGTATTTTAGAAGCGTAAATAATATAACTACAATAAGAAGTGTGTCAATCCTAGCGCCACCCGTTTGGTGTATTTTATTTTGAAAATTGTATTTTAGGGCAGAATAAATTTTAATTGCGGCAGTTTAATTCGAAACAATATTATTCTAATCCTTCTTGTAGGGTTCCGTTAGAGTCTCGTATATAGATCTGTACCACTGCAAGCTATTGTCCAAATCAGTGGTGGCGTAGAAAAGCCTTAAGAGGTTTAAAGGCTTCCGAACCGGTTTGAGTTTTCTATTCGATATTATTTATAAGGCTCCAATAATCGGCGGCTGTTGCCAAACGACTTCTCTTGTAGCCAGTTAAATTCAGTATTAGTATTAAGGTGAATTTATTAATATGATACACTATGTAGGATATTTGTAAGCATGGATAGATTTCAACATACGCTGTGAATGGCTTACAGAACAGATGCCGTTGTCTACTATAAAATACTACTACGTAACAGCAAGTTGCGCCCCAGACAAAGTTAACGAATGTTCAATTAACAAATAAATAATTTGTTCGTCGTAGACGGTTGTAGCGCTGTTGTTTGTCCCATATGCTATAATTTCATTAGAGAAAATTAAATTCTAGATATCACGCTAAACAGCGTCCTATTTCTCTCAATGCCTAATTCAATTAACGCCACATATTGTACAAGGCTAAATAGGCTTCCACAAGAGATCCTATAAATATAAACGGGTGATCCCAAAAAAGCTCACAGTATATTTTGTGTATCCTCCGTTCTTCTTCTTCGTCTTCTATGGCTAGGATCATTATCGTTGATAACTGATTCCAAACACGAGAAGACAAATATTTAAATATTGCGAAACCAGATACGGCAAGATCCTGTAACATGAGCCGTGGCACGAAAATAATGAGATCCTTTAACGATATATTAATAACAACCGCTATGATAGCGGTCAAAGAGATCTGACCAAATGCAATGCCTAATCAGTGCGTGGAACCCATCGACAAGGACCTAAATCTGTTCGATATCAATGGCGACCGGGGGGAGGTACTGTTATTTTTTGGATATCGCATGCGTGTGTGTGTCTGTCTCCGACGGTATGTACTATAAGTGGTTGTATATATTCCTATGTGCACCTACTCGTGTGTATCACGGCATTCGCAGACGCTGACGAGCAGAGCCCGGTGGCCTGGTGGTGCATTCGCCTTGCAATCAAAGGAGACCCGTAGGTGCTCACGGGTTCGATCCCCACCGTTGTACATTTTTGCATTTTCAAGGGGTCTGTCTAGCAAAGCAATGCCGAAAGTAGCACCGTGGACGTTAAATGCTGGCTGAGAGTCAGCCCGGAATATTTCTAGACGCTGACCAATTCGAGGTGAGCAATGCGCCCTTAGTTTCAGAAATAAATTTAAAGTTCGTTTTTAAAAATATTTTTGACTTACTCAAAAAGCTCTAGTTTGTGATGGATGCTGGTTGTGATACCGATGGCTGTTACCTGGTTTAGTCACAATTCATAATTGAACCTGCTCAAAGGTTTCCCTTCGGACTGAGACTTCATTCTAACTTCATGTAAAAGGCGCCGTGAGACATCCACCGATCTTGTCAGCACCCTGTGGACCAAGTCCTTAGAGGCCAAAGAGACTTCAAACCGGCAAAATCAAACCCTTGAGGGGAATTGCTATTTATAACTAGGGCTCACTCTGTCTTTCTCTAACGTCTAAGAACATAATGTCTATTATTACGGGAATATATTATCTCTGGCTCAAAGGTTTAAAGCAACTGGTCTAAGAATAATGAAGGCACTCCTCAGCGTGTATATATATATATATATATATAATGAAAATGCTGATGAATTAATGAATATTGACATTAACTGAAGGCTCGATTGCTTAACTGCATCATACTGTGCGCATATTGTGTTATGGTTCTTGAGAATTATAGTTGCGAACATATCTATTTACATGTAGCGCCTAGGCTTCGGCATGCAATGGCGTGTACAATATTAAATGTTTGGACCTGAATCCAATTGCTATCCTGGTCGGTAGCTGTCTATTATACTTATGTACTATCTTGGCTGGAAACCATATTGCTTATTAGGAATACATCAGTAATATCCACCATGATGGACACCACGGATTTAAACTATTAGCAAATAGCAGAGTGGGCAGTTTGAGAGTGCCCATTTGACACTTACCAGAGACAATTCTAAATGTTCCTCAGCGTAACATGACATGAAGCCCTCTTCGAAACAGTTGTTATTGGATGCAGTGAAAACACAACTTTTTCTACCATTTTTCTTCACTAGTTCGCCGTGTTCTCTGATTTGCCGCCAGGAGGAATTATCACTTCGACGTGTGCGGTTCAACGTGATGCATCGAACTCACCCAGCTCCAAGCAAAAACAGACGAGCGAGGTACACTAACGAAGCGAAATTGAACATAGCGCAACTATGTCAGCCAGAAAAAAATATATACAAAAAGGGTCTGTTATAACTACCACTGTAGTTCAACCAAGCAACTTAGTGATTTACATCGGAATCTAGATCGCCATCAGTTTACCGAACGTACAAACCTCTGTGCGAGCCTCTTGATTGACGTCATGCGGCGTCACCTCAACAAAACCATGTTGTTCAACGTTTTTCTGTGACGTAGGAGGCGTAATAGGTATTTAACTCAACAGCTCGACACAGCGTGCAAACACATCGACCTTTCACGAAGAATCAACGATTTTTATCCATGTGACTATACCCCGCCGCCTGTGTCTCGCCCTATTGACTATCGCTCACTACATAGCTAGGTTTGTATTGCTTGGCCTTATTTTTTCGCTATTTGACGTTGTGTGGTTTTTATTCTATCGCCACACCGTTGTGTTTTTTTAACCCTCCCTGTCTGCTGTCTTCCCGCATATCTCGCTTTCTCTTTTATTGCAAGCAACAGCAGTCGTTCTTTCATCAGTGAATACCTGCCCGCGTTCGTTATGGCACAGACCAAGCGAATGGGGCCGCCAGCTCTATTGTTTCGTCTTGGGGGCAAGGGCGTTATAGAATATTCAAATGATGATGATGCAGCAGCAGCAGCGTCAGGGTCAGCGGTGGCAGCAGCAGTGGCCGCAGGATATTAAAGCACGGCCGCTATATAGACGGACACATATGGAGAAAGCAATAGATGAGAGTAGGAAACTAGGGCGACATGTGTCCCGGGATGGCCACTGACTGGAGTTCCTCGAGGATTTACTCTAGCGGATGCAATCGTGTACGAGCAGACGAGGAGAACTTGCGATCGATTTCGTAATTCATAGAAATGATTATGGGTTATAGTTCTCGAAGAAGGTCACGTCATCGGAGCTCAAGGCTGAATTGAGTTCGGACGAAATCGAAGTTCGCCAATCGTCGACATCCGGGCTAGTCGACGCGGGTTTTTTCCTCTGCTAGTGACGACGGACAGCTTCGATAAATTTTTAATCAAAATACAAAAAAAAATTAAGTTAATCGAAATACCAGATAAAGCAGAACGTTCCCACCTTCAATGAATTGATTAATATTCAATTGGCAAGCATCGAATCGACATTTGGATCCATCCCTGCCACCTCTCGGGGCTCCGGTAATCCGATTTTCCCAACGCCAGCAAATGGGTATGCTAAGGACTCGCCGTTCGCGAACGTGTCACACAACCTCGGACACGAGCGGTCCGAAATACCATTTTCCCTCCGCTGAACGCGTTCTATTCAGGGAAATTGACTAGGGGACTCGCATTCTGTCGCCACCCTTCATCACCCCACATGATTGTTACCGCACCGCGACATTCTGGTGTCATTTTCACATTCCCGCTACACACAGAAGTAGCTGTATCGCGCAAGAGCAAATTTCTTCAGCGTACACGTTCACCGTCATAGCAACACTAGGTACTTTTTTGTTTTGCTTCAAAGGGACACCGTGACGGAGAACCACGTGCGTTCGTTACTTATAGATGTACAGGGGTCGGTTTCACTTTTCGCCGTACGCTCCCACCGTATCGTCCATAGCGTCGACATCGGTACGGCAGAACGAGCGCAGGCGTTTTTGCCGTAGTGCGCTGCCGCGCAACCGCATGACGACGACAACAGCCGCTCGACGGTGAGTGTATCTGTGAGGAGCCTGGCGGCACATGCGCCAGTTCTATCAATCGCTGGGCCGTGGAGATCCGCAAGCTGCGCGGATCGCGGCGTCGTCCCCGCACGCGCATAGCATACAATGCATTCGTGGAACCCATGAAACGAGATAGAGACTTCGTTGTCTCGTTTTTATTCGTTGACTGCAGTTCTATCGCAACGCGCCGAGTGTGCAGGGGTACCAGCGTACGTGGAGCTATCACGCTACCGGGGCGGATAATTGGTCTCGATTTCATGTCGACGTTGAAACATGCCCTCGATGACGAAAAGGCCGGTGATGAAGGGCCACAATTGCCGCTGTTGGTGCTGTTGTCATCGTTGTGACGGGCCGGTTTTGTGAATCAATTTTCGTTGCTCTGTAATCGCAGGCGTTTGATAGTTGGCCAGGGCAACCATGGGCGTGCGCTTTAAGGGATACACGATATCAAACATCGGCACATTGGTGCCTATTGTTACAAACTATGGTTCGTCGTTTATATTTGAAGCGGCTACATGCCGATGTAGAGACTCCGTTTCGTTACTGTTCCTGCTCGCGATTTACCGCAGAACGTGAGCAAGTACATTAGGAAACCTCGGCACGGGAGACTTTTCGTTGGAAGACAAAGATGTCGCTAGGGAATTCCGTTCAAGTGTATACCCACAGATCGTCTCGGGTCATCGCTCACACTAACCTATGAGAAAGAATAGTTTGATGAGGAAATCTGAGATCGCACATCGTGCAGCAGAGTGAAATCAATGCATAACATTGGAGAAAAAGCGCAGACGGAGATGATTATACATTGTTAGTGAGCGTGTTTCATTTTACTTCAATTACAGTCACGGCAGTAATAATAATGATGATAATCATAATAATGATAATAACAATGACAATGATAATAATAATAATAGTGACAATGCCCTACACATTTTCGAGCGTTGTGAAAAGCAACAACGACTTGTCAAACAGGAGCTGGCTGGCAGAATTAACACGGGCGTTATTCGGGGTCATAGGGAGATTCATTTAGTATATCTTTTTCTCGTGATACCATATTGGTGCAGTGTTTTGTTCTCATGTTATAGGTGTTTTTCATGATCTATTATTCTATATATTTATTTTCGATTCAAAATGTCTCTCCTTCAACCATTAAAACAACTTTGCTAAGGGAGCACGGGAGTAACCTCAATACTTGATTGCTACTGACACAAATGCTCGTCAATGTAATCTCTCGAAAATACGAGCCAGCTCAAAGAGGTTGCCAGCTCGTCGAAAACTATCACACAGGCTACAACAAGTTATCGTTATCGTCTCAAACATTAGTATCGGACTCTGAAACAAATATTGACAATTAATGCCCGGAAAATAGTGCACTGCAAAAACTGGCTATATATTACAAGAGCTCGAGTGAGCTGATCCTCTCGCATCTACAAAAATAGTATATATATATATATGTATATATATATATATATATATATATATATATATATATATATATATATTGGACGGAAGTCACGCGAGCTTTCACCTAATTTAATTATGGCTGTCTCAGTCGAAAGCGTTCTTCCTAGGCAAGTGTTGCCTACTTACGTTACACACACGGACCCTATGTGTTCGTTCGTTCAGTTCGCGCACTTCGCCGTTTCAGCAAACGCGCCGGCGCGGTCACTGTCGCTTGTGCGACCGGAAAAACAGAGATTGGGTGGCGCTGCATCATGGTGTTCACTCGATGATGCGAGAGGCTGCGAGGTGTGCCGATTTTGGCTTCGTCTCGTCGCCAGTGACCTTTCGAAGAGTCAACTATAATATCAGCAATATCAGCTTCGGCTGTCTGGCTGCTGGACAGCAAACTGGCAAACTGTCGTCGCGCCCTCCTTGTTTTCTTCGAATAAGCGGGCGCTCCCTTAAAACGATGGTGGTAGTGGGGCAAGAGGCCCTTAGATAACACTATCGTGTGTGCTCGTGTGGTCCTCTCCAGTTGAATGGAGACCAGAGAGCGCTGTCCTGCTATATGCAAACGGCGGTGAATAGGGTGGTAACAGCTTCCAGCAGCAGGCCGGGGCAGCTCTCTTCACGAGAGAGCGAGAAAGACAGAGAGACCCAATGAGAGAACAAAGGGCCCAACAACGACGTCGGCGTCACATCATAATTGATGGCGAACATGACGATGAAGCACACGAACGAGATTGCGGCGGAGTGGCTGGCTGGGGGCGGAGGTGCTAGTGGGATAACGGCAATGGAGAGAGGGAACGAGGCGAGATAGAGGCGCCATGGTATTGTCCTTGTGGAGGGCCATCCCCACTCGCCTCTTCCGAAGCTGCGTCTGCCATGAAGACACTTGAGCATCGGCCGAGACCGCTTTCTCCGACGATTCGGCTCACGTGAGAACCATTGACGATGGGGACGCGGGGTCCGAGACTTGCTATTTAGTCATTGAATTTTGAAGGGAGACGCTTGAAACATTTGAAAATAGCATACGGCTGATTTGAGCAAAACGTCTAACGAATCTCGCACCAACTCAACCCGATTTAATGAATAGGCGAATACACAACGTATATATTTGCATGGCTCTGACAATATGTTGTATCGTAACAGCTCTAATCTTAGTCAGCTAGATCTGTACATTGTATGAACGAGCACGAAGCCTTCTACGTGGAGCATTTTGGTCAAAATAAGGTGGGACTTACTTGAAGAAGAGCCTTATGCAGACGACGATCCTCAACAGCGCGCCGGTCCTCATCACAACAGACGTTTTTCGATACGAGAATGAACCACGAGTCAGTCCGTCGTTAGCGACGACCCATCTGATATACATGTATAGAGATCACATTGTATTTTGAGTATGTCTAAGCCGCAAAACATCGAATGAATCGGGCAATGAAAATGAAGGGCTCTAATGCCTTGTCGGGCTCACCCAATATCGATTGGCACCTAGGTTTTATCCTTTCGAACAGTGTGAAACAAATCTATATATATATATATATATATATAGGTGTATATATAGTTATTGTTTATAGGGACAAATATTTCAAGCGTATCTCCTTCGTTCATATATTTGTCAGTCATATAATATGGCCAACCATTCAACCCCGTGAGTGTGTATGAATACATCAGGAGAGTATAACATTTAACAAAATTTAAGATCCCCCCATTACGGGCGTTTCATGAGCCCAATCTCCAAGCATGCTCAAAATGGAGATTGGAGATTTGGATTTACGTATATCTATTAAGAATATTTGCATTATAATTAAAAGTTAGAATGAGTTGCTAGTCGTCAGCAAGCAGTGACTCCAGGTGAAGAATTGGCGTATTTCTATGGAGTGTGAACTTGTGAGCTTGTGAATTAGCTCCACGCAGTGAACTTGTCTCTTCATATCGAAACGAGTCTGTCACCAAAGGAAGGTCAGGATGAATGCAAAAAAATACGAGTTGATTGAAACATCCATCCATCCATTCATTCACCCTGGATGCGCGCCCAAGTTTGAAACACACTTTCAACAGTGGCTTCATTATTCGTTTCAACTGCCAACATGATATGCGGTCACATTACATAAAGGACTCCTCCACTCACCTACAATAGATTGCTATTGAGCAATGTCCTTGAAGGCCCAAGAGGACGCGACAGGTCCTTGTAAAATACATTCGGAGGCGAGTCGTTGGCTCCGGCGAAAAGGGCCGGTTGCGTTTCTTCTTTTGTTAGGCAACTCTACGGTCAACAATGGTACTGATGGATTTTCTAAGGAACACGCAGTCATATCTGAACGGGAGAGAGCCAATCGAACTCTTCGTTCAATGAAAACTCTGGGCAGTCAGGATACATGGAGCTGGCGAGCAGATCTAGCTGTTTTGAAAGTTTAATGGAAGTATAATATAATCACCTTTCAGCCAAAGTGTGGTCATCAAATGGTGGTAAAAACAAAACTGAAATCGTTGTTGGCCTCAAAATATTTTCCAGATAATAATAATACTTTGTTTCGCAGATAACCAGCTCGTAGTCCAGGCAACAGCTTTTATATAAAGGCACACACACACACACATATATATATATATATATATATATATCAGCTATAACAAGTTGCCGCAGCACTGTCCGTGAATCAAATGGGAAATTCTCTACGATCTTATTTTTCATTGGCCACGTGTGGCTTTGATCTCTTATCGAAGCCTGCGAATTTCATATCTCACCTCAGATATGTATCAGGCTATTACATTAGCAATATTTTAGCTTCAGACAGACCTGAATCTAGTCGGATCATTGTCACTAACTATGCAATGCCGTACAAGTAAGTACTCTAGTCAACTCGAGGGGTTACATATCGCCCGCAGATAAATGGCCCAAACAGAGTTGAACAGCTAAACATTGATCATTACGATCTATATGATGATGCATGTAAAGAATCACACGTTTCGACGAAATATGACAGCTCAGACGTTGTAGTTTTTATCGCCAATATTCCTTGTTCTTATCGCAAATCTAGCAGTGAGCAATGAACACGCCATAGTGAGGTAACATATTTAACATTGTACTGCGCCTGACATAATGTTGGGGACACCATTGCGTACAGGAGGGAAATATTTTCGAAAATGAGCGAAATTATTTCGAATGAATAATAAATTCGATTAAAATACGAATTAGCTTTGGAGCCAATCATTTGATATCAAATTGTATCCAGAAGATTACCTTATTTTGCAAGGCTACTTACTGCGCGCTTTTCAATCACTCTGAGAGCATTTATTGAAACATACAGTAGTTAGCAATTATTATTTCTAGGGATTATGGGGGGGGGGTGAGGTCGACAATGTCCCACTCAGATCGTTCGGTCATTCGAAAGCTATAGCTGTAGCTGAAGTTCTTGAGGCTATAAATGCTTCCGGGCTGGCAACATTTACCGTCCACGGTATTGCTTTTACATTGCTTCGTAAGAAGGACCCCGTTAAATGCAAACGTGCAACGGTGGGGATCGAACCCCTGCAGCTACGTCTGTCTCCTCCGGCTGGAAGGCAGCCGATCTCGACGAAGCTATTTAGATACTAAGGGTATCTTTGTGAATCGACTGCAGTTCCAACATGCTGTGTGCAGAGAGGTGTGAGATTGGCGTTTACGCCGCAGCTGCGCGGACGCTGGCGGACCAGCCCACAGGTGCAGCTCAATGCAGTACCCGCTCGAACTAACCCAGCTCTAACCGTAATGCCTTGCGGGACACCACAAACTGTCATGAGCTCGTCACCGACCGCACCTCGAAGTACGCGGAACACCTCTTCACTAGCGAGATCGAACGTGCAAAAAAGTGTGTCAAAGTAGGTCGTCGATGGGGACCCAAGGAGTTGGGACCAGCGTGGCCCGAAGGTCACGGCGAGCCTAGGTGTCGCCAGATGGCAAATGAAACCACAGCTATCACGGATGACGACGAGCAGAACGAATAGTCCTAACCTGAATGGCCCCCGACAGACGAATGACGAGAAGGGATGAATTGGCGGAAAACGCCCCCTCCCGCTAAGCTTCGAACCAGGAAAACAATTTTTAGTGACAGGGAATCACAGGTACATAGTGCGAAAACACGGAAGATTCGCCTTAGCCAGGGCGAACAATTAGACCTATTGTTCTCATAACGTTTACAAGGCATGGTGCGGGGCAGGCATGTCCATGCAAACCTTGCATTTGGAGACATGAGTAGTCTTATAATTAATAATACAGCGTAGCTAAATAGGTTGGACGTTTCACTGAACGACGGCTGGGAGTAGCTACGATAACCTATGGTTTGTGACGACGAGCGGCTGCCGATTTTTGAAAGTCAAAGATAGCGACTGACCATTTGTCATTGTAATATTACAGATGAACATATTTGGCTGGTCTAAACTGCTCATGAATCTACTCTTACGCACGCAATTTCCACAAATACCCATATATATATATATATATATATATTGCCTTAGATAAAGATCCGTTCATTATGGAGTACTTAAAACGAACATTTATTAGCATCAAACAGGCGTGGCCTTTCAAGCAAGAACATCGACGAATAGTTCCCTTTCACCTCATGGAAAACACTCTTGTCCCGTTATTATATATATATATATATATCTGTTGTTCTGGGAGCAACCAGCATGACCTTCGATATCAGCGTAAAGCTATTCTTGGGGGTACCTAGAAAAAACAGAACGGCTAGAACTAACTACAAAACAGGGACGTTCAACATATTGTAGTAAGTCACTCCCTCTTCTTACGTCACTCCCTCTTCTTGCAAATGCTCGAACATCTTGGATGCAACGACATGGTGTTATGCTGGTTCAGGTCGTATCTGATGGACAGGCGGCAGGCCGTGAAAGTTGGGTCGGTGACATCGTCTTGGGAAGTCCTTAACATTGGGACGCCACAGGGGTCCATCATGGGGCCCATTATGTTTTCATTCTGATCAATTTTATCTTATTAAAGATACCGAAGGTTGTTCCCTCTAAGACAATTACGTACGCAGACGACACGACACTCCTGTTTCGCATCAGACCATCGGCGGACCAAACAGAGTTACTGCTTGCGATAGAGAAAGTGGAGTATGTAGTAAAGATTTTTGGGAGATTTGGTCTAGTCGTCAATGCGGGGAAAACCTGCCTTACTCTGTTTTGTACACCTCAGAGAAGGAGACCGGTAGAATCAGTTTTATTTTGTGGTGAGCAGGTGTCGTTATCGGATACGGCTAAATGCTTCGGTCTTTTGTTGCATAAGCATCTCAAATGGTCTGCCCATTTGAGAGCTATCACTTCTAAATGCTACGCTGTAATTGCTCGCATTCGACGTCTTCGAGAGCTTGGATTTCCGAAGAATTGCCTCTTGCTTGTCTATAATTCCTTGCTAATACCGACGTTGGGATATGTCATGTCAATCTGGGGCAATGGATATAAAGAGGTAGTAGATAGAGGGAGAGTAATTCAAAACGATGCACTTCGAGCAGTGTTTGGAAGGTCCCGCAGAGAGTCTGTTGCCGACATCTATGGCAGGTACACACTCCTCACCGTGGAGAAGTTAAGTCAGGTTTCCACCGCGATTCTGGCTTTCAAAATGATCAAGGGTATAATCCCGTGCGATGTCGCGTTCCCCATTGTGGCCGTCGACAGAAAAACTTCTCGCCGGGCAACAGAGTTTGTACTACCTACAGCCGTCAGGGTAACTACTTGCCAGTCTCTGGCTTATCAGATGCCGTTGGTTTGGGGCTCGCTCCCGAAGGAGGTTAGGGAGCTCACCTCTACCAAGAAGTTTGCCAAGGAGATAAAGAAAAGATTGCAGTTATAAAGTTATATAATTCGGTGAATTAAAAAACCTGAATATTGTGAATTGTAAATAATTTGAGTGAATGTATATATCTGTTGACAGAATAATCTATTATAATTGTGAAATCGTAATTACATGAACAATTTGGTGATAATACACTCTTACTTTTACCCTATTTTTTAATCGAGAACTTAAGCATTGTAAAATTGCAGTTCCGGAAATAAACCGCAAATGTTATGTTATGTAGTACCTGCCTTGACGATATGCCAACAGCGGCTTGTATAACGACGATTGTAGTAATTATGTGCGGGTTAAGGTCAGGCGGAAGTTTGAGTGCTTATGAACAAACGGATCAGTCGGGCCTTCGAACGAGAATCCATTCATGGATCTGAGAATGGGAATGGTTCAATGCAGACAATGTCAATGTAGACATGTGCGACAATGCTGCCAGAAGCCACCCGCACACACGGCTGCCAATCAGAGTAAACGCTGATCCTCCTGGTGTGGATATTTGCTCAGTAAACAATTTCTACGACGTAGCCATCCGAAGGCGTACTGTTGCATACGGGTTTGGCTATTATCTTTCGCAGTCTCTGGTGGTAGATGTCCACAAGTAAGCAGCATATCGTACAGTTCTCCGTTGAGCGAAACAAGCTAGAGAGCTGGTTTGCACTTGAACTAGCCAAGAAGTCTGCGAATGATAGTCCTTCAAGATCACCGAAAGGCTCCAGCCAGTGTTAGGCTACTTATATCAGATGTGGTTTAGAATGCCAACGATTTACGTTACAAGTTTATGTTGACGACGCGCGCTCCATTGGCAGTATCAGCTATCTTAATGTATTTTTCTTGGTTTCGGCTGTTGATGCAATTACCGTCTTCATGTGGAATAGACTTGAGTAAAGATTCGCCGTATCAACGCCCCCGATGCATTCGTGTCTAAAGTCTCCCCTTAATGAATGCCCGCGATCGGCAGCATCGGAACACAAACCGTGCATTTGGAAGAATTTTTATTCGTATTTTCCCGCTGAGTTGTCAAAACGCGTCGTATTTAGCGACAACTTAGTGGTGGTGGCGTAAGGTAGCTTTAACAACGTCCACGATTTTAACTATTTCATGGTCCGATCGAGCCAATGAGGAGCACTCGAGGTGCTCCTTGCCAGTGAAGTTTTTACAAGGTGCCGACTGTGACAAGTCATTTTGTTTTGGATACTATTTTCCGACAAGTTGCTAGAAAACCGATAAGAAATCCTGGGCAGTGGTGCGTGTCTGAATGAGATAATATAGTACACTTTTGTCAAGGGACTTTTTGTTTCGATTTTTGATTAGTTTAAGTATAGCTGTCCAGTCTATCACCATGCCGTACTGGCCAGGTATTACGTAACGTGCTTGATTTGACGTACATGGTGCACAGCTTTGAGGATGTACCTAAAATTTCTTCATATCCGCTCGGCCCTGGGCCGCTGTCACAAACAGACGAGTTGGTGGTCAACACCAAGAAGCGGTAGTGTAGTAGTACTAGAGAATTGAACCGGACGTTAAATGTTGGCTGAGAGTTAGCCCGAAAAAGTTTAGTTTTTATAGAGAATTGAACCATGTGAAAATGACTTGGACGGTTCATTAGAGCTACAAGGACATATTAATATATCAAGTCGAGCAGACAATCCGAGGAGACATCAAAGTGCTCGGGTTCGATCTCCTACCATTTCACATTTGCATTTAAAATGTTCGTCTTCATGAAGCAATGCCGAAAGTAGTACTGCGGATGTTATATGTTGGCTGTGAGTCATCCTGGAAAACGTATTCAAATATTCGCTGAAAGTCAGCCCGAAAACATTTCGACGTCTCGGTACATCCAGTAGAATCTGAGGTAGATAGTATCATCGACGACACAAACCAGTATCAACTTCGTGACCGATTCCCTGACGGCGACCGCTACCGAAATTGCGAGCTATGCTTTCGAGAACAGATTCACTGAGAGGTGGCAGGAACGTAGTGTGTTGCGCATACTACGAACTTAGAAACTTAACTAGCAAATATGGTTTAAGAATAAATTTAAAAAGTGATAAAGTGAACGGCCAGCGGTCTCCACAACAGGAAGTTACGGAGAGCGAAGGCGAATATTACGGTCAACATGTTTAGTAACCGGAGCCACTACGACGGAGCCGCGAGCTTTCAACACACGTCCCGTAATGCGATCGGCATAATTCAATCTGAAATATTCAAGGCCATATGATAAACTACAACTGAGAAATGCATGATAGAAGACAAGATTTTGGCTCAAGGACATTTCTGACCCGACCGATGCCAGCAGCGACTTCAGTGGCCTGAACCAGGCGATATTTATTTCCAAAAATTGCTCACGTCCCCTCGAGTGGCTCGCAGCCCAGGACAGCGCTAGTTTCCGTAGAAACCAGCCAGACGTGGCCTTTCATCAGGAGGAGTCACATTAGTCACATTAATTGAAAGGTAATTTAGATAAACCCAGCCAGCGAGACGGAGGTGAGGTCGTCATTGATCCTATGGGTCAGCCCTGATCAGCCGCTGCCACTAATATACAGAGAATGTGTCATCTGCGTGCAAAGGTACGCTCGAATGATTAAAAACTGTAATGGAATCATTGACAAAGTTAGAGAACAGGACGGATCCCAGAGGACTCCTATGGAGCATACTCCGCAATTTATTATTTTGGAAGACGACAGACAGAAGACCAGAGACACTTCTACGGATTGGACGTAAAAGGCAGAATTCTCTCAATATTTTTCCAGGGGTCGTGGAGGTAGAAATTGGACGCCAGTAACCACAAAGGTTGTTTATGACCTTCTTTTGTGACACGACATACTGTCCTATTCCTCAAGGGAATCAAGAAGGACCTTGGGAAAAGCTCTTGCTAAGTACAGTGTCTAACTGGAGTCGCCATATGACCGGAGTGGTAAAGAGCTGAGCACAGCCACCTAAGGCAAGCAGCAAGCGGTCGTTTGGGGGAGGCGGTTTTATTCTGTGGTAGTGACATACGATGTACATGGTTACTAGGCAATCCAACACATCGTTTACGTGCGGTGGCTGATTTGGCGAATATCAGTGGGAACTGTTGATCCGCTCAAGCTTGGTTAAAAAAGACGTATCGACGCTGCTGAGCCTTCTTGCCATAGAAAAGGGCGTAGGGAGAACAATCTTGTAAACCAACCGGCAGTCTCATAGGCAGACTTCTTTTAAAGTTTACTCGAAGGATCAACGGTTGACGGGAGTGAAAAAATTCGACCAAAATATTAATATACAACCCTCAATGGTAGAGGATACACCAAAGGCGATCCGAAAACCACGTTATTATAGGCTAATCTCTGTACGGTTGTGATGGTATCTGATGAAGGGCTTTTAGCGGGGTAGCAGGTCTGGGAGATAACACCTCTTGTAAAAGAAAGAATCATTGCGGGCAACCTTAAGAATTTATACGACCATGAAAAATAAACCACGAATCTAAAAGCCATCCTCCCTCTGCCCCCCTCCTAAAAGCAGTTCAAGGACCTCATGTCAGCCGATAGTGTGGTCTCATTGTTGCTGACTCGACGCATTGAGTGGACATCGCCAAAAGTTGGTTCAGGAGCAGATGTTTAGAACTCCAGTTCTTATCAGCAGCATGTATGATACAATCCAGAGCATCATTTGTTTAGCATATGGCACTGTACGTCATGTGCAGTTCTAATCGAGCTACAATTAAAGATTGTAACGAAGCTCAACTTACGTCGAAATGAGCATACTATTCAAAAGCGTATAAGCAGATGGTTGTTTGCGAAAAACAGAATAGACTAAGGTAGCTAGTTACGAAGACTGCAAGCAAACAATATATTTCGCTATATTTGTGTGTGCATAATAAAAATATCTAATTATCGTAAGAATAACCAACAACAGATACAGCAGATTGGTCTGATTAGTACGGACTCGGGCAGATGCGTAGGAGGCAAAAAGGCATGTTTGTTTTTGGCCGAATCGTCCCGGCCAATATATCTGTACATCCCGAGGGGTCACCATGTTGGGTGGCCCCGAAAAGTAGATCTACCGTGCCATGCCATCCGGATCAAAGCTCGGTGATAGCACGGGGTTGCTTTAGTCCGGCGACTTCCTCGCGCAACGCGATTAGTGCTTGTCATACTCCGACGCGAGGCTGATGGATCACCATTCGGTCTCCGATCGGGGAGGTCCACTCAGTAATAAGTTCGACGCTGCCTCTACCAACACACACAGACACACATATACATGCGAGTCAGAGCACAGCAAGTTCGATCTGTGCGGGCCCAAATGGAGGGACAAGCCATATCGTATGCACTCGACTACACGAGGAGACAAAGAAGAAGGTCTTGACTAGCTTACTCCCTACCCTCTCTCCCTGCCTCCTTCATTGACAGTCCCTCGCAGTCGGGATTAAGTGTCCACCGGCTGAAACGAACGAACAGACGGATGATCGGACCAACGAATGGCTGGGGAGGACATTGCTACGTTCATATTGCGTTATATCTAATATCTACACCATGGATGGATCGATGGCTGTCGAGTCCTTCGCCTCATCATCACCATATCAGCATCGTCGTACGCACGTATACAACTTAAACTAATCAATAAATTTACTAGTGATATATTTTCGTTTGAGGGCGGTGGAAGTTGAATGAAGGATGAAATTGTCATCTGCGCACAGCACAATAGATTGATTACGGTTGTAGCAGGCAACTTTTTTTAAAGCTGATTAATTTATAATTATAATTTTTTAAAGCTCTTTAATTTATAATACATGGGGAAATGTGCAAGAGATTACGTTTTCTAACTGTTCAGATTACAGATTCCCATATGTCGGCAGAGCTCAACTTTCGCCACCAGCAACCTGCAGCGGTAAAACAAGTTCTAGCTGCAAATGCATCTGTCAAGGCGGAAGGTGACCTCGTGTAGTTGTACTAACTCTTCATGCATTTATTTATCCGTTCTTGATTAGGGTCGATCCGTACGTCTGAATCTACGTCAAATTTACAGACCTAAAACGAACTCTAATCTACTCAGCTGTGAGCACTCTTCGGTGTGCAGTATACTTCACACGTATACTTCGATTTTGAAGCTCTGTGGTAACTTCTTGAATTTGAAAGCTTCTATATCCGTTTTTGGTTAGTCGGAGCAGCTTAAGATTTGAGCCGCCGTGCAATTTGTATAGCCATACTAAACTTATGATTAAGTGCTCATAGTGTATGATATATTTTGCATGAGAACATATTTCATCTGTGAGACCCAAGCTTCTTCTTCTTTTTCTCTGCAGAAGCCATTAGTGTAATAACTCTTCTGAACTGGAAGGTTGCACACTGCCACTATCTTTTAGTTAATCCGCGTTTCATTATGGTTCATCTAGTACCCCTTGTATCAAAGGCGCCTCCTGTACAGTCCATGTAATACACGGATGCTGCTGACATATATTAACAGGTTATATGAATGGGCTTTATCCGGAAGACGTCAAATAAGTCTGCGCTTTTTGATTGAACCCAAAACCCCAGGAGTTCAGGTGGAACGAGACGAGTCGACCTTTATTCAACATCAGAAAATTGTGCGTAGCCAGCGTTTCCCTTCAACTCATAAAAACTCGTGCGAGAGTCAGCGGGCATAGACCAACTGTTTCGCGATCGAAACTCGTCTTAGGCAGTAAAGCAACCGGCAAGGTTTAGTTTTGCATCTCGACCCGGTGGTGTCCTGCAAGTGCGGCATCGTATCGAATGGAGTAATGACACAATTGAAAGATCGGTCAAAGGTTTGACGACTGTGAAACTCGAAGGGCGACTTTACAGCGTTGACCTGATATCGACTATTGCTAGATTTCAGTCATACAAAAATTGACCACGATAAGGGAAATGCGTTTCTATTTCCTTGAGCAACCACGAACCGTTTCCCTATAGTGGAAGAACGGGTATCCTGAAACTGAAAACATCGGGAAACTCAGATCCATACGAAAATGTAGTTCATTGTTTCACACATGTAGAGTCAAACATGTGTTCTTTACAAAGCTGACACAGCCTATCAGACTCAACTAATCGAACCTATCTAGGCCTCCAACGAGGCCTGTTCAGCAATGGGCACGAGAGAAGTCATTCCGGCAGTGAAGATGGGCCGCGAAATGTGCGACCCCACAAGAAGAGAGACGAACGGAAGTGACGCAATCACCTAATTATGTCGAGTTTCATTAAGCGTCAACATTGGAAATGTGTTTTATTGCTTTATGTCTAAATCCTACAATATTTGGGGATAGGTCAAGAGTCACCTGATTTGTCAAGTGACGCCGGCCGACCTCGCGACTGATAAAAAGATGTCCGATAATAATAATAATAATAATAATCGTACCTAACCCGTATGTATTACTATGAGATAAATCCTGCCAGACGTGAGGAGTCTTTGGATTCCCTTATCATCGTCCTTTATCTACGGATCCTTGCCAGGCAAGAAAGGTTTAAACAACAAGTGAAGGTGGTTCCGAGGCCTGTTACGTTGAGGAACAACTGAGGGTTAGCTCAAACAGAGTATTGCCATGAGCACCTGCGTCGGGGCCAGCTTCGCTTATTTTTTAACCGGTTGTACCTGGCAAGAATTTACAGATAAAGAAATCAACGGATAAAAGACTTGAAAGATTCTTCGCGTCTGGCAAGATTTGATCCCAATTCACGTGTTTCTTCGTTCTAGCAGTCCGCTGACCACTACACCGCCTCTCGACATGTGTAGCGGCATGGCCTAGGTGGATAATGCGTATATATTTGAGTACGGCTGCCGCGGCAACCGCACTTAAATACGAAACACGAACACCAACACGATTTGTGATTGCCGGTTGGATTCCCAGAAATAGTGCTTTGGTTATGATAAGGTTACCATTCCCCTGCCGTCCCATAGGTCTGTTGGAGAACGCCCAGGTAAGTCCACCTTGACCGGCGTCATCGGCCCTTGGCGGGATGCTCCGCAGGGTGCCAAGGCCTGCCAAGTTAGCTGAGGATCAACTCGACACGGAAAGATCTGCAGTATACACCCGATATAATAGCATTAGGTGACGCTTCTTCGGAGAAGTGCATCATAGTACTTTTCACTGCGTCAATCCTAACCTAATTAATTGATATAGAAAGCCAAACCCGGGTATTTTTAATGGATAACTTAATTAATGAATAAAGATGCCTAAAAAGGAGTATTTTTGCAGATCTATTATATATTTCTGCGGTATATTTAGGCTAGCAGGGCGATTGTGCGAAAAAGGTTAAGATTAGATAATCGGTTACGACTTGCCCTCGAGGTGATCGTCGTATTCAGGAGCACGCAAACATGTATGGGTTAAAAAAAGTAAATCTTTATGCTGAACCCTCGGATTCTCACAATGCGGTTCTGCGGCACTCTATAGCTCAACTTAAATACAAAACAACATTGTGTTCGAGCAACCCTCCTCCATTCGTACGAACATTCGTGCTGCAAAATCTCCAACATTATTTGAAACATTTCTATTTACGACGCACACGATTAATAATTAGTATTGGAGCTACCGTCAAGTTATTTTGCGCCACAGCAACTTCGTCCCCGAATTTCTAGCATTTTACATCTGCCTGATGGTTTTATGCACCGTTCAATTTATGGCAATACACTTCTAGGCTATATTAGTTAGTTAGCTCATTCTCAGCTGCTCCTCGAATGTGTTTAGTTGCTCTGCAAATGAACAGTATCTTGGCGAGTGTAACAAATAGAATCCAATTTAAAAGTGGCCCGAACCACGCCATGAAATTCTGCCCATCTCCAGACAACCGAGTCAGAGCTATCGTTGTAATCAATCTCATATGTTATATCTAGTGCAGGCACCGAACCTGTACGTTGTCAGTGTTCCACCAGATTCGCGGGATACCGGGGCCACCATGTCCGACCAATAACCTTTTTAATAACTGAATAACCTTTTTTTCTCTCCTTCTCACCTATGTCAATGCACCGATGTCCTTAGCGGCGTCCTGCATTTCCACCCACAGCCGTCACAAGCAGTACCGACGCGTCAATCACTTGCTTGAACCACTTCTGAATCTCACTAACTCCTCTGGGTGGGTAGGGCAGTTGACTGCTCGAGTTATACTCGTACTTAGAAAAGTCTGCATTTGCCTCTGTGGATACCCCGGAACGGGGTTACTACACAGCTAGCAGAGAAATAAGTAATGCTTTTTTCGTACTGTTATCGCGGAAACAGCTGCTCGCGCGAACGACGACGTCGCGAAGGATCCAGCCGACCGTTCAGAAATGAAGCTGGCGACATATTGAGCGAACTCGCCATCGTCCTTAGCGGAGTTGAGACGACGGTTGGCGCGAGGTCGAACAACTTCGGATGATTCCCAACGAGAGATGGGTCCACAATGGCGGTTGCAGATTGAACTACGCGTGAAGGGAAATCAACGAAGCATGTTAGCAAGGTTGGATCAAGGACCTGTACCAGGAGACGGGTCCTCGGCAGACGCCCCCGCCCCGGAGCTCGACAGAAGGACGCCAACTCAGTATGGATGGTGAAACCGGAAGGATGTGTCGTGAGAACTTTCATGCTGCTCTGTGTGCAGTGAGATGTCACCAAATGTCAACCTCTTATAATAATAATAATACTAAACTAAGGAACTTTACAGTGTGCGCACAATAGTGCATTGAGCCGTTTCCTGTTTCCAGGAAAAGAAGAGGAAGATCAGCTCAAAACGTCTTGCACAAAGCGTTTTGTAAAGAGTGCGTAGTCAACTCTGAAAGCAAATAACGACAAATCATCTCCATATAGGAAAATGTTCATGTGGAGAACGACTACAAGCCATATAAATAATTAAGCTCGACGCATTATTTTTAGAGAAAGAAATGCCAACTAATACCCAAGCAAGCATGTGAGCATCGAGCCTTATAACCTGCATATCTATATATATATATATATATATATATATATAAATAATTATTCGTTTTTATTACGAATATGAAGAAAGTTATGGACGCTCGCCTTTTGAATAGATACGTCACCTAGCTTGCTACAATGGAAGAACACTTCTGTAAGTCGTGTACACTTTAGTAATTGTAATGATTGTAAGGTTTTCCTAGTACTGTCAAAAGATGTACGATCATAAATACTTCGACTGTTCCCCTTTACTCAATAAAAGGTACACTTCAGAGAAAGTGTAAATGGCCAGATATCTTTGTATATCACTATTTAGTGTAAAGGCAGTGTAACACGAACCCGTTTGCAATATGAAAATCGGCGTGATTCTGAGTACAGGAAGACGCCCTTGATTAAATGGAAATCTTTTTTGGTTGTAGAACTATCTACCTATTTCTCACAGAAATTTCAGGCTGTGTACAGGGCCTGCACTCTTCAATCTGGGGACAGTCTCGTCTGCGTTTTGCTTCGTACTTAGTACTCAGTATACTATATGCTTCCGTTGGCACTGTATGCGTTACCTTGTCCTCGTTCATTTCATCTCTCGCTGTGGGGCCCTAGCACGGAGGGAAGTGTCCAATTGCTTCGCCAACACGACAGTGTTTGCTGTCCTGCCCCGTTCAGGAAGTGTGTGTCGACTTCCGGGACTATGTCCAGGAACAAGCCTTTGATAGCTACTGGTAGTAAAGGTTTTCTACGAGGCCTCTACGACCTCCTCGAGAAGGCGTCAGCCTTCTAAACGTCCTGGTGTAATTATTTGAATTAGCAATTCGTCAGCAGTAGAGTTTATTTCGAAAGCAAAAAAAAATACGAATTTGCATCAAGGCCAGTTCTTTGTTGATAATCGTAGCCGGTTGGTGAACGTTTTGGACACATCTGCCTTCGGGATTGTACCGTTGAACTGTGGTGCCAGCGATTAGAATTCAAGGTGACACGAACGAGCGCGCCGGAGACGGTGCAAGCTTGGATTCCGAGGTATCCTTAATTTAAGGTTGATCTTACTTGGTGTATATGTTATAGAATTATTAACAAAGCAGTGTTCACTGGGACGTCTCTAGAACAGACCTCTGAAATCGTTTGCTGTGAGAGTCGATCTCCATGTCTATGGTGACTGCTACTGGTACACCTGTCTGTAGTAATTCGATCAGCTTAGCTTACGCAGTTTGCTGGCTGGCAGAGATTAGCAAGCCTCCATGGGATTGATCCCATGGGTACAGTCGTTTTCCCTTAACATAGCCTGGTAGTCTCGATGAGACCGAGAAAAGCTTTTCTTCAGCACTGCCACGCCATCCACACTTAGAGAAGACGCCGAAACAGAACCTCAAGAGTCTCGAGAGTGCTTTAAAAGCTCCTGCGTATATTGAACTCATCAGTGTAAGTAACCAAACAGAACCGAAATGCAAATAAGGGTCACTATATGTACACACAGAATTAACTTCACAGTGAAACTTTACGTGTCAAGGTGAAACCTTTGAAGCTAAGACGGTTTTTCTTGATTAGGTTAGTTGACCCATTTGTAATTTTTCTTATAATAATTATTGCTATTTTATAAATAAATCATGGCTCATGAGTGGTGATATGTGCACGTGTGTGTGTATGTGCGTGTGTTTAATATGAATATCTAGGAGTATATGTAGGGCAGAGTAAAAATAATAATACTTTAAGGAACGAGTTCAGGCTCTATTACAGCCACGCGCAATAAAATGACGATAAGCTGCGTGGCGAATGGCGCATATGCAAATAGCAGTGGTATGCTACTATATGCGCGGTGGAAAAATTCATTTTATGTTCAGTAAAGTTGGGTAAAAGCTGTACGTATATGTATGTACCTACATGCCTGCGAGATGGCGTACTGGGTAAGGTGGGCAGTACCAAAAAGGGAGTTTTGTGGAGCCTGAGTGTCAAGTGTGAGTGGGGCCGTAGTTACTTTTATGGGCAGTATCTCCGCAATAAGATTTGTTAAGTAGTAGTAGCAACTAATGTGGTCTGCGGCACAGCTACCACTGTGCAGAAAGGAAGGCGCCGTACACACCCCCTGTATGCCTCATAAATACTTCGTGTTTACATACACGGGCCTTTATACAGACACCCTATGGGCAACAGTAGATGTTCACAGACGGGAAGTGGACAGCGGTCTTGAGAGGAAGTCTGGCCTTGAGAGAGTTAGAGAGAAGGGAAGCAGCTGGGGGTCAGCTACCCACGTCATGTCCTTACGATGAGGGGAGTGTGTGGTGCTCGTAGCTGGACTTGTACACATCTCACCGCCCTTACTGAAGAATGCGCTAAGCGATATCGCGAAGGGTGGTCCTGTTGAACATCGTCAACAGTTCCAGAAAGGGGGCGGCCACGGTGTTGACATGCATTAGCATGCCCCCCTCCCCGAATATAATGTATGTACCTACATTAGATATACAAATATAAAGAATTCGTTTTAAAGCATTAGGGACCGTTGGATACTGTCATCAGGCAAAAAATTATTAATGATGCAACCTTTCAACAATTGTTTCCCTGATAATATCGGGGTCAGCTCTTCCACGTCACAAAATAGGCAAGCACAGCTTAGGCCGTGTGGATCGTGACATCCATCGGTGTTTCGACAATGTCGGTCCGACGATCCGTTGAGGGTACAGGCCTCTTCCCTTACCAGTTGGATTGGGCGTTGTAACGCCACTCGTTAGGTCGCCTGTTCGGGTCCTTCCGTACAGGAGAGGATAGGCCATGCGGGGAGCAGACTGTAGTGACTGCAGGCCACTGTTGCGAGCTAGGCCCGAGACCCCCTAATCTATGCTAGCCGCCAACCTGGAGCCTTCAAGATATTGCTCGTTGTCGGTGAGCTAGCACCTGAGACTGCCTTGGCCCCAATATGTCTGACCTGTCTTATTGACATCAGCATCTTTCCATTCTTGACTGTTTGTTGCCTAGACAAAGAAAAAAGCACATTCTTCCTATTTGGGCAAGCGTTATGCTGAAAGGAGGCGAAATCACGTACCGATTTTAAGACTCTGTATCAACTATGCTCACCGTGTGGTCAACGGGTGACTCATCCTTCAGACGAAGCGAAGCTAAGGAAAATAGTATGTCAGTTATAAAGAAAAACTGAGGCTGCAATCATTTAGGGAAGAAACATGATGATAAAGAATATATCTTATACATAAAAATTCATGTAAAATAGTAATTGATGGTTCGTCTTCTCAAAAAAACGTCCATATAAACGCCACGTCCGACCTCGTTGATTCGACACAACCGCACGCTAATAACGACTGCGTGGAGGAGACAGCGTCCGACGAGCCGAAGACGTGGAACGAGCATGGCGTGGAGACTCGTACACAGTGTAGCAGCTTTAACCATCGAGCGCTCGGTCGCGTGTGAATACAAGCGGGACTGTTGAGGCCATACAGTCTCCGGGATCCCGAAGTCGAAGTGAGCGTTGGTTCCCGGAAGAGCTTTGCGCTTCAACAACAGTGACATCTCTCACAGAGCAAGCGCGCGCCGCCGTTGTGGCGGCTGCGCCAAAAGGGTGTCGCACACTGCCGGTCGCTGCCAAACCCCAAAGGGTTCGAGGACGTAGCAGGAACAGCAGAACAGCCGAATCAGTACTGAACGCCAGGACTACAGAAGGCCTTCAGGCCTCTGTAGTCCTCCTCCGGCTGTCACGGAGGCCACAGCCCTTCTCTTTCTCTCACTACGGCTCGAGTCGCGCTCGCCCTCCTAAACGCCAGGCCAACTGTCAACTCGTCTATGGCAACTGTTTCCACTCCGTCTCGGCCTTCGTCCTTCTTTGGCCTCTTCGGATACTGGCGCTGCAGTAGCCGCTGCTAGCCCCTCGCCCCCCCCCCCCCCCGCGCCTCGTAAGGAGTGGCGAGAAATAGCGGGATGCGTTTATACACCAAACATAGCTAAAGTGGTAAGTTTCTGTCTATGTCGAATCCGCACACACACACACACACACATATATATATATATATATATATATATAAATATATATATACATACAGAGAAGGACCCGAGCGCTTTCCTCTCTGCGAAAAGTCGCCGAAGACGTCTCTGCTTGGTGGTTATAGAGGATGTGGTATGAAGTGACATTGGGGGATTTCAGAGGGAAGAAATGCTTCGAATTTTGTACAAGAAATTCGCACGTAATGGTTTGATTGTCCGAATGGTCCGCGTTGTCCGATAACACCGAACCGGCCACCCTGATCAGTCTCCCCTGAGGAAGAAGGGGACAGAAATACAGATATGATGATGATGACGGTCTAACACGAAGATGTGTATAATCGTCATTCGATATTGACGGACTGACTGACGATTGTTGCAATGTGCTTTTCCCCACCTCGGCTCGTCTAACCTCAGGCCGGGCATACAGCAAGCGCTGAGACAACCCCAACCGAAGGTCCCGGGCTTCCTGCGTGGCCTCAAGACCGTGCCCGACTCTCTATCTCACTCTCTCTCTTTCTCTCCTTATATATATATATATATATATATATATAATGATAGTGATATATACGGTGGTATGACGGTATGGCCTTTTTGCTGGCCTTCTCAGGCCCGATCGTTGGCCGTCGTCCTGCAATGCTGCGGTCACAGCGGGGTGGAAACCCGATTACGAGTAACTCGGTTTTGCTCGTTGTCCACTTTCTTCAATTGTGGTTCAAAGGAAGACCCAGATAAAAGGAACTTAATGTGATTTCTGCTCCAAGAACATCCCCCCCTATTCTCCAGCCTCGGGCAGCGCACGGCAGACAGACAGGTCCCCGTCCAACAGCCACCGCTCGGTTACAGCCGCCGATCCTCTGCTAATGACATCCAACACACAGCAGCAGCAGCAGCATCAACCCTCAGGGTTGGTGGCCGCCACAAAAAAGTTCTCAAAGTGAAATAAAATTAAGCGAAAGTGGAAATGAGCCAAATCTCATCTATAAAACGATGCGCTCCTAGTGCGCTTGATGAAGATATCCGATCATTGGATCACTGGATGGCGAAAGACGGTTAATTCAGGCCGCGAATGACTGACGTCGCCTCTTCTGCTTAGGTCGCTCATCCTCCGCTACGGATGGATCCAACGTTGAGCGATTGGTCCATGGGTTGTCATTGGGAAGAGGCGGGCGGGCGGGGGGGTCCCTTCATTATTTTACTATTCGTGTGATGAATCGATTTAGAGAAATACGTACAGCTGTTGACTGTACAGTTTCGCACTGTGCTACAATCCGGCTCGCAAGGCTGTCGTGCGATTCCAGAGAGCTAAGTCCGCATACAGTTGTAGCGGTACTCGGCACAACTCTGTAATAGATACGCATTCATTTGATTTTTCGACACACAGCTTCAGGTGCTATAGAATGGCAGATATTTAGATAAACGTTCACATAATAAAAACATAACATTACATAACAAGAGTAAAGCAAACTCTACGTTTCGTGTACTATAAATTTAATTGGTTTATCGACCCTACCGGTTAACTGATATTTGCATATTATTGGGATCAGCTCGGTCTCGGCACTGAACTCTCATTAACAAGGAGCCGGTAAGTAATCCTGAGTTCGTGTCCACTAATGACACAGTCAAGCTATCTTTGACAGTGAGAGAGATGGCCAATGCCGTGTCTACATCCACCATGCACCTGGTCCCTACCCTCCCAACAGGAATCACTAAATCGGACACACACGTACGCACATCCACATATCAGCATCGTATTCATGCCATATTGCCGTATAGATTCTACTGTGCGACGCGTCCACATGGGACCCCGACGATTAAATAAAGGCAATAGGATTCATCCGTGACTCTCTCGATCGATCACTGCTCATATAATATTACCGCATAGCCATACAGTGTCAGGCGAATACCATCTTCCCAGAGGACGATATATGATACTCCTGCAACCGAACAACACCAGTGGTCGGGGTTGTGCGTGTTGTTCTATGGAGGACAGTTGAAATGGTGGACCTATTGCACTGACCAATGCAGTGGCCGCAACGTCTGACAAAGAAGATGAACATGACACCTCATAACGCCTCATCCCCGTTCATGGATCCACTTCGTCCTGCGAAACACAGGGGGCGCTCGTCTTCATGTCTGGACGGCAGCGATTAGATTGATATGTAGATCTTATACAGGAGGTATAAGCAGTGTTGGTACTGTTTGCTAACCTGTTCAATGTATCTCAGGACGATTCTTGTAGCGAAACTCATTCATCGACTCATTGCAGAGGAATATTCGAGTGGGATCAGGGCTGCTCAGGGCTGACGCGATAAGGGAACACACGAGTATTAGGATTCGAGTGAATATTATTCGTGGGCTAACTCAGAGTCAAATGGAGTTTTGTTCGTCGTACAACGTCGTTATGACGTGGGCTACGCCATTTCGGTTAACAGAAACTCGAACATGCTAATGTTAAACGGGTTCAAATGGAACGTACATGCAAGCTGAGACAATGTGCAAGAATCGAAAAGCCTTTCAGTCGATATCGAATATCTTATAGTTTCAGGCGTGACAATAGCGTACTGTAACACGTGATAATTATGCCCACGGGTAGCCACGCGCACTTCGAAACATCTGCTTAGGATTTATGCGGTAACTACAGTGGTGGACATAAACTTAAGGCACCTCAAAATTTCCACAAATCCTTACAAGGAGCACACATTTGAGGAATTCAATCTGTATTAGACTAATGTACGTGTCAAAGAACATACACACCACAAAGAACATCGCATGTAGCCTGCCTGATGACGTCGCATGTAGCCTGCTACAATAAAATGTGTCATCTTTCGGGTGCGTAAAATGATAAGGCAACCTCAGTTATCTAGTGTTCTCGCTGAATTAATTCTCGTTTTCTTGTGCTAATCAGTACCGTGTGGCTCCGCCCTTGCTAATTATAACGTTAAGGACTCGGTTTGGCATACTATCAACGAGATTTAGCAGGATCTAGCCGCTGACACCTCCCCAGGCCTCCAAGAACGCCTCTTTAAGCTCTTCCACGGATGTATACTGTTGATTTGACGCATATCCTCGTCGGACAAGAATGCCCAGAGATTCTCCATCGGGTTGAGATTAGGAGAACATGCTGGCTACTCTAGGGTTTCAATGTTATGCCGTCCTAATCACGCACGTGTGCTAGCGCTGACGTGAATTGAAGCGTTATCTTGTTAGAAAACAATTGGCAGTCGGTGGGATCTGCTACTAAATGGTAGTAGGTTGTTGGTCAACATATGCTGATAGTTCTCGCTGTCCATTCGAAATGAGATGAACTCGAGTGGGAGTCTGCCAAGAGAGGTGAAAGCTCCCGAAACCATAACGGTCCCGCCACCGAAGTTGCGCTTTGAGAAGTACCGCGGCTCTTTACGTACATCATGCCAATAACGGTTAAATCCATCTGGCCCGTTCAAATTGAACTTCTCGTCACTGAAGATGATCTTACACAACACAGTACCTTTAAGATAGATGTGCACCCACAAGATACTCTTTAGAAAACGTTGCCCCAATACTCACCAATTTCCAGTCTCTGGCCATATTGTTGCGCGCGAAGTTTAGTCGTGCAATCATGTGGCGTTGTTGAAGACGCAGTCTTGTTTTCATTTGTACCCCTATGATATGCGTATAATGCTTAATTGTCCTCAAAACTGTTGATCTATGAACCTGAAGGTTTAACTCTTGCCTGATTGCTTCACAACTTATGGTCGAATTCGAGGCCAATCGACAAATGTGCATCGCAGTTTGCCGGCTGATCGACGGACTGCCTAAATAACTTTGCACTGCGCAATGACTTGTGCCAGTTTCTCTGGGAATTGCAGCCTGGGTCTTTCCCGCTCGGTGTAAAGCAGTAATAACTCCTTCCTCTGCATCAGTGAGGCTCGAAGCGTGTCCCATGACTACAGTATAGCTTGAATGCTCCACACAAACTGAATTAATTCAGCGAGAGCACTAGATAGCTGAGCGTGCCTTATCATTTTGCACAGCCGGTGCGTATGTTATTTAACACGTACATTAATCTGACACAGAATAAATAAACTCCTCAAATGTGTGCTCCTTGTAAAGATTTGTTGAAATATAGGGGTGCCTTAAGTTTATGCCCACCACTGTATTATTAAAGATATCAGATCATGTTTAGAAATGATTGTGTTTTAATACGTTGTGTTAATACAGCAACGATGCAAGTTCTTGTTTGTTTGAATACTATTAAAAGTCTGGGCAGTTTTCGAGCATTTTTTGCTACCCGTCGTAAATCAGTATGTGCATGTGTCCATAATTTGTGTGACTACCAACAATTACTGGTGTCTTGTCTGCGGGTTGTTGGTGTTGCTGCTGAGAAAAGCCTAAGGGCAATAGCGATCAGCGTTTATTCGCTCGTGAAATCTATAACATGCAGCGCTTGGGGGCGACGGTGTGTCCATGCATTTCCCCGTTTTAACATGGGCTTCGTTGACAGGGAGTGAAACCAGTCTTAAGCGTTATTCAAAACGTTTTAATTATAAGAAAATTCTCGGCCATGTCGCGTTTATCAACGATGTGCTTTTCAATCACTGACCTCCTGAGCTAACTCTATGAGGATGGAGGCCTCTGTTTACCGATCTTCTCGTTGATTGGCTTCTTCTTGATTTGTCCCCATTGCATATGAACGATGCAGGACATCTCGTGCGGCTTACTTCGTATACGATGTCATTTGCCTTGGTGTCCGCTAATTATCTGTCCTTCAGTTTTTACTCGATGATTTTTTGTTAGGCTTACTGATTGCTTTTGAGTTGAGTTTGTGGACACGACGCCGTGGATACAGTCACCACAACAGCGTACGACTAATCATTCAGCTGCTTGAGTAGCAACTGAAACACGATATCGACTTCGTCCCTCGGCTAATTTAACTCCACACTCCCTACGGGCGTATAATAACTAGCTTAAAATGCGACTGCGCCACCAGACTGAATGCATCGCACGCATCAAATTTAGATTAGTGAGCAATGCTTAGGGCAGATATGAATCAAGTATTATGCCAATGCCTATGGGCCTGCAACCGACTTTTTCATCCAGCTCACAACGATAGCATGATTACGTTGCACCTATTTATATATATATATATATATATATATATATATATAAGACTTCGTACAGGTGTATCCACTTGGTGTACATGTGTATGGCTGTTGATACATGACAAGTCCTTGGTAAAACCTGGCAGGGAAGGCGGATTCGCGCAAGCAGGCCAGTGAGTGCGCGCGAGAGAGAGGTGTGAAAGCGACTTAACAAGCTTTGCCTGGCGATATTACCGCATCGAATGGGTGCGATTAATCTAGCTAGCTACAGAGTCCCCTTCACATATATGGGGTGTTATCGGTGTACCCTATGTGTATACATATATATATATGTATGTATACGTAGATATCTATATGTACGTATGTGAGTAAGTGAGTGTGTGTATGTATTATTAGAGACTGCTGGCCAGTAGCCAGGCTATTCGATATCGCCTGTGATAAATTAAGGGAGGTCCTTTTCCCGCCAGCTCGATGGCGTCTACGGCAATGTTCCATTAGCCGCTGTTCCATACGATGGCCTTATACCCATTTGCGTAGAATAGTCCCTCTAGTTGTTTGCAAGCAAGCTCTTACGTCACCTTCGCATATAATAATAATAACGATAATAATAATAATAATAATAATACAGCCAACTTATAAGAATTTGACAATATGAACGCTAAGTTTGGACAAGATTACTTGTGATTAATATCTTAAGATTACCCGTGATTAAGTTCTTGATGTATTCCATGACATGTCATTCAGAAGTTTGTCATAAGAACACGTTGTTATTCTAGCTACTATTAGAACTCACTCTATCTCCGAAGTTAACTTCAGATCGAGGTGAGCCACATACGGTGGCGACACCTGAATTCTGAAATTTGTTCAGAAATTTACTGTCCAAGTGTGTCGAAGATATCTCTGCCAAATCTGACCGGACACAAATAGGAAGTGAATCGGAATCAAGATAGACCTAAATAACGCTTCATATTAGCGAGCTTAAGCGTTGTGAAATTGCAGCTTCTTTAATAAACCAATAGAGCTTACCTTACTAATTAGCTGAGAAGTGGCCATTCCTGCTGTGGAGCCCAATTAGAAAACTAAACACGTTGTCTATGCTAGCAGAAGATATGCATGAGGCTGAGACGAACTTCGCGTCATGCGATATTTACCGCGTGGGCCCGAATCGGTGATCATATTGAACATTGCGCTACCGAGCGTCCGAGGAACCGCGGCCACTGGAAGCGGTTCCTCCTCTATAGTCATCGAGCGGTAATTCTCCAACTCCCAGGTATAAACCCGTCATGTTTTCCAATTCGAATATAAGGCAGCACCAGCAACGTGGACATGAACAACGTCCCAGTGACGCTTCGCCTACATTTCCCATCTGACCACGAGAGTCGGTGCCAGCTAGCGAGTACCATTACCTACGAAATCGGTCCGCTTCGGCGACAAATTCTCATGGCCCACAGTGCGGTTCCCGTTCTCCTCTGCTTAGCTCGTCTCGGCTCAGGACGCGGGTAGGTTTAGCGGCTCGTTATTTTTGAGTGGCGCGAGAGGCCCTTTCAATGGGCGAGCCCAACGGGGCCATGCGAAGCCTCTGGCCTCTCCTTTCGAACGCAGTCACGTAGCAAATATTCCCGCTGATAGTTTGAGCGCGCCGAAACAGCACGAGCGAAAAAAATGGAGAGTGAGAGCTCTCCTGGCCGAGTCGAGGTCGTCGGCGGTGGCAAATGTGCAAATGTCCATGGGTCCTTGCCTGCCTATGCCAATTCGCGTGTATGGCTGGAGAGATGGATGGCGTCGTAATGTGCTTGCAGTATGTGCGGTATTGTGCGACCAGCCGTAAGGAAACTTCAAAGCCCGCACGCTGCAAGTTGCACGTGCGACGGGGACTAGGACTACGTGAAGCCAGTGGGAAATTCCTTCGTTTGTCGTGAGATCTATTGAGACTGGTGAATTTCATTAATAGCTATGCGCTTTTCATGCGAGATTCGCTCGAGACACTCTCTTATATATATATATATATATATATTGTGTATGGTTATGCTTTATCTGAGCGTTTACTCCGTTGGTGGTAGGTTTTACTGCGACGTGGCTTCCTCAACCACCTAACGCATTATTGACATTGCAACTACAAAGTCCTGTGTATGTAAGAACCTTGAAACCTAACCTGATCATCGTTTCAAAACTTAGGTTCTTACCTTCAACCGCCGATACTCCTATGTCCACGCCTTGAGCTACGATGGTAGATGGTACAAAATTCATAGCATCAACTCTTTTACATTCTATAACTCTGTGCCATTAGCAAAGGTCACACGCGATGGGAACCCCATGTTCGGCCTCTCGAAAATAATTCTAAGCAGGCATCCTCTAAACTTCTTTGCGACGCACCGTTTATGAAAATGTATTGTTACGGCGCCCTCTCATACCTGACAACACTTTGCAAAAGCACCGAAGCACAATTTCGCGACATCAACATCCCCAGCTGCATAAGGGCGAAGGGACTGAAACTACCATTTGTCGATATTAAAGGGGATCAATATTGAAGCAAGGCACAACGAAGTTAAGTCAGACGAAAATTTCCTCAGTGAACTTTCACGGAGAATAGGCAACACGCTGTAAGATTACTGAGCACTCTCTCTCTCGCTCTCTCTCTCCCTATATATATATATATATATATATATATATATGTAATATGTACTCTGGAACTGTGATTTGTCGCGATAGCAACTTATATTAGATTTTCAGCTCATTCACGCATGCGGTGCCCCGTTCTACTTACAATGAATGGCGTGAGGTGTTTGAGCCATCCTATATCGACAGATATTAACAGTTGATTTTCTTACCGCCACTACTACATACATAATAGTTGACATTTCCATAGCTGACCCTCAGCTATCTTTCCGTACCGCTTCCACTCATACAGCTGCTGCCTTTATTACTCCTATACCCAATCAGATTTACTGCCTACATCCTGTAATTGCTATAATTATATTTAACTGTACCTGACACAGGTGACTGAAATGAAATAACTTATTACATTTTGTTTGATTGTCATAGTTACCACCCCGTTGCTTTTTATAGAAGGAATTGTGCGCGAAATCGAACCAAACGATGTGGGACGCCTTCAATTATTGAAGAGCTTTGTCCATCGTAAGGTAAGCGCCGATACGGGGCTGTATTTAGCCATTTGTGCTCGATAGCCGTATAGCTCGCGCAAGATGAGACGCCTTGGTCGACATTTTCTACGGTCCCGCCATACTCGGACCGGTAATATGCTGTCTCTCTCCGATATCATGTTGCAGAGCTAATGGCCGAACCACAAACGATGAACAGTGGAAACGAAGCTCAGGACTAGGGTTGGCAGAGAGAGAGAGAGGTCTAAGCTGATCGCTTGCTCGTAGCTGCTGCTTCTTAAGCAGCTTTAATAGTATCTTGGAGTCCTCGGGATCGTTTCATAATTAAGCTCCACGTGCACATAATACAATCCATGTTAGCGGCTGCTTCTTCATACGTGAGAAGCGTTTTTGAAGCGGCGTTTTTTGTCTCGTAATTAACTAACACACATATAGACTTACACCTTTGTAGAAGGAATATACTGCATCATTGTCGTCGTGTGCTGCATGACTCGTAGTGGAACACATTACAGTTCCTAACTGTGTAGAATAGGTTCCGACTATGAATACATCAAATCTGGTTAGAGCAGAGTAGAGAGAGAGGACTAAATTATTCATTCATGACAAACATCCGAAGATTTCAATCTTATAATAATATAATAAATTAATAAAGTATATAGATATAATATATATATATATATATATTTACAGAGAGTCCATATTTGAGCACTTTGCCCTATATATTCTATATATATATGGTAGAAGAAGAAGCCGGTCCCTGCAAGGCACTAGGTTAATAAAACATACAAATTTATTTATGCGTTTTACATTTGCACTGTAAAACGCATAAATAAATTTGTATGTTTTATTAACCTAGTGCCTTGCAGGGACCGGCTTCTTCTTCTACCATATATATATAGAATATATAGGGCAAAGAAGAAGCCGGTCCCTGCAAGGCACTAACTGAAGGAATACTTTGACAGTCCCGGTTAGTGCCCCAAGTCAAAATCGGTTCTGGGTTTAGTCAGTAAGAGCCTGACACTATCAGGCAAATACCTTAGTGTGAGGCCTGGTGTCCATTCAGGATTTACCTTTAACTTCTTAAAAAATATATATATATATATATTCATATTATATATGCAGTAGAAGAAGCAGGAGGAAGTTCGACCTCGCCCTCCGTGTAGCTTTCTAACCACAGCTATCAAGCTGATTCGAACGTAACACAATGAAAATTAGTCAGCAGTGAGCTGAGCACAGTGGTTTCGGTGGACTCGTTTGTATTTATATTTGAGGGTTGCTGAGTCTTTTAAACATAGTTTCGTCACCGATACCACGGATTGTTTCCAACTCCCTTTTTTTACCGAAAACAGATCCATTGACAATTTGACCTCCATTCAATGCGAGCTGGAATCAACGAAGAAATTCCTGAATCAATGATTCCTCAATGAAATAAGAAATCATAAAAATAGCGGTTTCGAAATATCTAATTGGAACGATTCCGGGAAAATGTTTCCCCCTCTTTGCGTATTGGCGGTACGAGCACAACTTGAGCTGAACCGAGCTAATCAGAGAGAGAGAGAGATTCGGGGTGTTAGTACTATCAGTTCACTGTACGCCATGAGCAGATACTTCGTCTTTGTGTCCCGTGCATCGTAGGACTTCACCGGACTCCATCTGGCTATCTGACTCGACAGTGTGTCCTAGCATTATATCTGCATTGTACAGTTTTTCGTAGGGTACAAAAATGAAAGCTAGACGTAAAGTAAAAGCAGACGATCCCGAGCTAAAATAAATTACTTCGGCGGCTATTCTATCTCCTCGTAATTGGAGACCTTCTGCTCGCCTGAAGCCAGATACCACTGTGAATCCTGCATTCTGGGAGATTATAATACATTGCCGTGGGGTGGTGTCGAAGGCAGCAGCAGCAGAAGCTGCAGTAGTCGCATCTTTGATAGCCGAGTTTGTCGAGTTACTTGCCTCATATCTTCATAACCGTCGTCTCCCCAACCAATGATTCTCGGGGCGTCTGCAAAATGGATTAGGTGCTTGGGTGTTAGTGGGTGTGACATGACAATGCGATGCGGACTGGCCCAGCGATGGAGCCGAAGGGAGGCCGTGTTAAAATTTAATCATCCCTCGTTGTATTATTAATCTTAATGCTTACTAAAGGTCTGGCTATTTTTAGAATGAGGTCGTAATCTAATTTGCTAACACATCGTCACATTTAGCGAAGTGCGTAACTGTGTAAATGGCTACGCCCGGAACCCGCCTCGCCATTCGCGAGTGTCGAGCTCCCCCGGATCGCTGCCTTATCCGTCTGCTGAAAGTAATCACGCAATCATCGAGAACATTGCGCCACGCACGCCATCTGATTCGCTATTATCTATAATATTTATTTAGCTCGTTGTTTTGCATCGCATTGAATATTTACAAGGTCTAGTTTGTTTGGTGGTGAATATCTGAAGATATGTAGCATAATATGTATAAGGATTCTTTGTCCAGCCATGTATATATATCTAACAATGCGAAGTCGAGAGGAAAACTTAAAATCATCTCGTCGTTCCAACGTTACTATTGTTTAGGCTGGGTTATTGTTATTAGGAAACTCAAACAGTTTAAGCATCATGAACCAAAATAGAAATTGTCGTAGCTGTAACTAAATCACCTCCTCACAACATGTGACAGACTATGTGCCAACCAGCCAGCAGCCATTATGGCTGATGGGAATTGAATAGATTTGAGAAGAAACGATAAAAAAAAGTCCTTTGAAAACAGACATCAGTTTTGAAAGACCCCGAATCCCAGTTGAAAAGCATATTCCAACAAATATACAAGAAAAAATTATGGACAAAGGTTTACCACTGCTAGAGAACTCGTAGTAGACGGTCGAAATGAGCATGTAAGAAAACATGGAAAATGTGTGCCAGACTGTCATGCAAAGGTTTGAGTGTGCGCATAAAATATATCAACACACCGATGTTAGTGTCCCTATTCGATGTAGACGTTATGGATAATATAAAGTAAGGTTACTTTTTCACTTCTAAAATCAAGCCAAAATTGTACTGCCGAGGACATCGTATATTTTCATTGTGAAATAGTAGAGATGGTTCATGATACGCTTGGTCAGATAGATGAAAACGTTCGGTACATGATCTCTCGCCGCTTTGAGCATTAGGTCGCGACGTAAGAAGTTGAACACGTTGAGAAAGTCCAGCTTAACTAGCATAGAAGGGCGTGAACTATAATGCTAAGAATGAAAGAACGGGTACCATGAATTGCAGCTTCCATGCCACCCAGAGCTCCAAACCGTATAATGCCGAAAACTGCTGCCAGCGCAGCTCCTAGTTTTGTCGCTACGTCACCTAAGTCAGGGGATAATAGGTCCCGAAGGTGACGAGGGCGTAGATCATCAGGGTCTGCTGCCAAGCTGCGAAGGGGTAGACTGAACGGCGGCTAAAATTCCTTCAGATAACGTATCTTCCTGGAAAACGGAGTTAACCTAGGATGTTGTGGGAACGCGAGACCTCTCTGTAGAGCAGAGAATATAATATATCACCTTCACTACATCGTATACATAGCAGCATTGCGTGCTGTCATGTGACTCTGCGGGAATTGTTTGTGAGCATTTGGTTTACTCGATGTGATACGGTAATCGAAGCGTTTCACGAAATGCAGCGATATTAGCTAGAACGATTCAGGGGAATGACATGCTATTTTATAAGCGAGTAGCTATGTATTTGCAGCACAACATGAGCAAAAAAAGAAAGCAGCCCTTAAACAGTTTAAGATATCCTGGGCAGGATTTTCAGTAACTTCTGGATGAAGAGGAATATTCCGTAATTCAGGGCGATGTGCTGCGATGTGAACTGGAAGGCCTCTACGCATGAACAGTAGGCCACAATGTGGAGAACCTACTCATAGTTAGATTGATGATAGGAATTATTATCCTGCCGTGATAGAAGAGAATAGCCGGGGGTGGGGGGTGGGTGGAATAATTAGCTTGTTAACGAAGAGAAACCAAGGCAGAAAGTAGACGTGTTTCAAACAAAAGAAGTGAAAAGAAGAGGATACAAAGTATTTGTGGAAAGGCCTAGTCCGGAGACTTTCGGGGTATTTTTCGCCGCCAAACTTGTACGCGTGATGCATGTAATGACTCCAACTATAAGCATTGGCTGACCTGGTGGACACCTCATATCGCAGGTGGAAGCTTTGCGAAAATCGCTGTCATATTAGGTGACATATATATAATAGATCGATATTAGTCCTGTGGGATGATATTTTACCGTTTCGCATTTACCTATGTTTGGGCTATCTAGCCAATCTGATCACCCTGGACTAGTTGAAATCGAATGAGAGAAATTCTTCGGCAATTAATCTCATACGCAAATTTTGAATTATGAACTTAATAGGACAAACATTTTTATTCATATACGTATCCGTGGCCGTTTTAGGTTAAAGTGGGAGCAAATTAATATTAGGTTGACCCAAAAAAACCGCACATATATAAATTTCAATATCGGCTAAACTAAGTAAGTTAAAATAAAGATTTTTTTAGTATGAGTTAGAGGTAGGAACCTCTTTTATTTATACACTGGTTCCAGAGTTCTGGCAGCCTTCTAACGTCTAGGTATGCACCATTTCTATTGCCATTTATAAGTTCGTTATTTAAGGCCTATCGAAGTAAATCGATGTTTGCATACTTTTTGCTACACATAACCATCTTTAATCGATGGGAGCAACCATGGTCACACGGGTTTATATTGGGAGAATGGGGGGGGGGTGATGGCATCGCTCAATCTTGTTGGCCTTAAGCCAGGACGTAATTTCATTGCTACGATGTGCCCTAGCATTGTCATGGAGCAGCCACACTCGTTGCTTCCTATCGCCACGCCAATTATTCATAAGTCCCTTCGAGAACTCGAGATATCGAGCCCAGTCAATTTTTTCTTTTGGGCCCAATATCTCGTAGTAGCAAATTCCGTTGAAATTCATAGCAAGTGCTACCATTACTTTGGGCTCAAATCTATTTGGTACTGCTACCGCCATTGCCTGTTCGTCTGGTCGTAGTCACTGTTTCAATTGATCTTTTTCCGATCCCCCATACAGTGTGACCCATGTCTCGTCCATTGCAACGGTATGCTCTAGGCGACTCTTTTGCTGCCCATATATATCTTCAAAATGTCTCGCGAACACTCCTCACGTATTTTCAGTTGGCCAGGACCGAGTTCATGAGGGACCCATTTTGCATTTTATTTCGCATCCTCAGATTATTTTTAATAATTTGACGACATGTTTCACAAGGTACGCCAATTTTAGCCGACTAGTTTGCTCAAAAGCTTTTTCGAGTATCTTGATGTGTTCGTCGAAATCGAGACTTTTCTTCTGAGAATGCAAGTCTGAGGGATTTTGTCCGCCGGTTGTTATTTCGAACGCCCAACGAAAGTCGAATGCTAGCGGCTTTCACGCCGCCTGCTTGCTAATTGTTGTCTTTCACTATCCGCCAAGTATGAACTCAAACCGGCCAATAATAAGAATCCGGCGCAAGACGATACGAGTGCGGTTTTTTTTGAGTCAGCTTAATATACAGTGCTGTGCATAAGCTTAACGCACCCCCTATATTTCAACAAATCGTTACAAAGAATACACATTTGAGACATTTATTCTGTATCAGATTAATGTACATGTCAAATAACATACACACCACAAAGAACAGCGCATATGACGGCGCACGGCAAAGAGACGCTACCCTAGACGACTTTGCTTGGCAACTTAATAGATCAAGTCGTTAAAGAAGGTGAGTGAAAAATCATAAAATTTTCTGCCTCAGTCGAGTCAGTTTAAGAATTTAAAATTTGTTATTTTAATTTAGCTTGCATTTCGGTGCAAACCTTTTTCTAACGAATAGTCCTCGGATTTGCGGTGGGGACCACGAGGTTCTATGAAACAGTCTCGCGGTCGCACCCCGTATAACCATACAAAGCGGCCTGCCAAAAATATCAGATTCGTTCGTACTTTGTGATGGCGCAGTGCTTCACGATAACTTTGTGTTTTGTAGAGGAGGAGATTTCCCTCAAACATACGGAGACATCTACTAGAGACATTGCAATTTCTATCGAAGGTGGGTGGCTCCAGTGCGGGGTAGACGTTACTATGACTAGTAACGTGCAGGCAATCTGGTTGAGGAAGTATTATCGATGCGAAAGTGGTCTGAACTCCAGCTACATAGTTTCATCTAGAGTACGACTATTGTAAGCGTTTAAACCCGAAACATGGATATTCTCTGTTTAAGGGTAACTAGGAGCCGCTGGCCAGTGGGATATCGCATGGGCGGTCATTGCCTGACCCGTAACGCCGGCACTCCTTCGAGGAAACCATCGTTGGGTCACACCAATGTCTTTTTTCCTGTGTTTATCTGTCAATCGATTGAGGAATTGGTGTATATGTTCGCCCACCAATCCGATAGGCGGCGGTGCTTCTTAAGGAAGAAAAACGACTTGTCCGCGTATCGGGTTGCCGCTAACCATGTTCCCTGTTGGGCTACACGACGCCATAAGCCACTAACTCGGGGGAACCGGCAGCCAGCAAGCGATAAGCAGGCCCCATCCAGATCATCATCCGTGAACATCGATGACACCGTAAGTTGACCTGGTCTAGATAACCGGGTTTGTACGACAATGAAACACATAAGCCGTGCTGAGTAATACGAATCGGACGAAACGATCACGGGGACCACTATCGAAGGTTGCCGATCGCTGTCTTGCCCGCCACTGGCTCAACTTGTGTAATCTCACCTCGCAGAATACTGCATAATGTACAATTTATAATGTGATTCCTCCTGTTCACTGAGTTTTCGAGCGCTATTGTCGAAAACGCATTATATCGTTCGAGGACAGAATTTTCTTTGCCGGCCAAAAAAATCGTTATATACGAATCGAATGCTAAGAATGTGCCAAATATGATCACTCTGCATCAACTGCATGATTACGATTAGGCTAGAGCAGACAAGTGATCCGTTGCGGCATTAAGAGTCACTCTGGATTTTCCACCGGTACCGCCTCTGTCTCCGGTGAGGAGATTCACTACGACTTACTGTCGTGCAACTGCTCGTTCACGATCATCTTATGACGAGATGGAGGACAGTGATCGGTAAGTAGATTATGTGATAGGTAGATTACCGTGGGGGAGGGGAGAGTGCTATTATTATTATTAAATAAATAGAGTACTATTATTTCCGGGAGAGTGCTATCCGGAAAAGTGAATGATCTGCTGTTGTCCAATTCTCACGGAGACGATGTGACGTCTGTAAACGACTACTGTGGTCAATGGGTGTCTGTAGAAAGCCCCGTGTATGTAGACACGTAGTAATTATGACGCATACAGGGTGCCTTCCTTTCTGCACAGTGCTAGCTGTGTCGCAGAGACCACATTAGTTGCCATTGCTAATAATATCATCCATCGAGCAGTTATGTGCGCCCCGCAAGAACACCATCCAACTGCGCAAGAGAGTGCACCCTTGGCAGGCCTTGCAGTGTGGGGTTCACCCATCCAAAAGGAACGTCCACTATGTCTACACGATACAGGTTGACTTATCCACGACTCGTCGTCACAAATCCAACAAATGTTAGCAACTCATTTAGACGTTTCGAGCAGTTGCGGAAATCAATTTTCAACGATTCAGTCCACGTGGCCAAGGAGAGCGTGCTCTGGTCACGCGACTGTTTCCCGCAGACTCATTTATTCCATGTTCACGACGTGGTCAGTGTGGCTATTCCCCTAGTCGGGTGATTGCGCCACTGCCCACTTCTGTGCATGGAGCAGGACAGGTCTGCCTTGCCGACGGGAGGAATAGAAGGGTCGAATGGCCCTGCAGCTCTCGTCCACAGGAACCAACGAAGAAGCCAAGGGCCCACGAGCCGAACCGAACCCAACCCACGCCGAGTCCGTACGCGCGCGATGACAAGTCTTTTATTCAATCCTCAAAGGAACCGGTGGACCGCGTCGTTGACTAATTACATTACTGGCGCTGTGAACGCGAACAATCCGGCCCTCGTGGGTGTCGTAAATTTAACCTCAAAGTCCACTGTTCCTTAGGGGGAAATATCTTCCTCCTTTTTCGGACGAACAGGAGTAAGCCGGTCGAGCCAGCGATGGAGGCTAGTTGGCCCCAATGTTGGGACTCGCTCGGGGGATGGTTGAGAGTTAGGAGTCAGACGGCGGGAGACGGACGAAGCAGAAAACGAAATCACTTGACGTGAATGGCAGCAGCCGCAGAGAAGCCGGCTGGAGTTCCTCGTCGTCGAACCCCCCGCGGCCTGCCCGAAATGTATGGTCCCCCAATCTAGCCAAGAAATAGTCCTCGTACGAGCTACGTACGAACGAACGCTCGGTCGGGCATATGGTCCTTCATCGTTCACTCTCACTCAGTTGCTCGTAGACTCGTTTTCCCTGTATGGGTTTCCGCGGAAAATGAAAACGATTGACTTCATACGTTTACAACGAGAGCGCGTCGGCACGGCAACGTGGAGCAGGGCAGAGCGCGTCATGCCCTCCTGTGAAGATGTGCGCTCCTCGAAGAGATGTGGATCGGGAGTGGCCGGGAATCAGCCGTTGGTCCGTTCGATCGTCCGCCCCTCGGGTCTTCTGCCGGCGTTGCTGGAAGATCCCCCCTAAAACCTCATCCCTCGGTCGTTCGCCCTCCTTCGAAGTGCCTCGAGATCTCGATGACCCTCTCCAAACGTCATTGAGCGACGGAGGGTAGTCCTGATTCGATGAAGTCGATTATACGGCGAGAAACGGCGCGGCAGGCGCTCGCCCGCTGCGGATCGAACGAAGAACGATACAATTTGAAACTGTGTTATAGTGAGTGAGCGAGGCGATCTGGAGACAACGCCAGAGCTCGAGATAGATACAGCGCCACTGAACGTTCTGCAGCGTTGGGAATCATCGAGTTAAACAAACTGAGTGGGCTCTTACACGTGCAATGACACCTTATCATTCGCATGCAGTCTTGTGTGTCTTTTGACAAGGCAAACTAAATGTTTCAGCACGTTCCATAGCGAATAGATACGATTTAACCGTTATGGACACCACACGAACATCGTGTAACCATGGAGAATTAGGTTCCTGCAAACGGGGACGTCATTCACATGGAACCTACCATTTGACGCTTTGATTGTTGTCTTTCTTCCATATTTATATTATCGGATACTCCTCGTAATCCCTCGTCTAATACGCTGCACAATATGTATGCTTCTATAGTAGCCCCACCCGTCCACACCGCTACCAATTCCTTGGACACAACGCTTCATGTGAGATGATACGAGCGGAGTAGACTCTGGCGGAACTGCCGATTTCATCTTAACGAGTTAATATAGACTTATAGTTTTTAACAGCACGCGGTTTTAAACCCGCTCTGCCCGAGGGGTAAACGCTGTCGTTGGACGACGTCATCCTTTTCATAGCACGATACGGAATGTGTTCTGCAAATATAACATTTTCAGGAGACCCACGTGTCATGCAGTAATACGTGAAGAACGGGGGGGAGAGGAGGGGGTAACATTTGACGCAATGTTTACTCCTGGAGTGGTCGACTCAAATCGACATGAAGTGCATTTGCTTCGTCGCTAGCTGCACCTGGTACATCTCAGGCAGAGGCGGAACACGCGACGGCGGCTGTCGTGTGCGACATATTCATTGCGCTGGCATGAAGCTCGAAGGCCTTTGTGGTTCCGACTAAATATTTGCTAAACGTACACATCGAATGGGTACGAGGAACATTTTTCGTGGAGTTTTGTATCTTGCGGTCGAGAATAACGCCACAAGTCTTGACTTGGCAATCTCGATGTAAGACGGCAGGATAAGCCGTCAGAAACGCCTTTCAGACGACGATTGGGCCCTGGTGTTCGTATTTGCCCGATATATGTTAGGCACGCGTTTCCGTCAGTGTGTATAGGCATATGGAGACGATTCACGGTGACTCTGAGTTTTGTTGTCTACAGTATATCGTTCTGAATGCATTTGCACCGTTATTTTTCCTACGGTGGTCGCTACTTACTTGTGGTTTCCCGCGTGACACCCCGATGCCAGATGTAATCCAACGACCCGCTGAAATTATTGATAACGTTACTGAGCACCCGAAAATCGACAGAGCAATGTGAGATGTAAAATGTCACTAACAATACTGTATGATACCTGTGATATTGACGAGGCAATATACATATTTGGCAAGCTGCACGAATCGCACTTCTTGCAACCCACCCGGGAACAGTTGGTTAGTATACACAGATAAACTCCGTTAGGCATAGTACCGGAGCAATATCACATGAAACTTGCAACTCGCGCGTCAGAGGGCTTCGGAACTAAAGAAAACGCATAAACATCAAGCAGCTAGATGTGCACAGCATTCGGCCCTGTAATACGAGAAATGGTACGTCGACCACGAGCGCAGCGGCATGATGCATAGACGTCAGGTGCATTATGTTTAAGCGTGCCTCGCCATAGATAGCTGTGCGCGCGAGTGAAATATGATAACGCATTGTGGGCTAGCTAAAGCATTACTCGAACTGTGCAGCATATTGAAGCGAGGTGGGGAGAGCAACCGTGTTTTGGGTAACAATACAAAACAGAGATCGAACAAGGGGCAAAAACGTATCTCAGGAGTGTCCGTATTCAAGATACAATTTGATTTAATGCGTTACCTTTACCGAGCTCAGCCTCATCTCTCGATGCGCCGGATTTCCTATCGACAGTTCTGTTAAATAGACCGCCACTATTTGTGCTACTTTTCGCTAGATGGCATCCACATGGGCCCACGGGTCGTCATAGGCACCCTTTTAAAACCAAGGGACCACTAAGGAGTAGGCAGTTGATACAAACTCTGTGGAGTTTCCTTGAGTCAGCAGTTCCAGTGGCCGTAGCGATTTCTTAATTTCTCAATTTTTGAACCAATCTCATACTCAACAGGCGCGACAGTGACATCGTGCGAGCTTAGTGCACGGCCGCTGCGAAACACGGCGACTCTCGCATATGCACCGACTTGGTCAGACGATCCGCGAAATTGTGATGTTCGCTAATATTCTTCGATGTATGAGAGAAAAACGGAGGACGTATCGAAGGGCCAGTGCTCAACGAGAGGATGAGGCGAGGTATTCGATATCTCCTTGATATTGCCTTTCTTCTAGTTTTATTGCAGGGTCGAGGTAGCCGCCCGGGCCTCGTGGGATCATCCGGAAAGCGAGAAAGCAGCTAGCTGGCTCCCTTTGAAACATTTTTAGTTCTGCCAGCCGTTACCTAGGTGGGCATAGCAACGGTATTAGATCCCGAGGGCTCTTCGAGGATCCCTTAGTAGTAGGACAACTCCTCGTACACGCCGCTTTCTAGTTCGGCGCAAGTTTGAAAGATCGCCCACCCTTCCACAGGAACCCACAGGCAGACATATACGCAGGCATGGCCGACGGAAGCATCTCGGCTGCGGCCGGCCGTTCGGGAGCTCGCGCAGGTGGGCTCACAAGGCGGTCGCAGGGCACTCGGCGTACCTGCAATGCAACGGCGATGTGCGATGCCTTCGAGGGAGAAATAACATGGGCAGCGAACAACGAACGCGGGCAGGAAACTAACTTGTGTATGTTGAAATAGAACAGGGACCTGACATGACAGAGAATAAATCTTATTTTAGCCCACACACACATATGCACACATGCACTCACGCACATACACACAGATAGATGTAGAGTTGTAACTTTAAAAAGCCATAACCGTGTGTACTGGCTGAAATATAACAGCTCAGATAGCTATCATGGACAGCGGGGCTTTTATAATAAGCTATAATAAATAAAAGAATAAGGATTTTTTTTCTCTTGGATACGTCTTTGCACAAATGCGTTCCGGTATAATGAACTGGGGAGAAAAATTGATAGCACATCATTTGATTAAATAAAAAGTTTTATTATCTGCGTAGGACAGACTTAACATGTCGTGACCACACGTCGGCCAGTACTGAACCCGAGATTATCGCTGGTAAAAGCGAGTTAAGTCTATATAAGAGATCCAAGGTCGGTTTGGGATCCGCTTTGAATAGTAGTACAGTAGCGGAGCGATTGCTGTGATTGTGACTATTGTATGCCTTTCTGCCGGTATCCTATCTAGCATAGAGAACACATCGAGTCCCACGATGACAGTTGTTTTCCGCTCGGTCCAAGGGGGTCGGCAGAGTATTATACTACCGGTTTATTGCAAAGGGGCCGACCAAGAGATATACTGCGGCACTCCAGGCAGATACGACCATATATACACCAGCCTTCCTCCCTGCTGTCTCGGGTTTTGGTCGTTGGCAACGACATGCCAATTTTCCATAGTCTATTCAACACGGACTAGACCGCGAGGTCGCGAACGTTGTGCGCAGGGAACGCTGATTTTTTGGGGTGACATTGAATGCCGATGCACTGCTTCGGCCAGCATCGTTCATAAGCATTGCAGTGGTCGCAGGTGCCAGCAGCTGAAACGCTACGGATTGCATTCTCGTATTGGGTGACGTCCATGAGATGAGGTCGAGTCTCGCTGTGTCACTGACCCCGTTGGTACGAACTCAGTCACTTTCTTTTTCAGTTTCGAACCACACATCCACGGTTGGTCTTGACCGTCACTTGCGGTGGCCTGTGATAATGGTAGGTATTGCACAAAAAACCACTGAAGCATAACTGGCGCCACTACGTTGAGACTGTGGGCTTCCAAATCGCGGTTTACTCACTCTCATAGGCAGCAATTTCCATGGATTCTCGTAATATTTCAACTTTTTTCAACTTTTTACGCATTTGATGGTTGACCTGAATCCGAGTTAGTCTCACACGGGACGGGTGGTATTGCTTGACAACTATTGTGTAAATGTCTTCATTTCTGACGTTCAAGAGGGAAGGCAGTTAGTTATGCTCAGCTGTGAAAAATTCGCATAAAGACATGAAGTGTTGTAAATATGATTTTTCACCACAGTATGTCACACTGTCTGAAATGTATCAAAAGAGCTAACCGGCTGTTACTGTTACTAATTTTCTTTATCTATCAGTGAATGAAAAAGCACACAGAACATACAGCAAGTCAATGCACCATTAGATATAATAGGAGAAACCTGATCAACCGAACAAGTCGAGCTGTCAATAATTGTAGCATATTATATTAGCGTATGGCCCAATTTGCAGGCAAAAAAAAAATTAATTTACGAGACTTGTAAATACAATTTACAATAATTGTAATGCTGTGATTGTTCCGAGCGAGTTATACAACGCATGTGCATAGGTCCGCATTCAAATGTTGGCACCAGCATTTGTATCTTTCGAGCGAACATAAAGCCGACGCTCTCCGCTCTGTGGAGAGAACAGTACAGATCTAGGCAAGGACCAGGCCACATCGAACAGCGGTGTTGTCTCTAGAAATAGATAACTGGTAGATACGGTCAAGCACCAACGGCACGGGGTATAAGGCCCACGGGTATCCGTAGGCCGAATAGCGTTACCTGTCGAAAGGACCAGTTATTCGCACAAGTCGTTTCTGTTTACAGGTGTTGAAAAAGTGACCCGAAGGTATCTAAGTATTGTATGGGGAAACTAATAGTCATAATTCTAATAATAATAATAATCGTGATTTGCAGGAATACTACGTTCGCAATCAACATCGAATAAACGTTCGCAATAAACATGGGATTCAAAACATAAGCCATGCGTACTTTGTCAATGTCCCATGCGATTGGCTCACCAGTTCCTGGAACAGGTGTACTCAGCATATACCTGTTATTGTAGTCAATTGTCACATGTCTCTGCCGATATGAACGCGGAAGACTCGGTGAATTATTCTCATTTCTATTATAGTTTTACAGCCATAAAAACAACGTTCCCAAACAAAGAAAGTCGGCGAAAGAAGAATGAGGGAGCTTGAAAGTTCGAAGTACACCAGGGGCCAGGCCTCTAAGGACCGCTCAGCGGGACAGGTCTTGGTGGTAAACCGAGAAAAAAGGCCTCCTCCGCTCGTGCAGGGTCGGCTCGTGACACAGATCATCAACATAATCGCCGTCTTCGACAGTCCGTAGCTGCTAATTCCCGGCTCAGCAAACTCTCAGGAGTTGTTAAGAAAGCAGTGCTCCTATGGGCATCCACCACCCGTCCCAGCCACACTCAGGCAAAACGGCCAAGAGAGAAAAGTGTTCCCCGCTAATAAACGTGGTTAATTATTGCATTACCCGAGACCACCGGAGCTGCCCATATCCCTAAGTTGGGTGTATGTATAATGTATGCCACGGAAAGCTTATGGTCGGCAATGACGGGTATGTTTGACAGCGATTAAATATGTCACAATGTGAATATATTGACGAAACAGCTACACGCGTCGATGCCGACACGTGTCATTCACATTAATCACTATTAGAAAATGTGGTGTAATTTTAATAAATGCATATCATAAATAGACATCAGACAATCATATGTTATTAGATGGTGCGATGGTGTTGTGTGTTACTAAAAATGATATTCACCGTACATCGAATGCGTCGCATGATACGTTTACCCTGACCGAACGAAGGGCTGTCACATTAACGGCGAGATATTTCGATTCTATCAGCAAACGACAAAGATTTGGAATCTGACATCAACAATAGCACAGGGACGATCCAGCTTGATTATCGATGCTATGTGCTGAGTCAGCACATTTCGGGTGACTTAAAAACGAATTAGCGTCTGCAAGAAGATAGCCTTTCCGGTCCAACGCGTTCGAAGTGGGAATCGATACCGTAGGACCCGAACGATGTCCTTACTTCTCCGACTGCTTTTGATTTTACAGTAGGTATGATGCTGGACGTGGGCTGCGCAAGCGAATACAGTTGATTCGAAGCGAAGACATTTCTGCTACTACACTGGGTCACTTTCTCACTGAATGCATAGTTATGACCACCCTGTATTATTATTATTATTATTATTATTATTAGACAGAAAAATAAGCGGCAAATGCCAATGGAAGGTGCCGCCTGCGACTCGACAGGACGAGATGTCGTCAGCTCATTTATCAGAGAGGAGGAACCTGAGCTGAATTACGTGGGCGTCAAACAATCAGCCGAGGATTATGGTGATGTTCTATATGATGAGGTCGGTTATTGCGCAATATCACGTTGGTGGAACACATTAGCTTCAGCTTGCGTGGATCGCACTACCATCGATTCAGGCAGGACACCGACGACAATAGTTGGGTACTAGGGTTTTTCTCAAAGGAGATTACAGTGATATTTTCTTCACCTTGGATCAAAACACTGGGACCCGCCTCCAAACCAACATACCGCTGCGCTGTTTACTGAGAATTCCGGGGGTGGATTAGCAGTCGGAAGGTATATTTAGGCTTTCTTCTTGACACCACCATTTTGCTTCATCGTTTTTCTTGTGACAAAATGCGAAATGTCCTTGTAGGAATACAATATGTGCCTTTAAAGTAAGACAATGCAGATGTCTTATTCAATGTCGACTTTGCTAAATCGATAGCTGAAATAGTGCGCAGGATTCAATGAAGATCGCTTGAGCGTGGAAATGGCATGGATATAGTCAAGTGAAGAACGCAATTGACACCCTGAATGAAAGTGAGTGCTCTTCGATATTTGGCAAATAGTCTAGTCTTTTCTCTCCATATTTCGTCGCTCGTGCTGGGTTATCAAACAGGTAAATATGGATCGTATACAGGTGCTTGCCGTTATCATTTCTCGAGGTCGCTGTGGATTTCTCGAAGGGGAAAAATACTCGACTTCTCGTAGTCACACGCGGGAGACTCCCACGTCGCTTTATTAAACTCGAGTTCGTACACTGCGGCTGGAATCCCCTATGAATGCAGTCCTCCACGGAACATAGCGAATCCACTTGATTGCCGGACAGCCGGTCACAGGGCACACCTTCGAGATCATTCAGCATCTTTGCCTCGACACATCTCTAGGGTTCACGTGCGAGAACTAGCCTCTAGGACACGAAATTGGTATTGTTGAGCTAAAACAAGCGTTATCTCATTCAAGCTCATCCCGGCGGTATCGGCAATTAGATCATCACTGTTCCGGTCATCACTTTTCAATGGCCTCCCACGCGCCGTTTATGTGCGTGGGCTAGCTCAGAGGGAAAATCGCTACCGGGAGTGGTAATCGCTTACCAACGTCGTCTCCCCCATGCGATCTCAATGGACTTAGAGACACTGAATGAAGTAGGCGCCTTCGGTTCCTGTCTTTCGGTGGTCTCCCGTCGCTGGCTTTATGACTCTCCCATTCTCCTAGAATCCATAGGGAATCAGCATTAGTATATGACCGCCCTCCACCACCTTCATGCGTATATATATATATATATATATAATAAATATATATAAGAGGGATTTTGTGGGATTCAAACGTTGACTAACTGATACATGGTGACGTTTAGTCTCCTATCAGTTAGGCTTGACTTACGAAGCCGTTAGGTACGTCGGCCGCTTTTTTTAGTATTAGATAGACCTGGGTCCAAAGGTTAAGTCCCTTGCCAGGTGGGATCAAGTTGTCGTCTCGACCAGTTGCTTGCCCCACTTGGTGGAGAATCGCACGAGAGATCCAGCGCATACGAGTTTCATAAAATAAAACTCACTATAGACCGTGTTAGTGGATAAGGGATTGCGTGAAAGGATAGCGTGTATTGTAAGGTTAACGTATGTGTTTAAGTTGTAATAGTTAAAAGCCAGTGTTCCGTTGCACAGGCCAGATAGCAACATAACGGTTTGTCGCTTTGTATACATAGACATAATAATATTGTCATCGCAATAAATCACGCCCGGCTCAGAGGTGCACTTCAATACCGGGATTATTTTCTATAAACCTGCCCACGTTTGCGAATGCTTAGCCGTTCGGGGTGCAAATGATCTCTGTGGGATCTAATTCATGCAGATGTTGTTTCTACGTCATCGCTGTTGTTCTCCTGTTACGCAGGCCGAACACGTTTGCTGAAAAGTCAAGAAATTGATGATTTCAAAACAGTCGACGACCCTCCGAGTAGCCAGCAATATCTATCATTAAAGACGAACTTTTCCAGGTAGACCAATGTGATGCGCAAAGGCTCCCCCCTAACGCGCCCCACTTCTTCTGTTAGTGAGCTCAATCAAAATTTCGGGTTCATAAAGGTCGTCTAACTATTGAGCCAAATTTGTGAACTGACGGTCCTCTATTGCCAATGAATCCCAGCTACAGGTTGACCTTCGAGAAGGAAAAAATGGCAAAAAATGATTGTTCATTGTGGTCATTTTTAGTTTCTTGTCACAGAATCCACACTACCAATCGAAGGTGAATATCTATATGATGGTTCTAAAGTCAAATAGTTTGCCCTAACAACGAGAGTTAATCAATTGTGTGCGGTTTTAGAGTTACCAAACATTTCAAGAATGGAAACATTGATTGGGGCACTCGAACACTAACTAGCTCTCTGCATCATAGGACCAATGAGGGCAAAGTAGATGAATTTTACTGAACCGCCGTGCCATCAGTGGCGTAAAAGTCAGAGTCGCCCGAGGTCCCTCTAACAAATGTACGATAATTATTTGCCATCACACATTCATATTATAAACATTGAAAATAACCGGTTCGTTCGAGCACTGACAACGAATCCACAGGACAACGAATGAGCAGAATCAGTTGATGTGGAAGTACATAGCATCCTATTGATATAAAGACCTATCTACTTAACTCAAGCCATAATGGTCTTGCCGAAGATTCTTCTGTTATTTGCCTCCAGCAATTCTGAATGAGTTCTCGAAATATCACCCACCTCTCCTCACTTATACTTGGCTTTTTTTTCTAACTGACCCTGTGTATGTGGTAACACACGCGTTCTACACAAGGGACGTATCTCTAGCATCTGTCGAGCTCATTCGAATCAATTAATTATTGCCTAGCTCTGAGCACCTCACAGCATTGACACCTGCAATTGACCATGATAGAGTACAACTGCAGTTTTTGCTCAACTCGCCCGACCTTTAGGTTTTAAGGAAGTTGTGCTGTTCTCTCCGGACTGGCACAACGTGACAAGGCAGCCTTGCGTACGTCCTGAGAACTTGGTTTCTCCTTAATAGTAGCCCTTTATCCTCTGATTGTACCTTCCCACGGGTTCGTTTGAGTGAGCCTGCATGCGGATGAGCTAAGTTATAACTCACATACAGCCTGGTGGACCCTGAACATCTTCAAATTCCTGTGCACCCGAGGGTGTACCATTATCTGTTTAATCTTGCGGGCCCAGTCGATCTAATGAAACGTTCTTCGTGAAGCAGTTGCGCCATTTCAAGACGCACCCCATTATATTATGCTCAGATTGTGCACTATTGACAGAACCGAGCAAGTATATGATACTATGGAAGTAAAGCTGCATACCCGAGTTGTGCCCAACGAGAAGGCAATACATCACCATGCAACGGACAATGATCCTACGCGGGGTCTCGTATTGACGCTCAGAGGTTTGATCTTTAATAAAAATAAAATTATATAGACATTGGAAGACATCAAGTCATTCCTTTTTCAATATGTTTGCGCCAAAGAGAAACCTGAAAGCATAATGTCACTGCCACAGGACCTTATTCGTAGAAATGCATTCGCCTGCTTTGCTTGAAATTGCTCGGATTCTCCTAAAAAATGGCCGGCTTACTTTTACTGAAGACATCGTCAATCGACGTTTCGTGGTCTTGCCTCTGACTCCACTTCGAGTTTCATCATATATTTATGTAATTCGAACTGCAACTCAAGGATAGCATGAATAACAGAACCAAAAAAAAACCCGATAAGGATTGCGGTGTACGAGGGTTCTTCGGCATTTGCTGAAAGCCCCAATGATTTCGCTAATCAGTTATTCGTGATTTTAAGCTAAATACATAAAAACACGTACTTCTCGAGTAATTGGAACGAATTAATAGAACGAACATTTCCTCATATATGTGTCGTCTTTGAAAGGCTCGCGTTCGTGTGTCGCTGTATCCGTTACGCGAATCCCAGCGTGGCTGAGTAGTTCCTATTAAGAAAATAACGCCCAAACCGACTTGCTTTTTCGTTAGGGTTTTCATACAATTGGACAGCGTCCTATCTGCGGATACCGTGGACATTTTCTCGATACGATGGATTCGACTGAATTTTTGTATCAAAGAATGCAATTTAAAATGAGTTACGTTGGAAGTTACAGCACAGCGCTTCCCGAAGGTCGTATCATATTGCCTTTGTTTGGAGCTTCATACTCGCAAGTGTGAGTCCAGGAATACTTCCAATAGGAACCAGTGCATCTCCAGTCAGAACTGTTGGCGATGGCCGACCTGTGCTTAATGCGACACTAGAGCGAATTTGAACTTCTTATAGAAGACCATTGATGTTGTTGTCAAACTCCGTAAGTGTGCGTAATCGTAATGTACAATCTTAAATTCTCTGTGAGAATATTCAACTCGCATCTTACCATGAACTCGATCAATTTTACATGATTAACTACAATATAAGGGATCCTGGTAGTACATTGGGGTGACGACTGGAACGGGACAACCTTGATAGGGCGGATAAGAGAATCACTGCGATGCGGACGGTGCATGCGTAACGCGTGTTATTCTGGGAGAACTACAGCGAGAACTGCTGTAACACCGGACACTGGTAACAGCCAGCAGGTTTCATCCAACATGATGTGCCTCCCAATTTATACGGGACATCCTGGTGACAACCATATACATCAACTGCACCGGCTGCATACTGTAACTGCTGCCCTAAACCTATAAAGAGACTAATGGAAAGACAGTGCCTGACTAACTAGATTACACAGACATGCAACACTTACTTTTATAATATAGGAAAGGAAGCAAGTGTAGATTCGCTGGTGGAAATGGCCAGAAAATTTTGTATTGGCAGTGGGCCACTAGTTGGTACATTCAAAAAAGAAGCTCCAGGGCTGTTGCCCGATAGAGATTGTACGCTTATGTGAATAAATCGATGCAGGTCGTCAAATTTGTATAATCGGTAGTCGTCCGCTTTGTTATCCAAATCATAAGACAACGAGATTACTGGAAACAGTGGATCAGTAGTGATGTCGGACTAAACCGCTTCGAGCTGACTCTTGGCCAACATTTCACGTCCGCGGAACTTTCTCCGCAGTATCAGCTGCGGTAGTGCAGTATCACCGGTAGCGGGGTGTGTCTTGGACCACCTTGCAGGACTTTGAAGACACACTGACTAAGTGGTTCCACGTATTTGGGGGAAAGTTAAATAAATTAAATGAAGACAGGAGGGACATACGGTTTGGGATCAAATCATGGCACACGCGAAGAATCTCTGGATTTCTTTATCATCTTCATTTATCTCAGAATTCTTGTCAGACACGACCGGCTCAACCATATGAAGGTTACCCCGATAGGTTCTCCTAGTAGCACCTAAACGTCAAATGCCGAGACCTTCCATATGGGCGTACAGCTGAGATTCAGCCAACCAGAAATTCGATACTACGATAGATAGATGGACACCCGCCAGCCTTTAACCTTATGTACACATGCAACTATAATATTTGGGTAATCCTTTTTCCGCTATCACAATAGCAATAGCGATATACCTTTAGCTGTACGCAGGTACAGAAATGTTTTTCTTAACCTCCCTCATTTTCAGTTACAGTTGTCACGCGTTACTACAAAGCTTCAAGGTGGCCAACGGGACAATTTCGCAAGTGATGCGAACACCTGCGCTACCACGCGTCATTGCCTATTCGAGAGGAGCAGCCGGGAAGCAGGAATAAGGATAACGGGAGAGTAACAGGTAGTGCCAGTGGCTCATGAGAAAGTATTATTTATTAGTTACTCCAACCGCACTCTAAGCGGAGCTGAAACCCGCGGGTAGACGCGGGTAGCACCAGCAGGACGTATGTACTCTCTCGGTTGTTTATTTTTCATGTTTTTACTAACGCTATCAGTATGAGAAAACATTTGCTGAGCTTGTAGACATTATGATTAGAATGTGTGAATGAAACATGACTTCAATACGTAGTCACCCGGCCATTAGGTCAGAAGCGATGCTCTCTCTTTGGTCTGTTAGCTTCAAAGCGTCCGTGGCCACCGAAGCGGCACCAGCCACCCAGCCACCTAATGCAGTATAATCCAGTCTCAAAGATCTTATGCCCTTTTGCTTGCTACGTCATCCATACGTCAGGTCTCCTTCCAGAGGGGCCCCATGAAACGATCGGCTAGGCAGCCGAGATCCTTGGGGGTCATGGCGGGGGGCGCACTCACGAGGGTATGGGGAGGTTCTCCTTTGCGGACTTGGGAGAGCCCTGCCGCCACTCTAGCCACGTCGTGTAAAGAAGGAGCCAGCCATCCAAGCTTGCTATCCGACTTCGTATAAAACGAGAAGCAGCCGCGCACGGCGTCAACGCTGGCCGCTGCCATCGTTCGTTCCTTGAGGTTCCATGCCTCGTTCAGGGCCCTGATGCAGGATGGTGGTGGCGGTGAAGGCGGCGGCGGCCCTGGTGGTTCCTTCCCTTGCTTCCTCTCATCCATCGCCTGCTACACGTTTACTCACACACATCCAACAGCCACACATAGCCTACCAGTGGCAACAGCGGTAAGACTTCTAATAAAAACTCATAGGCAGCTGAGACGGCCGTGGAACCGAAGCGAAGGAGGACGGTGGTGGTGGTGCCGGCGGTGGCGGCGGCAGTGGCTAGGGGGCAGGGGTATGGCCGGTTGCTCCATCAACTCGAACGAGATGGAGATGAACATGATGGTGTTTGCGGTCGCTGCAGCGGAAAAGCACAGGGAGATAGCGAGGATGAGGAGTACGAACGCGAACAGAGACAGGAAGAAAACCGCCGCCCCGCGACGATGAGATGACGGTGACGGTGGCGGCGACGAAGTCGAGCACGATGAAGGAAAAAGAAGGTTTGAAAAACGTTTCCTCTTCAACCGCCGCTCGCTCATGTTGCCCCCGAGCACCGGCTCTGACGGAACAGCTCCGAGGCCTGATTGATCCCACGCCCCCCCCCCCCCCCCCCTTCGTTGGCCTTCATTCCTCTTCAGGCCTTCGGGGTTGGCGCCCGGTGCAGTTCGCCTCCAGGTCCTCTGTCCTGTTATCTGTCTTGTGCACTTGGCCCCGCTTTATCACCCCATCGTGTCACCACCACCACGTTGTCGTCTCGATACGGTAACGTCATTCCAGAAGGAGCGAATAGCAAAAGAGAGAACAACGGTGTCGACCACCCAGAAGCAACATGAATCGAACGCCTACACAAATCTACAGCGACTACCTGGGAAATTCAGGGAAGATATCAATGCAGACAAGAGATATCGGTCAGAAAGGACAACGAGAGAGAGAAAGAGAAACAAATGATCGCTGAAGCGATGTATCCGTTATATTGAGGGCGATTGCAGATAAGACATAGTGTACTCTGCCGTGAGAGATCAACTGATCATAGATTTCGAGTAATAGATGTCGGGTCCTTCCCCAACATCTCTTTTCGCTCAACGACCTCATAAATAACTGCGATGGAGAATGACAAAGATGACAAATGATAACGTTACACGATATATTCTCATCATAACTGTACAACTATCCCTTTAATCATATGGGGAAGTTTTTGAACTCAATTGAATCTGTAGGATGTCGAAGATTACGGCATGTTAGGGCAGCGTGGCTAGATAGCGACACGGCTTACCTTGCCTCACGATTAGGTTACTGTGTATTGTTCCGTCCATCTGCAGCAGATTCAATCAAACACCTAGCACAAGATTTAGATCACAAACAACAAAAAAAAGACAACGATGACACACTTTCAGAATTGAATGATTAGGCCGTCAATTACGACAGTTGGAAGAATGAACTTTTCACCGAGATTTCGTTGAATCTATCGCTACTTACAGCGGGTTGCCTCGGCTACTGTATTTCGGAGCTCATATTTGTAGATCACCCGAATTGAGCACATGGACAAAGTAACGATGCATATGTAACCGTATTAAAATTGGTGACAATAGCGGTTGTCTGCGGTTCCAAAACTTCCACAAGAGTCTGCCCTGATGGTGTGCAATAGCTCGGTGGTAGCTTATGGACGGTGAACGTCCAACACTCGTTTGTATGCTTGAGCTGCTTAGGTGTTTCTGCTCAAATCTCGAATGGATACGCCGCATGTCTTCAACAAGCACACACATACAGTTGCATGGTTATCCGAAACAGCAGGTGGCCTGAACTAGCACAGCATGCATAGGGAACGCTACACAGAGAGAGAGAGAACTGTTCAGTTAGCTCTGTTCCTCTAAGCGACATCTAAGCTTTACTTAGGTGAACTATGCCCCTTAAAATTCGCTGGTGGGGACATATCGTATCTCCATTCTTCTTTCTTAGCCTTTCTCAAGCTCAAAGGATAGACAGGCGCTGATTATGCTCTCGTTGCGTCTCAATCCATTACTGAGACTGACATAGAACTCTGTTATGTAAGCCTCACTCAGGCTTTATCCAGGATAGCGTGTCTGGCTTTACGGACCATTGACTTACATAGGTCCTTCGGGTTTCATTACGCCTCTGACTGATAACCAGAGGTAGAGGCCATGCTACGTCCCTCATGAAGCAAGCCTCAATTTAAAACGTGAAATCCCAATATATATATATATATATATATATATATATATATATATATATAAAGGCTTCATTCAAGTGTGTGATGTAATCGTTATTTCGAAATGCTCTAAGATATCATGTCTCCGCCACCGCAGCCAGCGAGGCCGGCTCGCTACTGAACCCTTCAATTACATTAAATTTCGACGATCCATTGTTCTGAGATTTCAGTCCACCTGTTTAGCGGTACTCAGCCATGTTTCGATTCGGTCACTTGCTGAGCCTATCCTTGCTATGAAGTCCCCCTTCTACCCTGCCCCACGCGGAGGAGGCGCCGGACTATCGTTCAAATACCCTGAAGGTCGCTTTCTCTATAATGGGCCGTAGGCTGGTCCTATGGCAGTAGGAGCCGTCGACCGTAAAATCTTACCCGACAACTTCGACGGCGACGATACACTCTCGAAGTCGAACAACAACAGCAACAGCAGCAGCAGCAGTAACAACAGCGGGAAGATACACCACCACCACCGCCGCCGCCATCACCTGAGTAATAAAATCGGGAATCTCAAGGGGGCCACAGTGGAGCTACTGTTGGAGCCCAACTGCTGATGGAAGGGGTTGAGGCCCAGGCTTGTAGCAATATTGATCACGTGATTTGGTTTTATTACGGGCTCGGAGAGTCTGCCAGATAGACAGGGCCGCTGTGTCGAAACGGATCCAGCAAAGGAGGATGCGGAGAAAGGTTAAATTTGCCGAAGATGATCGACTTCGAGGGACCCATGCGATGGCCACCGTAGGATTCGCTGACCACTACAATGAGCACGCAAGCCCGCCAACAGCAACGAGATTGACGTTGTTGCCACGCGTGGGTTTGCTGAGCGATATTGTCCTAGAGACGAATGTACACGAATAGCTGAAATTTCAACTTGGAAACTTTGTAGATTTCTAATCTAGCATATGCAGCATATAATTGCAACTCAGCTGAATCACGGAGTAACAGCCATGGAAGCCAGAATGCACACCTGTGCTAGTTAGAATAATGTCGATATTTTGCTATGGAGCTTCCCTGGCGCATTGCCCCAAGGTTACGCCGAGCCGACTTCAATCAGGTACCGTTTCAAAGCTTACATAAGCTCACGCTTTGCAAACGCTAAGGTGACACGATATCCCTTGCTACAGTTGCCGACTGTAAATGACGGTCGTGGGGATCAGACCCCAGGGTGAACGAGATTTCGATCAGCAACGATAATGTTACTCATCAGCGGATGCTATCCAGCACGAAGATCCAAGAATTCGATTTTTTCGAAAATGCCTCAACACCTCAAAGTCATCATGGGCTCTCCTTCACAAACGCTGATCACCTCAGTGGACTGGTATCATCTACGTTGTAGACATTTCCGACGAGTCGACATTTATACTTTCCGAGGATATCGAGCTTACACTTATATTCAATGCGGCAATAGGGATAATTTGTCCTTTGAATCGTCTATGCTTAGCAATATGATTCGGTGTGCAAGCGTGCCGACAAGTACTGTCTACAACGAGGTTGACTAATTACGTAGCTGTTAAGCCAATGCGAAGTATGCTAAATGTTTTCTTGAGGGCCCTAATACTGTTTACCCCAGGGTGATCAACATCCCACAAGGCAATAGTAGCTGGATAGACTTGCTGTGCCCGAGAACCTCTGGAGCCGCTTCTTCGCGGCAGAATGCAGCGGCCGAAAGTTCGCTGCCCATCTCAAGTCGACACTGGGCCGTTCCACAACGTTGTCGGTTACAGTCCTCAAGATGGGAGAGACCCAGAACGAAATGAATCTCTGTCTGTTGTCTCCCAAGTTATCCTTGTTGTTGGCTATTGCTCATGACAAGCCATTTGTCGCAGCGCCTGTCACCAACGAATAGACATTTCCTTCGCGTTATTTGCAGCGTCCTTTAACTATGATGTGTGACACAGTAGAGGATGCTAAACGCTCCTATAAGTCAGTGATGGAGAGGAATGAATCCCAAAGCAAGCCACACTGCCTTTGAAAAATGTTACGAATAGCGAACGACGTTGCACGCGAAATCTGGAACCTGGGTGGGTATCGCAGTAGAATCGTTGTAGCCTGGTCGATTCCGTAGTTCCTAACGGAATTCCCCTGCGAGGGTCTCAGTAAATCCGACAATTTACGTTAGGAACAAACCGAGCCCATTCTTGACATTATTTCGTTAAGGCTTTGTCAAATACGTACGTAAACTATCGCATTACGGTAGTATCAGAGAAGCCGACAGAGAGAGAGAGAGAAAGAAAAACGCTGAAAAATATGGAAGAATTGTGAACAATTTCACAGCCTCATCGATTCAAAAATAGCGGCACCGAAGAAGGCATCAACGGCATGAGAATACTGCAATAGACTATTCAGGTTAATAACACATATATATGATGATAATTATTGCTATCACACAGTAGTTTGGTTTTATTTTACATGTGTTTAACTATCATTTGCACACCGTTCCATATCGATATATTATATATATATATATATATATATATTCTTATACATCTTAGTTCCTTAGTGTTAGGTTTGTTACTTTCTTGTCGCTGTTCATTTGACATTGATCTCTCGCTGATAAATCCTATAGATTTCAGTTAGAAATCCGTAATTGTTTTCTTCATGTTGTCTGCACGTTGGTTATGATGATTCGTTATATGATTCGTTTTCTGTGATCTAGTTCACTGTGCCGTAATCGCATATATATATATAGAATACATGTACAATGACCTCACTCAGTGAATCCAATCTCATCTATTCGTCAAACAGTAGCACAACGTAACGTTGAGTGACAGTATCGACTAAAAAAACACACGTTCCGTATTCATCAAATTGAAAGCATCACACACACCCATCACTATCGAGCTTTTACACGCCGATAAACAGACGCTCACCGCTCATGTTCAACAAGATCAATACCCCCTGCGCCCCGGGCCGCCGCACAGGCGCAGACAACATCTCAAGATCGTTCTCCCTATGTGTTCCAGTGGTGGTAAATAATGGCACAAGGAAGGCGCTTTTTTTTTCGCACGTACTTCTATCAGTATCATAGGGATATATCAGCGTATGTGTACGGTAGCAGCAGCAGCGCGCAAACAACAGAGTTTGTACTGTTCGAGAAGGTGGGTGAGACAAGCAGGGCAGTCGCGCGCCTGGGGTCGCGCAGAGTCTGTCTGTGTATTCTCGGAAAGAGTAACGATTGGAAGCAGGACTAGATTGCTGTTAAACAGCAGATATGCATTCGATGTTTCTTTGCGTGTGCATTGAAAGGCGCAGGCTGAATCCTGTTCCTGCTGCTGAGCGAATGAACCACGCCATAGCAGCGTACCGCTGTGTCCTTGAACGAATATATAAATAAGTATATTTTAATCCGCCGTAATCAGCGAAAATTCATATCTTCTGCCGTCTGGCTGCTAATACGGCGCTAGACGCTATTGCCGATAGCTGTTGTATTTCGTGAGGGGCTCTGCATTTGTAATAGCTATTAGTATTGAGACGACAGGTACGCATCTATAACCTCGCGTACAGAGACACTCGGACTAAATGAATCATATATATATATATCCACTGGACAAGCTATCTAACTGTGCAAAATCGGACAGAGCGGATAATGAGGGCAGCTTAGCTCAGCTTTCAAAAGCTCTATCTCATTACAATGAACTGGCTTGGCATATTGCCATGTGTTGAAATTATTGTACCTTGTTGAATATCTAATATCGATGAGTATTTACAATTAATAATCTTATAATATCAATTATCGGTTGTACACATTAATGACGAACCGCAATAGTAACACTCACCATAAAGGTCACAATGTGCCATGCATCAAACAATTCATCATCTTTTTATTGCAAAATTATAAAATTATAAGTCAATTATTGATGATGTCTGCATATAGGCCGGTACCTGTTACCAATACCTGAACAGATTCCCATAGGAACAATGATTAGCCCAAATCACGGGTGCAATTATAATAATAATACTTTCTTTAGTATCAAATTTGATCTGTTCTTAAGCGTCATATCGTCTGTGCTTATTAACTCCGTGACAAACGGTTAAGTGCGCAGCTGAAACGTCCCTTAGTGTACTAAAGTTAATCCAGCAAGCAAGCACCTATTAAATTATATATATATATATATTTATAAGTGTCACCTTATATCTAACTCTTCCTGTAAACATAAATAGATATAACAAGCAGGCACTTATATATATCTTTCTTCACACAGTTCACGTTATATAATATTACATATATGATTTATTTAATATGCATTATATAATATTAGGTAGTCCCCAGCAAACTGTCGCCTCTTTAAATGCCAATAACTTTTGAACTAAACGAGTTAGAACAAAGATCTTTTAGTATGAGTTAGAGGTACTCTCCAGCTTTATTGACACACCGATTCCAGCGCTCTGGGAGTTTTGAAATAGCCAAATATTTACCATTTGCGTTTCCATATATAATTTCGTTATCTATTGCTTTTGTGAGTAACTCGACGGTTGCATATGGAACCCCACCTATTGCCCTTTTTAATGCATGGAAACAACCATAATCACATGGGCTTAAATCAGGAGAATATGGGGGTTGATGCCATTGCTCAATATTGTGCCCCTCCATCCAGGTCGTAATTTCAGCAGTGCGGTGAGGTCTTGCGTTGTCGTCGAGTAACCACACTCGGTGCTGTCGATCCCCACGCCATTTGTTCATCAATCCTTTCAAGAAGCCGAGATATCGGGAAGCAATGAGTTTTTCGTTTGCCGCTAATATTTCGTAATAGCAAACACCTTTGATATCCAGAGCGAGTATAATCAACACCTTTCGTCCGAATCTATCTGGCACTGCCACAGACGCCGCCACTACACCTTGTCGGAGCCACTGTTTTGCTTGGTCCTTCTCAGGGGGTCTATGCAGGCTAACCCATGTCTCGTCTATCGACACGGTGTGCTCTAAGCGACTGGTTTGTTGCGTATAAGTATTCAAATTAGATGTCGAACACTCCACACGCATTTTCATTTGGTCAGCACTCAGTTTATAGGAAACCCATTTTTCATTGATTTTCTTTTTCTTCAGTATATTGGTGATAATTCTATAACACGTCGTCCGAAGAATCAAAGTTTCAGCCGACAAAGACTCCATGGACCAAGCTCTAGTTTGCTCAAAAGCTGCCTTGATTCTGTCAATCCGATCGTCCCTTGTCGCACCTGATTTGTGGTCCCCACCTCGATGGTCATCGGTGTCCATATCTCCACTGTTAAATCGCTCGCACCAACGTTGCACCGTTCGCAGGCATAAGGCAGACCTGCCGTACGCGTTCACTAATTGTCGATGGATTTCAGCTGGAGGGTGTTTTTGGAGAAACAAAAACTTGATGATTTCCCGTTGATTTTTGGGGGAATTTGAACTTTTTGCTGCAGCGTCCATCTTTCTGATCGTATCGAAACCACTCAGTGTTCGAAAGGAAGCCACGTTCCTACCGCGTGCCCACTCCAAAAATGAACGCATTGTGTGGCGTAGTTCGGGCTGTGCGCCATCCGAAAGGCGCGACAGTTTGCAGGGGACTACCTAATATATATATATATATATGGATACCATAAACGTCTTTGATATTTATATAACAACAATGTAACTTTGACATCGAACAAAAAAATATATATATACCCTTCTAGTGATTTGTAAATGAGTGGTTGCTAATAGGCGTATATTTTGCACCATTATCGTATATCGTCGTGTTTGCAACACCAGCAGGGGTGAAGTAGTAATCACCGTTATTCAGTTCACTCGACCCCCTCATACCGAGACGAACACAAGCGAGGAAGAACAATAAAATGTTTCATATAGAGGTCGGTGTGGTAGCTTACCTCTGTATTCCTGCTTTCAGTTCGGCTCCTGCCCGTGCCGTACTGTGCGACACGCTCCGTCCATGTTACATAAACCGTCCATCAATCGCTTAAGCAGCTGGCTCGTACTCTCATTTGTTTTTAGTCTTGCTTCAGTTGCGACACTCATTCAATGATCGTTAAGGACGTTCTGACTAGAGTCAGAACGCTCGGACTGCCGCTTAGCTCAGGTTTGTAGGTGTGAACAGTTGCTCTTCGTCGGGACCATGACGATAACCCGTCGACGATGGCGGAAAGTCAATGTCAATTATGATGAGGTGATGTTGAGCATCATGGGGATGACCGACTACTATTTGGCGACGAGAAGACCTTCGTTAATCGAACGCACATTAGTCGTAAAAAGCGGATGGCAATTAGCTTCTATCACGCCGTCGCCATTGTCGCATATTAAGCGAGGGTCTTATGCGCGTTCGCTATTAATCGCGAGTTGCCTCGTGTTTCGTTTCTACTTTATCGTCGTCTTCTCCGAGGAATGATTTTTCTTCGATATTCCTAAGAAATAATCTGAAGTGTCCATCTTATTGCAGGACAGCGACTTTTTCCCAATAATATAGGAGAGAGGACCTGCCAAGAGGTATACGATAGGACACGCGGCAGACGTAGTGAATGACCACCGTGTGCTGTTTGTTGGTCCGTCAGATCCTTCTCTCGAGGGGGACGGAGCGTCGATCCAGGACGAAGTGTCGGCGACCGAGTCTCGCCGAGCGTTTCCCGGATCTTATCGACTTTTCGGGTCGATTGCGACAAGACTACATCGTTCGTCCGTCCGAGAGATGGACAATTTTTTTGCCACTCTCTCTCTCTCTCTCTCGAGATGAACGCGGCTAGCGAGATCCGGTAGGTAGAGAGCGAGAGAAAGAGAGGAAAGAAAAGAACGCTGTATTTCTGGTTGGACGATGATGTCCCTTCAAATGATTTGGAAGATGGTGATATCGTCGTGGTGCGCAGGTCAACTGAAAGGCAATCTTGCTTTCATTGCGATCGACATCATTCAATGAATTTGCTCTGGATCAAAAATAAATGGATACAATGAAATATGCTGAGGTGGTTACCGAGTGTCGTATGTTGAACTAGGGCATGGCCTTGGAACAGGCATTAAAAATTATATATATATTTATCAATATATTATATAATTATAATTATATATATATATATATATATATATATATATATATATCATTATATTATATAATTATATATATATAAAATATATTGGGCAGACCCAAAAAAAAATGAGACTCCTATCGTCTTGTGCCGTATCCTTATTATTGGGCGGTTTGAAATCAAATTTGGCGGGTAGTGAGACACAAAAATTAGCAAGAAGGCGGGGCGAACGCCGCTGGCATTCGGCATTCGTTAGGTGTTCGATATGGCAACCGGCGGACTAGGTCCCTCAGACTTGCATTCTCACAAGGAAAGTGTAAGGTTTATGTCTCAGAGAAGAAATGTCCAACTGAAATCCATCGAAAGTTGGTTAGTGTGCACGGCCATGATGCCCTAAGTCGAGCACAGGTGTACCGTTGGTGTGCGTAGTTTAGGCAAAGCGACTGGCACATTAATAAACATCGAGGGCGCCCACCCCCTCCAGAATCTCGACGAACGGATCGAAATGATCAAAATAGCTTTTGAGGAAACTAGAGCTTCGTAATTGACGGCTTAGTCGGCTGAAATTGGCGTGGCTCGTGAAACATGTCGTCGAATTATTTTAAATGATCTGAGGACGGGTCAAAATAGGTCTCTCATGACCTCGGTCCTGGCCAACTGAAAATACGCGAGGACTGTTCGCGAGACAATGTGAAGATATACAGGCAGCAAAAGAGTTGCCTAGAGCATACCGTTGTAGTAGACGAGACATGGGTCAGCCTGTATAGGACTGTTTTGGGCCCAAATTAAAATTACTACGTAATTTTTGGCCCAAATGAAAAAGTGGGCTCGGCTCGATATATCGAGTTCTTGAAGGGACTCATGAATAATTGGCATGGCAATAGGAAGCACCGAGTGTGGCTGCACGATGACAATGCTCGGACACATCGTAAAATTCTGTCCTGGCTTAAGGCCAACAAGATTGAGCGGTGTCGCTCCCCCTTCCTCCCGATTTAAGCCCCTGTGACTATGGTTGCTTCCATCAATTAAAGAGGGCTATAGGTTTTCAAAGGTATGTGTGTTGGGTTCAAATCCTGTCAGACGCGGAAAATCTTTGGGGTTCTTTCTCATCTTTCTTTATCTGAGGATTCTTGTCAGGTACGAGCAAGGCAGAGAATAAGCAAAGGCGGCCCCGACTGGTCCTCATAGTAATACCTAAAGGTTAAGAGCTGAGGCCTGTTAGATGAAAGGGGAACAGCTGAGAATCAGCTCGAAAAAAAAAGTATGTAAACATCGATTTGCTCCAAGAGGCCTTAAATAGCGAAGTAATAAATGTGAATAAAAATGGTGCGTACGTAGTCGTTAGAAGGCTGCCAGAACTCTGGACCAGTGTGCAATGTGCTCGGTTGTCCGCTGCCCCGGGCGAAATAGAGCCATATTTTCGGATGTAGAATATGCATCAAGGTCTGCCCATTCGGGTTCACGTTAGGCGCGTTTGTGCATCGCTGTCCAGAAGCGCGAGCTCCTCATCGTTTATGTTTATTTTTTATAAGTTGTTCAGGCCCGCTCGTGCAAGCAAAACTTACACTATTACATATAAATGCCATTGTTCGCATACGATATCTAGCACAATGTCGATACCTGGCAGCGTTGTCAGGATCTCTTAAATCTCTCTTTCAACCAGTGCTACCGATACAAACACCTTATTGTATTCGTGCCCCTGCAGAAAGGTAATATCGTTATAGATCGAAACGGGGAATACCGACGATGTATTGTGACGTTGGTCGTAAATACGAACTGCGCCACTGTGCCATGCTATCCGCTTCATGGCTGTTTGCCTTTGGGTGTTGGTCTTTGGGGTGAATACTTTGATTTCAATCGGTGTCCGAATGAGAAGATAAAGGACGGAACAGATCAGTTAGATGCATTCGAATTTTGAGACGAGAACAACTTGCCGCCGCTGAGAAATAATGGTGTGTCAAAGATTTGAAACAAACCTTAACTTGAGTATCATTGCACTTTTTGCTCGCTACTGAAGGACCCCGAGTTCTTCTCCCATTAGGCAGTTTACGGTACTGTTGGACTGTGATCCATATGGTATGAACTCTGGAAAGGGCTCAAAAGCTTCATTGAGCCCTTTCCAGAGTTCAAACGTGCTTTTTCAATCGGTACAATGTTGTAGAGCGTAGTATAGAGTCAGGGAACGAAATAGGAGACTATTAGAAGCACAGTCGGCCACTCACAGAACTTGAACAAGTTCTGTGAGTCAAAATCAAGACGAGAGCTAATCGCATCCCGAAGCGTCGATGCTCACGAGATGGTATCGCTATTTAGGGTGAGGACAAGCAAGTAGTTCCTACAGGAGGACACATCGGCGTTATTTTGGTGCCGAGATTAGAGAGTATCGTTGTTATCACGCCAGGTGGACACCGTGATAAACTTCGCGGAATGCAGTAGTAGCTCTTTCCCAACAGTCTGAGGTTACCTGTATATAACTTATGTTCAGTGCCGTTTGGGAGGACTTTTTTTATATCCAACACGAATACGCAGCAGAGTAGAGGAGCCACATAACCCGGGGGCACCTGATGTACGACTTCCAGGCGTGCTCAACTTCTCGACGAGAGAAGTGCGGAGATCATTGTTATTTTTGTTTGTTTATGGAGTAGAAGACAATGCTAGCGACGCACTATCGCTACCAGATTGAAAAGAACGATCCGTGCGTCCACGGCAGTGTGGGGCTTGGCACAAATCGGCAAATGTTCGTTCCGCCGAAGGTCCCACTATCAACTAAACCTACCTTGCTTCCTTAGGTTCCACCCTCTCCTACCTAGGTTATGTGGATGCTCTCTAGCAGACCTAAGTGACCCAGGTCAACCATGCGATGCATGCAATATGGCCCCATACGACTATATAGTATGTCAAGTATATTCTAGCAAACTACCCTTTCGGACTATGGGATCAGCAATCGCAAATTGAGCTACTGCTATTCATGGTTTCCGTAGCGAAGCGCACCCATATAATAATGGATATATATGAATCAGGCATGAAGGTATCAGGCCGTTTTCGTTATAGTCACAAATACGACAAGCCCTTGATTTGTCTGTCTACTTCCTTTCAAAATTTGCCTCTGAAGGGTGTATTCTTCACACGCAATTTCGTAAAACGCAAATCGTATGCTTATGGCTTTAGTTTAGCCAAATTCCGCGCACAATTAGGCTAGCAACTGTTTTTTCGAGCTGACCCTCAGCCGTTCCCCTATCTGACAGGCCTCAGTTCTTAACCTTTAGGTATTACTATGAGGACCTGTCGGGGCCACCTTCTCTTCCTTACTCGTACCTGACAAGAATCTTCAGATAAAGGTAAGATGATAAAGAACTCCAAAGATTCTCCGCGTCTGACAGGATTTGAACCCAACACACACGTGTCCCTCCGGTCTAGCGGTCTAAGACGCTCACCACTAGACCATCCAGGGGACCGCACAATTAGGCTAGTGTGGTTAAAAGAAACTGATTTAGGATTTCAGAACGTCCATCATACGTTTCTTCAACTTGTAATTCATATACCGAATCTATCCTGAAAAAAAAAACCGTGGCGTGCAAATTGTGTTCGCTTTCGATAACAGAGGATCTACTCGATCAAGGTGGCGCTGTTCAATCCGAGTGAAGTGTTACTATGAGCGTTTGTGTGTATGTGTTCAGAATGTAGCTGAAATAGAGGCCATAACAGCATTCGAATCACGTTCCCTTGTTAAATTGAACTGAAGCATGCTGTCGGACCGGGGAGATCCATTACCACCCGTATGCTAGCTGCGTCTACAATTTAATTGCAGTTGAGCAAAAGATTTTCACGACAGGAACTCGAATATATTCCTATTGATAGATGACGCTGGACACAAAGCGACTCAGGGGCACAAAAGTTATCGTCAAAGATAAAGCCAACATGATGAGTCCGAATTCATTCGTTCAGCCAGCAGACCTCGGGTTATCTCGGGTCATCCATCAGCAACACCCGATATAACTTGGGGCGACTACATCAACAACATGGGCGTGACACCTGGCGAAGGGTAGTTCTATTACTGGGTCTACTGTTGAATAGTAATCAACGGTTTATTTCTATGTGGTGATTGCCCTGACCTCACAATGGTGGATGACACTAACACCACTGCATTCATTCGACTAGTTAGACGTACAACAGTGTTATACACTGCGCACCATGAGTAATTTCAATAGTCATCATAAGCGAGTTACAATGTTCCTTCCCAGTATCTCCGCTGCAAACAATGGCTTGCCATCACAAGCGCGCTGGTTTCGTTCATATACTATACATGTAGTTGGTGGTTTTAGATGTAAATATAAATATGAAATTTAAATGGCGAAGTATTTAGTAGTTTCTAACCCGTCTACTCTATTGAATGCTGCTGCTATTGTGGTTGTACGTCTGAGGTTTCGACAAACGATTTCGAAGCTCGCACATCAGAGAAGAAGGTGAAACAATTGATTGAAAATGGGTGTATCGAAAATTGGATATCTTTCCAAACGATTTAGCAGGGGAACGTGCAGCCCCATAGCGCAAACGGAGTCGCTGCGCTTATTTACTCTGCCTCCTTGCTCTGGATATTCTATTAAGAATATTTAGTTCTTGAATGCATTTTACGTTCAGCGGGTAGAATTGTCGTCTACGTTTGCAATTGAATTAATGCATTTGCATTGATATAATAGAAGGGATGCGATTTTGTGCAGATGATTTTCGGTGGACGGCAGCAGCTGGCGTAGCTTTACGTGTGAGAAATGTATTTTCCTTACTACGAAATTCCCTACAAGATGCGCCCGCCTCTCCCGACTTTCTACTGCTGAACAAATTGCATTAGTTTCTGCAACTTCTGTTATTTAAAGCCACAACGTTGGCCACTGACCTGAGTCGGTGGGCCCAGCTGTACCCGGCAGGTGATACGCCCCTTAAGGCTGCAAGAGAAATCCGAGACTCAGTTACCGGTAGATGTGCAACCACAGGCCTAGAGGCGTTCATTTATACCCGATCGCCGGATTATTGCCCTCAATACGAATGTGTGGGAGAGGTCTCAATGCGTAATCAGACCTCGAGTGACCGCACCGTGGCGACGTCTCCGTCCGTAGCCTCTGCACACTGCAACGCTCACTGTCGACTGCTGTCAGTGCAGGAATAGCATACAATAGCATGGACAAAGTGCATCACAGCACACTGCGCGTTTGGGCTACAACAACCAGGGGAAGCTTGTCCACACCAGCTCTCCGTGAACAATAGCCGAGGCACACAGCTTCATCGGGAATGGTAAATGATAGTGTGGCCAGACGACCCTTTTAACAAGAAATCGTATAACACCTGCATCTAGCTGGCCAGCAGAAAACTACGCGCCAGTGTGCCGCAATCCTTCCTAGGTCAATGCATCTATTTAGAAGCTATATAGTATTTGTATATCGGGATACCCAACGCAGACTTCTATGTATATAATAGCAAGCGAAGGCGTCTTGATTGCGGATACCTCCGCTGAGCGGATACTGGAAGGGCGCGTAATTATAATCAACAGGCGGCCACTAATTTCCGAGAACCATACGTTCGCGACTCACTCGCTCGACCCTATAGACAAGTGCGAACGTCAACATAACCTAAATTAATAACGGCATATGATAATTATTTGATCAAAACGTCCAATAAGCTCATACATTGCCCGAAATATTTCCCACACGTTCTAAGCTGGTACGAAAACAGTGTACTGAAGTATTTAATCAACCCAATAAAAATGGATTCATAACCTTGCCTCCGTCTCATTTTGGCCTCGTGACAACCCAAATTGGCAAGCCTGGCAACAAATAGAATTGACGAAATCAGCACATAGGCAGGGATAACGGTGTGCCGAGACAGCAAAGGAGCCCTACGCGTGATCTCCCTTGACATCGACTCGAAAGGCGCTCACCGTACCTTCAAAACCTGTGGCACGACCGGATGAGTTGGTCCGCGATTGCCTCCTGGCCTCTTGGCAGTATTTCCACGACAGCTTCTGAATATACAATTGTTTTCAACTTCCCTCCAAAGCAATGTACAGAGTCAGATTATCCCTTTCGTGGCTAGCAACAAATGGGAATCGTGCGTCCACCTCGAACAAACGACAGGCAGAACAGCCATTCGCATGGCTGAAACTGCAAAAATCTAATCGCCCGCTCCTCCAACGAAAAGCGATCATCGGGACCACCCATGGGACAGACGTCATTCCAGCTAAATGAGCGGCGGTTTGTAGTCGTCGGGCCCCGTGGCCTTCTGCTGTAGTTCCCAGAGAATACGTATATTGGACTTTGCAACTGACATCCTTAGCTGGCTGCTGTGTATATATAGGGTATTGTACTATGAAAGGTGGCGGACATTTTGAAGAATTCTGAGGTAGGTGCAAGCGAAACCCGGATTCATCTTCCGGGCTATTATTCGATGTTGTATACGAGGAATAACCAGCCCGCGTCTATTATATCCAGCTAAAGACCACCAGCTAAATGTAATCACATTGAGCGTATCGATGACAACCTTATGCCTGCGATGCATGTATGTGTGCGTGTGCTGAGTCCTTCCGATTCACCCCCACCGTAGAGAAAGTCCCAATACAAATCTAATACGCGAAAGTAATTTACTGCAGGCCGAAGGCCACACCTACGTATGTGTACTGCCCTGTTATAGGTAGGACTTTGGGAAGAAGGTAACAGATTGAGAGCACAGGAAATGTTCCAAAGAATATGTCCTCTTCTCTACAGTCATAAGCAAATTTCATTATTATTATTATTATTATTATTATTAATATTACAAAAATGATCGTAGGTCCACACAGTGGTCCACACAGTTCCCGGTAGACACGAACTTCGTCCTACCATGTGCCACATCTATTTAGTTCAGGTACATCGAGATACCAACTTCACCTAGATTATCCAGCCGTAATTATACGCTGTGTACATGTATCTAATGTATATTATACATCACGGACATCCATTTCGAAGGAGACAATTCGACATACCCCGTACTATTATAGCTCGGATAGGTAATCGATCATATTGCAGGAGAATGCTGCAAGCGTTAGCATCGCGCATTGCTCCTTCCGAGTCGAATTTCAATAATACGCAATATGTCGACAGGAAGATTTTGCGAAGATTCGATCCCTGTCTCCCTTCTTCTGGTCTTCTTCGGCAACTGACGGTGCTAAGCTCGGGAGGACGTTGCCGTCACTCGACGTTTGAAATTGAGTCGATGCGAGCAGTAAATCATAAGACTGATCTTTCAAAAGAGGGATAAATATACACACCGCTTTTCAAGGAAAATCACTATTGGCAACGATTATCTGATCTTGCCCGACCACCTCGTGGGCTCGCTATGGGTATGTTCATCGCCGTGGGCGTCCCTCAGTGGGTGCGATTGAACTAAACCACGATCTGCCTGTCGAATACGTTCGCGTTACACATCACAGCTACATATGCAGACACAACCAATCTGTGTTTCATCCGCTGTTGTCTAACTAACTGCTCAACCGTAAAAGTTGGACTGGATATACAGGAGAAGTGTTGTTTTGTTATTGATCACATGCGTATACCGGATGGTCCGGTAATAATCGCTGGTGATTTTACTTCTTCTAGCGTTAATTGACCAGCTGGATAATGATCTGATTTGAGAACGAAAGTAGCTCCGAGAGAAACAGTATCTGTTTCAAGTGTTACCTGACCCCCACCTATACGGGGAACTTCTCCCCTGCTCCGCACTATCGGATTATGTAGGAATTAGTGAAATCGCCTGTTGTGTCAGGCCGTAATAACCATCATCGCACGATAACGCAGCCGACACAGCAGTGACAAATGAACAAGGAGAACCCTGCCTAATAAACGTAATTAATTCTTCGCACTTTTCAGGGAAGCCAGGCGGTGATGGATCCGTACATTCTCGTTGCGCGACTGATATAGTACAGTCTCAGTCACAACCATGCATGGTTGCGAATCATCGACCCGTATATCAATGCCTGGTCGATATTTGCGAGCGAGATATTTGCGGACAATATTTGGCTGGCCAAAATCTTGTTAATCCTGCGTAACATGGTCTCATTACAGGGCTTTCTACCGGTACTCAATTTGTACTTAATTAAAAGAAATGGCGCAGGATTAGGCTATCTCCTTAGATGTTTTAGATATGATATACACAAATGACTTTCATGTTGTATTCGTTGATAAAATATATTCCCACTTTGAAGGGTATGTAACACAAGTTGCTATTTACTATATCATTATTAGATCACAGCTCTAGCACTGTCATCACTGGACGCTTAGCTGATGCACGTCTTATTTCTGTGTACGGTCGTGCCGGGTTGAAGTTTATAGCAGCTGAAGCCGCTTGCTTGCGAGCCTGTCCCCGATTTCTCAAGGTCGTTGTACATCTCTCTATTGTGTACTTCGTTTGTTCCGGACATTGGCTTTCACGTTCCAGGTAAAGTTAAACATGCTGAATATGACTATTCCATCGTATCGCAGAAACGAAATATTGACCGACATTATATACATATATATGTATTATTAACAGAAAACGGTATATAAAAAAAGTACACACCTTCCAATGGTAATTAGATCAAGTGATCTCTTGATTATATATATATAGATATGTATAACTAGCCTTATCACCTCCTTGGGCAGCACGGTCCAACTGGGCTGACTAGTGCCCTTATAGAAATACCAAATATTCCCTTAAACACGTTCACACGAGACACGTTTACACATTAAACTCTCCCCTTGTCATATTTGACGTCATGTGAGTTTTTTAACCCCTCCGCCATTTCATTCAATTCAAAAGCTTTATATTATATTCTAAAATAATACGAATGCTTAATTTCAGTCATTTGAATGCCGTCTTACCAATTGTTCCTCACATTATTTTCCAGTAATTCTCGTAGCAGCAAGAAAGATCTTTTCAATTGCCTCCCGGCGCCGTTATCAAAAGCCCGGGGCAAAACAGGTCACGAAAATTTCACTGAAAAGGGCGTCGCGATATTTGATATACTCCGACGTTTCCCAGAGATTATTAATGCACATGTCGCTCGTCTGTATCTGTTGGTGTGTGTGTGTGCGTAACAATGGTTATTGTGGCATGATTAATTATAAACAACGTAATTGCCGCGAACGCCGAAAAATAGATCTTCATAAATGTGTTTTCTCGCCCTAATAACAAACTCTCAGTGGAAAAACGATATGTCAACCTCACACTCGACAAGAGACGTGCTGGAGGCGTGTTTTGTCAAACGGCAAATAGTACAGACAAACACATCCAACGATGTTTAATATGGCTAAGTATATATATATATATATATACATATATATAGACACTACAGACGATATCGCATTGCTCAGCTGTGCGCTATGAGATAATGGCACCGGGCGACCAGAGTGGCACGCATAGTAAGACATTACCCATAGCCCCTGCACCCACAACAGCCCTCGTCCGTCCGTACGGAAGCGCACACGGGGTGGCTCTCCCCCTTGAACAATATATCATATCCGCTCGCTGTATGCAGCTGCTGTCGCCCCCGCCGCCACCACCGCCACCGCGGTCATGGCATACAGAAGCTGATAATGCAGTTAAGCGGTCGAAGAGCACCCACCAACATTGTGTTACGCTATGCTACGCGACAGTATACACAGAGTCTACTTGCCTCAGAAGAAGACACTGACCATGTCCGAACCATACAGACCAGCGGCCTCGGTAGCAAAGCGGGCCCACACTGCAAGCACAGCCACACAGCCCTGCCTGATGGGACAAGCCAACACTATACCATACTATATATATATATATATATATATATACACTTTCATTCGTTGCAAGGCACGATCGCAATCACGCACTTGCGTACGTAAGGAATGAAGGTAACTAGCCCCGCCTCCGCTGGCTGAGTTGCCGTTGCCCTTACGGTTACAGCGGTGGCGGCCGTCTCTGCCTTGTCCATAGCGATTGTCCACAACTGGCCCTTTTGGCGGCGTCCCCTTCGGCGCCCGTAAGACCGTCACCGTAATGACCTCTCATGCGCACAATAGAAGCACCCACCGCTGGCGTACGCTAGCTCGCGCGCTCAAACACACCTCGCACAATGTGTATATAACGACATCGTATATTGGAGCTGAGCGGGTGGCGTGGTGAGGTGCGTTGTGGGTCGTGCTGACTGGCTCGCTGGCCCCGGTGATGGCTGTGCTGTTAAGCGGTGGCCGCGAACTATGAATGGACAGGGATGGCTCGGACAGGATCAGACAGGTGGGAAATTGAAGCCTCGGCCTCCGTTACAAACCACCACCAGCAGCACCGTGGCCAATGACGGTGGCAGTCTCAGAAGAAGGCTCGGAGCAGCAGCGATATTAAGACCTCGGATCCGAAGATGATTGAGGCCGGAGAGGAGAGATCAACGATGGGGCAGGCTATCCATTAGCGTCCCGTGAGCGGCTTTGGGGCCGATTGAAAATGGTTGTTTGTATATTCGTATACGATACAGTACAGTACAATACAATACATTAGAATACAATACACGTTCGGCTGACGCACAAAAAGGTTCGAGAGGAGCACGGTTCACACTATGGCAAGCGTAGGGAAATATGGCGATAATTAATTGGCTGAATCTTGAATTGGGAGAAAGGACCATTGAACATAAGTAGTTCTTATCAATACTAGAGGTACCGTGCTCAAATCCCGTAGGGAGCAGTCGAACTGACACAATCCTGACTTGAAGGATTTGAAGGGTTTAGCACTGGTATACCGCTTGTGGACGATGAGAGGAGGAACTGCTCAAATGTCCTCGTGATTAAATTCTCCTTCAAATATTTTCCAATTAAATATGTTTTCCAATTAAATACTAGGTAACACACTCCTAATATTGAACAATAGCAATCGTCGAAGCAATCATCAACGCGCTATCGCCCAATTAGTCTACGGGCGAGCCCGAGATTGGGGGCGTGTTTGTTGTTGCACTGATTTCAACAGAATTCGTTTGAATCTCATCAACGACTCTACGACTCAATAGTACCTCTGGTGTATTGCTTTAAAATCAGTCATTGAGTCTTATCTTCAATCCGCAAACAGTACATGAGAAACGTGCGTTGCACACTAGATCCGTTAAAATAGAACTCAATTCAAGCTTTGTATTGTGTACACTTCAGCATACGATGCGGCGATATCATCCGCACCGCTTCATACTCATCAGCTACATTCATTCACACATTGTTACCAGAGACGTTTGTCTAAACTAACCTCTCGCTCTAACAAGGTGTGCCAGTAATTAAGATTAGCCGGACGTGTGTTTCCTGCCAGAAGCCAATCAGGTTCGGCCACTGAACTAAACAGCTGACGCAAGTTGAGTTGTGCGAGACAAGCATGCGGAGACGCGGCTGCAACAGGAAGTCGGCTCAGCGGAAGTCATCAGCGGCCGCCGAACCGGTTGAGCAGAACGGGGCTGGTAAAAGCAAACTGACAGCAGACCACTATCCAAAGGAAGGAGTCCCGCTAGGAGCGAACCGCGGAAACAGCCGGGTCATTTAAAGACCTTAAGCAAGTTTAGTCGCTCGTCGACCATCACTCGTCATTAGTGGATGGAGTCGTGCCTTCATGAGCGTCACGAATATGGAGTACCTTCTAAACTCCGCCACTGTCATACTTCATAAACCAGCAACCATTTCTCCATGTCAGAGTGACGGGAAGACGAGCTGGTCCGGTGGTAACCCTTCGTTGGGCGCGCAGATGCGCCTTAGACTAGTGTCAAAGCTGCATCCCATTTCATCGAGAAGGGACCCTCACGGTGTAGGGCACCGTAGGTACCGCTCATACACATGGACACACAGTGACTCACACACACACACAGACACATATCATCCTCTGAGCTTCGTTCAAACTTTCGCCCTTCCCTCATCCCCCATATTCTCCTACTCACATTTACGACGAGGACTCGGTTTGCAGTCACGCACAGAGCATTCTCAAAAAGTCATTTAAATAGTCAGCCAAGCTTCTCTTTGCAGTCCATGATGCGTCTTGCCAAGAAGAGTAACATTTATGAAGTCTCCACGGCGTCAGGATGCCACAGAGTGCAAGGAGGCGCAGCGGCTTGATGAGTGAGCCGGTCTGTGAGCAGTACCGAGTACACAGGGGTGAGCTGCCTCAATGAAACTTCGTATTCTCCCATTGACCCCGTTCCTCAGCCATAGCAGCGACGGTCCCATATTTTCTCCTAGAGGTCTCCCGTTGCCGCTCGCATGTGAAGCATTCCGGCCGTTCCGACCCTCGACCCGCCCTTCAACAGAACCGTTCTCTGCTCCTCCGTATGCACCATAGTCTCATAGCCTTACACCCTGGCATCGTTCGGCCCCGAGAGCAGTAGCGAGCTTCGAATGCGGAATGGATAGAATCCTCCTCAATGAAACTCTGCACTCTGCACTTCGTCGATTACTGCACAAGAACGACGGTGAAGAGACGGTGGAGATTTACCTCTTATGTTACCTACGATTAGTGTTTTGTCTTTGCTAAAACGCTGGGTCAGCCAAATGCAACCAGTGTTGGTGTATTACGCCCCGCTCCTACTGCGTAAACGAGCAAAGCAGGATGAGATCATGCGATTGAGTGCGTCTCTCTATAGAGCACATGCGCTGCATTATCCTTGGATAGGTCGTATACGTATCCATCAACCAATATGAAAACGCGTGCATTGGGCTGCATTTGTCAGTTGAAGGTGAAGTTAATTTACTTTATGTTTCAGTAGTAATTATTCCCCATAATTGTTCTCCTCCTGAAGCGAATACCGCACTGGAAATATGTGCCCTACTTAATAAAGGACCTTTCGAATAACAAGCTTTATCCAGCGTGAGAGAGTTTCCAGTTCACTCACGGGTCCTCACCAGTTTCAAGCCACACGGAGTGTTCAACTCGAACATGACTCGAGGTAAGTATTTATTTCTAATAAATCCACTCGTTAAACTCATCCACCCTTTTGGTGGCCTCTGCTCGTATCTGTCAGGCTGTCAGTTAACCCTAGGCATTAATTTATTCTCTATTGCTCTGTATCATTTCCAGCTTTTCCCCGCAAGGTGGAGACTGTTCGTGCACATAGCTTTCAAATACCTCAATGGGATTTGCAAGTTGAGTACCAGTATTACAATAGGGGCTATTTCTTAAACGAGCTAATTTAGCCTAGGGTTTACTTCTCGAGAATTGAGATCCTCAGGCTGCGGCGAAGATTAACTAAATAATCTCTGACACCGATAGTTTCCAAAGTCCACCGAAATGTGTTTTGCATTTGAATACGAATTTGTCTCCTCGTTCGCCATCTGCGTCTAACACATCGTACACAGAACACAAGTCATGCACAAAGCAGGTCATCCAAGAAGCCAGCAATTGGTCATTGTCTGACCTCTCCTTGTTGCTTCTGCTGGCCCGCGTGGTCTTTTGCGAACTATGTGAAGCATTCCAATAGTTCCTGTTCTGTCGCAGTGAGCACTCCGGAGCACGCAGTGGAGGAATGGAGCACTCCAATAGAATTGTGTACCCTTCTGCTGGTCCCTTTCCTCATTTGTACTCACTTATCTACTCTTCATAAGGTTGGTTTAGCATTGCGACTGCTTTGCCCAACAACTAGCCAGCAGCCGTCGAGTCTTCCCTGCCGTGGCTCGGCAAGCGCTTAGCCTTGCTAAGCACTCGAAGAAGAGAAGGAAGAAGTCCATGCCATGGCAAAGGCACTAGTCCTTCGCTCCATAAAAGAAGCTGCTGGCCCCAGCAGGGGGATGGCTGTTCGTCAGTTACACCCAGTTGCCCTGCGCTTCGTCTTGGACTCCCGTGGAGCATTCTGGTCTTGCCGACTTGCAGTGGCACGGCGCTCCCCGGCCCGCGACGCCAACCACCGCCAGAGAGTGAAAGCGTACGCAAGAGAGAGAGAGAGAGAGATACAGCGGCCATAGCCCTGTGAGGAAAGCTACGGCTACTCCTACCGACTACCCCTACCGACTACTATCGCTTCCACCCCGGGACAAGCGACTGTGGAGTACTACGGGAAGGCTTCCTCAATAAAACTTCCTACCTATCCCGCGATTGACCCCGTCCCTCAGCTGCGCACCCTCCCTTCGCGGGGTGGTCGGTTCGTTTGTTCGTTCGGCCAACAGCCGCTGCCGCCGCCACCGCCGCCACCGCCGCCACCAGACCTTATCGAGCATTTCGGCGATTCATCGTCACACACCGACCAGTACACGATGGTCGCGCTGCTACACTCCGGGAAATGGAAGAGCGTTTGCAAAAACTCGCTCGGAGCTGATGACGGCGACAAATGTTGCCTATTACAAAAAAAAATCATTTGACCAGTTGGACAAATATCATTGGACTTCGGGCTTTGCAGGCGTTCCCATTTCGTTGCCTGTTGCATAACATCCAAGTACAACATCGCATGTTATGCTGGAAACTCGTACTAAGGACCGTCCCAATGTAACATATTCGGTAACTAGTTTATCGTTGTTGTACATGTTTGCCCCTGCGGTAATCTATCCTGATCTAATCCAGCACTTAGATAGATTGGCAAAAGCTGATTTCTTTCAATGGCCGCAATTACACTCAAACAGTACCTGCAGCCTGTGATATGAACGGTCCAGGACCAGCGATGTTTGGGTAACGGGTAAACATTTGTAAGTGTCCTACGATGCGTCCATGGACCGGCCACTGAAGCAGCCGAACATCGCTGTCCTTCCATTCCAGCCATCGTCGTACACCCCTTCGGCCTATGGTCCCGGTAGTGTCCTTAGCGCCTCTGCGCTTCCCGGGTCGCTCCTATCATCCCTTAGCTTGCCCCACCCCGAACGTTCCTAGGCCCACAACAGACCCATGTCCCTCCAATGCCCCTGACCTGACTCAGGCGGCGAGGCGAACGTGGTGCCGAGTGTCTGTCTATATGAGAGAGACAAGCCAAGCCGCTCTGGTGGTCGTCGACGACTAGGTTCTGCTGTGCCATAGTAGATGCTGCTACTGCTGCTGCTGCTGCTGCTGCCGGCCCCTGGTCAGGGCTAGACTGGCCGTTGGTCCTAGTCGTGGCCGTTGCTCGGGTCCTCCTTCCTATTGGTCTGCGTATGTGCGTCTATGTGTCTGTGTGGCTGCGCCATCCTTGTGTGATCTTTCCGCGCCCATTCGGCTAGCAACCCGGGACAACGCAACATCCCGAGCAGAGCACCCATAGCATGATCAACGAGTCGGGCCAGCGCGCTGGCTTCGTCTGACTCTCTGCGCTGCGTCGGTCTGACAAGCCTGTGGCGGTGCTCGCCAGGGCGCGGGACGGTCGACCCCCGTTGGCCGACGCCTGGCTAAATCCCCTTGCCACGACGACCGTAGCTACCGTTGCCGCCGCCGCCAGCAGCAGCATCAGCAGCATCATCACCATCACCACCGCCACGACCATGGCCGTTTCCATAGCCATCGCACGGAAGGGCCGGTCTTCATTCCTTTCTTTCTTCCTACGTTCCTTCGAAGCAGAGGTTGAGGCTCGAAGCCGACGCCCGAAGCTGAGGACGAACGAAGTGGCGCGCATTGTAGGGGCCGAGGCGCCACCAGTGAGCGCCTGCTGTTGGACGGCCTATGGAACCCTGAGTTAGTTGCTTGCCTGCACGCAGTTGTTCCTATGGGGCGACTGCCATCCACCGGCTGGCCGCTCTGGTCCCTTTCCCAGGGCCCTTGCGAGACGCGCTCTCCTCTACGGCCTGCCCTCGCCCAGTGATGGTAGCGAGACGAAGGCTCGGACAGCCGAACGGAGGACGAAGCGATCGAGGCCGTGTGGAGCTATAGTGGCTGGTGAGGAATGGGTCAAAAGCCTCGAGAGAAGAGGATACACCCGACCACTGTTGTAAACGTATGATGATGCTGATGGGGCCTTCGACTTAATTCCTCGTTGATGTGTTCCGTGTCACGGGTACAGCGGCATTGAAAGAAAAACGGCTCAATATTCCGCCAGCACGCCCTGCAGTGCGCGATGTCAAGCTGCAGCAAAAGTGTGTAGAAGATAGGGACAGATCAAATGCGCTAACTGTGGATTTGTGAATTTGGTGAATTTTTATATGGGTGTCACTCATCACTCGCGCGCCAGCTCGCTCCGTCGCTTCGATGCCATAGGGAACATACAACCGATTGCAGCTGCGGAGGAGGATGCGTCCTACGCTCAAGAGCGGATTACGCCCGAGGTGGCAAGATACTGATTAACTGGTTGGAGCTCGTTAACTTACCACCACCGCTCGGATATCGAGTTTAACTTGTTTCGCCCTTGTCAATCAACGTCGTCTCGCCTCGCCCCATCGAAACGACTAGCGCACATGTGGATTTAGTCGGCGAGGCCACAAGCGGTTGACAGGTTACGATGTATGTGTGAGTGTGTCAGTGTCGATAATCGTGCGGCGATGATAATAATCGTGGGATCGTATTGTGAAGTTGTGTCTAAGGATACCACCTTCGTTTCGTCTTGTAATTAGATGTTGCCCTCGATTCTATCCAACCGTCGGTAACTATCGGTTCGGTGACGAATGCCGAGCTGGTCACCGCCGAGGACGCAACGAGCGCGCATTCAAACGGGTCCCCTCCAACTTCACCGAGTGTGGCCGAACGTCACGAGCAGAAAGTGAACGCGCTCGGAGACAAGGACGTGGTAGCCACTTTCCCCAACTCCGACAGCGGCGTCAGTGACAAGCCTAGACCACAAAGGCCGTTTCAAAAGGAGACCAGACGGAGTCTAGGAGCAAAATAGATAGCTCTACGCTGCTTGACGACAGACTGTGTTAAAGGAAAGTTGGCCACAGTAGTATGTAGACGAAACAATCAGGGACAGAAGGCTAAGAAAAGATAGCCTGCTTCCACCAACGCGTTTAGTCTGTTCGATCGTTATTATAGTCATTACTGCTAACTCTTCCTCATAGTGGACTCCTCCTTGGGGTATGTTGTGTGTAACCTCAGACCGTCGCGTAACTCATCACGGCCGGGAAAAATCTATCCACACATTTGCGGCATGCCCTGCGTCCGTGCGGCGTCGCGGTCTACAATGACAATAAACACACCGAGAAATGGCCGTCAATCGTAAAACGTTGAAACCAAACGTTCACGATGGTCGTAAGATTAGCGGCATATTACAAAGTGAGCAACGTTTACATTTGCTTCCGTGACGAGCGCCAGCGGTAGCATAACAATAATGCCAAGCTAAACCGGCTGATACGCGCAACAAGCCCAGGAAGGTGAGCGGTGGTATCCGGCCGTAAAAGTAACCCAAACCAATCACAGTTGCTGGGTGCGTAGCTGCCCGGCTGTACAGTTTTGCTTGTCAGCGCGACCTTCTCAAGAAGATCTCTCCCATCCTCCCTCTTCGCGCAGTTTTGGCTTCTCCACCGCCACGTTCAACGTCTGTGCATAATCAACTACAGAAGGGGCCTCGGGAGGTTGAGCGGACGATCACCCCGCTATCAGCGATACGGGCCCGAATAGGGTATTCGTCGATTGAGGGGTTCTCGCCGTTCTATTCCACCTCCTCCACACACCATTTTCCCTGGACTCGAGGCGAGCCGGCGACCAGCTATCCGCCTCTTCAACGGCCTCTGCCGAGACTCTCTGTAAAGGCAGAGCGACGAGAAGAAGTAGAAGAAGAATAAGAAGAAGCCGGGAAAAAAAAAAGAAAAGCCGCCTTTTCCTCTTCGAAACGCAATGGCAAAGCAGCGCCGATCGCGCAGTTCCTCGAGGCAAAGGCATTCGTCGAACGGCGGCGGTGGCGGGGCAACCGGTGGAGGCGTTCACAATCGTCGCGACAGCCACAAACGTGGCCGAGGAGCGCAATGCTGTCGCCGATTCACGGCGTTTCTGTTTTCGCACATTGGACTGTGTGCGCTGGTTGTCGGCTACGCCGTCTTGGGCGCCTTCGCGTTCCGCGCGCTCGAGGCTCCCCACGAAGTCCAGCGTGCCGATGAGGTGCAGAGGCTGAGAGACGCCACCGTTGACAGGCTATGGGAGATAACCGACCGGTACAATGTGCTCTATCGGGAAAACTGGACGGTGGAAGTGGGCCGCGAGATGGCTGAGTTTCAGCGAGGACTGATCGAAGCTGTCAAAGACGGCTATGACGGTAGGGCCAGTGGACAGGGTCAGCGTTGGACTCTGTCTGGTGCATTTCTCTATTCGCTCACAGTTATTACGACCATAGGTGAGTATGATGACTATGATAGACACACACACACATATATATATATATATATATATACATGTGTTTGTCTGCATAATATCCATTGGATCGAGGACGATATTAACTATGGGACAGAAGGCAAACGGAATAATTCATCAATAATTATCCATACTTTCCGTTCCGCCAATAAACATTATTATTATTATTATTATTATAAGGTGAAATCAACATACGCATTACTTATACCTATCCCCAAATATTAGCTATTACCTACCTAGGGTTAACATAGACATAAACACACACACAAGTATACATCGATTCTCAAGCGCACGTGAATTACAGCAGCATCCATAAAATGCATAGTACATAATATTGTTGACCAGATGTCACGCATATGTCAGCTGTTCCTTTCACGGAAACGTAGCTTAAGTACAAAATAATATAAAGATATATAAAGAAGTGATTATAAAGCTTTCAAGTCACGTAATATATAAATTTTCATCTTTTATCGGCGGAACAAAAATCAAGGAAGGATAATTATCGCAGTTGAATTATCCCTTTTATACCATCACCTCGCGTGTGAAAATTATCACCCGCGCGTTGTTATATATATATATATATATATTTGAGGGCTGTGCCAACGAGATACCTCATATTATCCCTGTATCTGTCTCTCCCTCATCCTCCCGCTCCACCTCATCTGTAGCAGTTCACTTTTAGCCGCTCGTACTCTCCCCTTCTCGCCATGCAAACACAACTACTATACTATCAGTACAATGGAGTGCAAATTCTCTCGGCGTCAGCGGTTGCTTCCGAGGCAACCGCTGACGCTGAGATGAAGCTCGCGGCTCCTGCTGCTGTTGCTGCTACCGCTGCCGGGCGCCGCTTGCGGATAATGGACCCTCAATACCCTCACGCCCTCGGGAATTCAGGCGTATCGGTTGAGCCGATGAACGCCTATCTCTGGCCCAAAGCTGTCCCTATCCTACAGCAGCGGGCTCGCCGCCGAGTGGACGAGCTCAGCACGGGAGCGCTTTGCTGCTGCGGCTCCAACCACCGGCAGCAAACACAACTGGCGGTACAGGGGTGTGCAGTTGTTGTTCTCGTCGCTGTTAGTTCACCCAGCTACCATTATCCTATTGCTGCTGCTGCTGCATATGGCTTCCCTGAGATCGTAGCCCTCAAACAGCCTCATATCCGCCGAGAGAACAGAGGGACTGCTAACAAATTCGTTTGAAGGAATAACTACGATATCAACAGGGCCACTCAGGCGACGACAGAAACAGGGCGGGACATGGAATACAACAGAGGTGATCGTTGCGCCCGTTCGCGCGATGTTGCATCCACAGGAAAACACAAAAACACACACGCATATCATCATCGCCAGCCGTACGACACGTGGTGATGTTGTGGCTGCTGCTGTTGCTATTGTTGTTATCTGCTTGGACGACGTATTCATTCAGATCAACGACCGGTGACAAATAGCAAATCATGTGCAATAGTCGATTTTCGCCAAAAGTCCTGTAATCAGCAGCCAACCCCGAGGACGGCACGGCTGTATTGTGAGGAATATATATATATATATATATCTGTACGGTTCTCATTTGCTCAGCGTTTATACGCGTATAAGTGAACGAGGGGCCGGCGTCATAAATATATAGCAAGCTGTAAAGTGGAAACAATAACAATCAGTATGAATCCTGCTTGCTACGAAGGGTCGTCTAGGGGCTAGAGAGAGAGCGACCTCTAATCCTTGCCTCTGTTAAAAATTCAACTCAACAACTGTCGCAGAATCAGAACGGTCTAATCGTGTTTGTATAGAGCCATTTAAGGCAATTTCATCAAAATCTACGCCCGAACAACGACAACGAATGACTTTCGTCCCTCACAGCCATGACACAAATTGTATTTATATATTTTGACCATGTCACCCATTTGATGGAGAGGCCAATTGTAAGCTGGTGCCCAGCAGTCAACTTCGTTTTAGGGAGCACACAGCCGAGTAGTCGTCGATCTTAGAGCCTACGCGATATTAGTTTGCTTTACTATATATATATATATATATATATATATATACCGAGGTCGCAAGGGGGTTTGTACCCGCCGTTCCCACGACAGAATTTCAAGGCGCATGTTCACAAAAGTCGTCCGTTCCTCTTTGGCGCGTGCGCTTGTTTCTCGCCTACGATCACTGTTCTACGTAACGTTGGTATCGTAGCCATGCTCTTTCTTATACTGCGGCTCCGAAACTGGCCGCATTTCCATTATGGTCCATCATGCGATGGGGATTCGGCAGCATAGCTAGTTACAGGACAAGTGACACAGAGGAAAGATAAGCATGAAGACTGTGCTGTCGAAGCCTCTACTTGAAACCTCTTGAGCTCATCTCTCAGCCTGAATCCATCGCAGTCAGCGATAATTGCATGGGATTGCAACTGTAGGCATTGCCGTCACGGATGGTGTTACATTTCGAAGGGAAAACTAATTGGAATGAATTACATTCGAGGAATGAGGCCAGCAATGAGATCCCGCGCGGTCCCCAAATATCAGTCGCACTGGCAGCAGTAACCGCCGACTTATTAATTACTGTGAGGGTAGACCGGTCCCCCGTGGCACCATGAGGAGGGTCGTTCGTTGTTCATTGGGTGGGCGAATAAAATTTCTAAATGACACTGGTGTGGCTCCACTATGCGTGCTCCCATTTAATGGGGAATCCATGTATTTGAGCGTCACTCGAATACAACAAACATTACTAAAATACTAAACAAGGCCTGCCTATCAATCCAAGTGCTTAATGGTGGCACGCCAATTGTTCTTTTGTCAATTGCTTCCAAGCAATGTCAAATGTTCAACGTCTACGTCTGCGGCTGCCGTGTGGTCCCGGATCTAGGGGGCGAAATCTCCGCCCAGAACACGAGCTTACCGTTTCGAGACTTTTACTGGAACCGGCTTGCCCTCGAAGTATTTTCTCAGAGACTTGTTAAGTACCCTCTCATTTATTAGGAGATTATGCCAGGCTAACGTCTCGTTGGAAAATCGAAATATTTAATCCGCTCACGCGTGTGTCTCGAAATATATTATGTTAGGCTAAAAAGTTCGGCTGTTTTCGCACATGCAGTCGGCGTTTGTCCTTCATGGGCTACCTACTGTTGCTCATAGGCGATAGAACGCCGTAGAACTTCCACTCGTGTCAAGTTCTTGCTCAATCGGGCGGACATAAGCGGCACACCGCTGTGATACAACAACCTCGATGAAAAAAACAAACAATACTCTCTCTCAAGGTAAAAGACAATTCATTAATAACATTCTAATATATTCGATCTTCGCACAGGGAATAATTCCAAGGTATGAACAGAATAACATAAGGTCTTTCGGAGCTATTTTGAAATATATCGAAAAAGAACTCTGATAGCCGTCGGTAATCGAGGGCGTCACAACCAGGTACAATTTCACCTGCTCTTAAAATGGACACGAATTTCGAAGTGCTGAAACATGATTTAATGCTGAAGATCAGCATCACTCAGTCAACTATTTGTTTCTTGAAGGGACAAGCCCGAATGAAATTCATTGAAAATTGAACGAGTTCCTCGGAAGGATCAACGACGAACGACCCAGCGGCAGCGTCGAATAGATGATTTAGTCCCAAATGGATGATTGTGCTCGCTGCCGACGTTTACGGCACTTGTTGTTTTGAGTTACCGCGTAAACACGAACGTATCAGTGCAATCCGATATCTCGAGTTCTTGAGACGTCGCACAGACAAATGGCACGGGAATCGAAAACCCTCTGTGTGGCTTCTCGGGGACAAGGAAAAAAACTTCGCCGTACGGCTGCAATAACGAGCTGAATGGAGGCCAGCAATATTCATCGATTGATTCAACCTGCATACTCTCTAGATGTGAGCCCTTGTGATTGTGGTTGTTTCCATGCATCGAAAAAGGGTAACTAGCAGTGTGCATTATGCAAGCATGGATTTGCTTCAGGAAGCTGTCGACAACGAAAATGGCTATGGTAACGCAAGCGGAAAAAATACTGCCGTTCAGAAACTTCCAGAGCTCCGGTGGCTCCGGTGTGTTAATATCGTAGAAGGATACATCTGATATAAAATCATAATTATCCTTGTTCGAAATTTTTTTTACAAGTTTCTTCGATATTGAAAAGAGCTCCAAACAACTAATAATAACTTTCGAATCTTTGTAAATCGCCGATCTGGCGCTTGAAGTAAGTAACTCAGCTGATATTGTTTCTTTGATGGCAAACGCGTATGGAAGAGTATCGTCTGTTATAGCATACACTCTGATTATATCCTACGGAGTAAAAATTGTCCATCATGTCCCTGTACGTGCCGTCTCAGGACCAAATACTCCACCTATCGGAGACCTAATAATTGCCCTTTCGGCCTTAAAATCCTTAAGAAAGTAGCCTTATAATATTTAAGTCCTTCGCAGAAATTACACATACACCCTTGTACGAGCTTGTGAAAAAAGCTACATCCCCAAGAACAAGCCAGCATATAAATACACTTTATAGATTCGATTCGTGCACGTCGTGTTCATTTCTCATGAAGCACCCTGATAATGCTCTTCCATGTACCGTTGACAGAGTAACGACCAACTGAATCGTAAATCGATTATGATCTCCACCGTAATCGACGAATTCCCAAAATGGGGATCATGCTTAAAACATATAGACAGTGTGTCTAGAGCGTTCCACCACACCCTGATGATCTGTGGCCACTGTTCGAGGCGGTTGCACTGGAGAGTCTGAACAAATTGGGACTGTCTGAGACAGGTGTGTTTCTCGCTTAACCATCAGATCGCAACAATGTGAGCGGCCTATCTACCTTCTCTTTGGACTGCTTCATCCACATCATGTACACGGGTGCGTGTAACTATCGTGCAAAACATCTCGTGATCTGTGCACCCGCCGAATTATCCCGTTCCTAAGCATAGATATTTGCCGGTGACGTGCACCACTTCGACTGATTCACCCATTGCGTGGTTTATTCATTCACACAGTCACGCCTCTATCTCTCTTTCTCTCTATCTCTCTCCCACTGTTCGTCTCCATGTCTCGCTCAATCAAGCTATTCCGACACTCCATTACGAGTTGCGGGAGAGCTTTCAGCGACCCGCTCAGATAGGGGGCAGCCGGGTGGTCGACGAGCCGGACTGTGACAGCCGATTCGCAGCTTCGCGGTGTCGGAGATCGAGACGAGCAGGGTAGTGAGAAAGAGAGAGAGATGTAGTGCCCAAGTCATTTATAGCGGCAGGGGTGCGATTTGTGATATGATAGGTATTGTGGCGTGACCAGATCAACCCCTTTCGTGCCTGTCTCCGCGCGGCTCGTCCACACGCCCCACATATTAAATCGATGCAGAGTCTATGACAACATCCGTCCGGTACAGCACTCGTGTGTTAGCCGGCAATAGCGGACGTGGTGGGCAGTCGTATCGGGTGCAGGATTTAGGATTCACCGATTTCTATGATCAGCATTGCAATGATTACCGTCACCATTTCATCATAATTTGGAGTTCGTCTCGCATATGCACGAGTGCATGTAGTGGAACGAAGCGAACGGCCATAAGCTCGTCTGGCGTATGACGTCGCCGCATGAACGGAACCAGACGATGCTTCCGGCCGGTGGGGGGCCTGGGTGATGTCAATGTTGCGTAAACTCCCACTAGACAACGGCAAATCCCGTTTGGGGAGGGGGGCGGGGCGGAGGAAGTCGACTGGACGCAACAATGAACGAATATTACATCAGTCAGTTTAGCGCAACTAACCACCCGCAGACTGCATGGGTGACCTGGCTGTAGAACTATTATATAATGGGTGCGTTTTAACGCTTACCCTTAGAACATCTGTCGCGCGAATCAATCAGTGGTTCACAAGAGATGGTGGTAAAGGTTTATTTGTTTATTAAAGGAGCTGCAATTTTGCAATGTTTAAGCTCTCCTATGCGTCAAGCAGCGGGGCTCGAACATGCAGCTTCTTGTCAGTTATAGTGGCGTGTCGTATATATCAAATATGTCCCACCGCGCCACCGGGGACAAGCGCGCGGGATCTTTCCTTCTGCAACGCCGTCCCTCGCTGGGTAGAGAGGCAATGCCTTCCTCGGGACAATGTCAGCCTCGGCCCCGGTCCCCAACTAATCCTCCCCAAATAATCCCTAGAACTAATTCCTAATTATTGTATGTTTGAATAAATCATAATATGTCCCACCATTTCGAGCGATTTGCTATAAGTAACAAGCAAATCATCGCGCACCGTAGTTTGCTAAATATCAACAGTTGTGACTGAAATCTTATTCATAATTATGATATTTCGAAGTGGATGTTCGATATTGAGAAGATTAATGCGAGCCCATTTAGATGATCAATGACCGCTGGAGTGCAATAAGTACGTGTTCTAATTATTCTCTTAGAGAAGAAGATTGCGGAACAACAGAGGCACTTCTGAATAAATGCTACCAATTTCTTCATACGATGTAGCTCGTCCCCATGGAAAAGGAGGGTCTATTTTAGTTGTTTTCTATGGTCTGTAGTGCAGTTGATCATTTGTCTCAGCCGAAATATGCGAGGTTCAAGTACGAAATGCGCATTGTTTACCACCTTCTACGTGGCACACACGTTTCTAAGGGTACCCCTAACTAACTTTCTAGATCGTGAGCGGCATTGATTTTTATCGCCTTAAAACCATTGCGACTTTAGATAGAAGCCTGGGATGAAATAGAGATACGCTGCATGACGAGTCCACTTGGCAAGGAATCAGTTCTCAGCGTTTGTCTATGATGGCGAAAACTTATCCCAATGAATAAATTACACATACCTAAAATCTAAATAGTTGCCGGTAGTATGCTCAACGTATGAGTATCCAAAAGCTCAATTTTAAATAGAAAAAACATCTTGATAAGATTAACCACTGGACGAAGCGCGGGCGTATATATGCGGTGCGCACTACAGAAGCCCACGGGGTCTTCTGAAATAGCCCCCGGCAAAAAAAAAAACTTTTACCCCACGAACACGGAGATACTCGCCTAAATAAAACCAACTCTTGGGACACTGTCAAAAAGTAGCTACGAAGTGCAATGGAACATAGATGTATGTCCCATTCTTTGTGTGCCTGCTGGGATTATATTGAGCGAGCGATCCATTACTGCAGTCGCCGGGGAAAGATACGGAGCATGTCATCAACATAGCCGCCCCAATTGCGAACAGCTTTTGACAGGGCTTTCGCGAAATTGCGACCGACATAGAGATTCGCCCTTATGTAAGACCGCCGCTAACCCTGAAACGAGCACACATCATCGCCGACATGACACATATCATTTAGCATCGAAGGGGAACGGTCTGGGAAATCGTTTGCGTACCCAAACTCCGTACAAATGTATTCTTCTTTTTTTGTTACCCAATTTCTAAAACGAACCAATAAAACCCTCTAACGATGGCGAAAGATGTTTCACCGTACCGAAATAGATACTTTACCGAAGTGTTCATTATAACTGAAGAACTCATGGGTGCCATCGTCATGTGACATCTGACACGTGGAACAATCACTCATAATCCATCCGAGCAATCGCAGGAAAAGCTACGAAATTATGCATTTCTTAGCTAACTCTATCTCTCCCTCAAGCTCTCTCTCTCTCTAGCTTATTGACGTCTTTGGTTCAAAGGCGATTTACTTCGGAGGGATTGTTTAGAATTGGCTGCTGCATGTGGTTGTCCTATCCAAAACAAAAGGTTATCGGGCTGACAATCGGCCAGCATCTGACGTATTCCAGGTATTGATACCGCATTGCTTCGTAAGACGAACCCTTAAATGTCATTGTGCAACTGTGGGGATCGAACCGAAGCACTTACGTGTTTCCTTCGATTTCAAGGCAAGCGCACACGAATGCACCAGGCTAATTATCCTATCCAACAAGCTCGGACTAGCAGACACCACCGTATTGGATAGTCTACCGAACTCCGGTAGCATCAATTCTTTTTTTTCCCCACTTAATGAACACCGCTCCCTCCGCAACAGGCGTTACCCAACGCTGAGCTGGTGTCGCACGTCAACGTGGCAATGCCGCTGTAATAAAGTGCACGACTTAGTGCACTCTGCCTAGCTACACCTTGTGCGGCGTTCACAAGACACTATGCCGTTTCTTTCTGAACGAAATTTCGTCGCTCAACTTTATAGAGACTCTTAGTTTGCGTTCTCCTCTTCCTAACGACCGTGAGACCATCAATCACAAGGTGCCGTCTCGTGGCTGCCCGCGGCCCGCACGCCGTGCTTGGTACCGCGTATGGCAGTAACTGGTGAAGCGCAGTGGTTCTCGCTTGGGGGGGAAGGTGAGCTGTGGATGCCGGCCCAACTCGGATAACCAAGCAGACAACGGGGGAAAGCCTTCGCATCTGTAGAAAGTTCCATTTTGTAAGATGTTCGTTGTTTTCATTTACAAGGAACTAGTGGCCGCGGCCCCGGTGAAATTGCAGGTTATACAATAGCAGAGGATGCCGTCTACGAGATCTTCATTTAGGAACGCTTTAACGGCAAATCTATCCTGTGATGAGGCGATCCAGCTCATGATTAATTCTATGGAGGTAACGAGACAACAAAATTTGATCGCATCTCAATCAGCTCTTGGGAGTGTTTATATTCGCGGATTAGCAACGAACGAATTTTGGCTCTCACTAGGCTGACCTAACTGTTGCCACCTGATGAACATAAATGCGTTATTTTCAATAATGATTCGTGGGTGTTTCATCGCGTCGATCTTTGCTTTAGCGTTTTCCCTCGATTAGTAGCCGCCGATAGTGTCACTCATTATTGAGCTGGAAGCGCGGTTCTCAAGGCGGTGTAAAAAAACCACCGTTTCGTCTGTTCCGACCGCGGAGTTGTCATAATCGAGCCTTCAGGCAATGACTTAATACCATTCGAAAGCTTGGCGGCAATCACCGATTCGGGCAGGCTAATTCTAAATGCAGTTCCTCATATAAATTATTGCTATATATATATATATATATATTTAGAAATTGATTCGCACATTCAATCCGAACTGGACGGAAATATAGGAACTCAAAAATTAAATAACCCATCTGATCTATTGCGCATACCCCGGGGCACATACAAATATAATCAATCTATCCTAAATAGCTAAACGGGCTATACCTTTGATGTTTTTACCGGTAACAAATCGATGTATAGAGACACACTATACTTTCAGGCGCGTCATACGTCATGTTAAATAGCGATAAACCTTTTGCGCGTTGCAAGTCAAAAATTCACATTCACCTTAATCTGCATTAGTAATCTCTATAAGATGAGAATCTTACGGTGTAGGGTTATTTTTACCGCACCTGTCAATATCGATCTATCTACAGCATTATCATCCACCCATTTACGAGGGCCTTAGAAGAAGAGAGAGCGAAAGAGAGAGAGAGCGCGGGGGTAATGATAATGTGCCATTGCCTCGTGCCCCACAAGGCAACTATCCATCATACGTTGGACCGTTGCGGAGATGTGGCCGTAAGAATCTTTATCGTTCGCACGCCTTTTGTTTTCGAGCGGCTATTAGCGGTCAAAACGTTCACACTTTTAAGGGGGCAACTGCAATTCCTGCTACTGCAAAAAGTCATCGATTTTTCGCCACAGATTGCTAAGCGGCGGACGCGCTGCTATAAGGCTGCAGCAGTATTGGCCATTACGTCAGCTGCTGTTGCTGCTGTGCCGTCTGCTGCCGTTTCGGCATGCTATATCTTTCTTGGCTTCTTCGTCTTCTCTCGGGCCCAACTTCCTGCCTTGTTTCACCTCTCATTGGCCAGCTTTGCCCTTCGCCGTTTTTTGTCCTCGTTTTGTCAAGGTTGTGTCAGACCCGCACCCCGACGTGGCTCTGGCTACCGCTTCACCCAGCGTTGCGCCCTGCCCGGCGGACGACTCGCTCGCTTCTCGACCGCTTCCCGTACGCGTTGTTACTGCTCGGCCGACCTGCCCCCTATCGTGATCATCATTTAGTAATCTGGCTCCTCCCCTCGGTGGGGGCCCACCTACGAGTCAACTCTCGGGGACCGCGGCCTCATTCTCTTTTTCTACGCGCGCGCCCTCCCCGCCCCGGTGTCTAGTTGTTCGAGATCAAATGGGCCAAATTGTTTGTGTAATTTATGTAAGAGAGCGAGAGCAGATCCCACCAACAGAAGCAGCAGCCGTGGTGGCGGCGGCAGCAGCAGCAGCAGCAGCAGCAGCATGGCCACTATCACCAACCGAACGGCAATGACAACGAAGGACGACAACGGCATCAGCAGCGGGGCCCCGCTCGCCGTGTGCTGCAGAGGGACAGAACGAGACGAGAAAGAGGACGAATTGGGATTGGACGAAGGCCGTCCTGGGCCTGCTGCTGCTGCTGTCCTGCCCGGCCTGCTACTGCCGGTCCTGCTATCGCGAGATTGGATGGATGGACGAACAGACGAGGGCGAGCTGGCAGACGCCTCCCTGTATTTGCCCAGATTGTACGAGTTTTACGCGAAGTGAGACGAGGATACTGCCTGCTCCTGGTGATGCCGCTGTCGTTACAGCTACTTCCGACATGAGACATGTAGGCAGCAGGCCGTAGGCACGAGGCAAGTTGACCGAACGGGGGGGGGGCCAAATACCACATTCCGCATTTGCGGCGAGGCCGATCCGCCTGCCTTGTCGCTGCAGCGCGGCCCTAAGGCGAAATAACAGGACCTGTGCCTGACACGGCTGTGTCTGCTGCGGCCACAGACTCTTCGTCTCGTACAACACTTCGCTTAGCCTCTTAAGTGTGCGCTGCTGCTGCTGCTGGTGCTGGTGGTGCCCCACCACCGCCGCCGCCGCTGTGTAAGTGTTTGGGCGAGTTTAAAGTATTTAGCACTTAAAGTGTCGGGGTGGACCGCGGGTGTCGAACGCGGCCGTTGTGGATGCAGCAGCCAGCGAGCCCGCCACCGAGGCTATAGTGCGAACTTCTGCTGTGCAAACGCCTAAGCAGGCAGGCTTTGTAAGGCAGCCCGTTGTGTTCTCGCGTTACATCTGAGCGGCAGTTGCCGTGCCGCGCCCGCTGCCACCATAACCACATCCACAGTTGCAGCTACAGTCGTCGTGGTCGTCGTCGTCGTCGTCGTCGTCGGCTCCGTGCATACATACACACGAATGAAGGGAGGAACGAACGATCCCAGAGAGAGAGAGAGAGAGAGAGAGAGAGAGAGAGATGCAGGGTTGGACCGTTTATTCTGTGGAGGGAGTGACTGCAAGTACGTGGAAAGTGGTGCGGGGTCTGCCAGCAGCTGGCTGCTCTGTAGAATATGGAGGGATAGTTTGCACTGCAGATGCTTGGCCGATGCGAGTGGGTCGCTGGGTGGACGGCTTTGCTCTCGGCCGCCTTTTACTTTAGGCGCCTGCGCTAGGACCGCGACAAGCCGTGTCCATCTGTGGGTCGTGGGGCTTCAGCCTCTCACTCGGTCACTCACTCACTTAACCACTCGCTATTTCTTCAGTCCTCAGCATGGCGACCCCTTTACACAAAGGGGAGTCAGGATCGTTGGGGAGAAGAGCAAGCGCACGCAGCCACCCAGCCACCGACCCACTTCGACGAGGTTGTGTTCTGGAGAGTCCAGTGACCACCGCTGCTACTTCTACTAGGGGACTTGCGCTATTACTGCCAGTGAGCCCTTGGTCAGCTTGCCATCCCTTGCCCCTTGAATGTTTGCGCTCTTAGCACTACTGCTCACCTCAGCAGCAACGACAGCTCAAAGGCGCGTCCTATAGAAGGCGCTCGACGAGGCTCGAGCGGCGGCCGTTTAGCGCCCCACCGCAAGATCGGCCACAAGAGTAGGCCCCGCTCAGATGATGAGCCCGTTGTGGTCTCTTCGTTTAGCTGCCACGGCTGTCGTTGCTGGACTACTCAAGTTAGGACAGTTCGGAGCGAGGACCTCCTCCTGCTGCTGCTGCTATGTAGGCGGCAGTATAACTTGAATGTTAAGAACACGAAAAATGGAAGATGGGACATTGGAAGAGGCGACCCCGTACGGTTACACATGTTCTAACTTTAACGTCACACCCTTCGGTATTTTGCATCACAATTGGGGGGGATTTTGCCAAAAGTAAAATATGCTCCCCAAAAAAAGATAAACAAGCTAAGTAGGGTTAATGGATCACACACAGTGATAATTTCTGCTGGTCTTGAGCCAGGCTATCTGGTTGATGAAAGAATTAAGTTCATTCAAGATTCGATTACCCAGAATTAAAAGTTTCAGAATTAAAAGCGTTATGGAGGAAAAAGGATATAGAAAAGACAATCAAGAAACTCAATTATTTGTCTTTTCCTAACGGATGTGGTAGAGGTGCTCTTCGAAAACTCCCCTTGGTCGACAGTGAAATCGTTCGAGTCTTTCTTAGGTTACGAATATCAGTTTAACAGCTGATATGAGAAATGTCCATGGGCATTACTTTAGTCATTGTTCCGCCTATGCAGATTTTTTTACTTTGGTGACCTTGATTCATCTTCGATAGGCTAGATCAGTTGGGCGAGTTTGTTTTTTAATATTTAGAACATTTCAGTCAATGTATTCCTATGATGCCTCGTTGCACGATGACGAAGCATGACTCGATCACGTATTAACACGCCTTCTTGCTGCCTGCCATAGAAGGCCGCAAGCGAGCGACTGTTGTGAATTTCGCCGACAATGGTGGATGGTGACGTTGATGTCCTGGACGACGCAGCAGCCAAATTAAAAGTCTGACCCCTTGAATAGATCGGTCGGGCTGTCGGGGCCAGACGGCGCTCAGCGACCAGCCAACCAATCACTCCTTTTACTACTGTTACTATTGCCTGCCAGACTGGCATCTCTTTCTCACGTTCGTTCCTCCTGATTAAAGGACTCGGCGGATTACGCCATGGAGAGTCAAAATATCGCCGATGGATTTACCAGGGTTGTTGTTATTCTTTCTACTTCTTTCGCTTGTTCTTCTCGTTCTGTTTTTGTACTATCTAATAAAAGCAAACATTTCGTATTGAGCTGAACCCTCATTCGAATGCGCGCGAAGGTCGTAAGGCGGGCGGCATTGCCAGCCGGAATCACCAGAGACCGGATGCACGATCGACTGTAGCTACCTCGACCATTGTTTGGCATCGCGTGCCGACCGATCCGAGGCGACGGCATGGCGTGCAGCTATTTGCCACTTATTATACTAGTCTTATGTAGGCGCTAGGTATTGGAGAGGCCGTCCAGGCGGAGTTCCTCTTTGTGTCTAACTTCGTTTACTCGGCACTAGGAAGCTGTGGATACTTGGATGGATTTACGGCGTACGGAGTCAAGCTAATACAAGCTGACTTGCTCGTTGATAACGGGACGTGGCGAAAACTCGGAAAGCTCAATTACACTCGAGCAACGGTGGAAGCCATTGACATGTTGGTCAGATACGAAAAATGGAGACGATCTCTAGTTTTCGTTTTAATGCTGAACAAATGCTTGTGCCACTAAGGTGACTATCTCCCTTCATATCGGCTTCGTCTCGTAGATGACTCTCATTTATATAACTTTGTCTCTGTTTATATGTGCATACAGTCCTACATGCGTACATGAACTAGGTGTCGATTAAATGACACAGACAACAGCAATACCATCAGCATCAGCAGCAGCAGGAAGCATATATATATATATAGCTCAGTCTGTCAGAAACCAATTTGAAAGTCTTTCGTTCAAGAACTACAAGTACGTTATGTCAAGTGTTGCCTTGCCTCGATGCTGTGTCGACCGTGCGGTGACAATGCCCTCAACATTTATATATTTCGTTTCGTTTCTGATGATGTGCAGTAAATGCAACTCGTCGCAAAACGACGTAGCAACATCTAAGCTGCATTAAATTAACCACCGCACGGCTGTACTTTGCAAGAATTGATTTCAATTCTCATCACCACACGCCATAGCCTTCATATAGATTCACGTCTAACATTGTCGTGACTATAAAGGCTGGATGATTTAGGGTGGAAATGACGTACCTCGAAGCCACTGTGCGTTGTCATGTTCATGGGACTGTCTGAGTTTAATTATAGTTATCCGTCTGGCGCTGATAGCTAATTGGAGTAAAGTTCAGTAACTTTTCAGCTGCCTGAAGCAGTGGTAGAGCGGTCCTCTGTAGCACATGGCCTACACGTCTTATTTGGTACTTCAAGTCAGGTCAGATCAGATCAGATGGTAGAATTTTCGAGCGCTGGAGCAGCCCGGGTCTATCCGGTTTGTAGGTCCTTCACAAGAAAACAAGAAACATGGATCAGGTGAATAAGCATAAGCTAACAAGCCTATAATCACATAATTAAACACAACCTGCTGAGACGGAAACCAATAACACACACGCACGCGTACGCATGTATAGCGATATGTAAGAGCGTCATTTACAATATCCTTAGATCACGGTTGTTTATAAAAAAAACTCTGCAACTACAATGACGCAACCTGTCTTGAAGTGAATTCCCACGTTTCCCGCACACCGTCGAGAAACGCGGCCGTCCTTGTTTACAATGTATTATACATATCTAGCAAGCAGGTATCCTACATAATAATCAGTAGCAAACATATGGCGCTGGTTATCCTGCTTATCACCTTCGATAGCATCAAATGTATATTAAATACATTTAGTTCCTCTATTTGCTCAATTGTCCTTCGGTATTTTTTTGTTCTGTGTTCGTTCCCAATGGCGTTTCCCTTGATTCACTGTGTCTCGAACAATGAAGAAGCTTCCGCAGTATCATTCGAATACATCTCCCCATCTCATCTCCACTTTCTGCATTTCAAATTCTCTTTCGTTCTCGACGCCGGTGGCGTAGCAGTAAAGAGGTCTCAAACGGCCACACGGGACCAAGTAAAGCTTTCTGCTGGATGGGACTTGGGCGACCGCATAACTACTCAACTCGAAAGAGATTTTCTTCGGGATTCACTATTGCTTGCTTATCCGAGCAATACCGTATAAGAGTGCGTCCTCTATATATATATATATATATATATATATTATATATAGCATATATATATATAGCTGCTGGTTCGCGCGCTGCTCGAGAAACATTGGAGGAGATCTTTCTGTGTCAAGCATGTGCTGTTGTTCCACGACGTCAGTGTACAATGGTAGTAGTAATAATCCATATACTGATTCTAATAATCCTATCGAGCTAGCAAACACAGAAAGTGTCAACTAGCTTTACTGGTAACATAAGCCCTGCCTCGATTTGCATCGACCCTGCGGGCTTAGTAACCAGGGTTTATACGACTCCTTAGCGTCACCCCTAAGCCCCACCTCCTTCGATGAAAAGTACTTCAAAGTATTGAAGGTTGCATAAAATGCTCAGTCGAGCTTCTGTTGAAGCGCTGAGGTCAAAACATGTTCAAAAACTTAAACGTAAGTGTCATTGATCAACCTTAGATAATAATAATAATAATAATAATCATATATTTTTAATGAGCCCAATGACGTGCCGCCTTCAGCGAAACTCGCTATTATGTAAAAGGTCCCTCAGAAAACGACGATTCAATTATGAACGGCGATTAAATGAAGCTCCCAGCGTTTCCTCTCCCTGTGCGTTTAACGTGAACAAATCTATCTCACTGCGGGAACAGGCCACGCTGGGTTCGTGCATTGTCTGCATACAATTTTAATTAATAACCAAAACTAATCTCCAGTTCAACTTCAATCCACTTCAAATCGTTTCGCTTTAGACTACGATATGTCTCCCGTATTTACAAGGCTACAAGCAATTGTACAATAGTAAAAGTTGGAACCATTTTTCAACCAATTGTTTTATGACAACGAAGATGTGATAATTAATAACCGTAACTAGCTATAACTTCCAACAACTATAAAAGTTGAGCTTAATTTTACATAATTCTCATATCGTCTTCGTTAAACCCCTGGCCTTCACCGTCAACCACGATCACTATAAATAAAATGAGCCAAAATATACCACAGCATACTATTATATTTATCTGCCAACCTGCTATGTATGGAAGCTGTTCGCTGATGGCATGGTACTGCCGCGCTGATATCCTGGGATCTCTTCTGATCCATTCGAGGATTTGCTTCACGCTCGTCAAGCGGTGACCACCGTCGATTTGGGTCGCGAGGAGCCGCCGCCGCCGCCGTGATGATGGCCTTCAAGCCCACGAGATCGCGCCTGATACGGAGCGCTTAATGGTGCGATACACCGCCAGCGTGGTTCATCTTGAGCCTCGTCTCCACAATATCTGAAATCGGTAGCCCCAGCATGGCTGGGGCATTTGGCAACCCGGCTGCAGCGTCGCCAATCGAGAAAAAAAACGCTATGTCGTTCAGACGGGCGACGTAAAACTCTTGCATACGTTGGGCGTCTGTCTGGCTGTTTATTTACTATATAATGTATATAACACTTTTTCTTCTAGCTGTATATACGTGTAAAAAAAAACGTTGTAAAAATTCGTCATTTCATAACAATAATAATAATACTAGTACAGTCCTTCCCAGAACGCTATACTGGGTATTCTGTATGAACTTAACCACGCATGCCCTTCTAATGATGGTGGTAATATTGTAAAACTTGCAGGCCCAGCAGAATGCATATATTCTATTTGATTATAAAAATCGGCGACAATTGTAATTACCCAGTGAACGTAGTGTATTTTCAGCAGAAGGTGTTGTATTCTCCCACGTCATCGCGACGCATACATCGTCCGTCACCTCTAACTACGGTGTTAGTTGTAAAAGCCACTAATTAATCATTCCACGTCTCCAAGGTCAATGAATAATTATTAGCACCGGGAACGAAGTGGTTGCCGACAGCCACTTCGATTAGCTGCATATTGATCATCGCATTTATTTCGACCACAGTCGCAGATCTGGGCTATTCTGTATCGCTTGTCCCCTGCAGTATTTTACTGTCACTGAATTGTTGCTCACCATCATTAATCTGTCCTTTATGAATCGATCCCTTCGATAAAAGACCGATTTTAAAAGGATCCCCTCTTCTCAGATATTTTTGAGAGCGTGCTTATTTCGAATGTATCTTGATCTTGGCAAATTTATCTTCTTTTCTGCAAGGACTTCATACCTTGAACAGGGTGCTTCGAAACATCGAACTATGGCGTCGCGGCACATATAACCAGCTGAAAGCGTGATTCAGCGATAAGAGACGTAGATATAGAGAAGGGACCGATGCAGTGAGTTTTGTCAACGGTGCATGGGACGATTCAAACGTTGACGTGCACCTGTAGAATAACTCGATGAGGCACAATATAGATCCAAGGCAACATTACAAGGTAGACCTCGGCTCACCTCTTCATTTGTGAACAGAACCTGTTAATGGCCATTTGTGGCCAGAGGTGCGTGACGGACAAAACGTACTGGCAACGCTACGCTTGAGCGAGGGGTTAAGGTTTGGATTTTCGTTTTTATCAATTTCGATTCCAACCAAACGTATAGTCTTACATTGTACATAATCATAATAGGAGCTGCCGCATGGGAACTGCGTACTCTTATATACGTTACGCTTGAAGTGTTGTATTTGAATACTTCGAAGCAACATATCCCGCAGTACACAAATGGCCTTGCGAACAGTCGTCGGAATGGGCGTTCAACGCTGCAGTATAGTATGCATTTGAATCCGGACAAAAACATTTCAATATAAATCTATTATATAATTTACGTTAAAAAGACTTTTTTTGGGGCATATTTTGCATTAAAAAATTTCCAAACACCGCCGTTTGTGACATTCTCTGCCAGATTTGATTAAATTCGTTCTACTGAGGGACTTTCGATCTAGAAATGAGACGTATATGTTTAATGTCGTGGCCGAAGTGTCTTTCTTTCACTTGATATCGTCACTCTCGTTAGTGCGGGATCATTCAGTACCGTGCGTGTAATACATACTCGACTCGACTGCACGCTTGGTTAGGCAGAGCAGTGCCGTTCGCTGAGCGACGTCATGTGACTACTGTGATCAGAACCACCACCTCCCCGCCCAAATAATCTGTCAGTTGCTCAGACGGGAACGTCTGATGAATCGCCGTATGAGTGATGGCCATTATGGAGCTATCATTTGCTGTGATCTCGGCGAGTGCCCCGTGGTGATTGATGTCTGCAGTGGCAGTGTATGTAGCCTCGTCATATATTTCCACTAGAATATCACTGTCGCGTCAAGGCTGCGGCAACATTGCGTACTTGACGTTGGAGCTGCGGGAAATGACTATGTAACCAACCTATCGATTTCTCCTTTTGTCGTTCAACCACACGGCGTTATTGACACGATATGGTTAGACCGGTTAACACTGTCGCCCTTACATTGGATATTTCTTACACAAGATGTGTTATACAATGTATAGTAGGTATATTTTGTCTCTAAGAAGAAACAATGCTTGTAGTTTTCAGCTTTCTAACTGCCATAGTATATCGACAAATTGTGCCGGCTCGAAAAAGACGAATTACCACGTGTCTTCATTTAATGATTCCACCTGTTCATGTTAAGATGAAGATATAGAATGGATCGTCTTTATAGAAATCTATTGACGGGGAGTTCGTATGTGCTGCGCAATGGTCGTTCACTAGAATGCACGCGTAGAACCATTGTAGGTTACACTCAAGCTTAAGGGTTGCGGGTGTCGATTTCGAAGCGACAACAGGACTCTTGAAAACAATGCGGCCGAGGCTGCTCTTACACTATGCTCGCCTCTGATTATCTAGTCACATACAACGAGCAACAAACCAACGCTTTATGTAGCATAAGTCCACATTGTGTGATGCACTCTCGATAAACTATCGATTGATCAAGATAACTTTCATCTTCTGGCTGGGTTACACCACTGAAAGGTGACTTTCCGTCAACCTTAGTTACAAATTTACTTCGAATACAGGGGAAAAAACAACGGGCTCCCTCCGGGCGCTCAGTGATTGTTTGACAAGGCACCGACTCCCTGTCTCAATCTGCCAGAATGCTCAACGAACCCATTGAAATAAGGGCCTCTAACTAAAACGCAAATATTCTCTCCAAAGGACAAATCATAGACATTTTGTATCCGTAATATCATCCGGGCCATGGCGTTTTTGAAACAGCCTAAACAGTTTTCAGAATATGAGGATTATTTCACAGATAACGGCTATGTATTGTGTGGACATTGGGTTCACCCTCATATGCCCATCGCGATTACAATACAACAACACTTACTTAATTGAAACGTGACTTGCCAACGCGACCTGCTCCGCCTGAATACCATGGATGTATTATGTATTATGACAGGGAGGCACTGAAGGAACAGATCGTCATCTAGGTCATCGATCGTTCAACGGTTCAATAATAATCGGCTCCACCGATCCATCATTGTTCTCATCATCATCGAATAATTATAGTAATAATAATGTATATATTATAATATATATATTATGTTCATGAGCAAAGCCACCTTTGTTCTTTATTAAAGAAATTATTTATTCATGTTAATGAAATATTTTTGTGTATTTTAAGTGTGATTGCTGATCAGTTGTTCCACGTCGACACGTAGAAAAGAGTAAATTGTCCAGGCTGACGCTCAGCTAACACTTAACGTCCACGGTACAGCTGCTTTCGGCATTGCTTCATAAGACGGAGCCCTTTTAAGAAGAAAATGTGCAACGGTGGGGATCGAACCCGAGCGTGCACCTATGTGTCTCCTCTTATTGCAGGGCGCACTCGAACGCACCACACCACCAGGCGCGTTGACAACTAGTCGTTAGCTCTTGTGCATCCTTCATAGGATCTCCTTGCGAGAGGTGATACGCTGTCTCTCTGAGTAGTTGCTCGAACTCATTCCCCTTTAGGTCGTTGGTAGCCCTCAGCCCCCTATCGAAAATAACCGAGGTGTACCGAGCTTATATCAGGAGAATATGCTCGTGGACTACATTGCTTAATTCTGTTCTCGACCAAAAACTTCCCAACAGGAGCATCTTTGCGGGGACGACCGCTATCGTGGAAAAGCCACGCACGTGTGCACTACTTTGTGGCAAGCCACATGTTCTCTGACAAAAACTTTTTATACACCTCTCCGGTGACCGCGGTTTTCGAAGCTAGGAGCCGATTGAAGGCGATTCCGTCGAAATCCATGGCCATAATCAGCATTCTTTTGTGCCGTGAATCTGTCCACACGTCTCTCTCTCCTGCTCAGCTGTTTCATTAATATTGGCGACGCTGGTTCCTGTCGGCCCGCTTGTGTAATTTGACCCTTGTCTCACCATCCGTAAGATTACGTTCCATGGTCGCTTTAATTTTTTAATAATAGCTTTAGCTTTGCTCACAACAAAAAACGCGCGGCAATCTCCCTCCTCCGGCTGCAATTCGTACGGTACCCATTTGACCAGAATCTCCCTCATGCAAAGATCGTCCTCGATGAAAATGCACAAAATCATGCAATACGATAATTCTGTATGGTTCGCAAACGAGCCGAGGACGTTCAATTCGTCCACTGCTTCTTGTCGTTTTTGATCATCGCTCCAACCAGCTCCAGTGACACTTCAGCAGTTTCTCTCGCCTTCAACTCCGCACACAATATCCGAACACATCTTACGGACAGGGCCTCCCGGTACAACAACTCCGCCGAAAATTTGAGGGAACTAAGCTAGAGAGAGATATAGCATTGATGAAAATTTCCAAAAATTTTGATAAATAAGAAAAATGATTATCAAAGTACTAAGTAATCGAGTCCTGTGCAGATCGCGCTTGTCTTGTTGATGGTTTTTACATTTATTTTTGGAACTTTCTATTACTATTCAAGCCTTCGTTGAATAAGGACTAGCGCAACTACATGGACACATGCACAGACACACGTCGGGTGCAAACACCAACCATCGCGTAAAACCCACGGGCTACGGTAGGTTCGTCAGAGCTCTCGGAGTCAGCTACAAAAACGAGATTGAAATCACTACTGTTATGCGCGAACGAATCACCAGATGGTATTCAGAGTCCGTAAAGCGGCTTACTAAAAGCCAAAGCTGAGTCGAACACAAGTAAAAACACAGCTGCAAACAGCGATACACATAAGAAACTGTGTTTTCTTCCTGCCTCCATAATACGAAGATGGAATGGATGCGTTGAGTTCCGTCACCTGGAGCATCACACGGAATAAGGAGGTGTACATCCGAAGTCCCTGCTTCAGAAGTCCGTACCTCAGAAGCACTTCTGTCTTGTACTGTGATATTGTATGTTTAGAAACGATAGCAACCTCTGACACTGCGATGAGTACTGGGTCCCTCAGACTGTTACGAAATATACGTTGCCTTTAACAGGGCCAACTCTGGCTCTCAAAGCGGTTTGAATTTATAAGAATCTATAATCAAATCGACGTCAACGTAACGTGTTGCAACATCCTACAGTGAAACATTGATGTAAAACGCTTGAGTTTTTGAGCAGCTCGGTTGATTTCAGCCTCTTATATTTTCTGAATTGAGAGTAACTGTCGACTGTGGCCTTTTACATTGATTCCCGGAAAAGTTTGTGCCTCTACATCTCTCCTTACAATTATCGCCGATTAATAATAATCGTTTTTCGAGCTGACCCTCAGCTGTTCCCCTATCGGACAGGCCTCAGCTCTTAACCTTTTTTAGGTATTACTATGAGGAGGACCTGTCGGGGCCACCTTTGCGTATTCTCTTCCTTCCTCGATTGAACAACGCGAACCCTCGAAAGTGATATTTCTCCAATATTTTCTGGCCCTTTTCGGTAACTTCGTCACCAGAATTTTTAGTGAGTAACATAGGATGGCTGTTAAACACGAATCTGCAGGTAACAATACCAGAAGTAACATGGATAAGGTAAGGTAAAGGTCAAGGTTTATCGGTTTATTAAAGGAGCTGCAATTTTACAATGGTTAAGCTCTCCTATGCGTCACGCAGCGGGGCTCGAACCTCGGTAGAGCTGCTTTCGGCAATGCTTCATAAGACGTACAACCCCTTTAAATGTAAATGTGCAACGATGAGAATCGAACCCGTGCACCTACGAATACAGTGCCGTGGACGTTAAATGCTGGCTCTGAGTCAGCCTGGAAAATTTATTTATAGTAAGATGGGCATAAAAACGGCTCGTCAATTCAAAGGTCCCCTCTTCGAAACCTTGATGACTCTTTTTGTCTTTTTATGCCAAAACTGCCGAAATTTCCTTCAGCCAGGTCGTCAACACATCGACAGGCAACACATTGAATGTGGCCGCAGCAATTTGTTCTGTATCGTGTGCTTGGATATGTCGGATTTGGAGCAATGCAGAGACACCGGCATTACTGTTTTCTCACTTGCTTCTGCTGTGTTGACATCGCAAGTGACACACTCTATCGAAGGTGTGCTCCTTCCAGACGGTCACTAACGGCGAGCTCATCGTCTATTTCCCTATTAGGACAACCCTCTGATGAACGCTTGCCGAGTATAGCTCTGATATTCCGAGATCGGTAGACGCCGACCAAAAAGTCGCCTTGGGAGCATCGTGCGCTGGCCGGTATAACTGGTAATGTCTATTTATATCACTATAAATATCGTGTGCCTCGGTACTAATCGGGTGCAGCTTCGACTTCTGCGATTATTTTCAAGTGGCCACAAGCTATTTGTTCAAGCACTGTTGATAAAATCATCTTGGACAGAAATCGATCAAATCGCTTAGATTGCTCGTTGAAAGTTTGACGTTGAGGAAAGCGTCATTGATACCGTGTAGACTGCATCATAAAACATGCTAAATTTAACGAGCAGGAGTGTGCTAAGGGATCCCCACAAGGTTAAAAAAAACCAGCGATTTATAGCAGGCCGCTTATATGTAACAGCTTACGAAATACCTTCTAAGAGTGCAGTTGGAAAATTCGCCTTCGTAACGTTGATCTCTCCGGGAAATCTGGCGTGCGTACACTGTACAATATTTTTAACTTAGCCCATATCTATTTGTGTCGCCGACGTCACCACGGTACACAACCAGCGGCAGTGCCAACAGCGGCATTCAATCGACCCTATTTCCTTATACGTACGCATGTCTAGCGTCATGATAAACCTCGTCCTGTGCTGATTCCTACTTGGTCCACGCAAGGCCCCGCAACCGAAGCAAAAGCCTAGTAGCTTTCGACATAATATCTGTGTGCTATGTCGGGTCCGCCCATCATCAGACAACCCCAAGGATTTCAGTCAGTAAGCGCTTTTTCGTGTATGCAAGAATTTTTGGGCCGAATAGAGCTGGCGACCTCGCACTAACACGAGTATACATATATATGTACACCCAATCCCAATGTAACGGCCAATGCTGCCGATGTTTTGATGGGTCGGGCTTGGCTAAACACTCGCTGATCGCCTCGCCTGGTCTTGTCTATCCTCTTGGTAGGTAGGGTGACATATGGCGCACGTGGCAGCTGAACACACTATGCGGGATGTTGACCTCATCGAATTCGATCGATCGAGATAGGTTGGCATCCTACGGCGGCTGGATCATTGGATTCTTCCCTCCCCGAGGGGGCCACGAGACAAGGCAATCACAGCTTAAGTCGCGCGACATCCGCATATTCGCTGCCATAATTTTTGGCAAGGGTTTCAGCGTGTATTGTCAGCCAGCCGAACTCGACCCGAGCAAGCGTAACGGACCGACCCTGACAGGCAGAAATACCGATATCTTATCCTATAATCTAAAGCGGTTTACGTTTGTGTATGTGACTACGATCTCTGGGACAGCCCCAACGATTGCGATAATATCTTGAATATAGAATTGGCTTGACAAAGTAACACTATGATGAACAGAACATGTCTGGTCAAAATCGGGTTCTTGTTATCTATGTAAGACAAATACTTCCCTATACATTCCCATGTAAACTACAGAGAAAAAAATGACTCCAATGAAAATGGAACTGATTGTTGCTTGAGTGCGGTGTATTTTTTTGGAAAATTGGTTGAGAATGGTTTCGTTATACATGTCAACGTTTTCAAATCGCTTAGATTTTCTTATATTCATGTAAGCGGCTTTAGATTTTGCTTGCTCGAACTTGACGTTGAGGTCAGTTTTACCTTGCGATAATGGACCGATCGCAACTTTAATATGGTAATTAACGGGTTAAACGTAGCAGGGTAATTGAAGTGGTACATGGTTACAGGACAACCGCGACAAACTTGTATATCGGGTTCAGATCGATCAGGTCTGAAGCCGAGCTGAATTCTCACCTTTACAATATTACTGAGTAAATCAATTGATTTACACAGATCGTCGAGCTTTGTTTATTTTCGAAAACTAACCTGAGTCTACCCTCGATATTGTAATGTTTATGCTTCATTACGAGAACTTAAGCATTCTATGCAGTTCCTTTAATAAATCAATAAAGCCTTACCTTACCTTACTATCTATACGCCGATCACTCTACCCTGTGTCCACACTATATTACAAGAAGTATAAGACAGCATGGTGTTGTATGGACATGCAGTCGGTTGGCCGATGTTGATAACGGAGTGTTGGTAGCTGCAGGGGATCTCCAGATCAGGTCAGTGGACCATGGACCTCTGCCATGCCCCTGCCTCGTCTGTTTTCGGGGATATGTCGAGTCGTCGTTGCCGCCTCCGCCGCTGCTGCTGCTGCTCCTCCATGCAGTCCTGGGTAACACGGCTCACGCTAACACGTATGGCACGTACGGCTCGCAGACGGGTGCTCCCGCTGGCTTTCCGCACATTGCCTACAACTCGCAGACACCCACGGACAGTCCCGTCTGACGTCCCGCCTGTCCGGCGTCCCTGGGAAGCCACTAGACTCTCGAAGCCATAGACTGGCGGCAAACAGTAAGGGCTGTTGTGGCAAGGGCCGTACCAGGACAGGGAACTGTTGTGGGTTTTGACGACGATGGGGCAGCGGGTCACCAATGCCGACCAGCGGCGCGGCTCGCCTATGGGGAACCGACCGGAGGGAGAGCTTTTCGTCAGGGAAACTGTTGGAAACTGGCTCGCCTGCTGCGGGCCGGCTGGCTGCCGCTTACTTCTCCATCGCCAGCGCCGGCGGTGTACAGCCTCTCCGAGGGGTGCTGCGGCCCCAGGCGCAGCAGAACCACATCACATAGTCATATTATATTATGATATGACCAGCCAGGTTTACCCCTCGAGGTCCCCCATACCCATTCATGCCATCGCTAGCCTTCAACCTATCCCCCTCTGCCATAGAGCCTCGACATCCCAAACACCACCACGCCTTATCGCATATTGCATTATATGGAGGCCGAGCAGGCGGTCGGGCGCGGTAGAATGTTGGGAAGAGAGAGCGCGGCCCTGCTTTGCCCAGTCCAGCGGACGGGCTGATGGGTGCTGCTGTGTTCGTGGATGTGCCTGTGACCGTGTGTGTGTGTGTGTATCAATATGGGAGCTTGTGTGTGCAGGCTACCCGACGCGTCGGCTGATTATACAGTGCTGGTGGAAGAGGACGAAGCTGCTCTTGAGGCTGGTTGAGCTCACGGGGCTTGGCCCGGGCCAGCCAGAGCGAGAGAGAGAGAGAGAGTAGAATGAGGGGCAGGGGTTTTGATGCTCAGGGGTGAACCGAGCCAGGCGCGGGTAACGGGGGGATAGCGGCTCCCATGCTCGCGGAACTAAGCAGAGAGCTCCTCATATAAACTACCACGTAGGCGCGCGGCAAACATTTGGTACACATACGGACCCTGCCTGACGCACTCTTCACACTCTAAGTACTCCTTCCCAGCCTGCTACCACTAGTGCTATTGCTACTCGTTGTTGTTGTTGTAGTAGTGTGGTGATCGTGGTAGCGCCACACGGAGACGACTACGATGGCGGCTTCGACGACAACAGCAGCAACCACGGAGGACCCCACACAAACACTCGTACAGAGGAGTCACTATAGCACACAGGGGAATATAATATATACGCCAAGGGGGCGTATAATGCTGTGCAGGATGTCTGTATGCCCATGTGTGTATATATATATATATATATTTGCCTGTCTGTCGTGTTTCTGAATGTGTGTATATATGTTTTCGCTTCTATGAAGGGCGGTAGGTCGTACTCGGACATGAAGTATAGTATCATCAGCAGGTCACAGCAGGCGGAAGAATCAGCTGCCTAGTGGTTCGCAGTACTAGTCGTAGTAGTTGGGAAGCAAAGTAAGGGTCGAGACATGGGCTCAACCGAGCAACAACCTCTGGGCAACAACAGCAACTTCATCGATATCTTGCTATACTGACTCTCTCTCTCTCTCTCCCCCTATATATATAGATATATATATATATCTCCAGGACCTCGACGAATCTGTCGGGATGGTGTCGACGCACCGGTCATACGGGGCATCCGTTCCCATCGTTGTTACGGTCACTGAATGTAGTTAGTTGTGTAGCAGGCGAGAGAGAGAGCAGTTCGGTGGAAGGGGCTGAATGATGATTTTCAAGTTCCCTTCATGGGACTGCACGACTAGATGCTTTTTTTCTTTCCTCTCTGCCTTGGCGTGCACGTGTATAGGGCTGAGGAAGGGGAGGCTTTGGCGTGAAGCATTGCCAGTTCCGGTTGAATATGGCACGATTCAATTCTCGCTCAGCTGACGCCATTGCAGCGGAAGGAGCTGTTATGGCTCACGGTCGCACGGTTAGAAAGGCGGCTGGGCGTCCTAATGCATAAGGAGCAGAAGGACCGACCAAAGGCATTTTCATTCAAGATGATTCCCGACATTTATTTATATGGGTATATATCTCAATGCCGGGGTCGATGATATGTATATATGAAAGAATATGCATATACGCTTGCTGCAGAGGCTGAGTGCGCAATACGTTATACAGATTATAAATAGCAGTGAAGTGACCTGCATATGGGGGCCTGGACAATGATGTAGCACTCGCAATAGAGGAATCGACGATGTCCGTCCCGGTATCCCATGGCGTCTCGGTGTAGGCTAAATTAGCCCGTGCGCCATGATTTTCATATTAAGCAGTAAGCTTCGAAGCATGTGTATCCCTATAGGATATAGTTCTGGCAACAGATCCGTGATTGTATATGGGTGGGTACACGATGCGAGCCTGACAGACGAAATCATTGGCCGCGATCGACGTGAGGTTTATTTGGTGGAAGGTCCCTACTGTATTGAGATCAATTAAAAGCGGAAAACGGAGGAGGAATTTGCACGAATCCGCCACATATATAGATTAATGCATAATCTACATAGCATAACGAAAGATGAGATGCCACCATGGAATATCCCTGGACAGGGAAATTTTATATCTGCGAATTTCTGCGAAGGACGGCTGGTGAATACTTCGCCTGCTTAAAATAAGTATGCTTGTTTACCGCGCGGTCCGGTAGCGTATCTACAACACCATGAATGCCGTGACTTGGGGTCATTACTGTGTAGTAAGGTACGTGCATAATGCATCTCCCTTCATACACTCTGCCCAGGTAGTTCAAATACAAAACATCACTTTTGGTCGGGAGCCAATTATCCTTCCGGTAGATAAATATAATAACAGCCCTCTTCGAAGTGCGTTACCACTATCGAAATTGATGCCCATATATTATACGTATATGTGTTGCAGGCGTCTGCACCCCCATCGTTTCAGTTAACAAAATGCTTAGCCTCGTCAATGAAGTCAGAAATTGGTGCCCATCCAGTTGGTCTGAATTCTAGATGACCGCCCCTCTGTTCTTGCTGAGCTCTCCATCCGACCCATATATATATCTAGGAAGACAATGTACTGAATTGCGCTGCATTCGAAATGTCCATCCTTAGTAATTCCAGCACGCACTGTCCCTAACGATACTCCCCGAGATGAAAAAGCATAGTTCATTTTAACATATAGAGTTATAGCAGGGTCTCTAGGCGCCGTGATGGTCATGGCGGTGGCCTGTCTATCTGAGTCTATAACTAAACTCTGCACCTAATCTCTTTCAACTATTGTATTCGGTGTTCTGTGAAAGTATCAACAGTCGAGATCGACGCTATACAAAAGCTATGTTCGGAATCGGAATATCCCAGCCCCCTGAGAGGCCCATTGCCCTTGTCGTCGACGAGCTCGACCACCGTCCTTCCAGCTCAACAATCGCATCTTTCTAGGCCAATAATGATCCACACAGTCGCTCAGAAGACGACCCACATCTCATCGAAGCAATCTTGCATACTAATGGCTTCGTGAACGTTATCACCTCTCCCACTAGACGCATTGCTCCCCTCGAAACTGTCCACCATATCCGGCCCATTATGTGCAGGCATTACATATACATGCAACTATATCTGTGAGTAGGCGTCTTCGACCTCTCCGCAAGGGACCGTTTAGCAATATGGCTCACCATTCAATTATTTTCCCTCTCCAGAAATCGTCCAAAAATAGGCAATGGCGAATTTAAAGCAACCGAGAGACAGTTTGATAAATAGATCACATGGAGTGGGGTCTATAATGAAGAGTCAGCCGAGAAGGGATTTAATACTTTGCACACACTTCTAGCGTGTATCAGGTCCGCCTCATCAATAGGACCTCAAATCCGGAAATCACGATGTCGCCTGAGCCTGCTGAGCTCGAGACTCTCTGCGATCGTCATTGGCGCGAACTCCAGAAAGCAACTCGTCGCTGAGCGCCACCTCATTCCATTAGTTCCCTTCGGGTGGCGTACGCCTTTGGCCCAGATCGGTTGCAAAATCGAACATCGAAGTCTTGTCGGAGTCCCGTGGGCTCCGAAATCAAGAAAGGTTGCTTATATAGGTGTGACGTCTGGAAGATTGAGCGTCGCATCAAGGAACCGATACAACCTCTCATCCTAGTCCTGAAACTAGTCCTTGATAGGCGATGTCACGTTGACCGAACCAAAAGCGTCGTTAGCGTGTTCAACAAATCTTTTACTGTTAGTGTCTCAGATTTGGAGCCTTCGGAGCAGTCCAACTCGTATGCCGATCAGTCATACATTTTGGATTTCATTGATACCCCATTTTATCAAAGCCAGTCTCACAGATTAGAGTTATATCCTTCTTCGGGTGTACTGCACCAGGATGCGTATATATATATATATATATATATATATATAGCATAACCCTAGCCTTATTGACATTGACTACAGGGCCGAAAGTTCTGAACATCTGAATAGCATCCTCAACATGGACCAAAGCACTCCGTAATAAATGTGTTCTACGAGACTGGTTTGTTGCGTATACGTCTTCAAATTAGATGTCGAACACTCCACACGCATTTTCACCTGCTGAACACTCACTGTGTGGTGAACCCATTTTGCATTGATTTTCTTCATCTTCAGTATATTGGTGATAATTCTATGACACGTCTTCTGAGGAATCCCCGTTTCAGGCCACAAAGACTCCATGGACCAAGCTCGAGTTTGCTCAAAAGCTGCCTTGATTCTGTCAATCCGTTTGTCCCTTGTCGCATCTTATTTCTGGTCCCCGCCTCGGTGGTCATCGGTGTCCAAATTTCCACTGTTAAATGGCTCGCACCAACGTCGCACCGTTCGCTGGCATAAGGCAGACCTGCCGTACGCGTTCACTAATTGTCGATGGATTTCAGCTGGAGGGTGTCCTTGGAGAAACAAAAACGTGATGATTTCCCGTTGATTTTTGGGGGAATTTGCGCTTTTTGCTGCTGTGCCCATCTTTCTGATCGTATCGAAACCACTCAGTGTTCGAAAGGAAGCCACGTTCGTACCGCGCGCGCACTCCAAGTATGAACGCATTGTACTTCGGACTGTGCGCCAATCGATAGAGCGGACGGTTCGAATGATATGCCGCATCATATCGTCGGTGAGACCAGCGAGCTAGATAGGAAATAGTGCGGAGGTGTCACTCGCTGAGATCTTAAGCAGAATGAAGTTCACAAGACTAACGAACATGTACGGCCTGCGTATCGAGCTCTGCCCTCCACTCGAGAGATAAGACCTGAACCTATTCAACTGTGCTAGACGGACAACCGATTCACTTCAACATTTGTAGGAATATCGAGTGGTGTAAGCAGTTAAAGCCAGCCGCGACATCCAAAAATGCACCAAGATATACCTTTTCAGCAGAGAAGGTGCGTCCTTAGACGAGAGGTCGCTCAGAGATGTGGGACGATAGTTCCTGGCAGCTCTGATTCCCGCACCTTTACTTTTGAAGAGCGGAGTAGTCCTTGCATCCCTTAAGTTGGTAGGAAAATAACCAGAGTCAGTTGAGAGGTTGATTATACCAGGTAGTGAACGAGCAAGAGCAGAGGCATATTATTTTAGGAGCAAATCTCGGAATTTTTGCTGGCCCCCAAACCCAGCAAACCCAGCTGGACTTCTGATCCAGAACCACTTAAGTATCAGACGCAAATGTGGATATGACCAGGTGATTCAGAAGCCGATTGAGGCAATACAATGTCCGCTCGTGAATGGCTTATTTTGTATAATAACGGCTTCCAGGTAGCTCAAAGCCCAGCAGTTTCCGGGCATGTTCAACGATTCACCCAGTACAGAGCGCGGGATGGTAGAGGTATCCAAATAGATATACAGGTGCGAGACCATTGACTACTGTTAGTGATCACGACATTCAAGTGCAGACACAAAATCCCCCCCAAAGTCTCGACCTAAGGTCATTGGCCGCTTCAAGCGAAACCAGCACTGCGCACCCCATTTCCTTGAAACCCGAATTGCACCGCAGCCACCGATGTGGACGTGAGGTCAGCGTGACAACCGGCGTAGTAATAGTAGAACCGTCCGCTGACTGGCGCCAATCTCACCGATCACGGATCTTCCTGGCTTCGAAGCTCAACCCACAAAGCTCCCACATGGACAGTATATGTACTCGCAATTTAGCGGTACAGTCGCACTCGACTTCATGAAGCGATCATGTGTACCTACCGCAATAATATGTGCTCGCTATTTCGTCATTAGCATTAGGTGTCGAGTTGGCAAAATTGTGAATCGTGTACACAGCTGACATTATTCTTTATAACCGTAAATGTTATTTTGTTGCTTAGTTGGACTTTTTGTGCGTGCACGTCGTCGGTACCCGACGCAAAACTATTAGGCCATGTTCGACCAGGCACGCTACCGTTTATGCAAATACTGATCTCTAAGGATTGTAATTCCTTGATGAAAGCAACACACATGACATTTGTCGAAGGAACACTAGTGTATCTTATTCTCTTATTGCCTCGCTTGGTAATCACCCTGTAGTTTTTTTATAGGCACATTACACTATGCTACGGGGGCCACCAAATAATTTCGTCATTATCAAGTCGCAGGTCGGCGCAACGAGAACAGCTAGCTCATGAGCACGAAAGAGTCCATGAACCTAAGGCATAAGAGCGATAACCTGAGATATCGCACAGCCTCGGTGAAGGTCAGCGAGAGACGACAAATCGGCAGATCCCCGATCCGCTAAGGACCTTTACGTTTCTTAGAGTGTAAGCATCAGTTGTGCTGTATTTCTTTTGGCCCACCATCTAGGCGTACAAATCATGGTCTCAGAATCAGCTGAGTTGTTCGTCATTTATCGAAGTGTCTATATCATCACACTTGATATGACCACCGACCAATACAGCACCCTGTCGCAACCGATTCGTGATTACAAATAGAAAGTCGCAGTCTGCGACACGGAAGACAAATACTTCTACAATTTCGAATATTGTCACCTATACACATGGGTGCCCTAGTGTACCAGGGACTCAGTGAGAGTATTGATCCGTTAATATGCTGAAGCTTGGACTGCAATCGAATCCTACGAGTTCCCACCGCTATTTTACAAATTCATCAGCTTCTTTGTGTTTCTTGAGAACAAAGGACAACCTGACTAATCGGCAGGGCACGTACGAGAAGTACAATACCAAGAAGCTTCGAGATGACGAAGGCCGCGCTCTCGACATGTGTCAGAAATCTGCGAGGCTCCCGCCACCGACTTTTGGCCTTGTGGGGGGGCCTTGATCAACGAAACAAACATATTCGTTCTTTGGGGTTCTCTTTATTGAAACATCATTAAAAGTTTCAACATAACAAATAGTGGTCGTCGAGAGCAAACTCGGTTGCACGATGTAATTTTAAACGATCCTTGATGACAAGCTGCACATACATGTTTTACAGACGAATGATCAGTACGACACATGTGAAAATCATCGAGTTTCATTAAACAGATAGAAGAAGCCAAATATTTTTACAAGAAGACATAAAACGCCCAAGCTTCTCCTCGCGTCTCTAACCGAAGTGGCAGTTTTATTTTTATCGTTTCTCTTGTTAGCCGGCAAATATTACTAGCAGGTTTGCGGTGATTTAAAAACTGATTAGAGAATATTAGGGTAATAGTTAGCAGCTTTTTTTAACACAGTGTTTTTATAGTCGGGTGAGAATCCGACGTTTGCAAAATGAAACGAGCTTATGTGTAGTCTCTCGCAGACATGCCTGTCTCATCGTAAGTGCATCTTAAGTACGGACACTACAATGATGATGATGGGTATAATATATGATCTAATGATTTCGGTGCTGCCTAATCCTAACCACAAGGAATACCTTGAATATACCCTCACACAGCGATTGAACCGAAGATTGAATCTCTGTGGTGTATAATTGCCTCAGATTACGAAACCATAGAAAGAGCTTGCTAAAAAGCTGGAAGGATAGCAAAAACAAGAGTCCCTCATAGAAGTCCTGTATTGTTTGACAGTTTTAGCTCTTGGGAAGTGGCTTACCTTCTCTAGCGAACGTTAGGATGATGCTCCCAGTATTGCAGAACGTGTATATATATATATATATTTGTCGCTGGTGGATCAATATAAATAAGGTTATATGTAAATATTGCTTAGAATTCTTGCTTACTACTAGAATGGACGATACTATTATTGGAATGAAGGGTGTTTGCACTTACGAAGGGAGATAACTAAAGCGGCTGGGCCAACTCCCGTGTTAAATAAGCGAAGCTAAGAAGCTCCTCGTAGAATATAAGTGTTGCCTCATTGGCAGGCAAATGAGTATCGACATTCTATATAGTATATCCTGTGTCAATGTGGCTACACCCTCCATATATATGCCGGCTATTTATAGCTATTCTAGTATACGTGTTTCTAAAAGATGGCTTCCACTATTTCAAATATCGTAGTGACGACATCAGCTTCGTCACTGTGTCAGAAATTGGACCGCCGTAATTATCCCATTTCAAATAATCTGTCGGAAAGAACGCATGGTGTGCCTCGATAATTATCAGCATCGTCTTAGCTATGTTGTGCATCAATACAATATTCGAAGGTTGGTTCCATAGTCAGACCTTGATGGATAACTAGCTTGTTCTTTGAGATTTCTCACAGAGAGGAGTGTTTCGTTTGATACAGAAAATACACGAGTCTGTCTCGCCCATCGGCGAGTCGAATCTTAATGGAAACCGGCTTTATTTAAACCAGAGCAGTTACAGGTGTAACAATAAGAAAGAAAACTGCTTTTGCAGCTCAATCCCCAGGAGCCGAGATTTGAAAGGAGTTGGTTGAAGCCTACCCAGCAACTCATATTTGTTTGATTAGTAAGGATACTATAAAGCGATCATAAATGATGAACATTTATGCTGCCTACTTCAACTGGTTGTCAAGGTATCATTATTGAAGTAGCTCAGTACATGACTGATGTTAATGCAAAGATGTTGAATTGACAACCTCAATGGCAGTTGCTGTCCTGCCATTGCGTAGGGTTGTCAGAAATTCGGAAGCTTAGAAATTGGTCTGTCATATAATTTGAAACATCCGAAGAGGTAGACTAGCGAACAAATTTGTTCTGCACCAATGTGTTTTGTGCACCGAAGTGTCCATGTACGCGATGTCCACGTCCACAGACAATATAAGAACCTCGGTCCAGCAGGACTAGATCGTACAGTATGGCATGGAATCTCTATTTACTTAACAAGCAGACGGCGGGAAATACTGCGCGAAGTCGAATATGACGATAAAATCATCCCGGTAATAGGTTTGTCAAGGAAAAAAGAAAAAGTACCAAAATCATCATATTATATATATATATATATATATATACGATGCTATGTGGTTCCACGGGAGATGACCAATCGCCGTGACTCGACCACTTTCATCTTCGCCTATTTTCCATCTCGTTGAGACATCTGATGGAGAAACTCTTGGGCACGATGCTTGGACGTCACCTTCCGCTGCCGGCCTCCCGCTGCCATCCACAGCAGCAGCAGCAGCATCGTCATCAACGAAACCTTGATGACGATGTCCAGTCGTCCCGTGTTGACGAACCTCGCCCTTGCGAGGCTTGCCAAAACACCCGGTGGCGGAGGCGTACGCCACTTTTCCGGATTTTGAAATTCACTGACCATTTGCGCGCGATGGCGAACGACTTTCCGGCTGAATGGCTTAAATAGAGGCGGTACGTATGCTTTATATATTTCGTGTTTGTCGGAAATTTCCACGCAGCTCTTTCGCAAACTAGATTCAATCCGAAATCGTTTCGCTGGAGTCCTATTTACGTGGGTTTGTCAACAAGCCGTAACGAAAGGCATTTCCGAGCGAGCATTATTACGAAAAGGGATATTCGAGATGGCTTCGGCCTGTTCGCTAGTTCAAGGACAAATCGCATTCGATCAAATAGTTCACACCTGTTAAACCCTATGTTTGGCTTCCCTCAAAAGTGTCATATTGCCATTCTTGTCAGTGCGTCTCTTCCTGCCATGGCCGCCTTTGTCGAGCAAACACTAAGCACATATTCGTGAAAAATGGGCAGAATTGTCGTAATCGCAGAAAGAGCACAATTGTTTATTTGTTTGTTGATCTGTTCTTTTTGGAGAAGTGCCCTCCCCCGAGTTTTGTCCGCGTTTTTCAACGAGAGACAACAACAATTCCGTGACGACCGCAAAGCGAGACGGCTCTTGAGCTGCCGCCCCCGAAGGCGGGAAAGGCACATACCCCGGCCAGAGTAAACAGAGGCCACCATCGGCAGGAAGGACAAGTAACTGCCGCCTATGGGCAATCTCCCCGCCGCTCGTATGAGTTCGCCATCCAGGGTCCACTGCTTATGTCGCTGCCCTCCAGACTTTCCAACACAAGAAGCCAACAAATGGTATACGACGGCTATTACTACTGCTTCGTCGACAACTGTCACTATTACACTAGAACGGCTGCAACCGGCTATCGCTGCAGTAAAAGCGGAAACGTTGACTCGCCTTGCTCTCCTGCCGAGAGTGGTAGCGGTGTTGGCCGCTCGAGACGAGCGCGCAGCCAGCCTGTGAGCTAGTCAACATATGGCCAGTCGGCCGGCTCGGTGGCCACCCTTCCTCGCTGCACGGATGGATCCGGCCGAGCCAACTGACTAATCGGAAGGCGACCGCCGACGGAACCGTCGGCGGCCGAGTTGACGGGTCCTGCCAGCGTGAGGTTCCATTTAGCATGACAAAGTTGACTTGCACACAATTCGAAGGTCGAATGGAGAGCAGCAGCACCAGCACCACCGGCGTCGCTGGTTGTACCCGCCCAACGACGAGAGTTGTAACGGTGTTACACTATTAGTGGATGGACAACAGTGGGCAGCGGTTGCGGGCGGCTCTGATGATGACGACTCGGATAGTTTCGCCCGGGACAGAACCTTCATGACCTCCATTCGGCCATACGATATACATACATGCATATGTATATGTGTATATGCACTAATTTGTCATGTGTGTGTACCTATTAACTATAATAAGACGTCCGTGTTGCGTATGCAATAAAGAATGAGGATGAAATTCACGCGGGATGTATGTACGCCTGTATCTATGACAAGAACAACACGTACGTGTATACATATTATATCATTATCATATGACTGATATCGTTCATATGAATGTGACATCGGTGTAAGATTTCACTGCATATCGTATACACACGTAAACAGTAGTTTGTTATGCTACGGCTGAGTAAACAAGTGGACCGTGCACGGCCACTTTGTCCCTTGTGAAAGTCAATGTCATTGTAGATATCATACGAGATCAATTGAATGAACGATCTATGGAACACGAATTCGACATCGATTATAACATTACTAGACCATTACCAAGTTTGACTAAATCTATGAGATTTAGGCGTTGGCCATCTTTATTGCCTTATAATGTGTTATGAATTTCTTGTTGCTTGGTTGTTGTTACTGTTGTACAAAAGTTCGAGTTCCGTGCGGCGCGCTAGAGGCGCACCAGGTCAGCGATAACAACTAATAAATAATAATTGAGTGGTATTAAATAGCAGCTGCGGTGACGCCCGTATCATGAGGCGGAAATTGGGATCCGGATTTGCTCAACTCAAAACCTCGTGCGAGGAAAAGTCAAAGACTTTCCACACCCAAAAAAAGACCTTGATTGCTTCGTTGTTTGCTTCACAGGCTCAGAATCCCACTGGCTAACGTATCGTTTTGATCGGCTGTCTTAAGTTCACCATATCGCGTGCGTCTTCGTGGAGCACAGTCTACTAAACAAGGCTTATCACTTTGCCGAAATTCGCTCCCTCGTCAACGGCCGTTGTTGACTTGGCTGCGACGCGAGAGCGAAATTCGCACCAGGCAAACAGTTCTCCAAGACAAGGTACACTTGCAACAGAGCTGTTCCCTTCGACAAACAACAATAACTATATGTGAATGTAACTGTCTACTCACATGGGTTGGCACATGTAAATATTTATTCTCCTAGCAAGCATCATGCATACATATACATATATATATACTTGTATATATATATGTATATATTCCCGACAACCTCGGGAGATAATTGCCTCGCAGGCTGTTGATGGCCCGCAGGGTCGATTCACATCGACGAAACGCTAACGCCTCGTCTAATCTAACCTAACCACCATATTCCTCTCAGCACGGCCATCTCAGCTATAACACAGATACTAATACGCTACCATCACCACCATTGTGCATGGGGGTACCACCACGGGGGTCTACCGCCACCATAGAGTCGAATTGATGTCCCTCGTCTTCCTCTCGGGCGGATGCCTGTTGATGTTCTTCAGGCCAGAATAGCACCCGCCGCCTCTCGTCCCATCCACCACCATCACCGTTGGCATTGCACTACTCAGCAGGAGGCACGCTCCATTCCTGGATTTCCTGCTGCGGGACAGCGCCGAGCGACGCCGGGACCGACGGAGCTCGCCAGATTATACCCCGTCGTCGCTGTCACGCCATAGGTTAGTTGTTGACAAGCAACTCAACTCGGCATGTTCGCTGTGCGCGCTGCCAAGGCAGAGATCGAGAGAGAGAGAGATCGAGAGAGAGAGAGATATTGAACGAAGTCTCATGCCATGTTCCTTCTGTCGGCTGAGAACTTCCTGTCTCGCGTCTGCTAGCACAGAGGAATCAGCTGTGAGCAAGTGTCGGTAAGTCATTCGGCGATCGCTCATTGTGGCCCTGGCACCGGCGAGCGTCTGGCCGCAGCGTTCTCTATCGCGACGGGCAGAGACAGAGAACATTGTGGCCGGGAGACAAGAGACCCTGCACCCGCTCCAGGTTACCCCTCCTCAACCCGCTCGGCTCGGACGTCCACGAACATGCACGAACAGATGGATAGCGTTGACAGCGGCAGCACAACACAGCTATGGGGGATGGTCGTGTCATCCGAGTCCTCGTCGTCGTCATTGGCACGCGTTACCCGTCAGCACCACCAACACTCGGGGCGAGGTAGGGGAGCTGATGCTGCAGCATCTACCGGCATTTTCCTGGCATTCTGTCTCACCCTCGTCGGGAGTAACAGCGGCAACAACAACAACAGCAATGGAAAGATAGCTACAGCTGCGACGACACCCAACAAACAAACAAAGCTAGTGTTATTGATGTTGAACAGGAAAAATAACTTGGCCACCATTAACTATTTGTTCTGCTGCTGGTGATTCCGTTATCCGAGGGACGCGTACGTGAACAACAAATATGGAGACCACACACACGAATGTATATATATATATATATATATATATGGTAGACGTGACAACCAAGAGGCACACGGAAAGTAGTTCTCACTGTTATTATTGGCCCGGCAACGTGGATTGGGTACCAGACGGCGACAACTTAACAACATCACGCTCTCGTCGCACGGACGGGTGGGTTATCAGCCTGCGGGTTTACAGACGACGCAGACAGAATGTTCTCAGCTGAACAGATGAACAGACAGGTGATTACGGACGCGACTAATGGAGGTGTAGGAAATATGGGCACAAAGACCGATGGCAACAGGCCCAAGAGGTCCATTAACAAGCGGCAATCGTTTACTTGTTTGTTAGCGCCCCCGGCCGGCGCCCAAATACACCGAAAGGCGCAGGAACTGCCGGCAGCGTCAGCCGCCCGATGAGAACTCAAGGGTCCCCACTCTATATATGGTGTAGGGAGTCGACCAGACGGGCGCTTGAGCCCTCGGCCCGGAGGCTGGCAGATCTGCGCCTTTCTCTGGTGCATTTGACCCTGCGTTAACATTAAGAGTTCTAACTAGTTCCACCGCCCCAGAGCCCATTGAGATCGGTGCCTATCTGACTCATGCGTTAGCGGTCCTGCATTCAGCCGCCTGAGGGAACGACGGCCCCTGGCCTGTCCGACTTACTTGGACAATGGTCTGATTAAGGCAAATTCGCCCAACCCCACCCTTCAAATAGACACGGGACACACGGGCGGGCAGCATCGCCAGCATCCAAAACCGCTGCTGCTCCGGTCCGACGCAACTGCTACCACAAACTCTTATACCTTATACCCCACGCACTCGCATTCTCTCCCCGTTCTTCGTGGTTACTTCCATGCTTGGTTACTCGCTTGCTATCACGTGGTTACTTTGCAACAAAGCCCTTTGCAACAGCCACCCGTACTTCTTCTCTGGACTCTTCTCGCCCTCCAGCCGAATGCTACCGCCGCCATCGTCAGCACCAACCTCTCGTACCACCGACCCCCTCCAAACGCCAACTGTCCCAAAACCAGCAACGACTTTTCCTGACCCGTTCAGGCGGTCGCTCCCATCGCGCCACAGCCGCCAAGGCTACAGCCATCCTTCATCTCATGTCCCCTCTCCCTTTCCTCTCGCGCTTGCTAATGCCAGTTGCGGTAGTTGTCGAGATAGTCGCACTGTAGTCGCGTTATATTATTGCATGGTGACGGCCATGTCCATACCCATTCTTCTGCTCTAGACATTCTATTCGCCGCCGTCATTGTACGCCTCAGCCCTCGGTCACCCGGCCATGGTGTTTCTCTTCTTCTAACAACTCTGCTATTATTGCCTGTTGTTCTTGGCTACTGCCGCCGCCGCCGCCGCCGCCACTGCCATACTTATTATATTTGTCATTGTCGGCTGTTGTTGTTCGTTCTCTTAGGCAGCAATTCGTGTTGTTGTTCCTGGTGCTGCTGCTGCTGCTGCTGGTGTCGCTGTAGCATGAGATGCCTACGGTGAACGCGTATCCTCACGGTCGTTACGAGGAACGGGTAATGGGAATATTGCCTTTGTCCGTTCTTGTGGCGACGGAACCGACGGTTTGTTTCGTATACGCCCTACGGGTTGGCTTATATCCTTTTCGGAATAGGCTCATGCAGTTACGCTTGTACACTTGTTGCCGTTTGCTGAACATATCACTGCGGCTCACTCGTTGTTCTCGCCGCGAATTCAGGCCTCGGCGTTCGTCCGCCCCCCCATGGCCAACTCGTCCTTGCACTTTCTATTGATAAGTTTATACTCGATTTTGTCTTGGGCGAATTTCTTTGACGCGGTCTTCTCTCGAATTTCTCTCTGGTTGCACATTGCCCGTACGCCGTCTCGAAATGGTTGATTCTGCCGCTCGATGGCCAACGTTAGAACAACTGCTGTATCGTGCTACACTGTCACCTCTAATCGCACCCGAGATTCGCTTGATTGTATTGCTTTTGATTTCTGGCTGTCCGAACTTCCCCTGTTTGAGAAACTTCTCGATCACTCTCAGCCTGACGTAGCCGATCCTGTTTCGCTTGACCACCTTGACCGCCTTGCACTTCTCCCGAGTGTTGGCTAGGCACGGTCGAACGTTTCTCATCTTGATTGCTCAACTCAAACGAACACTAGCAGCAGCAGCAGCAGCGAAAACCGTCTCCGATATCCCACCAGTGGGTCGGTCACCTGAATCGCCGGTAGATCTTCTCTTCCACCGGCTTCACTGGGACGCTTATTCTTTTCCCCTTCTGATATTTTGTTATCGTTTTGTCCTCCCCTTGACTCACTTATCCTCGATTTCTGTTGTATCACCCTTTCGCCAACGATGACGAAAGCAGCCGGACGGATACGACAATCATATCCCTTCATCCTGTTCGCTGGCCTCTGCTGGCTCTCATCGACTCATTGCGAGTCTGTGATATAGCTACACTGTCTCCAGTTTCATCTTGCGATCTTTGTGGCATCTATTGATTTCTTTCCTGTCACCTGTTTAACTGTTGCAAGGTTTATCTGGCCCTCTTGTTGCGGCCGTCTACAAAAAAAGTGTAGCGCAAATCGGCACGGCGCACGCACCGGCATCCGTGAGTTGAGATTCATTCGAGTTCGTGCACCAACCAGCTGAAGAGATGGCCTTCATAGATGTGGTGACGAGGAGAGCGCACGCATATTCACGGGATGTCGATAGCCTCAAATCGACCTCTGCCTGCCTAATGGGACCTTGTAGGACTCGTTGTGAATTCGAAGTTTCAATTTACGACGTGTGTGCGTGCGTTCGTGTGCACCTAAAAGGTATTTTACATTATACGGAAACGTGTTCGTAGTAAGTTCTTTATTCGAAGCCCGCTAAATGGTTTCCTACAGATAAGGCATTCACTTTGCTATGCGGCTTGTCAGAATCAAACTTTTCGAGGCTCAATAATTAACATATGATTAACATAAGCGCGTTTTAGAGATAATGGAAGGCAAGCGAATGTAAGGTTTCATGCGATCTAGCATGACACCTACATGAACCTGGTGATCTGCAATATAACCGAGGTTGAAAACGATGCGGCCGCTAATGTATCTAGGAAACATTTCCAACAGATACACTGGTACAGCGGACTGCTTGCGATTAGCGGTTTTATCGCAGTTTACTTCCTCTAGATCAAAGAAGTGGTTTTACTTAATTTCACTCGTCGTCTATATCACAGACATTCAATAACATGTAATAAAACACGATATCGTGTGCAGCCTACCTATTTATGTTCTTGACATTTGTTTTTCTATATATATATATATATGTATATATATAATGTATGTATTTTATGGCGTGCCTTTACTTACTCTGCTTAACGACAGACGTTGGGGTCGAGTGATCTTTCAAAGGAACTTCATGAACACGAGGAATACACCCTCATTAGTAGTAATTAGTTTGAAGAGATGCCAAGCTAATAACGTACCGCCCCTATTAACGGACTGAGCTGAAAGCCTAAGTTGTCCATTAGGGCCTGTTTTTCGCCACTGTTTTTCGCATGGCGAACGAAGGCATCTACATGCATCTACTCACACAGACAAGCACATCACCATATGCGCCTACAACAGGCAGTGTAACAGAACCTGCTGACGAAATGGATACGGGAGAGTGATTAGATCATCAGGTTCCCTCGTCTAGCGAGAGCTTAGAGCATTACTAGCAAATGTCTGTCATGAAAAAGATGAATAAAAAAAGTGAAGTTTACGCTGGCTAAAGCCAATCGAGGGCTGTGTACACTTGTAACTAGATATAGAACTCGGTACGTTATTACCCCGAAACGGTTATATTATATTAGCTATGTTGGAGCAAGGCCGTTTGGTGCCGCGTGGCCACATGAGAGGCGGGAGGGAAAAAACAGGCGGCTGTTATAGATGCTATCTTATTACAGCAACTGCACCTGAACTGGTTATATACATATATATATATGTGCGATTGCATGTATTGTGCTGGCGGAACAGGGTCAGCTAGAAACCGAGGTGACGTTGTCTTCCTCAGGTCTCTGGGGCGTTTTCGGCGACAGATGAAGCCGGATGGGCCACTTGTGTGCTACTTGAGGGGCTTGGTCGCCAGCCTCAAGTGTCGTAAGGATACAAAGACCCACTCTATGCTCCTATATCCACCGGTTGTCGCATCGGTCACAGGAATCTCTGCTCTAAGTAGCCTCTGGCGTTTATAACTAGAACGCCCAGTTAGTGATGCTATGGTCGCCCGAGGAATAACCAAATTGATTCACTAGAATAATAATTATGAGATGATTTAGGGATCTTTGCATTGTAATCTTGATGATCGATGATTCCAGTAATTCTACGCGACGAGCAGCGGCGTTCACTCTGTTCGATCGTATCGAAAGAGTCATGCATATAAATTTATCAAAACAGTTTTCGAAGAGGACACAACGTTCATAGAGTTAAGTGTGTTGGGCGGCAAAATGTTTTCGTTATTTCATTATTAATCACAAGTCTTGTATCAAACAGAGAATATCTTATTTTAATATGCCCTTATTTTCCTAGAAAAAAAAATATATATATATATATATGTCAGCATTTTATGAACATATATATAAAATACATATATATATATATATTTTATATATATGTTCATAAAATGAGCCATCGTTCCGTAAGCTATTATACGATTCGAATCTATCCGAGTTTAAGTCCTTAAGGCCTTGGTGTGAAAGTCAGGGTGAGCTGAGAAAGCGGATTTTCGACGAAGTGCTGTATCTTTCTAGAAGAACTCAATGAAGTCTGGCTTCGTTGAGGGCTGAAGGTCGGAACGATTTCAAATCAGTACTTCTAACATCTAATGGTCGCCTTAATGAATCAACGATTTGCTCTATAAGAGTTTATGGTCCAAGAAAAAGTGTCACACCGTAAGAGTCCTACTGAAAGCGAACGGTTTTTTCGACGAAAAAGGCGACGCAAGCGACATAGCGACACCTTTTTACAGTGTGGGAGCTAATAGTTTACCCAACTGAGGCGCTGGCAATATCAATTCGTCTCATGTAAGCAAATAACTCTTATCATATATATATATATATGATAAGAGTTATTTGCTTATATATATATACATATATATATATATTGAATATCTTATTTAATTAATCTAGTACTTAGACAAGCAAGCGGTTGACTCAGTAGTTTCCAATAGCGATTTCGGTGAGATTCATTTTAAACCGAGGGCGCTCTATTCGTCAAACGCTCAAGTGCAAACATATTCAAAAATGGACGTTGAACCATTTTTCTTTTTGTCAATGTCTCACGGAGACTCGCGTCTATCGTTGGCACTCACCCGCAGCGATTTGAGCGAACCAAAGCGCTCAGCGAAGCGGCGATAATTGACCTCGTCAATACAGCCGAAACTGGACACTGAAGTGGTCATACGAGCTGAACCGTTGAAAATAGTTTCTTTGTACTGAAATCTGTATCTGTTTGAAAACCGCCACGGCCAGTCGGCCGCGATTGTTGATACACGCTCAAGTCATCGCTGTCAGACGCTGAGAGCATAAGAGAAAGTAGCTCGCACTGAGACGACCGGAATCCGCCTGGACCGAAGAGTCCGACCGGAGATATTCCGGTGACGTCTTCTGCGATAGGCGTTTGTACGATTGTGACACCAATGGAGCAATCGTCCTTGACAATCACGACGACAACAACGCATGACTGCCAACGTTCGGCACCTTGTTGCTATGCCTCATAGTTGTGACGAGGTGTAACAATGCTGCCGGCATGCTGAATACGAATATTCTGTTCTAGGTGTTTCGATAAGGAACTTTTGCACTCACTTTTTTTTTCCGCTCGACCTTTGGAAACAGCTGACTGGGAAAACTTCGTTTCAAGGTGCCCGAATATCCTATCTATTCGATCGCAGCGAATAACCCTGAATGATTACTTCGTATTGAGAACATCTCAAGCAGGATCTGTCTGGGGAGCGGCTTGACGATGACGACTACGTGGTGAAAAGATTGCTGCTGGGATCATTTGTTATTCGATCTCGAACTGCTAACCGACTTAACTAACGAAGTATGGCGACGAATGATGGCAAGACGCACAGCCGAAGTATGATCTCATTATACTGAAGTGGCGTTCGCAGAATCAGCGGCACATTTTCCTCGAAGCCGAATCATTGCGTTACGCTAAGCCCAAGACAATTAAGTATAATTTTCTTATCAAGTTCACAATCGCATATTTCCCGCCGGCCAGCCAGCTCACACCTGTTACGTATCAACAATATTCGTGGGATATCAAGGCGGTCATTATTGATGGTAGCGTTATGCGTTAGGCATCCAGCGGTCGACTTGAGCCGTGGTGATACGAACGAGAGCACGCCCTATCAGGAACTCACTACGCCACTCGGGCGAAGCACAGCGCCTCTCCCCCTTTTCGCTCTGGACACTGAATGAGTTGAATGCATGAATGAGAGATCTTGTTCATTCATTCAGACATTTCGCACTCGTGAAGCCGTTTCTACTGGATCTCTACGAGATTTGCTCGAAACGTTGAAGGAACGGACGGACGAACGGTCGGTGCCTTAGCGTTACGCTGTGGCCGAACACATCGTATAGACACACTACCAAAAGACACCGAGACGAGCACAAGGTGGCGCAGGCCTTCCAGCCTACCTCGACCTATTTGTCTAGTCATCTCTGACAGCCGACGCCGACAGGATCATTCGGTACAGCAGCAGCATCGCTATATTTTCCAAACATCAAACGCTCGTCTCATAGCCCCCCGCTCGATCTCAAAGGCTCATGCCGCTCTGCATGAAACACTGCGAAACTAACGCATGGTTCAAACAGCGGCAGCACGAGAGTTCAGTACTACAGACAACATCGGTGAAGAGCATATATTGATCAATCAGCTAAGAACAGCAATAACAAATAGTAGCAATAAGAATAATAGTAATAATAACAGTCGTAATAATAATAGTAATGAGTAAACCGCGCGAGGGGCACGAAGAGCGTTCACTTCGCGTCGGCATTCGTTGTTCTCCCATAACTGACATAGGCTCAAAATGCCTTAAGAGTGCATGGCGCCTTTCCGATGTTCGCTGATCAACCAACGAACGAACACAACAGTCAGCGAACTGACACCATAGCAAAGCATAACCAATGACCATGAATGACGGACGAACCGACTATGGCAGGCTTCGAACCGCTGGCCCGCCTGTGACAATCTTTTGAACAATCTACTTTCCGCTTTCGGCTGCTCTTGGACGATCGTAGCCACCGCCGCCGCCGCCGTTGATGCTGCTGTCGGTTCGCCAGAGAAATAACATCGTCAAGCGTCTAATGTCTGTTCGATTCGATTCGATTCGACGCGAAACAGAGCCAGGGGGCTGGGAGAGAGACAAATAGAACGAGAATGGAACAAATAATCAACTCTCCCTCCCCTGTGCTAAGCGGAAGAAGTGGACCTTTTCGTCTGAACAACCTGACAAACGCCGATCGGGGTAAACGCGTGCGTGTCCGTTGCTCTAAAAACAACTCGTCGCCGGCCGACACCACCCGAATCACTGCGGTAGAGACGTGCTAGACGTCTTTTCTTCCTCCGCGGTGTCGGACGAGCTACCGAGCGTTGTCGGTCGGGGCACCATTGGCCGCCAACTGCGATTTTCACTCAGAGGGATTATCGCACATCGCGGACACGTCGGCAGCTATACCGGCAGCGTTTGAGAGCGTGCACACCATTATTATTCCGTTTTGTTCCGTATGTCTTCTATGCGTGTTCTTCTTGAAGATATCGGTGTCTTCATCGAGCGATCTCGTCCGAAGGGGAAGGTCTTGCGACCGTGCGAAATCGATGCTCACGGGATAGCTGCTGGCTAGCGGATTGTAAGGCAGATCGACTAATGGTGTACGCCTGATCATGCTGGGGAGGCTACTATCTCAACGTCACGTTTGTAGCCACTAGATAATCGGCAGCGCCACACACACACACACACATGTATACTATATATGCATCGAAGTGTAGCCTCTGAGGATAGTGCATGTATGTACTGAACGTAGTGTCAACAAGCGACCACTAGGGAAGAACTTTGGTCATTTGTTAGGTTCAGGCTTTTGGTGAGCGGTATTGGACGATCTATCCGTCTATATATGTATATATATATATATATATATGTAGAGGTTATTCGTTTGGGTCATCAAGCGAGTCAAGTTGGTGCCACTCTCTCTTATAAAAAATAGACCCATTTCGTGTTGCAAGGGGCAGTCATCGGGCGTAACCACTGTATCTGCAAATTAAGCAGCAAATGCAATTTCACTGTACTAGCTGGTGGTATTAGAAATAAAAAATACACTATATTTGAAAATAGAAATACTGAAATAGTGCAACATTTTTAGGTAGGACTTTAAACACACAGGAAACATAGCGAGTGTAGTAATTTTTGATGCAAAACGAATTGAACCTGTTTTCCCGTTGGCAGTGACGAGCGACTGATCACATACGCACAGCGTTGCCAATATACAACGGTGATATGTACGTCTCAGATACCGCTTGTGTCTATGCCTAGCCTGAACATTGGACCCTTTAACTGTGCACCCTGTGAGAGCTGATGAACCAAATGGTTCCCCTCCCGGATGAGAGGCTGCATCAGCTTTGATCACCTCGCTTACGATGCAGATAACATATGCGTCTTGAAGTAATATATATATAATATATATATATATATAGGCTCGATGCATACATGAAGAGTGGCGTAAATAGCAAATATTTACTAGGTACCTGTTAAATAACGCATCCTCGCTAGCTTGGTTGATTCCTCGGTGAGACCTAGGTAAATCACAAGATCCTTCTCCCCCGCCCCAGGAAGATTTTCTGTTTCTACCCTCGAAATCTCGAGCCGCTCAAAAACTCTGAAGACGATCCTGACCTCCCCCATAAATGTGATGGTCTCCTTGGATGTTCGTTGCTCTCGCCACCCGAAATGAATTGTTGATCCAATCAACATGCGCACCTGAATGGGGGCCTGAATTGATCATTATTCGCCTCGTGCTTTACATAACGCTTGCGTACTCAACACACAACAGGCTGATACTGCAATCGCTTTCGAGAAATCATACGATTATAAGAAGGCCTAAAACGCGTCGGGGTAATTTGTTTTTCAAATTTATAGCAGCCGTATACTACCGCATACATATACTAGACAGTGGAGCCTCCACAAATCATACGTTAGCCACCATATCCACCACCTTCATAGCCTATGGCAACAGCTGGCCTTCGAGAAGCTCGCTTTTTGCTGAAACAGAAACCTGCTGCTGCTACTGCCGCCGCCGCCCGCTGGCTCCTTCGGGAGTTTTGCACTCATGACTCCCCCAGGGCAGGGAGGCAGTCAGTCAGTTTGAAAGTGATGGATTATGTTCACCGATGACCACCATGCTGACGCGCTCCTAGTCATCTACAAAATAGGAGTATCCCTATTCCTCCCAAGCAACAGTTGTCATCGTCAGCTGGCGATACCTCTGAGGATATTATCCTGTAGTATAGGTTGCTCGGTCGCTTAGTTGATAGCTGCAACGTCCTGACCTCGAGAGGCTCTGCGGCGTTAAGATGTCTCGTTGTTTTTTTTGGCAATTCGCTTCCATGAGTACAGCGAAATATATACAGATCTCCAAAGCAAAGGCATTCTAAAGTTGTATCGTTACGTTTTTGCAAATCGTTGACGCAAACCCCGTTCGCATCATCTCAAGCTGATCCCACTCGACCACGGGCAATAAGCTTTTAGCTCGGATGCTGCTGATGGGAGGTGTCAGGCATCTCGGTACTCGAATAAATTAAATCTTTCCTGTTCTACTGTCCGAGCTGCTACGGTGCCATTACAACAGAAAACCATAGTTGATCAGATAATATGATTACCGGCAGTTAGAAGCTATGCAGAGCTGTGTCAGACGTGAGCAATGTCATTGACACAATTGCCAAGTTAGAATAATAGCAACCACGCGGAAGTGATGCTACTCTGTTTTCCATTTCAACAGAATATCGCAAGATCCCTCGGTGCGGTGGCCTCGGAACGGCGAGGTCTCGCTTGGCGAATAGAGATTGAACCAATTGGGAAACACTCTGCTGAAGGACAAAAATAAAATATTCATAGGTCCAATCAAAAAAAAAAGTTTCTATTTGCAAGGAGGATCTATATATCCGCGCAGTGGCAAATGAACGTAACCATAGTCGATATGACCCGCGTGAATCATTTGTAATCGGGCTTACATGCTTCCGATGGCATTTCCCAGCATCTGCTCATCTCGTCATTAATATAGCAACGATCGGAAAAAGCACGCCTACTACCTGCATCTATGTGATCGAGGAACTATATTTCCGGCCGGGCTATCAATTTATTTTCGGTGTCGAGAGAATCACTATATATATAAGCGCTGCGGGCGCGAGAAACGGATGTTCGATGTCGCCGACCCTTTCTATGATCTACAATGTGTACAATCATTTGGAAGACAACAATTTCCACTCGGGCTGTCGATCGCCGCCGCCGCCGCCGCCCACTCGATCGCTTTCGTTCCTCTGTCTATTGTTGTTCAATCAATTTATCAGCATAACACAACAATGTCACTAGATAAAGCGCTATGAGCTGAGAGCTTACTGTGTGCAAGAGCTGCGAGCGCACACAGACTGGGACCTTCATCTGCGGTCTTCATTTGGGCGTTAGTTGAGTAGTGTCTATGTCTGTTCGCTTCTGTGTGTGTGTGTCATTGCTGTAATCTCCTGTGAAGCTGATTAATGGCGGTTGGGATCTTGGTATTGTGGTTCGTGTGCCTCAGGAAGCGAGGTTCGAATAGATTTCGCTTTGAAAGAAAGAAACACTTAAGTTATTACCCTCTTCGGAGAAAGCGGCGAGAACCGTTCCACGATCGTGGACTCTGTACCGATTAAAACTTGCCACCGCTACTGTTCACTTGCGGAAGCTTGATTATTATTTTTATTAAATAGTATTATTATTATCATTAGAGTTATAATGTACCTGCTCGATAGGGAATCCCTTTTACCTTCAGAGTGTTTTAGCACAACTCTATATATATATCAGGTTAAACGTCAAATAATTGCATACTTTCACATTTTTATTCAAAACCAATACGAACTGGTTCAAATAAAAAATCAATGAGGATAATATTCTCCATTCAAATACATGATTTTCCGCCAACGAGACCCGTTGATGCTTCCTTTAAAGGAATCTGACGATCGCGAGCCGCGCGAAGCCATCGGCCTTCGTCCAGACAATTGAGAATTTGCCCCTGCAAATGGAGCTATAAATGGAATAACAGGTGATACTCTTTAGAGACTGCGCCTTCGGCTATTCAACGATGGCCCTATCATCAGATGCTATTGAAACTTGCACAACTGCCGGAAAGTTGCCGTTGCTCATGTGCCCTTCCGTATTGTCTGCTGAAGAACGAGAACAACTTTACTCCGGAACTCATTCGGTCGATTCTGCCTAATTATAGCACAAACTTTGACGAGTATCACACTGAGGACGTCACTGTCAATCGTCTGATCGCTTTTTAGTTGCTCCTTGTAGGTGATACTGCGTCCATCCTATCAGATACACAGCAAAGCTAACTGTTTAGTAGGCCGTTTTGTAACCGTGCTGAAGGGTGGTCAGACTCGGACCGTAGTCGACTAACATTTGGCCAAAAGTAATGTCGAAGATGGTAGGTCGTGGATTGGTGGTATCGAGTTAGCCTGATCTGAGCAGATCCGCGTGCATGAGGTAAAGGGTTGCTACTGCCGAACCCGTTGCAAAAAAACTAATGAGGTCCCCTTCTTGTTTTTTTTTAAGAGGTCAAGGGTAAATCCTGCATGGACACCAGGCCTCACACTAAGGTATTTGCCTGGTAGTGTCAGACTCATACTGACTAAACCCAGAACCGATTTTGACTTGGGGCACTAACCGGGACTGTCAAAAATATTACCTCAGTCAGAGCCTTGCAGGGATCGGCAGTTGATTCCAACCATGTCCTATCCCTCAGTTCCTCCTCTGGGACGAACCCTCCCGCCCAGCCGTGGCGGGTGGGCTCCGGGAATTTTCCCTTCGGACCAGCTCTGCTATCCGCGCCCCTTCTAGCCTATCCTTCTCCCGGAGGATCCTTTTGGCTAGTGTGCTCCCTCTGTCCCACTTGTCTCTGGCCAGGCACATGTAGGAAACGAACCCTCGGATCCCGTCCTGCATGGCCCCTGTCAGTTTGGTGTCCGCGACCTCCTGCCGTACCTGCTCCGTGGCTCCACATGCTGCCAGTGTGTGAAGAGTATGAGGTCCACTACGAACCGTTCATCTGCTATAACTGAATGAACACACAAGCTCCAAGCTATGCGACTATTTTACGTTCAATAAGAGAGCTTAAGCATTGTAAAATTGCAGCTCCTTTAATAAACCAATAAACATTTACCATTTTTACCATTTACCTGATATGTATTATATACACATAATGTGATACGTTCATCTGGTAGTGTACGCACGATGATAGCATAGAGTTGACGTGATTGCCGCCGTACTCTGCACAGCCACTCAAAAGGCCACTCAAGCGGTTGTCTGTTCAGTTTCGTCCCAGTTCAAGAACGTGATTTATGTGCAGGTGTTTTTCTTTGTTGCACTTCCTACCTACTAAGGGAGCTTCATATTATTCTGCGCACAGCGCGATCTGTCGAGATCTCGCCTACGAACCGAGCCAGCCTGAATTTCATATTTTCCCACTCTCCAGATTCAATTAAAAATCAACCTGTATATAAACGTGTAGGCATTTTCAACGCCTCGAGGCGTCTACATGTAAATGTTAAATATATATATATATATATATATAGCTGAATGCAAGCAATCCTGCTGACAATTGTACTGCTCTTTCCCGCGTATTTAGGTGACCCACAGCCTCAGGATAGTTGCTACTGTTAGATAGCACGTCCTCTAGCTGATTACCCGATTCAGCCTGCTCCCGTTGCTTGCCCCGAGGCCATGTGTAGTAGTGATTCACTTGAACACAGGAAGTTCAATTGTCAAATTTGTTTCGCCACTGAACGTGATACACTTCGCTTATCGAGCGCCTGATCGGAGCCTTTATGTCGCTCGTGTCCTACTATCACCCTGTGTTTTGTGCGTCCTTGGGTTCTTGTTGTTGTTGTATACATTATCTTTATATTCAGATTGAAATCACACCTTCGACATGATACAGTTGCTCATTCCAGACTGCCACCGTAACAGTGTGACATATAGCGAGAGAACCATCTCTGTGCCATAAGACACTAATTAGCATGATTAGCACGATGTACGAATGTTTTGGTGAAGATTCGATTTCTACCAAATATGAGATCGATCGCGAAAGATCCTGATTATATACTGCAGCGAATCAATTGTTTTGTGTGTCCTTTGCTTGTCGTTGTTGTATACATGTTGTATACAAACCCAGGATTTTGTGTGGTACTATTGCCGTCATTTCGACGTTCCATTTCGTCGTGCCTCGTAGGTTATGCCTTTAGGTGACACTACACACTGTGCAGGCAGACTACACATTGTCTGTGTTGAATTTGTCCTGAATATTTTAATAAATTGACTATTTAGCATTATGCAGCATTTGCACTTGGGTATATGTGTTAATTCCGTTCCTAATGAGCCGTCGTGTTGTTTCTTCTTTTTTGTTAAAAGAGATGTTTAGTGGCGAAGAACTACGCGTGCTCGGAAACAAATCGATAGATTCTATTGTATTAACTCTGTAATAATGACATTGATCCACTCTGGTCCGCCGTTATCATACCTCATCTCAATATTCGGGTCTGCAGAAAATGTCAATCCATAATAGGTTGTTAGGCTATTAGTTGCTTGTAGCCCGTAGCTTTACTAAATTAAAGTAGCAAGTGTAGTCAAGGTGGCAAATCTGCGGCACGAAGCGTTCCGTCATACTTCAAACACAATTAGCTAAACAAATCACTAAGTACCGCTGGCCTGCTTGCCGCAGGCCATGTATCCGCCTCTGATATTCTTGAGGCGGTCGGTGGAGTACATAGCCCGAAGCAATATGTAGCTAGGAGATGTATTGAAAAACGCCCAGAACAGTCCGATCCTATTTCACACTGCAAGTAATCGAACATCAGCCAGCTCCAATCGCTCGTCGGAGTCAGCGTATTTTCATTCGTTAAATGATTGCTTTACTGTGAGACACGCACACACGCTCATGTCTTTTTACCGTAACTTTTTACACCGCTTAATTTAAGACCTCCCTGGTAGTCACTTTTTAATAAAATTGTACAAAATAAATAGCTATGCCCCTTTTTTTATCACTGCGCCGTGCTGGCAGCCCAGACAGCAAGATATGCTTGCTCAAATAAATACATCATAGAAATATCAGCAGAAACAATAGTATTGTAGAAATATCATATACGCATGTCATCTTCGGCAATCAACGTCCTCCTGAGACTAACCAATCATCTATCTCTTGTCTGCCTTCATTTTGCACCTATTTCTCTAAACAGGCTATGGAGACATCGCACCGAGGACGCAACTGGGCAAGATTGTCACAATGCTTTATGCCATAATTGGCATCCCTCTCATGCTGCTCTATCTCACCAACATCGGTGACATTCTCGCCAAGGCTTTCAGGTATATCCATATTTTAGAGAACATATATATTATATATATATACATATATATATATAAACATTGTACTCATATAACCTTAGTTAAGTTGTCTACATGAGGGAAAGCGGGCGGGTAAAATGTAACAAGCCAACACAGAATGGCACAAGTAGTATAATATATAAATATATATCTCACGAAGGAAAGAGAGTGCCTGTGAATGTATAAGTGAGGCTGTCAGGATAAACCGCTTATAGGCATTCTACTTACTCGTTTCAGCATTAGTTAGTATTTTTACAGAGCTGATCCCTTTTTGATTTAGGCAGATCAAACGATAGCGAGAAGGATCGAGGTTGCTCAACGAGAATCTAGCTTTAACATTGTCTCTATCCAGCTATTATATAATATAATACATTCACCGCGAGTACTATATTTAGGCATGATGTTTTAGCCGACGAAAAAGCGTCTTCACACGAGATCTAACGATGTCAGTTTTTCGAAGTGTTCGATACAAACAAAATATCAAAATAGAATTATGAATGGATACCTCAAAAAAAGTTAGAGATTTTATTGGTTGATTAGAGAAATTGCAATCCTTACAATGCTTAAGCCCTCTTATATGTCACACGTGACGGGATTCGAGCCAGATCGATAATGCAGTCTTTAGAGGGTCACTCTAAAAATAGCTGGACCTATTGAATCTGTGGTGAATTCGGCAGAATCATGAAAAGTCACATGCACCATTTCAATATCGCCAGCGGTCACCAGCTTCATATTTCTAACTCTAGAAAACGATTGCAACTTAAGTGATTCCAGTTAAGACGTTTCGTCATTTTACAAACGTACACTCTAGGCCTCTGTTTACTAAAATGTCTAGAATGCACGCTTGCCAATTGACGAAACGTCTTCACTGTAATTACTTAAGTTGTAATCGTTTTCTAGAGTTAGAAATATAAAGCTAGTGAACGCTCGACCTATTGAATCTGTGGTGAATTCGACAGAATCATGAAAAGTCACATGCACCATTTCAATATCGGCAGCGGTCACCAGCTTCATATTTCTAACTCTAGACAACGATTGCAACTTAAGTAATTCCAGTTAAGACGTTTCGTCATTTTACAAACGTACCCTCTAGGCCTCTGTTTACTAAAATGCCTAGAGTGCACGTTTGCCAATTGACAAAACGTGTTTCTTGGGCCACGTTCACTATGAGATCGTTTTTTTTTTTGAGAACATCTCAACTCAACCCTAACGCGATCCTTCAATTCGTGACGACCTCCAGCGGAAGCCAATGTGACAATGTTGTACATCTATCCCTTGATGCAACATTCTTCCGATTGTGGCAGAACACTCACAGAACGGAGATTTTGTACACAGAGCCGCTACGAGCCCAAAGAGTGGTAAATCACAAGACATATATACATGTCTCTCCAGCATATATATACATATATATATATATGTGCCCTTTTCTAGGGCCTCATGAATCTCTTCCCGGTCGCGCAGTCAAGCACATGTGTATGTTTGTGAGCGCCGAAGAAGGTTCAGCGCCGCTCCCTGTGTGACCCTCGAGCATCCAACCACTCAGCTTTAGTTCGTTCGCCTTTAGCTGTCGACAATCGGTGGCAATTCTATCGTCGTTTTGCCGCCCGTCATCTCTTGTATTTGTTGTTGTTGCCGGATCCTAGCCATCACTGAAATTGTGCACGGGGTAGGATGCATGAAACGCGAACGAAAGATAAAAGCAAATTTCTCTACTTTTCCCTCATAGAGAATGTACGCCAACTCACAACCAACATATAGTGATGACCCCCCTGCCCACTATGTGGGGCACGATGCTTGAAATGCGAAATCAAATATATTTCGGGAACGTCTCTTCTCTTCGACTCTGGCTCCGCTTTCGATCGAGCTGCTTCGAGTCGTCCGCCGGCTACCGCACACACATCAGTGAAATACGTCACCATTTCTCTCGTTGTCAACATTGTTCGAGACAAGCTTGCGCACGACACAAACGTGAACTATGGTCGGTCGCAAACAAAAAAAAACAGGTGGCATTGCTTTATCGTGGACGTTTTTAAAATTTCCCGCCATTTTTGTGACATTTTCATCTGACATGGGTCTGTAACAAGGCAACCTGTGGAGGTTGGCCAGCTCACGTTTGATTAAAGCAATACAGTCCCTGAATACGGCGTCGCCTTTTCGACATGTTCCGTGTTGCCTCAATATATATATATATATTTATACCGTTCATGACTCGCGTCACGGCATGGCTCTGCGTGTATCCGAGTTTGCGTAGAACGTCAATTGGACACCGTCATCGAACGAATGATGGAGATTGATGTTAAATTGATGTCGCCGCTAGTCGAGAGAAGCATAGCTATTTCACTTTGTGACAAATTCAATGCTAACCGAAGACGGGCTAGCTGCTTGTTGCGTGACTCACCACAGAGACACGCCCTGTGCACGTTTAGGACATTTCGGTTAAATCTCTTTTCGTCAGCGTTTATCACTGACTTTCGCCTAAGGCCGCTCCAAATGCAGCCGCTGCTTTGCGACAGCGTGAGCTTCTCTTTCTCGTTCAGCAAAATCTTGATTATTTTAGAAATGAAATTGTACATTGGGCGAAACACTAACGGAGATGACCCGTTTGGCGAAACTGCAATTAAACATCAGAGCAAATGATCCAAGTGCACTCTGAATAGATTGCATGGCGTTATCTTATTATGAGTTGGCTGTTCCTTGCGGTGACGATCGCCGTCGAATAGCCAAACAAAGTAGCTTCTATTTCGAAAGTGCCGCTAACCAAAGTATTCTTTTGGTTAATAGTAACGTCACCCTAATCTCCGACGATAGGAATCACGCAGTAGTCAAACGGTCGCGTTCAAGTTACGCACGTTGATGGGCGCACCACTAATCGTTGACCTCGTTGTCTCGTCCGGGTCCATGTGCTTGCATTGTTGGGCATACGGAAATTCTGGCTCAGATCCCGTCGTTCGTCCTCAGGAAGTTGTGGACTGCTCTTCTCTACACATCTTGTAGTGATGCCATAACGCCGATGAGTGTCGAAAGATAAGCGAAAGTCCAACATGTGGATATTCTATGAAATGTGGATGTTTTGATTTCGGCTAGAAATGCGCTGTCTTCCGATTCTATGCCTGTTTATGGTCGTTGTGTTCTGCTTGGACTCGCTCTCGCGGACACCCGCTGTCGGGACGTGGTCATTCACAATCTGTGACAGCCTCTTCTTCGATCAACAGATGGAGGTCATACCCGGACACTGTGCCGCTGATGGTCATGACGACAACGCCCGGCTCGGTCCACTGCGTTCAGTTTGATTTGCTACGGTTGGGTCAGCGGCTGTTTGCGCCCTGACCAGCCCCTTCCCGCCGACTCCCGGGTCGTCGATTTCTTTTTCCTCGTTTCCTTCTTTGTGTCCTTTTTGTCCTGGCCGGTCAGGCCCATCCGTTACTGATTACTGTACTGTAGGCAAGGCAGGCTATGTTTGTCCACGTCCGAACAGGCCCCCGCTCCTGGGGACTGGACACACAAACATCTACAGCGTTCCCGTTACACGTAGGGTATAAGTTGACCGAGCGGACAACTACACACAACGCTCTGTGCGCCACAAGGTGACATCCTGAATGGTGGCCTTCTTGCTGCCTATTGTTCACAGCGTTAGGCATGGGAGTCGTCTCATCAGAGTTACCTTAACCTGGTCTAGGAAGTGTGCGGTTCTATTTCGAAAGTCACTTCTGTTAGCCGGTCTTGCATGACGTCAAAGACGATTTTACAATAGAGCATCCATGTTCAGGTTGACCAAGCGTACGATGTTTACGTGTGGAGCACTTTAAATTACATTGTTCAGCGGATTTATATTATTCTCTCGATGAGAGTGGAAGTTAGGCAGAACAATGGCTTAGCTACAATATACAGCGCATAAATATTGATAATCTTTATCTTATGTGACTTGTTATAGATTCCGAGTGATACTCGTGTTCCGTTAAATGTTGGCCGAGAGTCAGGCCCGAAAAAGTTTTACGTTCGGCGTTTCTTTGAGCTCTAACGAAATTAGGCCTCGCAGGACGCCGCGTCCCATCTCACTTTGCTCTTAACTACAAGGATGAAGTTAGCTATCTAATTAGGCTATCCGGTTACCTTTATGGGTGAATGTTTTAACGGTCATATCAATCAAGTTAAACGGCAACGGCAAGTCCTTGCATTTTCACTGAAGGGACAATTCGATTTGGAACAATTTGGAACCTCATCTACGATCAACTCTCATACAACCATATGCATGACTCTAGCATATTTATCAACTTGAGTGTCGAAAACGAAGTGTTCAACTCCTCGTCGATGAGATCACCAGAAAAAGAGGTTTACGTGAAATTACGATGGCACCACTCCATGTACTGTAACTTTGCTGGTGAACTTCACTGGTCGCTGAAGCTGCCGGGAAATGTGTTTAGTATACATGTGCAATGAACGACAAATGTTTATATGTGATATGAAAAATAGTGAATGGTATACACCCAATGCAATCAGAAGAGACAAGTAGGTGCTCACGGGCTCGATCCCCACCTTTGCACATTTGCTTTTAAAGGGGTCCGTCTTATGAAGCAATGCCGAAGGTAGTTGTGGACGTTAGATGTTGGCTGTCATTCAGCCCGGAAAGTACACTTTAGGTGATTGCCGGTCGAGGTGGTTAGTTAAACGATACAGTCATGATGATATTCCTCTATAGATCAGTTGAGGTCCACACGATGTGCACCCTCAACGCATTTTCCAACCCCCTATCTGAACGAACGCGAAATTTAGATCCGGAACCTAACGAACCAGTATCGCGCCATGTGAAGGCACATGTGAAGTTGTGAACATGCACATGAAGTTGTGAGCATGCGATGACGATGGTCACGCAGATGAACGCTTTGTTGCACCTCTCAAAAAATCACCCCGCGCCCGCGTGCGTCGGCCAACGATATCGCAGCAAACGAGTAACATCACTGTGACAATTTTCAGGTACACGTATGGCAAGCTGTGCTCGTGCTGCCGAGCCTCGCCCGTCAAGAGTCCCCCCGGTATGGGATCTCTCTCCCTAGCGCAGAACACACTCGCAAGAATGAACAGTCAAAACAGCTACTCCAGCTACAGAATGGTACGTACCCCACTTTCGATCGTCGGCTTTCATTCGGCCAAGCAAACCGGAACTTGAAGCGCGTTCGCTCGGCTGTGTCTGCTGTGGGTCGGCGGCAGCGTGCGCGCGACCGCTCGACAACAAAAAAAAACCACTTACATTGTTCCGTTGCGTTCCATTCTAATTTCGATCGAGCTAGCATTCTAGTTAACACGATTGAATGAACTAGGCGCGCTGTGATGAAAATCTAGCGAACTGCATTATTTACAAGTAGCATCCGCGCTGTACCTTGACTAACGAAGGAGTTTTTGTACTGATATCGTATTATCTTTATGGCTGGGATTTCTCTCGATCCTGTTCGCTCGGAACGTGAGGATGAGGTTCGCGTGGCCTGCGAACGGCGTTGCGCCCTCGGACTCAGTGGGAAGGGAGCGGGGATTAAGTTCAGATTGATTGCGGTGTACCAACGCCTTGCGGCAATGAAGAAAAAAGATAACACATATATATAAAAGCTGCATGACTTTTTGAGTTGGGTCCAGCACTGCACACTGCCACACATAGCGGTCGTATAGAAACTCGATATTAATGAATCCTCGATATACGTCGTTGGACAATTCTTGGGGATCAATAGCTGTTGACGTGCGGTGCGCGTTAGTATAAATGCGAACCGCTATTGACGGGCTGGCAGATTTCGTGAATAATCATTTCCTCAGCAAAGCATTCTTCTCTGAGATATGATAATACTTCCGAGGGCAAACGATCGGATTTCTGAAAACTGATTATGCCCTATTGTTCGATTCGGTCCATAAGCCGAGACTAGGTGAGGAACTAAGTCCGAGTGATCGACTGATGATAGCTTCTAGTCGGCTTCCCTATATGAGAATGCGCCTCGTGCCTGCTTTAAGATAAGGGTGCTTGTGTGGGTGACCATTTAGAAATCTGTATATATCTGAAACAGCACACTGATTCGTAGCGGTTGCTGGCAGTGAAGATTTCATCGAAGGGTTACGGGGGCGGGGGGGTCGCTACAAAAGGATATCGTTGAACTTCCTATGGGAACCTCAGGACAACAAAGCCAACGATAAGCGCCAATAACGTGTCTGTGTCTCTTCGATTCCTGTTCTCAAATAATTCTCATCCAATTATTGCAGGTACAGCAGAGTCCGCAACTGGCCAAGCACAACAACCACCCTTCGTTAAACCACTACGGGGTGGACCATCCCGAGAAGGCGGTGGGATCCGTACGGCAACAAAGTCAGACCACGCAAATTCTTGATCTTAACCAGGCGCCGTCGGATACCATAACCGCGCAGCATTTCGACGACATGACGCCAGACGAACTTGGAGGCAACAACCGTCAACAGTTACATGGTAATTGGACAACTCACCGTCGGGCCCCGCTGTCCAAAGGTCTCTCTCTCTCTGTTCAACGTATAATAACGTATGCTATGATTAGCTGTAATTGATGTAAACTACCTCGAGGCCTCGTGTAGTGAAATGCAGTTTCACTGCTATTGTGGGGGGTGCCCGGTCGTCTAGGGAGGGCCGGACGTGATCTCGGCCGGCCTTCCCTATTTGACCAGGCACCCTATATATATATATATAAGTGCAATTTACGTTCATTCATCTTGAGAGACATCGATTTACAAGCGAAATAGATAGTCTGCAAACTAAGCATTTTAAGCTATTTTCTACGTCCCCTGATGGTAACGCCTCCTTAGCTTGAATACGGATATGAGGTGAGGTTGCGCCCTTCACCTTTTTAACACAAACTTTTTGTTCCCCACAGAAGATTGCATCGTCTCTGGAGAAGTATTGCTTATTGTTTCATGATGTTAGCTAGGAGTTGTTACAAATCAGATGCAAACTCTAGTTTTATACCTCCCACACGCGTTTGTTGTCTTCGGCTACAAAGTGGCCATTACGCCACAGTTCTTGAAAGGACATCAAGATGCATCGGCCTACGTTTTGACGCGCCTTTTCAATGTAGGTAACGGGAAAAGATAGAGACTACATGAGATGGGTGCAGATGGCTGATTCAATGACATCAGAACAGAAGTGCACCTACACGCCACCCCCAATGTAATGTTTGTTGGAAACAATTAGCCTACGCACAAACATTATAAAACACCCTCTTTGTTCGTTCCTCTCTCTCTCTTCTACGGTGGCAATTTCGTAACAATAAATGAGTAAGCGCTCATAAACAGAGCTTCTTCACAACTATGTCCAATAGAATTACACAATTGAGTCACTGTCATCTACGTGCATCCCTCTCCCGGATGACGCATTTAGATCCCTTAGCAATGGCATAGATTAGCGCTTCCAGTAGGTCCATGCCACTACTAAGCGAAACTTGCCTTAGCTTGCCTTAGCGGACATCTCATGAGCTAAACGCGCCTGCCGCCTTGACCTCAACTACCGGGCCTCACTCACTGTATAACCAAATACTCGGTGCCGGTGCATTTACGCTGTGGCACTTTCCTGCATATCGTTTGGCCAAATCATCGCACCGGGGGCCCCCGATGCTGCTTCAAAAACATGGTTCATGAGAATTGCAAAATATGAGCCTAGCTCGCTCTCCCTCTCTCCCTCTCTTGTTTTCTCTCTGACCGGCTAATTAGCCATCATCATAATGAAGTCAAGAAGTAGTATTTGCTGTGTCCTACAATTACTTTAACGATAAGCTTCGAGGCGGAGAAGTACACCACATGTATACAGGGACAGATGGATAGATGGCACAGAACCTGGGCAAGCTTACGGCTCGCCACAAATTGGTACGTTGCTAGCTTACATTACATGTCTACATAGAGAACGAACCGAGCGACCGACGGCCCGGGCCTACTGCCCAACTGACAACGTTGCAGAGCGCCGAATCGCATGCAACACGTCGGCAGAGCCGACTCGTACGGGACGGCTTATCCTGGCCTTCGCTTCTCGTTTGGTTTCGTTCCTGTCGCATGTGGGCCCTTCCAACGGCCCTCAGCTCTCCCTCCTGACTCGGGTCTTCCATCGCGCTCAAGCGCATTAGGAGCATGCCGCGGCCTACATAGGTACGCTCGTAGACACGCACAGATACGGACAGATACACATCCACACGAAGGTAGCCACACAAACACGCACACATACACATAGCAAAACGATGGAGCAGAGGAAGAGAGAGAGAGAGAGAGAGAGGGGGGGGGTTCGGCAAGACGGCGACGCAACAAGCAGATGACCTGATTATGGCCATGCCATGCGCTGGGGATGGCTGCGGAGGCCGAGACCCGATGCTGTCCCGTCCCACTCTGCCGTGAGCCGTCCGTGGCAACTTCTCGTTGCCTGTTTGCCGTTGGCTGGATGCATTACAACGACGACAGGCCTTCCGCCCACGCACGTCTCCTTCTTATATCCAGCTTAAGAGAGTTGAGCAGGCAGAGTGGGCCCGCTGCGGCGGCGGCGCCTGGCCCGGAGCACACCCGACTCCAACCGGTGGATAAGCAAGCCGTTGGGTATTAGCGGTTGTAGCTGTAGTGGCGGTAGATGTAGTGGGACTAGTACTAGAAGTTGTTGTTGTTAAAGTAGTTGTAGTACGAGGCTGTACGAGGCTGTTGTGGGATCTCAAAGTGAAAATATGCACACGTCTATCTTGCCTGCTACAGCTGTAATCTTATTGCAGCATGCAGCCCCCTACACTTTCTACATAAACACGTGTACAAGGACACACCGGCCCGCAGAGAACATCGGCGGTAGCAGCTTCGCGAGTGTGGAGAGAAAATGAAAGAACAGGCGATGGAAAGGGAAGTACTTAGGAAGAGCCGGGAAGAGACTCCTCTTCCTCAGCAGGTTTCCTTATCCTGCCGTCGGGTGGTGAGCGAGTACGGAAAGACTGGGCACAGGAGGCACCCGGCGAATATCCGAGATTGGAGAAGTTGCACTGACGATAACACTTGTTATATGGAGGCATTGTTTTCATCCAGGGGCCTGTGCAGGTGGAACGCTGACTGGTCCGAACTATTTTTGTTCTCACACAGATTGTTGTGTAATATCGGGTGAGAATAATTGCATAAACGCTCACATGCAAAATGGAACACTTCCATTTTTGCGGAGCATGTCGCAGTTAATACAACGCAAACTCGTGTGTAGGCAGACGGGAGTCGAACAGCTAAGCTGCATCTCTTGATGTGTCCTGTGTAGACGATCGAGTGTTTTGTTTCAGATTGATATTGGATTTGTATTTGATTTTACGAAAGAGCGTTGCGGGGGAGAGCGTTGCCACGGCGGCTGTGTGTGTGATGTTCGATGTATGGTGATCTTATTTCAAAAATAAATTAGTGGCTTTCCAATTGCCCTTTGTACACGGGCGCACTGTGGTTATACGGCTGTGTCGACAACAAAAAAAAAGCTAGACCGACACAGCGCGGCAATGACAATATATCATATTGGATATGAGCCCAGGCCTTTAGTTCGGTCTGCGGAAGGATTGGAACACTATAACCAGTAGGATATACTTTGTTTGTTGCTTTAATGCTTCTCGCTATAGTAATCCCTATATTGTGAAAGTGGCCCACTCCTCGGCGTTACGCTGTTGCCTCTGTTGATGTTAACTCCTTTGCAACTATCTTGGTATCCGCGTGCGGACGTTTCGACAGTCCATAATATAATAGTTGTACTGTTATACCGACACAGCTAATCGATTAATTTCCCATTGCAGTTATGATATACTTAGTGATCGTTTAGTAGTAGATATATATATATATATATATATATATATGCAGAGTATCTCCAGTGGCGGACTTGCACAATATTTCTAAGGCAATGCGCCGTAAGTAATGCCGGGATTTTGATATATTATGTATGCAAACGTGGTTAAAACTAGGCTTACACTAGGATAAGCCGTAAGCTTTTTTCAGGCTGTATTTGTTACAGGGTGTTAACTTAAGTCTTACCCTACTGTAAGCCTACCTTTCCATCCCCCATAAATATAAGTCTACTCTACTTTCGATCTCGTATAATAGAGACATCATAGACTGTTCATGCTTCATAAGAAGCAATGCCGAAAGCAGTATCGTAGACGTTGGCTGCTGGTCACCCCGGAGAATTTATTTATTAGATTGTTCGACCTCGTATTATTACTTTTCCAATATCATTTTTAGACAGCCTGCTTTGGGATTATGGTTATAGAATTTATAGTATCTATTTTTTTTCTATTTTCTACGTACCCATGTATACAGCTCAATTAAGTAAGCTCAAATGCACCGTTCCGTGGGCTCTACCACATTGCGTTTCTTATTTTATAAACGTTCACTAAAATTCATTGATCTTTTGTTTGTACCCTTCTGATTGTCTGATCCACTTGGTATAGGCGGTGTATCCGGAGGTCCGATGCTTCCTCCGCCGGACGGCACTGGCGCAAAGTTTGACGGCGGCCCAGGTGGGCTGTACACCTCGCGTGGCTATCAGGGAGTACCTCCATCCTATCCAATTGGCCCTCCTCTGGGCTTGACCGGCTTCGAAGGATCGCGGGTCCGTGAAGAGGAACGAATCGCTGTGCCAATTCCATTATGTGTTCTAATCATGGTGGCGTACATCTCTGGCGGAGCAGTTCTCTTCTCGCTCTGGGAGGACTGGGGTTTTCTCGAGGGAGCCTACTTTTGCTTCGTCACCCTGTCAACGATCGGTAGGTTGCCTTTGGCCAACAGCCTGACATTGACCTCAGCTGAATGTCGAGCTGTTTTACTTTACTTAGTTATAATAACTAGGACATGCTACGATGTGTGCTACCCTAACACTGGGATTCGAAACGTACCTACAGAGAACCCCCGCTGGTAATTACGTGGAAAGAAAGAATTGAATTAAAAATATGAAAGCTTATTTTAAATTGAAAGCTTAAACGATATGTTGCAGTTTTCTAGAAAAAAAACGCCGTAATGAGCGTAAGCGTGAACCAGAGGCGAATCTAACTGGGAAAGGAATGGGTGATTTCTCGTTAATTGCGTCCTCCTGAGGGCATCGATGATGGTGCACCATAATACCATATTATGTATAGTATCAATGCTTGAATTGAGTGAATGCACCTATACACATACCTGGATAGCGAAGATGAAAAAAAAAACGTTGCTCCACATTGGGCAACACAAACCTTTGGCTGGAAGCGAGTCCGTCCAATGAGACCACTGCGTATTGACCATTAGACAGTCGCCCCCAGAACCATTCTGCCATTTCGTGTATCGCCGACCTCCAACGGCGGAGAGCTGAACACTAGTCGGTCGCATACTGTTCTCATGTCGACTTCTAGCCGATTGAAGAACTCCTACCCTCAGCAGGACTTCTCTTCTCCCGCAGTCATCCCTCCAACTGCTGCATGCAGCACTCAACCGAGAGCTGCTAATTGGGGAAAACTTCTGATGGAACCACAGGGCGATGCGGCGCCAGCCTGTCGGGTTGGTTTAGGTCGGCCGCACGTTTCCATAGCGACTTCCCTTCACTCTAGTCCTTCGACTATCGTACCCTCAAGTTCAACTCTCGCGCGGGGATCCGGGTCGTTTCTGCGCCTTCGGCTCGCGCTACGATCCAGCCTGTTGTGTATATGATATGTGTGCTCCTTCGTCATTTTCCGATGAATGCGGCTCAGATATTTGCCGTTGTTGCGCGGCCCATGCCACGTCTAATGGGCGTCGATGCTTTTCGACCGACCGCGTAGAAGTTGAGAATGAATGATTAATCAATAACAGGTCGGACGCCTAACGCCGAGGAGCACGTCGATGGGATGCAGGCGGTAGCGGCGACAACGGCAGCAGCAGCCTACAATCCCAGATGAGCTAAGCAGCGCATAATAATATAATACTACTCTTCCCTTGGCCAATTCGTTTGTGCCTCAGCCACCGACTACTTTAGTAAATATATGCTGCCTTGATTCGTATAGACAGCCGTCTGTACCTAACGCCCTCTCTAGGGGAATATATATATATATATAGCTCCGCCCACGGAAATAGCCTTTGATGCATACAAGGTAACAGTTGTATATAACTACGTGCAACATGACCAAGCCGTTCTTACATATTCAACTGTGGTCCCAAATATTTAAAAATACTCAAGCTGCCCAGAAAAGTGGAGAAAAATCAGCACAATTTGCGCTATCATAAACTAAGAATACATTTTTGCGGAAAAGGAAGTCTTACGTGACGCAAGTAACAAGTAATCACTTCGAAGTGGCACATCAAACTCACTAAGTTGCGGAGTAATGTCCTGTTTTCGAACGAAGCTAATCTACATCCGCCATCCCTTAACTTGCTCGTTAAATTCATGCTTTTACGTAATTTTTATAGGGGACTGCAAAGTTCGGCGGAAAACTCAGGATTCGCGGTATCATTGTGGGTTTTATGTCAATTATATATGGGTTGCAAAACTAAATAACTTAAATATTTTGAAGTAAGTGTAAGTAGTTCTTAGATGTCCAAGTTAACGTTTTGAAATAAAATGGCAGAATAAAGAGGCAGACTCAGTGAGAAGAGATATTTCAGATAAGTCAATAGAAGCGGTACTTAGAATGTAGCACCCGAGCTGTCGAATGGGGTGCTATATATATATATATATATATATATATATATAACTCAACTACTCACGTTTTTGTAACTCTTACTTTACTGTCTCTCCGCTCAGGATTTGGTGACTTCGTACCTGGCGTATCTGACACGGGTAGCCAAGAAAAGCTGGTTATCTGCTCGTTGTATCTGCTTGCGGGCATGGTTCTCATCGCCATGTGCTTCAGTCTCATGCAGGAAGAGGTCATATATAAGGTAGGCTATGTTATATTTATCTATTACACAAGGTTGACTCAAGCTAACCCGCAGTGCTTTTTCTTAAATATGGAAGATATTTATTCATGTTAATAGAATTCATCTTATTTGTGTGTTATTAGTATGATCCTTAAGAATTTATAACACGTTGCCATCTGGTCGATGATTCTTGCACACCCTTCATATAACCTTCGTACGAGAGTTCATGTGATATCTCTCTGAGCACTGGCCCGAACTCGTTCCACTTTTGGCGCCTGGTGGCCCACAGTCCTCTCTTCAACAGGCCAACAGATGTCTAGCGGACTTATGTCAGGAATATGTCCGAGTTGACTTCACAACTTTCCTTCCCTTCTGAGCCAAAGACTCCTCTACAACAGCGGCTTTATGGGGACAAAACGTTGTTTTGGCAAAGCCACGCACGCGTACATTTGTTTTTCACGAGCCAGGTATCCAGCTTCTCCTCAAAAAAGGTTTTTATATACCTCTCCGGACCAAGATTTTCAAAGGAAGGTACCGATAAAAACGCTTCCAACGACATCCATGGCCATAATCAGTATTCGTTTGTAGTCGTGAATCTGTTCACACACCTCCGGGTCAGCTGTCTCACCTGGGTACGAATCTTGGCGACGCGGTTCCTGTCAGGCGGCATGTGCAATCTTCTTCATGCGAAGATTGTCCTTGACGTTGCGCTGAACCATAGAGTATGACAGTTCGATGTGACTCTGTGGGCGAGCGCAGGCGAACCACTGCATCGAACATAGACACTTTCCATTTCTCCACTAACTCTCATCGTTTCTGAGCGTCGCCTCGATCTTCTCGGATTGCACTTTAATAGCTCGTCCCTCCTTAAACTCCCGGCCCAACAACTTCGCCAAATTTGAGTTCGCTAATTTAAGATTGTTTCTTAAAAACCATTCATCGAAAATTCACTTTTCTAGACCAATACACAAACTTTCAACACCTTCTAGTTTTATTTTGAAAACAATGCAGCCATCACTGCAGACGGCTTTTTGCAAATCCGGCGAGTTCGCCTGAATCAACCTATTTTTAGGCCTCATAAGTGGAATATCAACATTTCATATATTGATGAGCATGGATAAATTACCTTAAATGACCTATTTTATATGTATTATAATGTCACTTTTATTGTACAAAAATTATTGAAGCACTATCTACCCTTATACGATTTGGTATAGTTGACATGCGAGGGCACAATTCACGTTCTACTGGCTCTGGTTGCTAAGCCGGGAAACCATTAACTTCCTTACAAAGCTATTTTCGCCTGATACCTGAGATTGGCAAATCATTCCATTCTGTCTGTCCATCCACATATGGGTTCCCAGCTCCATGCGATAGTCACTCTATGCGATTTGCCTTTCATTGCATTCGTTTGCAGGTTCGGAACTGTGGCAAGCGGATGGGTCTAATCCGCAGTACAGATAGCGGAATGGGGCTGGGGAGCTGCCCCTTGCAGGATCTCTACCCTCCACCGTTGCCGCCGCTGACCCATCAGCAAAGTATGCTCGGACTCGCTGTTGGGGTGGCCGACCCACAGGAGCTGACCGGGCTAACAGCTGGAATGGCTCTAAATGGAGCAGGCGATGGCATTGACGATAGCAGAGTTGTTAACCCTCACAATGACTATTCCTGGTAAACATCAGGCCGGCCCACATCAACTAAGCCAGGCTCACCATCACGATTAGTCCATCAATGGCCAACGGCTAGCACATAGAACCTTTCAACGGCACAGATGACTGCCGATATCCCGAAGATGGGCCAACCATGTGAACCATGTGACAGAGCAGGGAGGGGTAGTAATGTAATCGGTTTTTAACGACTCGCTCCAGCAAGAACAGAAGTCACGCCATTCATTCCTCATATGAAATCCGAAGAAATCGTAAATTTGGATTGAAATTCAACCTGACCTTAACGAAAAACCGTGCAGTTCATCACATAGCAAACGCTACTAAATCTATCGTACTATTATCCCTTCATGCGTATCTAGATGATGTGCTAAGTTGTCCGAGTTGTTGCCTCAAATTTTGATTTGAATTTCCAGACTGAGCTTGAGAGAACGACTCCAAGCAGTATTTTTCGTCATATAGTATTATCAAACGTTCAATGATTGGATCAAAACATTGAGCAGCGAAAAGCCAAATATCGCCTCACGAATCGCGAACGCAACTCCGGATTGCAGAAACGTATCGACGAGCGTTAATCCTTTATCAGGTCTTCGCAGATTTGAATAATGACGTAAAATTCGTAGATTTCCGATATCTTATCATATTACGTGCTTTCAGTACAGTGAGTCGTGATATATTCTCGGTAAAGAAGGTCCTTGATAACGGTTTTGCGAACTCAAATTTGGCACGTTAGACGGAATTCTCTCTCTCTCTCTCTCGCTATCCCTGAGAGAGAGAGAAAGAGAATTGCGTTTATCACAATTTGGATAAGCGTATAGCCCGTCCGATGCGGTTATCAAGCCAAAGGTGCTGATGTGATGTACGTGTTGAACTCGTTATTTTTCCCAAACGATTATTCAAACTTGACTACGGTGGTTGACTACTAAGAGGACCCTAACCATGCTAATCTCGAATTGAATTAAGACCATATGAAGCCATCTACAGTCTAGTTGATCGGTCATAAGCGCAGTTCTGTTAGTTCTGTTTAATGTACAATTGGAACGCACTCTCTATTGGCACGTCTCATGAGTCGGGTCGAATCTTGTGTCCTGTATATATCTCTATATAAGTGAACATAAGCTAACGGTAACGTATAGCGCCGGACAGGATAGCTTCGTAGCTGGCCATTGCCCTGTAAATATTTTTGGCTTCGTTGAGCCAGCGGTGTTGGTGGAGCTGTGCAGCAACAGTAACTCTGCCGTCGCTATAAAATATGATTACTGAGGAACGATGCAATTATAGTTCATTCAACAGTTCGCATCACCTGAAGACCTTCCGAGTTGGCAAAAAGCCACCCACACACAAACACACACACACACACACACACTGACTATAAATAATAATTAAATGGCAACAGCAGTGCCTCACCATTCATTTCATTAGTGAATCGTGAACGGTTCGATTTCTAAGTAGCAGCGTCCACCCAGCTACGTGCGTCCATATGAATTCTAATGGCAATCATAATTGCCGAACACAAACGACGAATGAGTTGCTGGGGTTGCTATTACTACTGGGATGATGCTGTATGCCATAACACAATTGTACTATAGAACTGTACATTAATTACTATTATCATTATTGTTATTATTGTTATTATTATTGTTATTATTATTATTATTATTATTATTATTATTATTAATTATTATTATTATTATTATTAGTACGTATCAATGTCCATTGAGGGTTCATTCAACACGGTCAATTTGTACATTTGTTGATTTCTCCAGTTGTTCCGTCTCGTATATTCGTTTTTCGACTCAGGTTTATATAGCGACCTCGTCTCTATCCGCATTAAAATACATGGAGCGTGAGGATGACAATAATTATTGTCAGTTAGGTGTGTAACTGCGATGGACGACACTGACATAGCTTTCAGCAACAATCAACAACGATGTAAGGGACTATGTCAGATTCGACAAACGACTAGGAAGGACTGTTTGGTTACGTTGATGAATGCAGTGAACAAGCATATGACTGAAAATGATTCAAAGATAACGGGATGCTAAGATGTATCGTATTCAAGCGCGAGTTGTCATCACAGGCCGGGAACGCTAGTTTGTACACGGGTCAAATTGAAACTACGAGACAAAATCTCTCGACAGCTAAAAACGACGAGAGCAAAATCGAACGAACGTGTCCCGATACAAACTATACAGGCGGCGGAGTAAATTGGCGATGTTCATTATGAAATATTTTGTAACATACAAACAAATAAGTATATATGGAAAGCCAAAAAACCATTATCATACACATAGAGAGTCAGAGAGAGAGAGAGAGTGGCGAGGAAAAGTGGATTCGTATAAGTTCGTATATATATATATATATATATATATAGACATCTGTACAGCAACATGACATGTTCATCTTTAGTTACATATAACACAATATTATTATTAATAATAAACGCGACCATTACGAAGGGTACGGTAAGAGATTGATAATAAAATTTGTTGTCTATTTGAGTAATGTCAGGATATTTATTTTTAGCTATTGAATCGCGTCATCATAATTAGACTGATTGGCCGTAAACCTGATGTCATACGTCTACACATCGTATGTAGCTTGGACTGGGAGCGTGTCACTCAGTGTTGGCATCTTTAATTACTCATGTCAGTAATATAATTCTGGTTCCAGCCCCTCAATGAGACTTAACTTTGATTGTATGAGCGATACTTCCTTCGATACTAGCTCCCGTCAACACTTAGCTCTGATGGTATATAATGCAGCAATTTGCCTCTACGCAAATAGAACAGTTTTGACAGTAGATTGACGCTTTTGATGACGTTTTTAATATAATTTTGCTATTAACACAAACAATATAACAATTTCATTAGGACAATTTCATGGTTACAGCAGTGCCTAACCATCCATGTCCTTACTGAATTGTGACAGCTCTATTTATAATTCGCAGCGTTTACCCACATATATAGTTCTTGCCAATAACAATTTTGTATAAAAGGCAAGCAAGCACATATCATCAAAACAAAACATATGTTGATTACACAAAAATGTAAGCAACATATGTAATAAATTATTTGTATTTCAACTATAGCTAGCCTTTGAATTGTTACTTGGAGAAGGTATCATTCCCAAGACGTCTGATTATACAGCAAACTGCGCGTTGACGATTGTCTCACGTCATCTGGTATCCTGCTCAATTGTTGGAAAATAGCTAGATCTAGTGACTTTCACCCGTCGAAAACTCGTATTTAGTCTATGCATTGTAGGGGACAATCATGTTTTGTTGCAGTAAAATAGAGCACTCGGGTGGATTTCGAGAACGTACACTCAAATATGACAGGTCTTAATTTTAGGTTGACCCGAAAAAACCGCACACATATATTTCGATATCGGCTAAACTAAGTAAGTTAAACCAAATATTCTTTCGTATGCGTTAGAGGTATGCACCTCTTTTATTTATGCACTGGTCCCAGAGTTCTAGCAGCCTTCTGACGTCTAGGTATGCACCATTTCTATTACCATTTTTTTGTTTTGGAACACACTGTAAAATGCACAAGCACTAACCCCGAGCTTCACACAAATGGTTTTTGCCCGAGAGTGTGGCCCATTGCTGGGTCCACTAAAAGCAGTCCATCCCCCAGTCATCCCCGGAACACAAAAAGCATTACTTCGGCGGACCATTTATAACTTCGTTATTTAAGGCCTCTCGGAGTAAATCGGTGTTTGCGTACCTTTTGCCACCTATAGCCCTCTTTAATCGATGGAAGCAACCATAGTGACACGGCCTTCAATTGAGAAAATAGGGGGGTGATGCCGTCGCTGAATCTTGTTGGCCTTAAGCCAGGACGTAATTTCACTGCTAAGATGTGCCCTAGCATTGTCATCGAGCAGCCACACACCGTACTTCCTATCGTCATGCCAATTATTCATGAGTCCCTTCAAGAACTCGATATATCGAGCCGAGTCCATCTTTTCTTCTGGGCCCAAAATCTTGTAGTAGTAAATTTCGTTGAAATTCATAAGTGCTACCATTACTTTAGGCTCGAATCTATACTGCTACCGACATTGTCTCTTCACTTGGTCGTAGCCACTGTTTCACTAGATCTTTCTCCGGTTCCCTATACAGGCTGACCCATGTCTCGTCCACTGCTATGGTATGCTCTAAACGACTCTTTTGCTGCCTATATATCTTCAAATTGTCTCGCGAACACTCCTCACGCGTTTTCAGTTGGCCAGGACCGAGCTCATGAGGGACCCATTTTGTATTTTTTTCTGCATCCTCAAATTATTTTTAATGATTCGACGACATGGTAACGAGGCACGCCAATTTTAGCCGACAAAGTTCTCAATGACAAAGCTTTAGTTAGCTCAAAGGCTTTTTCGATTATCTCGATCCGTTCGTCGAATCGAGCTTCGGGAAGGGATGGGCGCCCTCGATGTTCATTAATGTCCCAGTAGCCTTACCTAAACTGCGCGCACCAATAGTTGACCTGTCGTCGACTCAGGGCATTATGGCCTTACGCACTAACAACCCTCGATGGGTTTCAGCTAGACATTTTTTCTCTTGAAACAAACCTGACAGTTTCCCTCTGTGAATACAAGTCTGGGGTACCTGCTCCGCCGCTTGCCATTTCGAACGCCCAACGAAAGCCAAAAGCTAGCGATTTTCGCGCCACCTGCTTGCTAATTGTTGTGGTGTCTCAAATGTCTCGAAACGACCCGCCAAATTTGAATTCAAACCGGCCAAGAATAAGAATTCGGCGCAAGACGATCGGAGTGCGGTTTTTTTTGGTCAACCTAATATAATATACTCAGGTTTACCATATTTACTAGCTAAGCAAGCGGGTCTATAAACTTCAGCATAAAGCAACCCCAAAAAACCGCACTCCTATCGTCTTGCGCCGAATTCTTGTTCTGAAAACATCATTTTTCAACTAACACCTCAAGAGAAAGGAAACCTGAAGAAACTGCAACTCCCCTTCAACAAAAAAAGTTAACGGACTAATACGATTTCAAGATATACTCGAGTTAACTTAAACAGGACAGTATATCTTGAAATCGGGCTAGTCAATTAACTCTCTTCCTGTGGAGAGGATGGTGGTGTTAAAACAACACTCTTTCCGTGTTGAGTCGTCCTGTTCTAGTTAGTACTTCAACAATGAATGTGGATCTCGCTTCTTCAGATTCTCCGTCCGTTTTCATAAGCTTAATTAGCAACACGATGTAGAGTAAACTGCTATACGTTTATTATGGACAAAAAATCGCGGCATTGTTACACCAAACAAACGAACATCTTCGGTCAAAGGCACCGACAATTTGCGCCCATCATTTCAACTACATACATTTTAGATACGGCGTTAAAAGTTGAATAATTATGGTGTACAATGTGTCATCACCATCATCCGAAGACTGTTCCCCTCTCTCTCTCCAGTAGAAAGGGGCAAACCCCACAGTCGTCATTCCGAACAGGACAACTGACTCCCGAGTCGGAGGAGCAGAAGAGGCCTGAGCTCTCCGTTGACAGACATTACGCTAATTACCTTTTTTTGCTCATTCTTGCCGTCGCTTTTGCCGAGCGTTCGAGCGTGGGGCGGAATTCGTAATTTGGTATAATTGGTTGCTGTCCAGATGCGTCCTTTTTGACGAAACGAAGCTGTGATAGATCGGGAAGACCGACAAAGTCCAGTCTCTCATTGTCTATTCGATGAGGCATTTCCTTCCTGGGCCCTGGTATAGGTAGGCGACGATTATCGGTGACAGAAAATAAGGACAAGCCAGTGACAGGCTCAAGGGGTGGTGGTCCCGAATCAGATCGATCATACAAATCGCAAGGAGAGTGTCCACTACCGAGTGCAGTATTGAACGATTGATCAGGAAACGCAGTGTAGGTCCAAACATTGCTCTTCAGCCCCTGAAGGCGAGTCCGATCCCGACTCTGTCGGCTATCAGACAATGGATGGGCAAAGGGTAATGCCGTTGTTCCCAGATGGTGCGCGAGTTGCAAGACCTGAGAAACGAAGCAGCGCGGTACAGACAGGAACCTGATCAACACGTATAGCATATCTCTACAGGGGAGATCCCCTCAAAACATATGACTCCATAACAGCATGGTCCTTGCCCTGATAAGGGGATGAATTTTAATGGACTTCGTCCTTCGAACCTCCGCCAATGTACCTCTCTATGCCCACCACTTCAATAGATCATGGAATCACTACTTTACAAGTACGGCGTATATAATAAATTGCGAATGTAGATGTTTGTCATCGAAGTAAGTTACCTCAGCCTGCCCTCAAGAGCGACAAATCAATCCACTGCATGCAAGTGACTAGAAATTGTGTTCGCTCAACCTGCGCAGTGCAAACCAATTATAAGGACATTGAAAACAATTTCTCTATCCCAAATGTGTTTTTGAAGCAAAGGCGAAAATTCTTAATTTGGTTCTTTGCTGGACATTAGTAAATTGATTAGTGTGACACTTCTCATAGCGCATATCGCCATAATGACACTCGGAATTCCCTTGGGACACTGCTAATTACACCAAATACTTCACAGACAAATAGGCGAACGACATTTGCAATAAAGAAATGTGTAAATATGGAAGACTTTTCAGATGCTGCTCGTTATTTATTAAATTGCCAGCTTGTTGGCAAACTTAATAAAATAAATTTATTCAAGTTAAATCAAGGTTCGTAACACAAGGCCGGATAACTGCCGCGTATCAATTGTCATTTGGACGTATAACTCAACTATAATTGTATTTTGTTTATTTCTTCAACTTGTCCGTATTCTAAGAACTAAACGAGTGCTTCGGATTCTTGGAGTATAGTTTAGTGAGATGCAGTTCATTGGAAACCCAGAAATCCTAATTGTTATTTATGCACAAAGCGGTAGGCTAAACAATACAATACAAGGCTTGGTTTATTAACGGAACTGAAGTCTTATCACGCCGCTTAAGTTCTCGTAAAAATAATAGCGAAAAGAAAGTGTCGTCTCATGGATTATTTAAAATGCTACCGATTTCTGAACACGGCATTATTTACATAAATTTTTTGGTTATCACCTCATCAAACAAAGTCCTCCAAAGCTTACGCATCGTGCAAGGTATAAAATGTGTTTCGGTACGAACCTTTTCATGAAGGCTGTACATCTTGGCAGCCGTAGAACGCAGGGTCTCTTGATTCTGAACTATTACTCTGCGAAGCAACACGGCCTGCGATGTAGGCCCAGTCTTATCGTTAGGTGTCTGCATATTTAATAGCTGGTTGACTCGGCCCACAAGGTTTTGCATCCTCCGCTTCAGGTCGGACACCTATTAACACGAGGATCCGAAGATTTTCATTAGGTAACCATACCCTATATTCAAGGGACACAACTCCAGACGCAGTATGACCACAGAGTGTTTCTTTCTCAAAGAAGGTGGGCGGTAAAGTTCTACACAAAGCATGATCTGCAAGTAGCAATAGAGCTTCATTGTATTACGTTCCGACTGGTATAGCATGATTCGACAGATCCGGTTATATAGGTAAGTATACACCCCAGCACATACAACTCAACCGCCAGCAAGCCGTGTGTGGTTAGCAAAATACGAGCAGTTCCTAATAACTCGCTTTCGATTAAACGAGATTCGCCCTAGCTACAAGAAACACGTTCACTACATGAAAGCACTTCATGAAAAGCATGTGGCTCCTTTGACAAACCAACAAAACCTCTACCTTTGACCAAAAATTGCAGCTCCTTTAATAAACCAATAAAACCTTTACCTTTATTTTACTCAAATAATAGGACTTCTTATAGCCCATGGTACGGTTTTCAACATGACACATTTTCATGCACCCTTAACCAGTAATTATTAAAACACAAAATAGATAAACTAGCGTTTCGTCATAGCCCGATTCTACTGATCGACCCAAACCCATAACGCACACCTTTGTGCAGTGTTCGCTTACGTTGCATCTCCAATATGATCCCCTAGTAAAGGGAACTTTAAGCAAACCTCTTGGCAGAATTAAAAGATGAGAAGTTAGAACTGCTCGGGAAACCCCATCAGCCCACGCTCAGACGTCTAAACGTCTAGAATACTAATGGCGTAATCAAGTGATGTCGCTTGTTGGCGCTCAACTATTATAGTTCACTGAATTTCCAGCATGATCGATGTCCATAATATTTTGTTTCTGTTCATTTCAAACTGTCACGTGAGCCATACTATGCAAATGTTATATCCGAAGATTCGTGTACATTCGGCAAAATTGCCCAATGCAGTTGATGTATTGTGTCCGTTTCTGTATTCAATGTCATAATGCAGTCATGCTTCAGCCAATAAAAATATCCCTCAACCCTGTCGGAGTTTCACACACTATCGAAAAACGAGTTTTCCAACACGCTCGCATGGTGTCTCGGTGGCGAGCGTTCACAAAACAACCGTCTAAATACAGGTCTTCACCACAAGCGTCAAGTAGGAATTGGCAACTATAATACAGGTCTTCACCACAAGCGTGAAGTAGGAACTGGCAACTATCTCCTTTCCCCGAGGTGGGAGGGACTCGAAGCTCGATAGTGTTTCGAAGAGGGCCCGTTCGTCGGCCATCTTTATCCTAAGATCGGTGTTGGAGCGTTGCAGTGATATTAGGGTCGTGTCAAGTTGATGCAGGCGCTTGTCTAAACACTCGATCTCATCCTGCAATTTAGGCGACAGAGCCAAATGTTAGCTTGACCACCTATAAATACTCGCTGTTTGCGAGACCTGCCTGAAATGTGTCTGCAAATTGCTTGGGGAGTTTAAGATTGGCGTACGGAAATGGCGCGTCAGAGTAACGAGTACAATTGGCTTCAGTTCTAATCCTTTCGCAAGACTTTTGGAATATTATGGATAGTGTCTTTCGTTGAAATTTGAGCGGACTTCAGTGCTTTTTTTAATTAAGTAATGATGCTTACGGACAGGTTTACCTACTGAAACCCTGTCACGGCGTTCACTTCCTCTAAGTGATCCGAGCTCGATCTTCATCGCAATACGAGCAAATACACAGTACATGCCCATCTAATCAGATGATCGCATCCCAATCTACTCCGATGATTTCACTAAACTTGACTTGATCATCGATAACGGGTGGTTTCCACAAAGGACATAGGTGTAATCATTACTCCCGCAGTGAGTAGCTGTCTACAACCCTTCTACAACAATAGTTTTCCAGATATTGTATCCTATAAACAGCGGGGCCTTCGAAGTGATCCGAGTACTGCGGGCACGTCCAACGCAGATGGAAGATCTATTTATTTCTCGTCCTTGTTAAGCTAAACACAATTCAATCAAAGATCATCATAAAACTGCGAAGTGTCAAACCTTCACTTCCATCCATACGACCCCCGCCATCGCCGGCAGGCTATTCGAAAGGTTGCGTATCTCCTTCATCCGAAGAAAGCTGTCAGTCGCGATCTTCTCCAAAGGCACTGGAAGTTTGCTCCGCCTTGGCTGATCAACGGGAGTGTCTGTTGCGAGGGTCGTCATGATTCGAGGTAAGCATGAAAAAACACGCGAGATTCGTATCTATAAGTCGGAATTCACGACTGCAATAATTCACTCAGGATAGCGAATTATAGTACGTCATCACGCTGGATTACTAAACCCAATTAAAATACGCTTCAGCTGGAAGCAAATAAACGGGGATTCGCTAAATACTGTTAACTATGGAAAGGATAATAAGAAAATAAACTCTCTGACGCCCTACCTAGAGCAATTAGCCATCAAGATCATTTTTACATATCGCACCCATATCGAGTACATATGCGCATGAACAACGATGTGAATCTGTGTCGACTGCTTCAGAGTTCAGAGCGACAAAACAATTCGTCACAAGAATACAACCATAATTAACATTGGTGCCAGCAGTCACCACCGCCTGACAGAGTCGGTAGTGTGGTTGGAGGTGGCTAGTCGGAAAAAGCTGAACAAATCAATGATGTTTAATCCAATTAATCGCAGGAGCGATTACTACTAAGGACACTAATGACTTGATCGGAGAATACAGTGATATCAATATAGAAGAATTCTCTGCCTTAAGACGCGTTTCGCCAACCACTCAAACCATGTGGTACGGCCTCTACCGCGTAAATACCCGTTGAGGAATTTGCCACTGAATAATTCTTGGGGAAAAATCGACGATGATTGCCGAAAATCATTGATGGGCCATTTTTTTTAAGCGCGCATTTTGCTGATCGACTTTGTTGAGACTAAGTTCCATCCGAGAATTAATTAAGCAGCTTCGGTAGGTATAACCCAACAGCACATGCCGCCACACAAAAAAGTCAATCATTTGTTCAACGATATGCTCAATTAAGCCAAACATCGATACGGTGATTCGTGCCACTTGTGCAGATCCTCCTGGGAGATCAGCCTATAAGATCAAGCCTATGCAACCTCCAACTTGGAAATCCACCGTCATTGTGTAGGTCAATCTGCGACCCGGACAGCACGCCATATATTTTACAAAAGCTAGAACCTCAAAGGACCCGAAGTTCACGACTGCCAACTAACATCTAATGGCTGAGAAAAAAGAAATCCCTTTTCCAGGCAATAACTATAGTCGCGGATTCCATGAAATACATATATCATCAATTTTAATGTGACAATTAGTATCATTAGCGATTAAGTCTACCGCTTGTCGTTTGAGTGGTTGGCGAAACGCGTCTTAAGGCAGAGAATTCTAACCGTTAATTAACTTCTTCATCTGCTCATCGGATTATTATTCAAAGGTATCATCCGTGACAACCACAGGTGTGTTGAAATTTGTATTGGCCGCAGCGATCTAGATGTGAAACCAGAAGAGACAGCTACGAAAAACACGGAAGCACATACAGCTAAGAGAACGTTTATGTATCTACTTTCCAATGGCGAGACAGGCAGGCGGGCCAAACAGCTGCAGCATATACGGCTGTCAACAACTGCACCTGAGAGTAAGTAACTCGACTGATTCAAAACAGCGGATGATGACAACAACTGCTAAGGCGTACAGCGTCTCAGGCCAACGCGGAGAAATTTCTACACTAACTCTGCACGAGATGGGAGAGGCAAGATAATGGACATACCCGCACCGACAACGTTGTCGACAACTTGAGCCTGGTCAACTCTTCTCTCATTGGATTCTCTGTTGGGATCTTGGCGATTCTGGCCGATTGGCAGGCCTACTTTGCCTATCGGTGCGTCATTGTCCTTCGCCGCCTGGGGCCTACCTGAGTGACTTGGGTCAAGGGCCATTGCTTAGCCTACTCGGCGTCTAATGAAAGAAAAGCATCTAAACACGGAGAGCGCGTCCACTGCGTTCTTTAAATTAGATAATTAGCTGAAACTCGGAAAACGCTTTCGACCATCCTCGTACAACGAATTAATTAGCCAGTTAATGCCTGCAGCTTGCCGATCAAACGTGACTATCAACGTGGTATATATATGTATACTCTCCGATCCTCGGGAACAAGTCATAACCATTGTTTGGAGAAACGCAACGGCTCCACACAAATCGTACTTATTATATTAGTGCACAGCAATTCGAACATTGAGTGTAAAATAATGACCGTATTTCATATTAGATAATTGGGACCTCCTTGTTCTAGATATTGTATTAAGGATGTATATGGAACAGAGCGTTCTTAGATGCATTCCACGTTCACCGGCTACAATTGTCGCTCGCTTTTATTTGAACTTTTATATTTGCGCTAAGTATTGAAGGTGGTAAACATAACGAATGAAGTTATTACTAACTTGAATGTCGACTGTTTGATTCCCAGCTGAAACTCAGCGCTTGCTTGATACCAATTGATGTTTTAATGTTACTATACCATAATTTTACGTAGACCCGCAGTAAATAATATCACACTATATCTTGTTCACTATTTATTCAACAAGTCTGTGGACTAATATAGGCCGAGGGACTTTGTGTTGGCTAAAGAAGACTCAACGAAGGGAAGACTGCTTAACAGGGGACCTTCACACATCGGTAGGCGGGAAGTGCTCCGGGAGCTCCCGTCCATTCAAATTAAGACAATGCTGAACAGGAACGTTCTCCGCATCTTCTCAATGGCTCGATGTTTCGCTGAAGCGTTCTGTCTGTGAGCCACGTCAATGCGCCAGATTCACAAGGCAAATCACATCAACAGGCGAGTATCCACTCGTATACACGCGAAACAAAGCATGACACTCCGACGTTGTCGTGTATCGGGTCATGCGATCAAGTCCAGTTCCAGCCTGACGAGAACCATTGGAGTCGACTCTGTCGACCGACAGTGTCACCAGAGCAGATAGACACTTCCTGATGCCCTACAAATAAAGTTGCTATAGTATGGGAAGCTACGGGCCTGCCCATTTGTAGGGCCATGAATGTGGAGAGCGCAAATCGATAATGTACCAGGAACTAGCGACTACTAAATCGTTCAGCATGTGGCCATTGAGACTCCGATCTTACTGAATAACCTATTCTGGGTTATACGGGAAGAAAAGCATTTGAAGTGACAAAGGAGCCCAGACGAATCTTGTGTTTCACACTAGAGGCACCCCCCTCCTTGACACCGATATTCGGAATATGTTTTGTGCTAACTAAACTTACCATTCACATTTAAGGGATTAAGCATATTCTCGTCCTAGGCTTTAAGTGCTGTCACTTCGTGAACATCCTGGTATCAGCTAGCCCTGAATATAATTATCCTCAGCGGTTAGCAGTCTATACCAGGAACAATTTTGCTGTGTTGGACACTTAAGGATGGATTTTGGACAAAACAGCCGGTTCCAACTTTCCAAGCGAACTTCTACCCACCCGCAATCGGATATGAGTAGGCGGACGAGCAAACGATTAGCAGCACTGAGCTCTTTCATTATAGAGAGAACGAGACAAACATTTGAAAAGGATTCCCTCAATATTGACGCAATGGCGTTTCAGTAGCTCTGCGTAATGTGCTGTACGAAGTAACGAAATCTCACTGAATACCTTCTCTCCCCATCTATTCGTGCATTGATTTTGCCTAACACTGTAATTAGAAGCAGACCACTCATTTGTCTATGCCCTGCTCAATGGGACGACAGCGGTTTTGTGTTACTGTAAAAACTCCATAAATTACTACTTCGTTAGTAATCGATTTTCAAGCCTAGCCAAACTGTGACCTGGCTTTGTTCGTCAATACGGTTCTTGCCACGCATGTTCGCAATTGACACTCACAATAGGCACTTCCCAATGAGGACTTTGATCAAAACTAAATAACTTCTATCTCTATTTAAAGAGCGTGATAATTAATAACTCGTAATAGGAGGAGACGGCGTTAAATGGGACGAAGATCACTTAGCGCGGCCGTTGAGAATAAAGATACAGGATCATTCGGGACCGGCTGTGTCCTCTGAAGCTGATATACCAATTCTCCAATAATTTTTGAGAAAATGACAATTCGATTATCTTCGGTCAGCACAGACCCACTTTGTTCTACAAACTTGCAGATTGGTTGAACGATCACAGCACCGAATATCGAACAGGTAGCGTAATTGGTCCACCCGGCCACAGCACCGAATATCGAACAGGTAGCGTAATTGGTCCACCCGGCCAATTTCAGCTACGTTCGTAATTAGTGTTGCTTTTGTCTGTATGAATATATTGCTAAGTTATATTGTTTAAGTTTTACCCATATCTAATAAGATAGAGACCGGACGCTGTATCTGCAGTAAATGCATTAAAAACATAACATTTGCGGTTTATTTCCGGAACTGCAATTTTACAATGCTGAAGTTCTCGATTAAAAAAATAGGGTAAAAGTAAGAGTGTATTGTCACCAAATTGTTCATGCAATTACGATTTCACAATTATAATAGATTATTCTGTCAACAGATATTCATATATATTCATATATATATTCATATATTCACTCAAATTATTTACAATTCACAATATTCAGGTTATTTAATTCACCGAATTATATAACATTATAACTGCAATCTTTTCGTTATCTCCTTGGCAAACTTCTTGGTAGAGGTGAGCTCCCTAACCTCCTTCGGGAGCGAGCTCCAAACCAACGGCATCTGATAAGCCAGAGACTGCCAAATAGTTACCCTGACGGCTGTAGGTAGTACAAACTCTGTTGCCCGGCGAGAAGTTTTTCTGTCGACGGCCACAATGGGGAACGCGACATCGGACGGGATTATACCCTTGATCATTTTGAAAGCCAGAATCGCGGTGGAAACCTGACTTAACGTATCCGCGGTGAGGAGTCTGTACCTGCCATAGATATCGGCAACAGACTCTCTGCGGGTCCTTCCAAACACTGCTCGAAGTGCATCATTTTGAATTACTCTCCCCCTATCTACTACCTCTTTATATCCATTGCCCCAGATTGACATGACAAATCCCAACGTCGGTATTAGCAAGGAATTATAGACAAGCAAGAGGCAATTCTTCGGAAACCCAAGCTCTCGAAGACGTCGAATGCGAGCAATTACAGCGTAGCATTTAGAAGTGATAGCTCTCAAATGGGCAGACCATTTGAGATGCTTATGCAACAAAAGACCGAAGCATTTAGCCGTATCCGATAACGACACCTGCTCACCACAAAATAAAACTGATTCTACCGGTCTCCTTCTCTGAGGTGTACAAAACAGAGTAAGGCAGGTTTTCCCCGCATTGACGACTAGACCAAATCTCCCAAAAATCTTTACTACATACTCCACTTTCTCTATCGCAAGCAGTAACTCTGTTTGGTCCGCCGATGGTCTGATGCGAAACAGGAGTGTCGTGTCGTCTGCGTACGTAATTGTCTTAGAGGGAACAACCTTCGGTATCTTTAATAAGATAAAATTGATCAGAATGAAAACATAATGGGCCCCATGATGGACCCCTGTGGAGTCCCAATGTTAAGGACTTCCCAAGACGATGTCACCGACCCAATATATATATATATATATATATATATATATATATATATATATATATATATATATAATGTAGATTGGGCACAAGTTCACGCGGTTTCCTTAATGCACTCTCCTTCACTTTCATTTTTCACTGCGTGGCTGCTGTGAGTCACCATCTGAGTGAGCTATGCTTACACTACAAAGCCATTGCTGTTCTTGCTGTTTGAAAGTTAAGCGCGTGGCACGGTAGCCTTCGGAAGATGGATGTTCGAGACGACCAAAAAGTGCAGCCAATTTCGACACCCATTCGACACCTTCCTTTCAGCGTTTTCCGACGAGGTCAAGGTGACGCCGAGGAGGGCCGAAACATTTGTGTTCGGGTACGGAGAAAGCGTATACGAGTGGGCTCACGAGTGGATTGGTATTAGAAGTTCAAGCGAGGCCGTTGCGACTTGGCGATCTCTCCGATACACCAGTCACCTTTGACGAAGACCGTTTGAAGTCCCTTCTGAATGAAGATGGTCCCCAATCAAGCCGAGCATTGGACGCGAGTAGGGGTGCAATTAGAGAACGATTCTACGCCATCTTTGCTCAATGTCCAGCCTGACAACCCGCGAGAGCTTGTACACGGAAATCTAACGTATTTATTTATTCATTTTAGATCATTTCCATTCTGCAGATTTTACAGCTTCTCATTGGCCTGAATGCAAGTAGCACTTACATTGAGCTAAGTAATAAGATAAGTTTTCGTTATATATCCCGTAACTGCGCTGGACGGACACTTATATATATATATTGGTTTTGCGCCTCTCCCTTGCTGTAGGCCAATGAACCCCCATTGCACCAGTTACTTACATTGGAAGTATCCCGTCTGTTATGATCCAGCTACTCTACTAATGGGGAATAGAGAAAAACACTGTTCAGATAATGCGAAACAACTCCTTTTAGCTAAAACTACCTCGGAAACTGGTGCGGGAGTGTTTGTGTGAATCTATAAATAAACACATATACGATGGACTTGGTAGCTATCTTCCAACAACTTCGTGGAACGCCGGCCGGCCGGCTCCTCGTCACACAAAGATGTTAGTCCATCCAGTAAACTGAATATGACCGCCGAAAGCAAAGATAGAGAAAAAAATATCTTTTGCCGTCGTCATCGAGACGAAAGCGTTCGCAAAGCTCGAGCCGTATCATCACGGATAAAAAAAGGTCGTCCGCTTATTCTAGAAATAAGCGGGCATTAGCTTTGCTGGTAGTTTGTAGCTAACTAGGGTTAAGTCACTATAAGTTGTATTTTGTATGAACAGTCACTATTAATCATAACTTGTAGTGTTTCAGTTCATATTGATCCTACGTACTATTGCCGAATTTGTCGGCTAAGGCTTTCCAAGGAGTGAATTTTTCTGTGAATTATTTTCTCCTTACATTTTTATATAGTCTCATGTGAAATATTGTTATGATTTTTTGGGGGATCATACTAAACAAGAGGTAAGCTACTTACGAAAGGAACCTTAGAGATTTTTGGTCAATTTCACATAGAATACAATAGGGCCTATTGAAATTTAAGCCAAGTTAGTCGTTTTCTAAAACATGAAATAAATAAATAAAATTTCCGGGCTGTCCCACAGACAACATTTAACGTACACGGTACTGCTTTCGGCATTGCTTGATGAAACATAAAATAGAAGTATATATATATATATATATGTATATAATGCTTACATCTTGCTGGCCTCTTTTTTAAAACACGGATTTTAGTCTATAAATGAGCATTCAAATAGATTATTACAGTGAATAATACCGTTGAATCCATTATAGCTGCCCTTAACTCCAGCAGTAAATTTAGAATTGTCTATTGGCATCACAAATTTAGGTTAGCTCAAGCTTGTAAGCGGATTTTAATAGTAATCGCACAACAATGGATACAACAATATAATTTAAAGCCGGTGCCGTGCCGGTTGAAGCTGGCAGCCCGTTCACTCGCAAGTTACATGAATAAATTCGTGCTTTTGCTTGATTTGATTACCCCGTCTGTGTGTCCTTTCGACCTCGCCATGTCAGCCTTCATGACCATCTTGCTTCTTCACTTATTGGCAATCAATTTCCATCAATACGTGCTAAGCTTATACCATTATAGATCCCACGAGTTTCATTTAGTCTACGTGGCTCCATCTTCATCCATCCGCTGCTGACCCAACGCTCTGAACCCGGACTTTTGTTCGCGGCTGAAAAACCCTCAACCGTCCTCCCATCAGAACTGGAGCATATCAACCAGATGTCCATCTCTTCCTCCAACCCCAGCTACTAGACACAACCCGTTGTCGCCCGTCATCTACCACCGTCGTCGGAGCAGACGACAGCAGACGAAACCTCTGCCCAAACATTATCGCTGTGACCTTCCCAGCAGCGATACTCAACCAACAACAACAACAACATTTGGCGAATCTGTCTGCGTCGGGAAAGGGCAGCGCTATCTGGCCGGCCTCCGGGTGAGCATCTCTCCCTCTGGCTGGGTCCGCCGGACTCTCCACTACCTTTCGATTGCCTCCCATAGGCACTTACTACTGGGAGAGGCAGTGAGTGTTTCCCTCTGTTGCTGGCGGTGACGGTCGTCCTCGTAGCAGCAGTAGCAGTAATGGTGAGGGTCTTGTTGTCGTCAGCCTCGCCCGGCTGCTGCTGGTGCTTCTGCTGTTATTACTGCTGAGCGATACCATACGACGTATATATCTATGTACATGTACATATATATACCTGTATTTATTTGTTGTTGATATCGTCGTCGAACCCGGGGATCGGTGTTATTGTTGCTGCCGCTGCCGATGTGTCCTGTGCTGTTAACAGTGTGTCGATTTTTGTTGCGTTTGCAAAGGGTTGGACCCGTCTCACTGCAGTGAGCTCCCTTGCCATCGTCTTGTTTGCATCGTCAGTGTCTGCGGGGATAACGCGCAAGCTGCAGGCTGGCTTTCCGGCCCGCCGCCTGCCGCGTTAGGCGGCATTGTTTGTTGACGTTGGCCGCCGTGGGGTTCCTTCAATAGGACGACTGCTACAATCATTACTGCTATATTGGGTCTGCTCTCCTACGATGAGAGTATTGAGTTGTGCTCCTCCGTCCGGGACACTCTGCTTATGTGTCATTAGTCTCTCTCGCCCGCTATCGATAGCCGTAGCCATGCCTCTCGAGGGGAACTCGTTCCTCATATAAAATTCTCTTCGCCCGTTTGTGCCCCATGTCATCTCGCGCTTACCGCGCGGTTATGGATCCCTGCCCTAGCTGTGCGCGTGGACATCAAATCACCTCACAGCGGCCGCAGCAGCGGCTCCGAGAGCCACTTCAGGCCCTTTGGGTACTGTGACCACTCTGAAGTGTTCCTCTCCCATCCATTACCAGATCAGCAAGCGCTGGCTGGTCAGTGTCTCTGACTGACCCAACCAGTTATTTCTTAGACATCCACCGGCCGAGGCGGACGCTGCACTGGTGTTCACCGGGGTAATCGGCGCCAATAGCAACATAACAGCTACACGAGCGGGATGAAGGGGTGACTCCGTTTGCTCCGTGTTTATGTGGGCCAATGTCGGTCAGTGTCTGCGTGTGCGTGGCCCGCGTCTGTGGCAAGAAGGATCCAGCCGTCGTTGTCCGGGAGCAATCAAATCACGGCCGCACCGTGGAGGAGCTAGGCGCTGCTGTCTCCCCATACAGAATGGGTGTGTAGATAAATATAGACAGGGGAAACGCAGTCAGACGATCGCGTGGTCGAGAGTTGGTTAGCCATTAACCGGGAACTCCCTGCGGAAGAAGCGGCTCGAGAGGAAATTTCAAACGACAGCTGCAACATTACGTCGTTGTCGATAACGACGACGACATCGTCATCGTCGCCGGCAAGAGGGAAAACGAGAGAGATCCGACTGGCGATTCGGCTCGCTACAGCCATCCACCAGGAACAGAGACATCGTCGGACTGACCACCGTCAACAGGAAGATACCAGCAGGGAATTGAGGCATTGCCACAACCACTACCAACCACTACCTATCATAACACAAGAGCCATTAGCACCGGCGACTGTGACGAGCAGCGGTAGAGGACCAGCAATTGCATCGTTGCGACCACCACCACCACCACTGCCGTAGCGTGCGTGCGTACCAACGATCCAGACATGTACTCTACCCTATAGTATAGTATATTTGATACTGAGTGAGTTTCCCAAAGAGGACTCCCGCAGAGACACACTCACAGCCAGCCAACGGATCAACCAAGCAGCCACCGTCATCGTCAGGAGCAGCGGAATCAGTTCGTGGCAGCCACAGCATATTGTCATATTCGATTGTCCACTGAGTGGTTAACCGAGAGACTGACTGGGTGCGTGAGTGAGTTGATTTTGTCGCTGATGCCGCCGAACGCCTGAGTATCAGCTTCTCCACGAAGGCTTGAACTTGACCGCAACCGCAACTCCGTGGCTGGGAGCGCAACACCTGGAAACGACAACAGTCAATCGTGCGCAAATCAAATACAGGCGTTGATTTTCGTGTCTGCTAACGTCACCCGAAGATCCATTGCTGTCGATAGGATCATCATTTGTGCAGTATCTACGCTGGTGGGTGAAACGACTATATCGCCCGACCGTTAATTTGTTAATTGATTGAATCTTCGACGATAGACAACATCGTCCCTGTCGATCGTCCAGCGTGAGTAGACTTGCTACGCGCACAGGGGATAGATAATGTTTGTTGAAGACTAACAACAACAAACCATAGCAACTGGTGACAACACTGACCGAATAAACGAACAGAGAGTGAGATTGACGGAGAGATTAAGGGAGAGAAAAGGGAGATGGAGATAAGCGAAGACAAGGAAAACCGTTGACACACGAATGGCCACATCGAGAAACACTTCTATTTTTTCTGTCCTACGATATAAACACGGGCAGAGACAACGACGGTACAGCCTGGTTAGCTTTCGACGATTGATTTGCCCGCAATTTCGCTGCCAAATGAAGCTACCGAGTGGCTGGCCTACGTGGTAGCGGTGCTGCCGATCAATGCTCTAGGCAAGGGTGTACTCTCCGCGCGAGTACCAACTGAGGGAGAGGCGCCAACGCCATTGATTCATGCGGCTCTTGCCTCGTTGATCATTTAATGCGCGCTCGTTCTTCGTTCGCTTTAGGTAGGATTTCTGGCGTCGTCTCTTGGTGAACATTTTCAAGGACGTGTTTGTAATCTGTCTCGTTTCAGGTGAAACTAAATTGACCGAGTCTTGATCAAATAGGAAGGCAAAAACAAGTTCAATTAACGACACAACAATGGCTTCAATACTTGCTAACGCGTTCCAGCACCCGATGGTAAGTCATGCCTGTATGGATTTTTTGATCGAGTGGTGCTAGAGTAAAGCAGAGAATAGGGGAAATCGTCCGGAACAAATGCGGCATGGTAGATTTGATTTCATAATATGAAAAATACTCTTCAATCGAACATTTTTGGGACTAATTTAAAAACGGAATATTTGTGAATGAAATACCTCTTTTTTTTCCTTCCATTTACCTTAATGAGATACAAATTAATAGATGTCAGATAGTCGGAGAAACTCGTTGACTCTGAGCAATGCATTTATTTATGTGCTCGTCAATCATTACCTATTGACTCTCATCTCTGTGATATTGATTATCAATAGTTCATCTTTAAGCGTCTAAACATTATATATATATATATATCCTATACTAGTCAGTTAAACGTGATGGTCGTTTGACGTGATCTATTCTATTAGGATATTTGAAGCTAATTTTGAGCACAGTGTTAATAGACGTATTTCACTCCCATGCCGAATATCGATCCCTGACAATAGTGCCGGCATAGCGTAAAAAGAAGGCATCACATTCGTTGATTTCTCTTGGGGCAGGTGGCCATTTCATCAACGAAAACCGAGATTGCTTTTTACAAAACAACGCTAGTATCCGCTATAATTTGTGATATAACTAAGTCCGCAATAATTTGTGATATTTGCACTGTTTTTTTTTTCGACACAATGCAGGTTAAGAAACTGTTGCAGTATCGGCAAGGCGGCGAATCCGACGAGCGTTGGGGCGAGAAGGCCGTACGTGCGCTGGTCAAGAAGATAGCAAAGCAGGGCACAGCACTCGAGGATCTCGAAAAAGCCATCGTCAAACAGGATCCCAACACGGCCTGCGTCACCATTCCACGGTATAGTGGTGCCACCAGTGCCTGGCTGTTGATAATCATAGCCTGGCCAAGAAAAAATAATTAAAAGCATTTTAATGTACATACATATGCAAGTTGATGCTATGATGGGTACGTTGTGATTCGAACGCACTCACTGGTCATGATATTGACCAGATACAATCTAAGCGGAATCGCGCGATGGGTAATGTTTCCTAGTCGAAGGATTTTCTCTGACCCCAACGAAGGCTGGCTCTCTACTGGCTCTTACTGCAAGCTGGGCAGAGTTGGTAATACCTGCGACGTAACAAGAATCATATTGTTTATTGCATCTGTATTGCTCTATTGGGCTCATTTTTCGTTACGTATTTATCGGACATTCAGCTTTTTACGGAGTTATTTATCGAACATCTAACAGCAGCTTATTCAGCTGCGAGCAAATACCGTGCAAGTACACATACGCCGTCTATACATCATCCATAAAAATATTAGTTGTTTAAAAGCTACCGTGTGTCAGGACGAATTTTTTGCCTTCTTCAAATATTGTTCTTTCGACCGTTGCAGCCTTTCGCGCCTAAACCAATTGCGTCCTGTTCTTGATCACGCGTTAGAATGAAATGTTATTCAGTGGGATCGATTTCCGCGTATGGAACACCATTTGTCCTGTTTGTATGATTTTGGATTGGTCATTATATCGTTATGGGACGTTCTGTGTTTAAGCATCTTGTTATTATAGCGGGTACGAGTGTTCATTTCTGAATACTTAGAAACGGGTTTCTTTCAAAAACGAAATATACAGTGTACTTATATAGTGCAAAAAAAAAATCGCGAACCGTTAATTGTGCACGCAGATGCGCTATAGCTTACGTCTAGCTATCTTAGACACGTTTCGGTCAAAGTGGTAATAAGAATATTTCATTATCCTGTACTTACTGAGCAGCATGTACCCTATGACACTTGAAAGCTTGAAATTATATAGTGCAGATAGTCATTTCAAATTGTTCCAATTCAAAGAGTCGATTTCGGTTTCCTTCAGTGAAAAATGTACCCACTTAATTTCTGTCGCTATCGATCAAATAATTACAAAATATGACAATTCAGATGTAGTGATATCAAATCGCCTTATTTAATTAAATCTTCTTTATCTTCGCAACTTCACTTCAATAAGCGACATGGTACAGAGCTCCAATAGACCCACACTACGATGTATCACCGATGTTACGCTCTCGATTACGTGGTGAGTGATGTATTATTGTATACAACACGCATCTGTTGTACGTGGCGTTTACAGCGGAGGACTTGAGAACCCCGCGGAGATGATGACCGCCGAGCTAGTTACAGCATATGAACGGATTGACATTTTTAAACCCGTCGGACACCGGCAGTCGCCGCGTGGGCAGATGACCCAAGCGACCGAGCAGTCGTACCTGAGTTGCATAAGACGAAGTCACGCCAATGAGGCTAAAAATAAACCGATTCAGGAGGAATGACGCGCACGCGAAGTGAGTTTATGTCTGGAAGGCCGGCGCACGGGAAGTGGCCCAGGGGAGGGGGGCGCGAGGGAGTGTTTGAAGTCTGAGGTGGCGCACCCCGGCAGACATAGTTGGGTTGCAACAATGTTATTCGTGGCCACATACATGTACTACTCTCTACTCGAAGCCACACGTGTGTCTGGTCTGCAGTAGAGAGGCAGAGGGGGAGATATCTGCAATGGAAGTTGCTCACATTCGAAGGGAGAGAAATATGCCTAAGTCCTGTTTGGCCCGGCTACCCTTCATATGCATGTCCTCTGAAGTCGTTCCCATTTAGATCATCCATCCGCCTGATGCATTCAGATTAGCTGGGAGATCAAGAGTCAATGCATTTCTCAGCTGGCTTTTACTACCCGGGCGTGTATGGCGAGAAACGATTATTATTATTATTATACAATACGTCCGGAGTTAGTTTGTCTGCGGTTGGCCTCTGCAGTGAAATAATTTTGCATTAGTTCCTGCCTAACTATCAGGTCTATCTAATTATCCAGCTGGAGTTACACATATCTATACTACGCGCGATTAGCTAGTGTGCTTTGTGCTTGGTGAACCTTGTGAGTATAGCATACTTGGGCGGAATATGTCTGGTTGTGCCGATCCCATATTATGCAATCATGCCAGCTGGTAGCGAACTTTGGGTATGGGGGGGTGTATGTGTGTATCCTGGAGACGATTGTTTCTGGAACAGTTATCTCGAAGGTACCACCGCAACATACGAATCCTGAAATCCCGAAATAATTAAGACATTCTATGCTTTCCCCAAGCTCTATAATTAGCTAATTGTGTAATGATATTTGTGGCACAACCCTCAGTTTTCGCCTTGCACTTACCCTCGATAAAGTTCTCGCGGTGATACGTCAAGCGTACCCATCCCCTATGAGTATATGATCGAAAATAGTCGTCACTTATTGCTCGCTTGAAATAGTCAGCCGCTGCGACACCGTGTAATAAAATCAATTTTAATATTTATCATCAATCGAAATTTCTCACAAGTTGTTGTTTTGTTACTCAATTCTTATTGTCATGCGTCGGTAAAACTAGATAGTGTTCTACTATATATATATATATATATATATATATAAAAGATAAGTTGCGTCAAGTATGTGTTTTATTCAATGTTCATATATATATATATATATATGCGCGTGTGTTTGTCGTTCCACAGCTCTATGGATGGAAGTCGGGCACAGTCGGCGTCACATCGAAAGGGTGTCCCACACGTCGTCTACTGTCGTCTCTGGCGATGGCAGGATCTACAGAATGCTAATGAGCTACGTCCAATGCCGCAGTGCCACAGCGCGCGCACCGTCAACAGGGGCCATGAGGAGGTGGTCTGCGTGAATCCTTGGCACTATGATCGGGTTCAAGCTCCACCACTGCCCACTGTCCTTGTGCCACGATATAATCGTAAGTTGTCCTGAGCGACACGATTCGTTCTCCTGCGCTGCAGCGTTGTTATCATTGTTTTGTGTCGTGAACGCTCGGTTCGTTGAGATCATTTTCTCTCTCTCCCCCCCCCCCCTTTTTCCCCCTTGCCTTTGAGACTTTGGGCGGGCACGGCCCTCTCACTGCGAACTTCCTCGAGGGGGTCTACCATAGGTTGATCCGCGCAACCGGGGACAAGCGCGCAGGATCTTTCCTTCTGCAGCGCCTGTCCCTCGCTGTGCAGAGAGGCAATGCCATCGCCTTCCTCGGGACATTGTCGACCTCACCCCCACCCCCCCCATAAACCTTAGAAATAATTCCTAATTATTGTATGTTTTCTCTTTTCAATAATCAAAACGTGCATATAGCCATAACAGGCAGGTATGAAAAAGGTAGAGATTTCTACATTTAGCTCCAATGATTTGTGTAATAGAATATGATATAATGGTCAGATATGAGTGTACAGCGGAGAGGGCAGATGCCAATTTGATCCGCCTGTTTTAGTTGACTTCGATTAAGAATCGCTGATATCTAAACTGGCTTCCTGCGGTGGTGAGAATAATGTTGGCGTTCTTGTCTTTCACCTACAATTTAATTCCATTTTCAAATCATAAGCTAAGGTTTATTTACGGAACTGCAATGCTACAAACGCTTAAGTTCTCGATAAATGGTACAGCCGAAAGTATACCACAATTCACCTTTCTTTTTTTTTTTTTTAAAGGGGGGTATTGGCATGCTAATGCATGCCAACACCATGGCCGCCCCCCCCCGCCCCCCTTATGGAACTGTTGACGATGTTCAACAGCACCACCCTTCCCGGTATCGCTTATCGCATTCTTCAGTAAAGGGTGGTGAGATGTGTACAAGCCCAGCCACGAGCACCACACATCCTCCTCACCGTACGGACATGACGTGCTTAGCTGACTCTCAGCTGCTTCACTTCTCTCTCACTCTCTCAAGACCAGACTTTCTCTCAATACCTCTGTCCACTTCACGTCTGTGAACAACTACTGTGGTCAATAGGGTGTCTGTAGAAAGCCCCGTGTATGTAAACATGCAGTATTTATGACGCATACAGGGGGTGTACGGTGCCTTCCTTTCTGCACAGTGCTAGCTATGCCGCAGACCACATTAGTTGCCACTACTACTTAACAAATCTTATTGCGGAGATACTGCCCATAAAAGTAAATATGACTCCACTCAGATTTGAACCTCAGACTCCACAAAACTCCCTTTTTGGTACCACAATTCACCTGACATGACAGAATGATCATTCGGATTTGCTGAGGATATTTATCAATGATGAGTTTGCCATTTACGTGGTTGTTTTTGTTTTAGCGAGTGACGTCCCGCCAGGCCCGTACGAGGTACCTGAATTTGACAATTCAGTGCCTGAGAATGCCGAATTTCCGCCCGATACACCGCCGCCGGGGTATATGAGTGAGGTAATTACAACTGTATTAAATACTTAACACTCGGTAATGAATTATTTGTTAGTAAACCAAAAGCATTGTACCTATCCGAGCCCTATTAATAGGGACATTATGTAAATTAATAATGTTTCCCTCAATATATGGCTTAAGAACCTGTTCCCCTCTGTTTAATCTTTGCTCCGCGATCTCTTTATAGCTTGTGAGAAAATCGTGAAACTGGCGTCATCGCGTAGAAATACTATGGGGACTATAATAGAAGCAATTGGTGCCAATTGGTTTCAGCTACCAACCGATCGCAGACAATTTATATTCAATATGTGCTTATAACAACATATTTCTTGAACATTCAATGTGCTACTACCATAACTTTGTGGGCTTTTCTATCGAATTCATGTGAAATTTGTAGTTACTTCAGCAATAAGCCCCACTGGAGCCATGCAAGGGCGCAATCCCCCTTTATCTGTGGGGCTAATTTTCATTATTAAATTTGTTTGGATATGAGCTACTGATTACCAAAGATCTTCAACTCTTGGTAGTTCGAAGTTTGGATTTAATCCAAATCCCAGTTGTGATTCAGATTGGTAAGTGGTTAAGTTAGGACTTCGCCATTTCCGAGAGCAACAGAGGTTTCGTGATAGAAGATTATCACACTCTCACTGCCGTTCAATCAGCAAGTGTCGTCCAGGTATTTTGCCAGCCGTGTCGATAATTCCGTGCAGCTCGTCTCAGGGGAATCCCCTAACGGTGCATTACCGATGTTGACATGTTGAATTTATCATGGCATGGTGTGAGTGTGCCAAGGCCACAGCCATTCATTGTGTGAGCTTTCCTTCGCAACTTCAGGACCTCTCCTCTCCCGGTTCGCCACCAACAAGTCCTGACTTTCGCGTGGGCAGCGGCTCGGCTATGGGCATTCATAACAATAACAACAACAACCTCCAGCAAGGCTCTGGCCAGCACACACATGGCGGGCAACAGTCACCTCTCATGGATCAACAATCGCCACATGACAGCTCTGTGAACATGGACAACATGGACACAATGGTATATAATATTGGACATCACATCATTACATTCGTCATTATTTATCACTCAAGCATATACAAATGCGGCTTTATTAACAGTATATGAGGAGGTCAACGATTGACTGGCCAACTGTCACTCGGGTTTCGCCTATTGTCACATGTTGACCCATTTTTTTCAAGCATTTGCACCGATTTCATTCGTCGGCAGAATTCCCGATAATGATATAGGTATTTGAAGGTATTCAGTTAATCGGTACATTGTCACGGGGTAATCTCTTATTTCACAGGGGACTCCACAGCTGGCGACGCCTTCACCGCCCCCAGCGAATCTTAACAATGTTCCCGAAGTTGCAACCGATGTGGGCGAGCTCCACCCGGTCACGTACACCGAACCGCAGTTCTGGTGCAGTATATCCTACTACGAGCTGAACACTCGTGTCGGAGATAGCTTTCATGCGTCACAGCCATCGTTAACCGTTGATGGGTAAGATACAGAAAAAAAAAAAGGATGATATTTGTTTAGCGCATTTCCACTGGGCGCTTGGGACAACTGAGATTGTTACCTCGCAAAAATAGAATCAGCGCAGCTGGAGTTGCATGCAGCTAGGATTTCGGGGTGACCTTAAGTGTGTATTTCATTAATGATTCCCGAACATATTAACAAAAAACTCCTTCGGACGAAGCTACGTTCACATAGTGTTTCACGCAGGAACTTGACTACATCCTGTCCATGGTCGACTTTTAAGGGCCGATTGTGTAACATAGTTGTGGCTCATATCTTTTTTCCGATGTCTTCTGTATTTCTTTCAGTTTTACGGACCCCTCAAGCTGTGACCGCTTTTGTCTCGGCCTGTTGTCCAACGTGAATCGCAATCCGGTTGTGGAACAGACGCGAAAACACATCACGCGTGGGGTTCGCCTCTATTACATCGGCGGAGAGGTCAGTTCCTAGATATATATATATATATATAGAAATGATTTCTACTTATAATTAGCTTGCGTATAGGTAATCAATCAAATGATAGATATTTAGCAACAACAGATAATCAATTGTCGGCGGGTGCGGCCAGCGCGATCTAATATCCGTTTCGGCTGTTGACGCATTCTCGTAGGTGTTCGCCGAGTGCCTCTCGGAGAGTTCGATCTTTGTTCAAAGCCCGAATTGCAACCAACGCTACGGATGGCACCCTGCCACTGTGTGCAAGATACCCCCTGGATGCAATCTGAAGATCTTCAACAATCAAGAGTTTGCTGCCTTGCTAACGCAGAGCGTGTCGCAGGGATTCGAAGCCGTGTATCAGCTGACCCGAATGTGTACTATTCGCATGTCCTTCGTCAAAGGATGGGGCGCCGAATATAGGTACGTCAATTATACGTAAATGGTAACAGACGAACACATTCGTAAGTCGCGCTCATCTATCGTTGAGTTACGGGGGTAACTTGCAGCGATTTTCATTTAGCCGAATACCATATGTTTGTTTATGGTAGTAACAGGTATTGTATATATATGTATATAATGCATATAAATGGACCTGAGGGATTCAGATGGTAAATAGAGCGGTATCTCACAGGGTAGTATCTCATGTTTATGCGGTTTTTCCAGGCGTCAGACAGTGACCTCAACGCCATGCTGGATTGAACTTCACCTCAATGGACCTCTTCAATGGCTTGACAGGGTGCTCACACAGATGGGCTCACCTCGCATGACCTGCTCATCAATGTCTTAATCATTTCATGTCTCGGCTCGAATACGAGACAGGCATCCGCAGGCCGAGGAGTCCAGGCGTCGGTGAACCTCCGCTATTGCCATCGGCATCGGTGGAAAGCCGGTGGCATGTCTAGTGGCATTTTTTTGCAGCGGCAAACCTACCCCTCTGGATGGTAGATGTATGATTGTAGAACTCGATGCTCAACGGCCCTCGGTTGGTCGAAGGACCAATTTCGGTACAACGAGAGACACGCAAAGAAGTAGTAGCCTCAACATGTGCGAAACAGATCGAGATAGCGAGAGAGCAAACGAACGTCATAGGTAGATGATTGTTGCTTGGCACGCCACCTGAACGAGCAGGCAGCGATACGTCACCATAAAAGTTTGCGTAGTGTCGTCCATCGTTCTAGGGTTAACTCAATGAACAACTGCAGGCTGACAACAATCTCCGCTGATGAATCTGCTCGACTCGTCAAAGTGTTCACCGTGGAAACACTTCCGCCATCAATCGCGCCTGGCAATATACGAAGCGGACTAGCGAGTTTCGGCAATACAGCATCAGGTGTTGGCGACGACATCAGCGACCCTCTGATCGATGGACCCCGTCGGACGGTGTGTCAATTACAGCTGCACGATTCGTACATACGTAGACGTATACTTGGTACTGTCATTTGCGTCATCCGCTTTCATCGATAATGACCTATTGGTAACACAGCATCATTGAGCTCACAGAGCAGCTTAAGCTTTAAGCTAGTAATTACTAACTGACACGATCCTACAGCAACTCAACGCTTGCTCGATAACGTGTGTAAGCGCCGCTCGCTAGACGAACAGTGGCATGGGGGTTCAGAGCGTGGATACACACCCACTCGCGAACATGATTACGTGCCTAAATGAGCACAGCAATTTAGCGTTCGTCTGTCGTCGACGCGGTTAGAGTCGGGCATTGAACGGTCAAAGCGGTAACTAGTCAACGCTTAGGAAGCTTAGGTGTATTGGCCCACGAATCATTTTTCGTAGAGATCAAAGTGCTAACCTAAATCACTACCGTTCGACCTGTATTCATCTAAGTGCTATGTGTGCCCAGGTGAGGATATGCGCTGGGTGTCTTGAAGGAGACGGCTGTGCTCTTTGGCGTCTTGTTCTATCAGGTGGCTTTCGGAGACCCCGACCACTCGTAGCGGTCAACAGCGTTGATATCGATATCTAATGAGTAGAAAATGAGCTACACATCTGTGTGCGCAGCTCGACGGACATCTTCGGATTCAGATTCTAATGACATCCGGCCGAGACGAATCCCTGCAGGCTGCGCGTAAAACACACCGCAGCGTAGGGACGGCGCCGCCGCTTTGAATTGGTTGCTAGCTATTTTTTTCTGTTCGTCCTTCTATACCTAGGTAAGAAATTCAGTTGCATAAAAATGAAACCTTATGAGAAGCCAGCCACCCATATATGACTAGATCGTAACAACCTATCGTAGATAGCTATCGAGTATCTGTAGCACTTACTCAAGATCATATCACTCGCGCACTAACTTAGCTCTTAGCACAGACAACTTAGCTGGCGAGACACACCACCTCGTAACTGTCATTATTATGTCCGTCGGCGGAGTGAAAATCATCGGCCAAACTGATTCATTGATTGATTGATTGATTGATGAACACAAGCGGCGCTATCGAACGGGCGCCGTTGACGAAGCCGCTCACAGGTCGAATAGAGGATGACGGGGTCGAATTCGAAGGGCTGATGTCGAGAGCTTGATATCATGATTTATTTGTTGTCGTAAACGAACCTCGTGGATTTTGCATCACCCAACAATTTGTTATTTTGCTAAATGGCTGATGAGCCAGAAGTGTTTGTTTATTCATTCATTCATTCGTGAAATAGATGTATTCTATATTTGTATAGGGACATTTTCGCATGCGGGTTCTTGTACGATTGTATTGTTGTGACATAACGGCTTGCGTGCACTTGAAAGTGTTGATGTTAGAGAAGGAGAGACGCTCGTATTGAGTACGACGTAGAGCTATATACATATATATATATATATATATATATATGGCGAGGGCTGACGAGATTTAAGAATGGCGCATCCTACGGTGACGATCGCTATAGAGGATTGCCAGTCTCGCTACATTGCCAGCGTGCTATAATCGATAGGGTTACTATAAATGACGTGAACGAAGCAATCAGCACGAAGTGCAAGACAGATAAGGGAAGTGGGCACTGATTACATACACTGAATACATAAGCATCACTTTCTGATCATTGAGTTATAACAGTGATTCGAATATAGCAGAAATACGAATGACATGACAATATTCGTGTTGTGTTGTCTCCCATTACAAGTTGATTGATAATGCGGCCGACGATGACCGCCGAGAACCGAACAGTGTTAAATAACAGTGAACTCGTCATACTCTGCCGTACGGTAGCAGCAGTAGCAGCTAATCGAAGATATCATACACGGACACAGAATGAGCTCATATACATTTAACAATATATATATATATATATATATATATATATATATATATATATATATATATACATTATATGTGTTAAGGTGAAATTACGCGGCTACGCGTAACAATAATAATAACTTGATTATTATAGCTGTAACGAGTGAAACATTCGATGTCAACAAGACGAGCCGGAGTTCATAAATGGGCTCGGTCGTCATGTGACGACGACCGGGTGTTGGGTAGCTAAAGATGTCGATGGCATCGTACGATGAGAAGCTCCTGAAGTTTGACGTGGTTGTTCACTCCCATGAGATAGACGACGAAAACGCGAGTATAGGCTCTCTCAGAGAGAAATCTCGAGAGAGAGAAATCGAGCGAGAGAGAGAGGTTGTTGGTATTTTGATGTACAAGTGCGCACCGAGGTGGAGGCAGAAGCGTGTACCGACCGATGTGTGAATGTGATATTTAAATGTGACAGTTGTATTTCTCTATCGTAATAATAAATATATTATATTACTTAAACGGAGCCGGCAGACGATCGTAGATAGCGTATGAATAGTGGAAAGGCTGAGGTATGTCTTCTCACTCTTTATATTTGGTCGGATCCTCACCTTGTCTTCATCAGCAGTATTTTGTGCCGATAACGACGGTAGCGCCGGCGGTGGCGGCGGTGGCGGCGGCGATGATGATGATGATGACAGTAATATTAAATGTATAAAATAGAGTAATCGTATCGATAACGACAACAAGAACAACAATAACAATAATAGGAATATATATATATATAGACGATAGATGACCAAGATGAGATACATGATGAGGTACTTGTTGAAGGTGATCTGCAACATGGCGAAAGCTATCGAAATGTTCGACAATGACACCATATATTCATTCGTGGCCATTTTATTTTTATGGCTATTATTGTTGTTGCTATTGGTGTTGTTGTTGTTATTATTGCTGCTGCTGCTGCTGTTGCTGCTGTTGCTCTTTACGACAATGTTTCGTTGTAGTCGACTAATCGAGCTTTTTGCTACAAAATGAAATTCGCCAATGGACGATGATGAATTAAGCGTAATCTTGTGGCTGCAGGTTGGAGCATCACAACGAGATCTTTTGTGAACAAAACGCGAATATTGCCTGGGGTGCATTCTCCCAAATATACTCCACCTTTTCACAGAGATGCTCGTGCGCGTGTGCGCTGTTGTTGTGTGTACTCTTCGTTATCTTGAACTCGTCTGAAAATATCACAGCGTTATTAACCAGTGATAATAATAATAATAATAACGATAATACACAAAGCTATTAAACACGACAATATTATTGTTACTGAAAATCATAATTGCAGCAGCAGTGATGATCATGAACAGCTATATTGAACGGCACCGTAATAACAGACAAATGATGTTGATGTATACAGAGTTAATCAGCGTAATAATAATATTCGTATCATTGTTGTTGTTTTTTGTATATTCTCATTAATAATGATGATTATTTTTGATCTTATTATTGCCAAAGGAGAAGAGTTGATGAGGAGGAATATATATAGCCTATTAGGGCATATATACATATATATATATATATATCTCGATACTCGGCGATGTCACAGTGTTGTAGCGCGTCAAAGCGTACAGCGGGATGCGTGACTGTACTCTGTGTCATGGTATCGGACGGACGGCCGTTGATATCGATTTAATTAACGTATGATTAAATACGATACAATTGTCCGAGATCATCAATTAGCACGAATATATTAGTAATAAATTCCTAGAAAACAAATACAATTAAAGTGTTGTTGTTGTTGTTGATGCTGCTGCTGCTGGTGTTGGGTGAGCTTGGGTTTTGTATAGGTATCCTTACGTTAAAGTTGATAATGACTGTCTAATGTGAACCAATGTGGTTACTCGAGTAAATGGTTCAGATTTATTTTCTAATTATGAAGTTCACTAGTTTTACTGTCAATACCTAATTAACTATTATTATTCGTGGCAAGATAAGGTGCCCCTTTTAATTATGGATTCATTTTTAAAATGATTTTTGGTAACGGTCATACATTTCATGTCAGAATTACCAAATTGTGTTTTGGAGTTTGTCTGCTGTTATAGCAATTACTGTTATCAAGCATTAAAAACGATTAAAACTAAAGAACAACTGGGCTAGGCTTTTGTTGCAACCAATTACAGAAGCAGTTGCATTATATTGTTCAACATTGAAGAAACATGCACCAAAGCCATGGTCCCCCTTGAACTGCATGTAATTATTATTTGGTTGAATCATCGGTACGTACCTTAGCTGCTATGCTATTGCAGGAGAAGTTGGGACAAACTTGCGCAGTCGAACCGCCAATCAGAACCGCTGTCAGTAACAGATGATCAGTACAGATCAGTAAGATACTTATATTGAAATCCAAGAAATCGTGAGAAAATCACTTGAGAATGAATTTACTTCAAAAATGACTAAAAGTGCTTCCACAGAGTATGTGATAGTTTCTTTTGGATAGGACCCCTTAGTTACCCATAGCAGCTCGCTGACTTGAGCACTGCTATCAATTAGTGCAGATTTGAAGGAAATGTATTTAAATTGATTACAACAATTATACGTTCCCATTCGTCGTTTTCAAGACTGGATTTCCTATGACTAAGCGCTGGCCGTTCGAATCGATTTGGTGGCTTGTGCAAAGTGAACAACTACTTGGTTAGATCTCCTGGACCATTAGTGGTATTTGCCTTACTGAAGCTGTATGCTCAATGTAACATATTTTCAAAAATCTAAACCTCGTTAACCCCAGCAGACAATTAAACATTTTTACATTTTAATATTTCGTCTACAATAAATGAGAATAATAATAATAATAATAGATTTGGCGAATAATTTTCGAACACAATTGCGATTCAAGAAATGGCGATCTTTCGTTGGCTAACTAAAAATGTCATTTTATTTGTATACTACTCAATTATAACGATTACATTTATGACAATGTAGATCAATAAATAGGTTTGCTACAATATACAGTACATATATTATACAGACGAAGCTAGAATTCGGACGCCATTTCCAGTTACCACACCTGTTGATCAGTGCGTCTAAAACAATGGTGACATTTCACCCACGGTGGTTTGGAATAGTCTACAAATAGCCAAACTTCTCACAGGAAACTGTCTCAAATTATTGGTATGTTCTTCATCGAAGTCTGACTGCTTTCGCCCGAGTCGCGTGTCGCTTCGGTTTTGGCTCGTTGTCCGAAGCTCTGCATGTTGTTACATGTGAATTGCGATGTTATATTGCACCTATGTGATTGATTATAAATACGAATAATGCTGACTGTGTTGCCAAGTGTTACATCAATTGGACAGATCGGTCGATAGGCCACTTTGACAGTTGATCAATACAATACCCCTTTAACTGGTGGTCTGTCTGTATGAAGCCTAAATTATGGAGACAACTGTAGGCCGCTTAGTTGAAATAAAATTAAGAGAAATTATATCGTCAATTTGTATTGTGATAAATCAGTAGATTACGAACAGTAATGCCAGCAAGTGTAAATGCTTCTTCGGGGACCAATGCAGTACTTCTATACTTCTATAAAAGTTAACAGAGACGCGCTCGCGCACCATCCAATTCGCCATGGACAATACAGCACTGCAACAGCCAAATCGCTCTTCGTCGTAGACTCCTACACCGATATTGAACTATTGCTCTCCCAGTCGTTCATCCTGGCCGCCATTCGTGCGTTGTGCCACGGCCAAGTGCTATTTACACTATTAATCGTCAATGTATGTACTTGTTGTGTAGCTATCGAACGAAGCCTGCGTGCTTCAGACGATTGTGAAAGGCAATGTAATGTGCCTTGGCATCAGTTGAACCGTGAATCTCCACCGAGGAGGTTAGCATCGCTCAATGCTGTACGTGCTCGATCTGCGTTCCCGCACATCATCGACAGAACCGTTGTAGGCCGCGTTGGCATTACCAGACACAGTTTGAATGTCTTCTACCTTTAACTTCTTTTTCACCTCCTGAAACGTGTCCAGTAAATGCAGACATTTCGTCATTAGAGAAATCATTCCTTGACAAATTGTCTCTACAGCTCACATAGAATTCCGTTGAAATGTTTTAGAAATTAAGGCCGCTAAAAATTGCGAAATATGATCAAGCAAAAATGCTTCTCTAGCTATTTATACATACTGAACGTGAAATGGAATGATCACTGTGATGGCGCAAATTTTCGGGGCACACACCGGGAAAAGAGGAATATTATGGGCTTCGCAAATCGGCTCTTGCTGCAATACCCTATGTCATATTCATGCCGAAGCGTAGATTGTCGACTTCGGTAATGGAGGCCACCGACTTACGTAATCTTGGCCGACGTGGAAGGCCAGACGATCTCGAGTTTTCTTGGAGAGCCACGGGCAGAGAACGTCGAACGGCCGGCCGATCAGGTCGGGGTTAAGCGTTCGAGGATTCTGTGGACGGGTCAACAGGCTCGCCGGTATTGAGACGAGGATCACGATAAAGAAACAAAGTGCCGTATCCCAGATATACGATAGACGATAGGCTTCCGAGAAGCCTTTTGGCGGCGTCCACGGCTTCGGAGTTGGTGGGACGAAACTGGTTGAATTAATGATGCTCATATAGGTGTCTGCGCAGCCAGCAACGGAAATTGGCGGTGGAGCTCGGATAATTTCGGGTGGATATAGAAAGGTGCCAATGTTAATCCACAGGGAGATCGCCAGGGCGGCTGCAAACCCCGTTAAAACGCCTGAAAAGATAAGGGCAAACGGGGAACAGGCGAGAACGAGTCGAGAAGCTCAAGCAAACTTCGTGATTTTGCAGACTGTTAGGGATACTCAAGTGTACGATAGCATTTTCCTGGATTTTTTTCCTTTGTCATATAATTCAAAGGTTACTAGTTATTATTGTAAAATGTCATCCACTATGCTGCTGTTGTGTTAATTAATACTACGTCACTTTCATGAACGACACGTTTTGTTTTCTATCTCATACTTGTTGGTGGATAGCTTCATCATGAGTGAAATAAACAAACCCTTTGAGTTGACAAATGGCAAAAACATCCCTGCCGTGAAAAGACCCAACAGAGGACCTCCGATACCCGAATTTACAGCATTCGTAGCGGCCTGTACATTTCCCATTGTTCGTGCAACAGCCACAAGCGCAATTGAGAGCAAACCAAATGCGACCCCTGCAAATCAAGGTCACATCGACGGACACGTCGGTAATTTTGAACGTTCACAGCCTTTATATATATATATATATATATATATATATAGTAAGAAGAGGCTGCAAACGTTCAAAATTACCGATATGTCCATCTATCATGAAATAGTGTATTTAGTCTTATTAAGAGATAAGATCTTTTAGATCAATTCTTTGAATGGGGCGGGAACAGTGTTTCAGGTAAAGGCCTGAGGTCATGGTCACTCCCGAGGGTGGCGACGGCTGGCATTGCCTCACCGTCTCATAACTAGAGTGAGATGCGCTGCAAACAGAAGGCGCCCTGCGTCCGCGCTTGTCGGCCACTGATAAGAAGCCCACCCTACTTTGCTTGTTACTAGAATTGCGGTTGAAGAAATGCATACCCTTGATCGACTGCGGAGGCAGTTAAAGGTAAAGGTTTTATTGGTTTTTTAAAGGAGCTGCAATTTTACAATGCTTAAGCTCTCTTATATGTCACGCAGCGGTGCTCGAACCTGCGGCCTCTGGCTTCCGATAGCCAGAGGCTTAGCCGCCCAAGCTACCGCGCTGACCTTTAGAGGTTATTAGTTTCGTTGTATATTACTTATGGTTGAAATAATTCGATGGTGGGTCCATTAGATAAATCTGCGAATTATGTGTGTTTTCGATTGCTTCAGTTATTTCTTTAAATTTTAGTAACCTGGTGGAGAGCATACTGATGAACAGAGAGATGATACCTGGTGTGCAGATTCTCTAGGCGCGTATGTTGGATTCGAAGGTGTATTCATTTGAATTTGATTGGTAACGACGGCCTCACAGAACATTTAGTTCGTATAATCAACGGATGAGTGTTTCTACAAGACCAGTCGATGACCAGAACCCATCGAGATTTTTTGAAGGTGTCAGAACAATCAGCTGTCAGTTCATTAATGTATTGTAAGGATGAAGCGAGGCATAATCGTAAATAGCTGGTAACGCTCACACAGGCAACCTCTCGAATAAATCACAACTAATTATTAGTGTCTTACTCGGAGTCATTTTGTTTGGGTCCAGCGGCAAGTCTGCAATGGCGAGATTTTTGCCAACCAAGACCAACCTAAGAATCTAGACTTTGGGTTGATCTCATGCATTCTCACTATTATCACTTGTGTCGCAGCTGTTGTTGTATCACTTGAAGTGTAGGCACATCTTCGATTCTATTTGCTAAGAGACGTTTTCCCATTGAGAAGTCATTCCGTTTGTTCAATCAAAGCAGGTATACTTGACCTTTCCTAAAGGGGGTCTCGGAAATGCTTAATGCACACACGGCACTCAGCCGTAGTGTGGGACTTACAAACCCATTAAACCCTCCCGGCTTCCCCCCGCACCTTCAAGGCTCGGAAATTGATAAATATATATATATATATTTATCAATTTATTTATCAACCGAAAATTTACCGGTTGCCTTGCCTAACCTAGCGTTTGGCAAGACAACCGGTAAATTTTCGGTGTGTCAACACATTTTGGGATGAGCTTACCGAGAACATTGATGATACGAGATCCAGCTTTGTTCGATAGTTTCGGCAAAATAATAGAAATTACATCAACATAAAAGACATTCGCCAACGAATTCACAGCGGAAGAGATTGAGCTGAAAAGATCCAGTGACACAACACAACAAAAAACATCGATCAACTACAGTCAAACACCGGCGCTAATTCGCACCGAGCTTTAGAGGTGATATTAAAAAATTATTCTCAACAATATATATATATATACATATATATACCTGAGAGAGGCGGCGAAGATTCCAGCCACGAAGACTCCTGGCACACCCGTTAAATGGCCAAGTTTCAACATGACGAAATAGGGTAGAAGCTGGTCATACGTTTGAACCTGTTTGGTTTCCAGAGGATCACAGGAATGAAACTGTGCATATGTCATTAGGCCACACATGCACGAGAGGATGAGAATGGACGCCAAATAAGGCAGGTTGCCCCAGACGACGCTGAGAATTGAAAATCGACACACATACACAAATAACAAAATAGTATATATATATATATATGTATGGTTATGATAAGCGAATTTTGTAAAACACGATTGTATACTAAATTGCTAAATCGCGGCTTTTACATGGAATCAATGCTCGGCTATCCGACTATCGTAGTTTTCAGGCTACAGCCATTTGTACGGATTATTGATACAAATGACGTGACTGTTGTATCAAGTACGTCGCTCACTGTCTGGCCCATATGCATATTAAGTTTCGGCTAAGTCATACAATTTTGGAGTATATTTTCATCTGCTGCTATGTCAGATAACAGAGAAGAACATAAGCGAAAAGGAGCTGGTATTCGAAAAACCCCCTTCAACCGTTGAAGAAGGTCAACTGAACGGTCACTAGACCTCCCAAGGTTTCAAAGGGATTTCGTCGAACAGCGTAATCAAGCCGGTGGCAGACCCTATGTATAATTAAGTTGTACTCCCGCTGTCCTACCACTTTGCACGAGTCAGCGACGAGACCGTGAAATATCGGAGGACCATCATCTGATTGGTGGCATACGAGGCAAGGTTTGAGAAGAAGGATCCGATTGCCATTCCCCAGATGGTGTGACGAACAGTTGGATCAAAGCTCGCGCTGCAAAGAGACGTTCGACACTGACTTTAGTTATTAGTGAACGGTACAATGAAGTGAGCGCTACCGGGGACAAGCTACCACGACGCCGTTTCCTCGCTGTGCGGAGGCAGAGAGGTAGGGGCATCACCTTCCTTGGGGAGGGAGTTGGGATGACCGTGACGGCCTGACACACTAACTGTCCTCAACTGCGTCACTAATTATTGTATATTTACAATGTGTTCAACTAATCGAAAATCAAACAACAGGAAGTGAGCAGATAATCATTGTTCTATGTATATGTCAAGCATGTGTTTGTGAAGGTTCTATCACAGGGTCATATCTATGACATACTCGTCAAAACGAATTCTCCCTCCAGCGCGGGCGATCTTCCAGGCTTCCATAAAACCTCCGACAGAGTGAAATCCCAGTGCCACGACAATCGTGAGAGCGACCAGCATAAACACTGCCTGTAATGAACGACCCGAATATACATATGTGTTATACATATTATAAGGACAGACAAAATTTTTAATAATGGCAAAATATGTTCACGTTTCGAACATGCCATAAATGCGGGCATTCTGACGCCTCTCAAAATAATCAGAAGCACTATGAGAAACAAAGAAATCAACATGTGTATACATATATATATATATATATACATATATGCTGTGGGAGACTCACCTGGAAACTGTCAGTGTAGACAACGGCTTTGATGCCACCGACGGAGGTGTACACCGTGCAGACGAGTCCTATGGCCAAGACGGCTGCCCAGAATCCCATGCCGGTTACTATATCCATGGTCGACACGATAGCGTAAACAGGCCAAAACCGCGTTACAGACAATCAAATGATCAGCTACTATAATAGTTATAGGGTGTTGACTATGAAACAAACGTGAGTGTATTATAGTAACACCCTGTAATACGCCCACCTTATAGTATGTGTATTAGCTTCCATCTGAGGTCTAAGCGGCGTAGAGGTTTTTCGGAAATTGGTCCATTTTAGCATACGTGGTGCTCGTTCTTCTCGAGAGGCTGTTATCCCTAATGAAGTGTTCGCGTATACAGAGTAGTCTGGCAATCACTTAACTCAGTGGGAGCCTAGCCGCGATCTCTAACATCATTTTCAAGTATACATATGCATATATACACGCCGCGGCAAAAGGATAGCCCACCCCCAGGTTTCTCATTTTTTCTTTCTCAAGCGTAAGTGGCACTGCAGTTTCGCTTTCAGCCATTCAAATATATCACATTTCAAGATCATTCCACGAATTTGTGGCTATCTAACTCTCTTCTAGACAGTCGATATCGGAAATTGTCGTTTTGAGAGCGTGTCAAAAGGATAGCCCACTTAGTGTTTGTCGAACATAACTGAGTTCCAACATCGTTCTCTTACAATTTATTTACAAATTTAGTATTGTAGGGCCGCCGTCGTTCTCGAGAACGGAAATTAATCGACTGGGCATAGATTCATAAAATTTACGAGGTTTTGATCAAGAACATGCCATTCGGCTGCTAAAGCTTTTTTTTAGCTCATGTAGCGTTTGATACTGCTTGCCACCTTTAACAGTGGTTCTAGATAAGACGCTCCACCGGTTTTATATGTTATATTCAAGTCTGGAGAGCGTGCGGGCCAGCTAAGTAACTGTATGTCCTGAGTTTCGAAGAACTCCTTGACGATCTCCGCCGTATGAACTGCGGCGTTATCCTGCTGCAAGACGAATCTTTCACCACAGATCCTCTCGGCGTGATTCCTAAGCTGCTACTGCAACATACTTACGTAGGCACGACTATTCATTCTCCCATCGACAAAGACCAAGTCGGTCTTTAAGTTGTAGCCAATACCGACCCAAATCATCAAACCACCACCTTCCGCCTGTCGTCGACTAAAGAGTTTCTCTTCCTTCCCAATGTCATGGAAGTAATAAGAATGTCCATCAGAACCGTCGAGATTGAATCTATTTTCATAGGAAAACGGCACACCTTGCCATTCCTGTGTAAACGAAATTTCCTCACGAGCGAAGCTCAATCTTGGATCTGTGTTTCAATATTAAAGGAAGTTTTCGTTGGAGTTCCCTATGAACAAGATGCTCTGATGCCCGAAGACATCTTTGCCCTTTCGAACGTTCGTTTCGACTCCGGCCTCGACGGCAGAAATCTCGAGGCTCTTCGGAGGAGAAAGCGTTTTTTACGCGCATTGACTGCTTCGGGTCGTCCTGACGGCTTCTTGGTCCCGTACTGTTGAGGATCTTTAAGAAAATTCGAAATCACCTTCCTGCTTCGTTGCAAAATCCGAGCGATTTCCGATTGAGGTTTTCTTCATTGAGGTTGAAAATAATTTCTTTTTCATCTTCACTAAGTTGGCGGCCTCGGCCCATCGTAGTTTTCGCTGACGAAGGGTCCAGAAAATTTGTACGAGAACGATCTTACAACTCAGTTTCGTGTCAACTGTCGTCCCATTCGACAAATACTAAGTGGGCTATCCTTTTGACGCACCGTCAAAGGGACAAGACATTCAAACAGCGTCGCGTTGAGCCGTTGTGACATGCGAGTAGCGGGGCAAGCCCCCGGTATGTAGACGTCTCTGAATCGTACTCACCCATCGAGACAGCTACTGTACTCTGGCATATACCGGTATGCAACAAATACTTATGGATGGCAATAACATAATTAAATTAGCATTTTCATTAATGTCATTATTTACTTACCATACGACAGAGCAAGCGCTGGGGCGTACAGCTGAATAGCAACATATATCAACATCTGTATGAGGTAAAAGGCCAGCGCGATGCAGCGTATCGTTCGGTTAAACCGTAACTCAAGATACTATGGATCGATACACAGCGGAAGAATAACAAAACCAATATTTATTTGAAAGGGAATTGAAAATAAAGGTGGCAGCTGTAAATGTAGAGGTCAGAGAGGAAACCTGAACACTTCATATTGTTCTAATGCACGTGTCGTAGGTCATCCGTTAGCTTAAGCGGAAACTTGTAACAGAGAGTGGTGCTATTCCTAAAATGTCTACATAATCAAAGGGTGCAATAATCATCTGACATTTTTATGTGGAAGGTTAGTTTGTAGACAGTATCTGAGTGCATGAAGGTCTCGTGGGGGTTTCGATAGAGAAAACGTCCATAGTAATCAAATGTTTGACTGTTTTGAAAGTGAATAGTTGGGGAACAGTTGATTTTCGAGATTTCTATATTGTGCTGCATTTACAATGAGCATGGGCGAACCTGCATTTCGTCAAGTGCACAGTCAAACATTATGATCATCCTGTATATGTTTGCGGTCATGATATCTGTTACTACGTTGCCAATTAGCGAAACACACATGATACCGCGTGCGTTATCCTAGGAAGGCGACTTGTCTGAAGTGGAAATCAAACATAGAACGGCAGCGAGATTTTTGATACTAGTCCAATTCGCACTTCTGAATCGCCAATATTATCATGTACGCAGTTGAAAAGAAGCTGTATGTGGGAGTAACAGCAGTAACCTGCACAGAGGTCCGGTGGTCATAGCTGTGGTAGTGCTGGGCAACGTGCAACAGCACAATAGGATGAATAACCACAACGGGCTATAACACGAATCGAGGCAGACAAATGGGAGCTAGAAGGTGAAATACAAAAACCTGCAATCACCAGTGACAGCAGCGCGAGAGGCAAAATCAACTTATCGAGAAAATCCTACACTTACAGGATTATATATTATTGTTGTTACCTCATGTGACAGTTAACAAAACATGAAGCGGCTATGGAAATATATTCTATACACGACACCATGTTAACTTGTGGCCAAGTTGTTTCGGCAACTCAAAGTTACAAACCAGTGAAGTGCATCAATGCTAGAGTGTCCGTCGGTCATTAATTTCAATTCACCTCATGTACGCGATAATGTCAACGTAAAAAATGAATGTTTCCTCAGTGTCAGTTCAGTTTGTTACCTCGAGCTTACCTCATAGCAGGTGAGAACTCCACTTTTGTAGAAGACAGGCATGTAGAAGTGAGCCGTGACGGGAATTACAAAACAGTACGATATGATAATGAGGAAGTACATCGTCCCGTGTAGATAGATCTCAGAGACGTTTCCTGTATTTAACAAAATTATTCATATAGTCAGCGAGTCTCGGAACAGAGGTCACTCTTAGCACGAGCCAGAGTTGAACCTTGCTATGGTGATGGATACTGGGAAAGAGATAAGTGTTGACAACGGAATCGAATATTTAGAATATACTGTATATTAACAATGACTCGATAGATGATGGCGAGCGTTGTTGGGCAATCGTGAGAAGAGCTAATTATGAGAGCAGTAATGCAGCTGACATGGATCTGTTCTGCGCGTTGAGGAGAAATAAATAGCATGTTGTGGAGTTCATCGTTGAGCCCCAACCACTGACACAAGGATGGCAAGGTGTCAGACTGCGCGGCACAGGCCAGAAACTACTGTTTTCGAGGTCTCGGAGGGTGCCCTGGGAAGAGGCGCATTTAGGATTCCAGGAGTGGTAGCACCTCGAGCACGGACTTAATCTGAAGACGCGCACCGCCTTAGTTAGCTGAGCCCTACCGGTGCCAAGATTTCAATCGCGGTGCGGTGGACAGCAGCCAATCCCAGGCCAAGTGCAGGGTCCCCTGGATGGTTGTCTAGTGGTGAGCGTCTTGGACTGCTGGACCGTAGGGACGTGTGGGTGGGGTTCAAACTCTGTCAGACTCTTTGCGTTAATTGCAATGGACTTTATGGATTTGACTGGAGGTGATGTCCGGTTGGAAAAATTGTGCCGCCGGACATCCATGTCTCCATAAAAACCAAAGGATAACCAACGTTAGCCTATGGTGATATGGGGCAAAACGCTCCTCGCAACTGACAGGATATAATAGCTCCAGCGTCAGACACCACGCTGAAATCCCTACGAGACAATCAACTACAGATGTGTATCCTCAACGTTGCATCCGTCCGAATCGAGACCGGTGGTAGCTATTGGCGAACTCACCTTTATCCGAATTTGGAAAAGATTTGCCGCGCGGATTTTCCCAAATAGTTCGAGCGGGGGGTTGGAGGTCTTAGAGGATATCCTTTGCTGTAGACTCTTGTGAACTTCTTCAGCTTAGATGAGAATGGACGCTTACTACATGTAGTGCCAAGTTTATTTTTTGGTGTGAGGCTGACTGCACTCCCCATTACAGACGGAGCATATCGCTGCTGGTCCCACCCTAGAGACCAAGTCACAGTGTAGGAACACTCCAGTCGATCCTGCAGGTGGTTGCACCCAACAAATAGGGTGTAATATTTGAGGAGGAATAGGAGTCGCCGGACATGCCCACAAAGGTCAACTTTGACGGGCTGAATTTCGCAGGCATTTCGACATCTAAACGACTACTGATCTGAACAGCCCTGTCAAACGATGCCATATTAATCACCTGAGTAGGTATGCTTGTCCCACGGAGAGTCAAGCGTTTGATCAAGGAACAGCTAGAGAACGCCAACGAAAGCTTTAGAGTACAATGGAGCAAAAGTCCATGGGTCTAGAATCGGCGAATTTGCAATGAAACACAAGAAAGGGTTCCCTGGGGATCCACATTGCCGCACGTAGTGGCCCTTCTCTAGGCAGATTTCCATTATCGCTTATCGGCTTTTTGGCTAAAATCAAAGTGTAGATTTCCATTGCGCAAGCGGAAAATGGCTGCAGACCCAACCTTCGCCTCAGCTGGGGGCGTTACCGGACAACCGCATCACTCCACTTGTGCTGCTGAGAGAGAACTCTTACTGCTGTGGGCGACCATACAATCATCGCCCGATGAAATTAATAATGGCATCCCCATGGCGCTATAATGATTGAAGTCTTTAACGAACGAAGTTCACGACGATTGGAGATCATATCGATCGAAGTCTATAACGACTGAGATCTATAACGAGGAGTGATGCAGTCGTAGAGCCACAGCCACGTCATGCGGCGAATGTATAGCGAATGTTTTCTTGGTGTGAAATAGCTCCTTATTGACAATTCAATAAAGCTGATCGCGAACTTACACATTACAATGTATTTGTTTAGACCATTGTCATCAAGATCCTCGGAACGATCGGAGCTGATGCAGCGGTGTTCTTCAGTTGGGATCTGCCCTGATATGGGGAAAACTTTTCCCTGATGAGCCGTATGTATAGCTTTATATGTTGTAGAACTTACAGATATCGTGTAGCACACGTATCCCATATACTAAGTACAGCTAAGATGGCATAGGCACTTTTGGATGGGGAGGGTGTATACTACAGACATATGGAGACTAGACGCATTGGCCAAGCTTCGTTTTTAATTTATCAATTATTGTGATAGATGGCTATTTACTTTTACAAGCTCACATTCTGAAACAATATTTGTGCCGAAGAAGAGAAGGCAGAAACAGTGAGTGGATCCATTTCTATGCACAGGTTGAATTAGCAGAGTTTGCACGATTAGTTATGTTCAACAATTGGCCACCAGTTCTACTAACCGAGAATGTATGATGCTGATATGAAGGACGCCATCAACGATGTGCTAACCAGTACTGGAGGCAGTTTTCCATCTGCAGCCAGCAACTGGCGAATCGTATTTTGAGGACCTCCGTTAAACGCACAGTACAGGCCCAGTGAGCCGGAACAAGCCAGCATACACACGAACACCGCATAGTCATAATAGGTGAACCTAAATTCACCACCGAAAATCCAGCAGGCAGACAACGATTAGGAAGGATCTTACAACGAACAATTAATATGACAACTCATGTATCGATTCGATGATCAGATCTGCACAGGCTATCACTTACCAGATCTCTATCCACCTCACACTACATTAACTATATTCTCTATGTCTCTACTCATTCAATTCACCGTCATCGTTGCCGCGTTTGCAGGAGCGAAATTCGCAAAAAAATGTCATAAAAACATATCTAAACATGCATACTAAAGAGTAATATAAACCAAACGAACTTCAACAGCATTGAATGAGACAAAAGTAATAACAACAATGACAATGAAACCTAGGATTTGATTCGAGCAATTAAACGATACAAGACCTATTTCCTGACGTAAACATTCGTCACCCCTCAAGGTCCTGCTCTACCGCAGTGCTCACCTGCGAAGGAGCTCTTCTGCTGAAGGAATATTATCCGACGGCAGCATCCTTTACGATGTTGTAAACTGCTTTTTCCCGATTCGACCTTCTGAAAGTGCAACTATCATGTCATCTGTGCTTATCTTGACAAGGACGGACACGGCCACCGCATAGATCCACATGAAACACAAGGGGCGAATTGTGCTTGTGTTTTTTTTCCGTCCAAAAACCGGCAGCACTTCTCTAACTCATTGTGACACCATCACCAGTAGTCGCTGCTGTGCAAAGTTGTTCGCTGTCCACCCGATTTGAATTGGAGAGTGAATCATTGCGGTTGTGGAGGAGACGGCGGAAAGCACGGGTCATTTTGGAACAATTGCGATATGTCGAAAAAGATGATATTAATGAGTGCGTATACATGCGGGACTTCCCCCAGAGACACAACGCCGTCACAATAATAACGTAACATCATCTTGGAAATAGCCAGACAGAGATTAAGGACGATTGAGCACGCCTTAACCATCGTTTGACCTCGTAGAAAAGGACGTCACCCTATAGTGAGATTCGTCGAACGGGGAAGCGGAACAGCTCAGTAATCGTTAATCACATTTGCAGACCTCTCTCTCCCTCTCTCTCTCGCTCTCTGCCTAAGTCACAGTGCTGTGCCATATGTAATAGATAAATCGCAGTCATGAGCAATTCGGGCTAATTTTAATTAAATGTGGTTACGTGTGGCTTGCTTTCATTTCCTGATACAGCTATCCGTTTAGTGGCAGTAGTTGTAGTAGTTGTAGTATCGATTATTAAATAACGCTTACATTGTTAAGCTAGTGAGACTACAAACATTGGTCTAAATTTCTTGCATAGCTAGGCACTCGGTACCTACGTCAATTCCTCGGCAATTTTCCTGGCTGACTCATGACATTCGGTCCCTGAACGAATTGTGGGATTCCTTCTCGATTCTCAAGCGGACCGTGTTGCGTTCGTGTCATCCTATTATAGTAGCTCTGTATCCTATAATAATCACTATTACTCCTACATTAGCGTTTGGTCTAGGAACACCGTTGCGAATGATTACAAGCTCAGTTGGGTCATTGAACTTTGCATGCAATCCAGGAAGCGCATAGTATATAAGTTATCGCCAGACGTAATAGGGATTGAATCGATTGATGAGCTTTCTTCTGCGATCTGTGTGGAAATGTGCGAGTTCACCTTTGCAAAACGACTGAAGGCCGAATCGCTCATAACTGCGTTAGTCATTCAAATTACGCAATTTTATCTTTATGTCCGTGTCATATTCGTGAAGACGATTAGGACATTCGGCGTATACTGCCCCGTCTACGGGCCAGTTACGGGGCAGGCTTGCTTCTCCGCTGGCGTCTTAATCGTTTTTTAGATAGCGTGCGATTTTTGAAACTCTTGCAGTCGTGATTTTTTCTTTCTGGTGATAGATTAAAGTATTAGTCGAAATTTCGGTTGAATTCGTAGAATTCGTGCACACCAAAGGAAGGACTGTATCGAATAGTGGACGCATTTTTGATCATGATCTGTGATGCCAGCATCGATAGACATCGAATACCCAATGTAACCGATTTCACCTCGTTGCTCATGGCTTCATCAGGTCCACGTGCCAATTGACTTGTGCATACAATGGTGCCAAGTCATGCCCGGCTAGGGCATTTTGTATGATTCGGGTGTTATGTAACACTGACGACATCGACCATAGGTATTCGCTGGCCAAACTTGTCGGCAGCACATGACAGTTACTCACTGAAATGCATGATGTGTCACCACAAGTCGACTAGTTCTACCACTATCCTCGTCGATCGGCTGGCGACAATTGAATCACCAAGCATTCTCATTGTCTCCAATGCTGGCGCATTGTTGATGGCATTGGTAGGGGCAAGATAACGATCTACTGTCGCTATCGGTGCATGTGAATCAGCCGGTACTGTTCTGATAAGCGAGTTATGTCATTTTGTTATAGCATATGCACGGTGGCAGAGATGGGCCGACCGCACAAGGCCGGCTACTGATCACAAATCGGAGGGACGCACAGAGAGAGATGTAGTTTTGAAGTATCCCGAATGCAGATAACCAGTACGATTTTCCTTCAGGTAGACGCTTACAATTTGAGTAACATCGTGGTGTATTTTCAGTAGCGATGAAGGGGTAGCTGTCTTGTTTGAGACAAGTTTGATAGAGTGTGAAAATAACATACGATTGGCGAGCACTGATCTGACAAACGGACCTAGACAGGGCCTGCAGCGATAGAGGAGGGTCCGCGAAGAAAAAAACCTATTCGGAAAGGGTTCGCGTGTTGGAACTGTTCTGAAGAGTCGGCCAAATTATTAGAGGACTAGAGGATACGTGAAGAGAATTAGATTCAAACCAAACGAGGCACTGCCGTGGACCATAAAAGAATTCATGAGATGTAACGCATCTCATATATATGAAGGTTGTTGAAGATAAATTTATTCAACTTCAGGCCGTACTATGTTATCGGTGTGGTAGAGAAATGCCCTGTATCGCCAGTATCGCCAATTTGTAGAAATTTTCTCTCTGTCTAATATTTCACTCACATTGGATCAGTGATATAGTTCCTATAATTTTTTAAATAAAAAGAGTTATTGAAAAGGCCGAAAACCGTTTTAGGCGAGCCCGAAGTTCGTCGACCAAGCACCGTCAAACTTCACAAGGAAACAATCCAAGTTCCTAGGCTATCCCGAAGTACAGTGAAAAACGTTTGAAATACATTTTACTCTCGAAGGCATCAGTGTCTTCTATGCCTCCTGGATATCTTTATGTAAAAGTTGCATATGCGTTCCTAATTATCCCATTGGATCATTAATGACACATTTACACGTTAATTCAGCCCTATTAAAACCGTAGTCGACCTTACCTTGATCAAAGTGCCGTTCGATGTCAAGTTCTTGTCTTGTTCCAGAGCAAGTATACAATCTACATTCGATCACAAAAGAACCAATAACGTATCATAAAATACCGGGTATCTCTGTACTCGGCTGTGCTGTACGGTCGTCCTGTTGATGAGGGGAGAGTTCCCGGTACACTGTCTATCAGGCAGGGCCTTCGCAAAGCTATGAGACTCGTCAGCACCGGCCGAGCTCGGCGTATATGTAGGTGGCCATTGCGGAACCTTTAGGACGGGAGACTGGATTGTGGCTCAGGAGCGGTCTGCTCGCCTGACGGCTTCGGTAGGCATCTTGTATTGTCTGTGTCAGGTTCACCGGCAACCGATGTAAGTATGACGGTGGTACCTGCAGATTAGGTGAGAACTACGGTATGGTACCAGAAACGTTGGTGAGGGCCCAGAGGAAATTGCACGTGATCAGACCCATATGAACACGTTCGGATCCATCCGGGACGGGACGTACACGTCACGATATTTCCAATCAGGGCTGGATATACGTCGGCGACCTGTTTGAGTAGAGTTCGCAGAGTAGCAAATATACGCCAGTGTGCTAGTTAGCAGCACCGTTTCTGAACGCCCGGCGAGGACGGGATTGGCATAGAGGACGACCTTGAACAGGTCGTTTGACCGCAGTTACCTATATATCCAGCCTGGCAGAAACTGATGGTTGGACTAGCTCGACGCTGTTGGTCCTTTTATCTATTCATCCATCCATCCGGTGTCCTTGACTCCAATGGTTACGTCCATTGACAACCGCTGACAAACCACTCGAAGTGTGATCATGACGCCGTCCATCATAAAGTCGAAGAGAGGATCGTCACTTGTTTTACGGTCCCATTCAATTCCACGTCTAGTGGTGTTTTTTATGGCTGGCCTGATTGATAGGTGAACCGAAGTCAAAGTTACAGAAGCCGGGGGGAGGGGCCATGAGAGGGGAGGATGGACGAAGTAATTGCTGCAAAGGGACACCAAGTTCACACGTGTACACGTTCTAACATCAGGCTGAATGAACCTCCGTGCGTATTCCATTCAATTAGTGAGCTGAACAGACGTATGTCCTTGTCCTGGAGATAGCTAATACCATGGGTTCACTGGCAGGCTATGTGCATCCGGATGTATGATGTCAGTATGTGTGGCTTTGTATCAATGTGAACATTTGCCGGATGTGGGTGTCGCCGCAGTAAACTGACGTCATAATATTGGCGTCTGTGCATATATACGTATGTATGATCTGGCAAAAAATCGATGAATGGCACAATTAGCCTAATCGAATAAGGCTCACGTGGAGCTACTCTCAGTGCGGTAATCTATAATATGATGCAGTAAAGCTGTATCGTACCATTACAACTACTAGAGGCAGAACAGATATTGGCCGGTATTGAAATGGCTTTGTGAGCCTTGCACGCAGGCCCCGTCTCTGGTCCGCAAACATTCATGCTATTCAAGCAGTAATCTTCTCGTTTGTTTCAATAGAACTTCTTCAGAATTTATTCACACTTATTCATTATTTTCCATAGTTATTTTATTTTACATCGTTCAGCATGAAAAAGGGCACACTTAAATATTACACTTGTTTTTCGTTCCGACCTGGAAAAATGTTCTTGGCCCAAGCCTATCTCAGTTCCAAACTCTTGGTGACATTTTGCCGCCATCGCCGCATGTAATTACATTTCCAATGTAACTTTAATAAATCATATTTGATTTTTTTCTTATCACAGTTTTGTCGGGGCTTATTTTTGATCCATGGGCGAAATCAGCTACCTGGACAATTTCCTGTGACAACGTGATAGGCTGCCTCTGGAACGACGATTGAATTGACGCTCTCTAACAATCGTATGCTAAGAGTCTGTTGATAAATCCAGCCAATTTGCTGGCACTTGTCAGGATCCCTGGAAAAATATGCCTACCCAAGTCGAGGGTATTGCTGTATGCAGACCGGGAACAAGGAAGATTATCATATTGATTTTTCTATCTAGTCTATTATAGAAGTGGGTGATAATTGTACCCGCCGCAGGTGAAATACATCTGAGAACACCTTCGTCTATATTACATTCTTAATCAAATATTTAGAACAAGGAGGTGCCCAAAATAGAAATTGCGTTGCCCCTTTAGATATCTAAGGAAAATCTTTGCTTTAAAATTTCCGTTGCACGGGGTTCACCTGTAGCGGATGCTAACCTTTCTCCTAATATTTGAAGAAAGTTTAATAATTGTATCCCCGGTCACCCCAATGTTTCGAAGACTACACGTCTAAAGTAGTGGTCATTCATTAAAAAGACGTATTTTCTGTTCTTGGCTTGTTCGACTGTATTGACTGCATGACCCGGCTGTGTTTCTCCGCGAGTGACATAAGAAAGTGCTAAAGTATCAGCCAGTATCAGTGCAATACCAAACCAGAATTTTACCTCTGGAAAAAGGGGGACTAACGACATGACATCAGGACGCTTCCCGTCAGGGCGACAAATACCTGCTGGTTCACGAATGCAATGAGTCGGCCACTTGTATAATTGACTGGATAAACATAGATGTGGAGCGAAGAGCTCTAGCCAAAGTCTCGTTTAATAGAGAGTGTTTCGAATCAACATTGAATGACATGTTAAATGTGTACCGGTATCCAGAACAATCAAAATTCTGATGGATTCGAAGTGCTTTCGTGAAAGCTCGCCGGATGTCCGATGTCAACACCTACAATCTGTCATGCCGTTTGTGGCCTGACAGAAATGTGAAGGTTACACCCAGCTTGGAGTATCAATGTTGTTCATTGAGGGAACAATGAAGTTAACGTAGTTATCCTCTACTGTGGCTCTCATTGTCGTTAATGTTCCTATATCTATCAAGTGGATCTAATTAGATCGCAGCAAGATTATATATGTATATTAGAGTCGTTACGCGATGTCACTGCGAGAGTGCTTCCTCACTTGCGCTGCTCGGCACCTCGCGCCTTGTTCCAATAGACAGATTGATAGTCAAGATACTGATCCTGCAAATACTATCACAGGAGACACTGTTTAAGGAAGCATAATACATTTATCATACACAAGTATATTTATATATATATATATATATATATATATATATATATATTTATATTTATTCATTTCAAACACCTGGGTAGATATTGCTATGGCATCTCCTAGGTTCTCTAGCGGCCACTGGGTGGCCCAGAAACGGCGTCCACTGATGGGGCCTCTGTATACTCTGCATAGACAAAGATTCAGCAAAGCAAGAGTCTTCCTATTCAAGGGGCATTCCGTTTTACAAACTAGCGCCGCATTCGACGTTGTGGCTCGCAATATGCGTTATCATTCGAAACAAAGACACATCGCCTCTGATTGGGACTGTAACGAATCGATCTCATTTACTTGATCGGCGCATCTCCATTCTGCTATATGGCGATTTGAACACATGACTCGGTCAACCAAATAGTTCGAGGATGTACAACCTTGAATGATCGGTCTTGAGCAATTTCCAGTTACGCACATTCGAAAATCGACCAGGCGACTCGCTCATTGAGATCTTCTCCACCGATCTGCCTGCGAATAAAAATCAAAATCTAATGATGGCAAAGTTCGTTATAAAGGTGAAGAATATCACTGGCATATTTCCAGGTGGAGACAGAATTGCATGCAACTCGTCTACATTTAGGTAGACCTTAGCATCTTCTACGGTTCGACCCAAGAAACAACGTGGGAGACCGTGGTCTCATCGCACGGGTAGAATCGATAGACATGGATAGATTCTTGAAGAGCTAATTTCAGCGGACAATAACCGCAGGATAGACCAATTACTCTGAGATCCAGAGAGAATGGCTCGCTGGCGCAGGCCTCGAGATACCTAAACCGCAAGGTCCTCGGACACCCCCATTCAATATTTCCGGCTCACGCTGGCTGCTGATGGCACAATTTCTCATGAACGGCGGTACAATCCCTCGGCTATTATTGGCAAACATGTGGCCGGCACTCCGTTGAAATAGAGCTCGTGGCCACGACCTCTGGCCCCGAAAGAAAAGGGAAGTCGCTAAGACTTCCCGGCTGGCCCAAAGGCATGGTAAAGACGAGTTGCCATCTGCCGGCTGCAGTATCTGAGGTTCGTTGATAGTGTTCCAGAGGAGCAGGATGACTTTCGTACAAACCATGGATCGATCCTAGTGGAGACCATCCAGCGTGTCCTTGACAGGCCAGGGCAGCGTCTCTATGTGGAACTCATCACTTACGTTCGGCGTTTGACATGACGTTGAAGGATGTTGCTCTTTTTAAGTTAGCGTGTGCCGTCCAATGTCATCAACATGTTAAGGGACATAAGCGAATAACCTAATCGTCGTGCATGAGAGCGTCGTTCAGGTTGATCCCCTTAGCGAAACCATGGGCGTAGCCCAAAATGATAACCTCAGCCAACTTCTGCTCTTTGTAATGGTTACTAACCCGCCAAATGGAATTAAGAAGCGGAACTCCCAAGTCGATGTACTCCTGTAGACGGACGACTTCGCGCTATTCAGCAGAGGCTGCCGCCACCTTCAGCAGGAATGGCCACTTTCCGGGGTTAAGTTCGTAGAGTTGGCCCTGAGGTGAACCTGCAAAATACCGAGGCGATATAGTTTCGTTGGAACGGCCTCTCGCTCCGGCAGACCCGGTACGACCGTGCTAACTCTTTCGTTTAAATGGGGATAATACTTTTTTTTGAGTGGAGGAAATTTTCTTCAAACGCACGGACACCACCAGAGACATTCCAATGTCCATGAAAGTGGGCCGATCCAGTGCAGGACAGTTGACGTGGATAACAAAACGCCTCTGCCTGCTAAAACCGTCCTCTGCTGAGAATGCATCTCTTCCCTAGAGTCAGCACGCTTGGCATTACTTCGATCTCGTAGAAGGAAGATCTCTGGGGAAGGTATGTACTGCTCCGGCTAGTTTTCTATAGCCGGGTGCCGTAATCTCCTATGACTACTGTGGCTTCCGCGTTGGGGTCCTGCCCGGGAACGCTCGGTCACCTAATCCCCGGCCCGTAGCGGAGAGATGCGCGGGGAGATACCGGTGAAGGAAGAGGCCCGGGGTAACAGGCCGGCCCATGTACCCAAGAGGTATTGGCTGCTCGGTCCAAGTGGCGATAATACTGATATCCAACGGCTGATCATTCGGAGAACACGTAATACAAAGGACCCGAAAGACACTGGTGGCTGCCACAACGACGACCGAAAAGCTGGCCAAGCTCTGATTAAGAACAGCTCTCTGTGCGCCATTTGAGGTGCACTAATGTAGAAACTTTTGACGGTGAAGCAGCTTAATGATCTCCGTCGTGCGGAGTCTCCCTAAAGTTACCTAGGGTTACGCGCTTACTTCGCCTTTCATCTAGGAATAGGCCAGTGTGTCTTCTCCGAAAGAAAGCCACTACACGTTGAACAACTAAGACACATGAGTTTGAGCAGAAAATCAAAGACGTATGCCGAGCGTTCTACAAAACGGGCGCAATGAATAATACATGAAGTGGCCGGAGAAACCGACATGCTGTAACTCAATATACGATCCGCGTTTTTCACCACGACCACTGTGAGACGCCTGGCTACCCGAAGTCTGGAGACAGATAAATCTCTACATGAAAACCATATAGACAAGGACCATGCAGGATTTAGCAGATATCCGGAGTCGCGTATCTTAGCGCCGTCATGCGTTTGCTTAGTGTAGCTGTATCGACATTATTTGAAGAGCACAAATTCAAGACGGGAGTGGTGGGACAAAGCCTCGACTAATACACAAGAAAATAGAGGAAAGTGATGTGAATATATAAATAATATATGTTATTTTTAATTGATTTAAGGAGCCCGCGGTTTTATCCCATGATACCGTTTTTGCCCGGTGGTTCGATCCATTCTTGTTCAGGCACACACCAACTCAAACTGAATCGTAGTTTGGAAATCGAGCGGTTCAGTTTCCCTACCCGGTTGAAAATGGCCCTGTGATCGAGTGACAAAATCCAGTTCTCCCACCTGAATATCACAGAGTGCTTCTTTGACTGTTGCCTCGTCTCTGTTCCTTCCATTCGCCCGGTCCTCCCGTTTCTAGCGACCCTTTGCGCAACTCATACGATATCGATTGCAAACGACATCAATCCCCTATTCGATCTCAGTTCACAAGAAGGACGTCGATAAAGAAAAGGCGAAAGCCTGATTTAAAAACGGAATATCCAACTGATCGTCGAAATCGAAAATCACTGCATACCCTGATGGTGCTCTATAAGCCCACGCAAAAATCAGCGTGGAAGAACGCTCAACGAGGATAATGGGTGTGGCTATACAAAAAATAAGATAGCAAGTGTTAGCTGGTCGACAGTAGACAGATTACACGGGTTGACCCGTTTTTATACGTTCCTACAGAGAACTAGCACACAAATATGGTAGAAGTGCAATCTGCAGCATGATGTAGCGCGGATTTAGTCAGACAATATGAAAGTATGAAGAAGAAGTCCTCAGTCAATGCAGCAGCTTTTGCGGAAAACTCGACAATATCAAATGGATAGGATGCACTTGAGTGTGCACGATCACAAAATATAGTATCGTAATAGAATTGATAAAACAATATTGTATCTGTGGAACAGTGAGGTATATATACGTACGAATAAAATTATCCGTCAGGTCTCATTTCGTAGAAGTGATGGTCCTTAGACACCGATTAGACAGCCGACTCCAGGGAAGAGATCGACTCTCAGCAGAGGATTGTTTTAGCAGGTAGAGGTGTTTTGTCATCGACCTCAACCCTACACTGGATCGGCCCACTTTAATGGAGATTCGAATGTCTCTGGTGATGTCCGTGCGTTGGAAGGAGGCTTTCCCCTTTCAAAAAAAACATGACGATCCAAGCTAGAAACTCAGAAATATGTACAATACAAATTTGTTAACACAACGACCGTTGTATGATTCTGCTGTGCTGCAATTCCGTATGGCAGAACTACCCTTATACGAATTATCATCGTGATCGCCCTATTAGTTATTGTTGCTATTGACGTAAATGAATGAATGGTTCTTATTAATATTATTAATATTATCATATTACTACTGTATGCCTGCTGCTTGCTATCAGATATGTCTGACTGCCCAGCCAGTGACGTTGTATTGACATGAAAGACAGAAGAGGAATGACTCTTTTACGACGAAGTGACACTAATTCTAGCCGGATAGGAGATCCGGTTTGCGGTTGCCAACTCGACAGCGAATCGTCACCTCAACACGCAGCACATGTACTTGCAGCTTCGGGCCTAAAGCTATGAGCACTAAAATGTACTAGCCGGCCAGATCGCGCGTGGATAGATCCGCCCTAGGGTGTCAGCATAATTAGCTACTGCTATCACAACTGGTCACACTGACATTACTACCGTCTATGATCAGGCTTTTGTTGTCTGTAGCCATTTCGCCAGTCTCGCAGGCAGGCGTGTAGGCAACGTGTAATTCTTGGCATCGGCTATTATCTGCAATGCTGCGGATCGTTCATCGAACATAGCAACGTCAACATCTGTATTTATATATATACATATATATATATATATATCAGGCTAATTGCATATTCTCGACGTCAGTAGGTATATGTATAGGTAGACACCACTACATATTATTGTTTTAATTTATTAGTTTAATCAAGAATGCCTATAGAGCATAAATAGGCTAGAACATATTTCGAATCACAGCTTCATCTCCTGCCGTGACCTTATCAAGGAGTGGATTTCTCGTGGGGAAAGACAAGTTTCTTGTGGTAAACACCATATGGATAAGTGGTATGACCAGGCCATCCATGAACGAACATAATTTATTCTGATAAAGCACTCCCTCCTTCCTGGAAGTATTGTTACCCACAGGAGCGTCTCTGTGCAAATACCTTGCTCTCTCCCCAGCCCCATTTTTTTAGAATTGATGTCGCCCGACCACAACGTGTCAAAATAATAGGGATTCGCTACGCTCAGTCAAGCTTCGCCATTGCACAATACGTGGAAATGGCTTAAAACATGTCGTTTACAGCAGAGCGCATAGGATCACTTCGAGGGGCCCAACGGCCTTGCCCTCAACCCCACGAAGTGCGAGATCTTCTCTTTGGACGCGCAGCCCGACCTCCAGCGGTCGCTCCCAGGATGCCGTCTCACTCAGAGGACGTCCCTCGAGTTCGTCGGCTCCCCTCTTACGGACGAGGCCATCCGGCCGCTATTGGACCGTTGCCTCGAGAGGACTGCCGTGATGCTCGACCGACTGCCCCTGTTATCGGCTCACCAGGGGCTGTTCCTCCTTCGGTCCTATTTCTCGGCGGCACGCATGCAGCACTTGCTTAGGACATGCCCGGCCGGCACTGAGGCTTCAGCCCTTCATGAGTATGACGACTTGGTGTTGGACGCCCTGACCACGATCCTAAACCTCCAGCTTCCCCCGGAAGCGGCGTCGCAGGCTACGCTTCCGGTTCGCTTCGGTGGCTTCGGCATCCTCAGTGTACGCCGCTTGGCTGACGTTTGCTACGCAGCGTCGCTTACGGTGGTCGCCAACATGGTTGCTACAGTCCTCCCCCCCGAAGCTCTCGCCCACTTCTCCGCTTCCCGTGAGGCTGCCCTTGACCAGACGGGCGTCCGCGCCCGGGTCCCTCAGGACAAACAGAGCAAGCAGCGGGTATGGTGCGATGCCCTGCACAAGGAGCTGCGGGACTCCCTCCTGGCCTCAGCGCCACACGTTGCTGACCAAGCTCGCCTCCGGGTTGTCGACAGGCCTGGGGCGGGGGCGTGGCTCCACTCGCTGCCCTCCTCCTCCCTTGGAAATGCTCTCAACGATCTCTCCCTCCGCTTCTGTGTGGGCCTCCGCCTCGGGGCCCATGTAGTTACGGCCCACAGCTGCGAGCGTTGCGGGGACCCCGTCGCAACGAATGGCCACCACGGACTCTCGTGCGAACGCAGCGCCGGTCGCCATCCACGACACACGATGCTTAATGACGCGCTCGTGAGGGCCCTCCACTCCGCCGGTATCCCTTGCACAAGGGAGCCGCAGAACCTCGACACCTCTGACGGGCGCCGCCCTGACGGCCTCACCCTTATCCCCTTCCACCGAGGCCAGCACCTTGTTTGGGACGGCACGGTGGTTGACACTCTAGCACCTTCTTATGTCAACCACTGTGCAACCACCCCCGGTTATGTGGTAGCGCGTGCGGAGCGGGCCAAGTTAAGGAAGTACGCCGCACTCCAAGCAACCCACCTTTTTTCCCCCCTTGCTTCTGAGACCTTGGGCGGGCACGGCCCTCTCACTGCGAACTTCCTCGAAGGGGTCTACCATTGGTTGATTCGCGCCACCGGAGACAAGCGCGCAGGTTCTTTCCTTCTGCAGCGCCTGTCCCTCGCTGTGCAGAGGGCCAATGCCATCGCCTTCCTCGGGACATTGTCGACCTCAGCCCCCCCCCGCCCCCATAATCCCTAGAAATAATTCCTAACTACTGTATGTTTGAATAAATATATTACTTCAATCTTTCTTAGTGCAATAATGATTAACATCACTTCGAAGTATTATGCATGTCCGATGACGCCACCTCTCAAACAAACCGCCGATGTTCGCATCGAGACGATACGAATCGATGCCCCTGCCCTATCTCATCGGCTATTGCTCCTCGTAACTCGAATATTGGGCCTCACCCACGATCAGTACACAGATCACCGCGTTTCGTGGTGAATCTGAACTGTTTTAATCTGAACAGGAATAATATGAATGCAGACAAATATCAAATGAACAGCGAGACAAGATGTGCAACTGAATAAGCTTATGTTCTTTGTTATTGGAGCTGCACGAAATAGATCAACCGCGTACAAACTGTTCGTCACTGTACAAAGCGAAATATAATATAAGGGTCATCAGCACCGTCGGAGGCCCATAAGCATTTCTGCTTTTTCCAACGCATATATTCCTGCCGAACTCGTTCTCGAGTATCTGGAGAACTGTGTCGATATCAAGGGAGAAACAGACGGAATGCTGCAAGTTCTTCGGACTGCTCGTGTCTCTTGTTCTTAAGTTTACTTCGTGAAATTCGCCTCGGGTCGCCATCACTATGATGAGTACAGTCTCAGGGTGGCTGTAGCTCATAGGACTAATCAACGAGCGCTTCTTTTTTTTCTTCGAGAAGAGGAAATTTTCATTAAACGCACGGACACCACGAGAGACATCCCAATCTCAACGAGCACTTTTGCCGCTGTCCAAGTGGACATAAGCAATGTGCTGGATAAAAAAGAAATATTGTGGGTAGGCAAAAACGCAATAGTGATATTTGTTATTGGTATTATCTTGAATTCAATTTAGATCTCTACATAACGTGACCTCTAAGCTTCTGTCTGCTGGTGCCGCTGTCACTTATTCATGATTACTCAGTAATTCGAACTGTATATATATAAGGTCCATGGGCCAGTGAGTGTTTCGAGTTATGATCAGGACTGACTGTTTGTATCGCCGATCGATCGACCCATATTTCGTATGGAAGCGTCTTGATCTTTATCAACATCTGGTACAGAGTTTTTCATCGTCGTTTTCTCCATCGTTTAGCGACACTCCTCACGGTCGATGTGTGCATATGCGCATGGTAGCACGGTAGACTGTCTGGAGTGGGCTTTACGCTTGGCATTACTTCGATTTCCAGGGAAGGTGTGCACTGCTCCGGCTTGAGTTCTATAGCCGGGTGCCTTAGTCTCCTACGACTAGTTTGGCTCCCGTGACCAAACCAGTAGCTGAGCCGTCCATTCGGCACATTTGGAACCATTGTCAAGAGGCAACCAATGCGGCGTGTATGGAACATATGAGTCACTAGTGACAACACACCTAGTAATTGTAACGTATACCGAAATATTTGAAGAATGGTGCCATACCGATCAATGCAATAATGGCCCTGCCCGAACAATTGTGGCTATAAACAACTAAAGAATTGACGTACAATCGACAATCATACGAAGCTTCCTCAACGTACGAAACCTACTGATCTATGTGTTTCGCGTGAAATAATGCTGCATCCAAAATCATGTTTAGCCATCAACCTTCCACAAGATATAGCCCTTTCGTGAAAAGTGTGAGACTAACAACTTTGATGGTAAACCCTGCTTGAATTGGGGTTTTTTTTGCAGAGTGGTAGACCTCGATGGCTATTTTGCGCGGTGGCCTCGTTCGAAAAAGTATGCGGAATTGATAGACTAACATCTCATTAAGCCAAGAAGCCCGGCCGCTTAGTTCTATTGTAGAATGGATTTATATAATCGATACGAACATGATCGATTCACTAACAATAGAGCCAACTAAACGGTTATGAAAGCACTCACGATTTTATTGATCGGCGAATTTTGCAATTACAAGGACAAGAACAGGTGCCTCATAAGGCCATTAAGCTTCCTTAATGCTGCATTCACAACGATACGAGTTGTTCACAGTGAAATAGGCTCTGAGCAGCCAACCATTTCACGACGGGTGGTGTTCCTACCGTGCGGTACAATGCGGAGATCATGCGGTGACGCTTCATGAAAAAAAACTTAGCCATCTCTTGTGCTGCCAACAGAAGAGTCGGCCCAACTCCAGACCTACAGAGCAAATTCAGTCTTTCACATTCGGTGAATGATACAGCTTAAACGTCAATTTAATTTCCATCTCAAGGATGGCGGTTGACGTGCTAACGTCCGTATCACGACACATTCTCATAGTCGCGTCTAGTAGCAGCAGCAGCAGAAGAGACGGGACCAACAGCATGAATAATGGTTCGACAAAGAAACTTGTGCACTTTTTCGTTCTGTCAGCGGTTGCCAATTGGATTTTTCTGTGTGTCGCCCAAGTAGCCTCCAGTGGCCTCGGGGCCCGTATCTACCTGCAGTACTTTATGGCGGTGTACGATGCGGCCCACGTTGTCATCGTATTTATATTGTGCTGTCGAATTTCAACGTTACGACGGCCACTTCGACCTGAGATCATTCGATGGGCGAATGCTCACACCGTTGTGCAATTCGCCTTGTTAGCTCTGTCTACGGGACTTACCAGCTATTTCCTTATCCCAGGAGTGTTGACCGGTTCCGACTCGCTTGTGTGGAATTACTATATGCTATTTTCCGATATCGTCTGTTATGGTGCTGTCATTCGAGGGATAGTGTCCATTACGTATCTAAGGATTGCTGCACTAATGCATTGTGCAGCACGCGATATCGAAGATGAGGTAACTGCCAAGGTGAACTCAGGCTGTACGGCGGCGGAGGTGTGCCGTCGAACGACACGAATCTGTACGGATTTTACGTCCGAATTATCACTGATCCTCACGCTGATTCATGTCGAGTATTTCGTCCGACTCATAACGGAAATCCCAGTGGAGCTCCTAAACAACTCTGAGTCCAATACGTACGATGCCGTCGTGATTGTGCATATCAGCATGAATCTGCACGCCTTTCTGATCGTGGTTTCTGGGGCGGATGCTGTCCACCGGAGTGGCATGGGACTTCGGCGAGTTCTCCGAAGAATTCTGGACAAACGCTGTCGCTCGATTGAGCTGTACCTCCGAAGTGAGCAAGGGATCATGATTGGCTCCAGTTCGCTATCGTGGAGAACGTGTTGCGCCTTCATTGGCCTCGCCTGGACATTCGGGTTCATGGTTTTCGAGGGCTTCGTGATCAACTCGAGGGCAGCAAATAGCAATTGTAGGTGTGCCAACTAATTGGGCTAATTAGTGGTGCGGTTTATCGATGCACAGGTCGAATGGCCTCAGCGACCCGGTCACGGCGCTAGAAATCAACAAAATGCCATTGCTCTATTTAATCATCACTCGTGAATGGGCAGCGCAGCTAATCTAGTTGAGGGAATGATGTTGTTGGAGCTCATATTAGCCATTATGAAAATTGTTGAACGTTCAGAACGTAGAGTCCCCAACATAGGCACGAGGTTACAAAGAAAGCAGGAGCCGACCCGATTTCTCGATGATCGATGCAACCACCAAAGTAGCTGCTCTCGAAGCGATGTGTAGCGGTTTTTCTCTGAGAGCTAGAGGGTGGGTGGAAGCCGGGTTTAGTGAATGGGTTTGTAAGTCCCTAATTTCATTGGCACTAATTACATTAGTCACGTTGAAATTACGCATGTGCATCATGCACAATTCCATAATTGTCGACATTACATAACCATAGGCATTACTGAAACGTTACCCGGGTACATTTCACAGTGGGGTTCGACAACTTTACTCGAATGTAGAGAAGATGGAGACTATGGCAGAGGCTTGGCTCTAATTACAAAGTTCCATATAACTTTATGATTAGAGCGCGGAGAGAGAAGGCAGCTGTTCAATCAGTGGTCAATTCAACCAAGAAGCGGCCTCCAAGCCTTGCCACATCGATGCCCGCCAGGGACGGCTATCCAACGTGTGTACAGTCGACCGCAGCCATAGCATCGTGCAGACGGAGCACCGCCAGTTCGTCCATGAACTTTCCCACCTTCGGCCACAGCTGCCGTCGCCGCAGCTACCGCCCTCGACTCCTCGCGAACTGCGTCGTTCAGCTCGCCGAGATGCTCGAACGTCGCCATCAGAATTCCCTCGCAACGAAAACGAACGACTGATCTCAGCCGGGGATTGAGTGTAACGGTCGGTCGACACTCTCATCAACGCCACAACGAATCGAAATTTGATATCTCGAAAAAACAGAAATTCATCAACCCGATTCAATCCCATACTGCTTCTCAGAGCGTTACAGCTCGCCGCCGAGAACAGACGACGAACGGAGTCGCAACCTCGTTTGGTTCTATTCAAAACTCCTAACTGGCTCCTTTTTGGGATATGTCCTTTGCTGACGTCGGACGTTTGTGGGCCTCGTTGTAGGCGACTAAACGAAATCTGGCGAGCCGAGTTTTAAGCCTTTTGTAGTGTTTCGAATAATAACAACTCTGCTGCTGCTGCTACAGTATCATATCTATTCCCATATGCCACGCTGGAGTCGAATCTGAGACCCCTACGGACTGTATGGAAAGACGTTCGATATGTAGAACGTTTTTGTTTACCTACTGTTCGAATCGAGGTGCTGGCGATTTGAATAGACTCAAAATAGCAGAATCATCTCGTTTACGGACTGCCTGGTCGGTCTCAAAAAATTACCTCAGCTCAGCATTTGTACTTTTTTTGCTAAATCTGACCGTCCACTTGAAATACGACGGTAAGTTTAGTTACAAAATAAAAATTCACTATATATATAAATATATATATATATATATATATATATATATACATATGTATATCTTATGAAGTTAAGACCCATTGGTAAATCCTGCGAACATAGAATTGAGTAGTGGGACTACAATTCCACGATTTTCCGGGCAAACCGAAAGACTGCCTTGAACGTGTAGATCGCTGAACGAAATTCGTCATCGGCAATGTCACGGAAACGCCAAACGAGATGGCCAAAAGCCGCCTGGATAACTTTGCCACGAAAACCGGCTTTAAAAAGTCCAGAAATATTGGATATTCGACAACACGTAGAATCCGAGAACCTGAATCAAATATAGAAAATGTTTGACGACCTATTTAAACTGCTTCTGCCGACGCAAGTGAGGAGACAGAAATGCGCAAGGTCCCGCTGACCCATCGCGGGGTCACCACCAGGACGCTCATAGCCGGTAAAGTTCAGTCAGACGCAATTTCAGACTGTTTTCTCTCAACGCCGTTTTAAGGTCCTTGAAGGGACGAAAGCGATAGCGCAGGTGGCACAACCAACTACCCCCTCCCACGTCTCCAAAGTTTGGGTAGACGGCCCAACGCGGCGTGCTTCACAAGCCCGCTGCAGGGGAATGGATTGTGATATTGAGCTGACAGCTACAGGTAGCTGGTGCACGCATTGGTACTACCATGAAGACACAATATAATAATAATAATAATAATAATAATAATAATAATAATAATAATAATAATAATAATAATAATAATAATAATAATAATAATAAAAGAAAAGAAATATTTTTATGATCATCTCGACATCCGGGTAACTGTCTGTGAGGATTCAGTTCATATCATATTATAGATCTATACGTACATATAAATCCGACAGTGTCCAAGACCGAACTGCCATTACTCGAACACGAATGGCCTTTGTATAAGGACGGGTGTTTTTTAGTCGGACGCGATCTGTAGTGTGGGATCTCCGGGGATGGATCGACTATTTGGGTCGATCTTTGCCCAAAAATCGATTCGAAAAATATTCAAAATAATCTATATTTGTGAGTTTTGTATGATGTAAAAACATTATCTAATAAAGAGCTGCTAAATCGTTACACGTACGAAATGTTATGTTAAGATTAGAGTTAGGTTGGATTTGGGTTACGCTAAAGTATGAGAAATCTCGAAGTAAGATTCATCGCCAAATAGACTCAAAATGTCGGGAGAGACGCTATGTTCGGTCTTATACAATGCATAAAAACCCACTAACAAGTATATATATATATATATATATATTGACTCGATTTGGCGATTTATTTTATATTGTATATATATATAACAATACACAATCTGATACTCTCAACGCAAAGTATATCGGCTAATTCAAATCACATCACGTAACTTGTATACTGACGTGGGTTAAGCAATTTATAATAGATAACAATGCTTGACTTAGTATTTAAGCATGATTTGTTTGTCCCCTCTTGAGTATCATACGACGAAATGCAAGTCTTTGAATCGAGACAGCACGTAAATGTTTGTGGGTTTGAACAACAGCGACTTTCGTATCGTATTCCCTAAGGTTTAGGGACAATACTAAGCCTTTCTATGAGGCATATCGATCGAACTTAAACACACGAGCGGGCTTAGCTGTACAACAGAATAGTAGATTTTTATTATTAGCAAATCTGGTTGTTTCAGAAGCGTAATATAACAATTGTTGAAATCAGCCTTATCTCACTGTTCAAGACAGAATATACACGTTTAATATTCTCATTTCATAGAATGTCTATTTCCAAATATTTTTCTGTTTGTTCGCATAAGCATATATACAACATAGTTGTCACGCGATTGTAACTGCAGAGGGTTCTCTCGTCGTTTCCGGACTAAAGTTACAATATTAAAACTAAAGAAACAATTTAGCATTAAACCCTGCAGCTGAATATGAAAAATATTTAGCCTTTACAACGTCTACTCGATTTTTGTTGAAACGCATCTGGATAGGCCATCCCTGCATTGTCCCACAGGATGGACGCTTTCTCCATGGACGAATCGCCTAACTGCCTTTATCTCCGGGTCCTCTTTGACGTTCGTGTAGGAATAGGCGTCCCTTCGACGTTTCCGCTACGCTAAAATTATGAATATCATAAAAAAACACGTGCACTTGAGTAAAAAATCCAATGCTACACTTATTCTATCTAAGGCGCCTTCAGCTTACCTGATTTAATCAAGAATTAATTATAACCGAAATAGGGTTTTAGCGAAATAACCGAAATAACGGGCAGAACTACAGCAACACATGTGCTATTAAATCTGATATTTGGGACAATTAACTCGTGCAGTATTTCTCATGCGGGACTCGACAGTAGCAGTGTTATAGATACATTTTTTCTGTTGAAGGAAATCTTCACTTCCGCCCTGTTGATGTTCAAAATCCTTTATCATCACTGACTAGAAGGCTAACAAGACTTTATCTCAGCGTGGATGAGTTCAACAATGAACTTCTACGATGAACCGACTGAAATATCTCAGCCGTAGCTCAAATAACCCTCAGAGACGACTAGGCTTCGTATCAGGAACACCGGGGGTCGGTAAATAGGTTACTAAATAGATAAATATAGGTAACTACGTTTATAGTCAATGATCAGCAAGCACAATACAGACTAACGGTGTATATGTATACATATACACCGTTAAAAGACGACAGGTAAACACAGAACGGTAACGAACCTTGAGTTGACGACTCACTCGTTTTTCCGTCACAACTTCGTCATCCGAATCTTGTTCTCCTTCGGAATCGCTGTCTATTAGAGTTGCAACGCGTATTTTTCGCCCCGACGTCCTCGCTGGCGTTTTTATTGCGGTTCGACGACCTGAAATTCACTCGAATGCTCTATTAAACTTGCCGAGATCAGCAGTCATGACTGCTTCTATCTATGTGATTTGATATTGTGCTCACTAGCCGAGAACTGGGACGCACTGTGTTGGATAGTAATTAACTGCAGTATCGGTTGCCGTTGTTTTTAAACATGGCTTGACTTAGTACGATGGAGAAAACAATGACGTGACGATGGAGAGATCGCGCAATGGGTGCAGCCTTTTCTTGACGATCAAGGTCCATCAAAAGGGGGCTTCCGACTGTCGTCGAGCCGGATCGGCGCCGTTACGACCTCGCCGAACAGCATTTTAAAGCGGCGTCGAAAAAAAAAGCGTCTCAAACGTCCATTATCAGACGGATCCCGTTCTACAATCGCTGGAACTTTCAAGCATTGAAGGCAGCAAAGGTTCTAATGTGTACGCATAGTACAACTTGAATGGCGGGTCCCTTGAATGGCGCGGAAAGATACAGAGCAGTTAAAGAAAAAAACGGCGGGAGCTAGGTTTGGACTCAGTACCCAGTCTCATATTTGGGAACACGTTTTATAATGTCTCTCTATTGAGAAAAAATGGCGAAGAGCTCCTTACCAGCCACAATGCGTTTAGTACAGTCCTCGTTTTTTTTTTGGATACATTACTCGTTTAATTATTTTCAAATGAGACGTACTAAACAATATTATGGTGGATACTGTTTTGTTACTACAATATTGAGGAAAATAGCAATTGGCAACGCCAAGACAAATACAGAATATGGATGGGTTCATCCCATAAGGAGTATACGTGTGTTTCGACTTACTTTTCCTCGCTAAACATATATTGCTGTAAAATGAATGTTCCATTGTCGGAATACTTTATAAGCTTCACATTTGTATCCTCCTAGATATGTACCTCACCAGAGATCATTGGACCAAATTCCCTCAACGATACTTGCCTGCGCTAGACGCAACGCTGGCTGTTTTGCGTCCTCTTGAGGACATCGTTGTCCTCTGGGAGCCGCTTGAGGCACCTGAGGCTCTCTGCGACGATACCGCGCTCTCGCGGTCATCATTGTTTTCTTTACCTTCGTCGGACATCGTACGAGCCTCATCCAGACAATTCTCGAACTCAGTCACCACCAGCTGTCAATCAGACATTGCGGAGCGTGGTGTCGTGTAAGTGCATCCAGAAGAGAAAATGAACTCGTTCGTTAGAGAGGGTTGGGGGGCATTGATCAAGCTTGCCGCACTTATTAATTTATGAAACTTCTGATACAACGCTCGTTGTTGCTCGAGGGGGCGCGACGTAACAACAGCTGTGCCAAGGAATACTGACGTCGTAAATGTGGACATGAACTTGAATTCCCATTCCATTAGCACCGGCCACGATACGCATGTGTACAATATGTCTACGATACATATAGGCTATTTGCTTTATTTCCTATGGTCTAATATACTCTAGTTAAAAAGCAACGGTATATGCATTCATCTTACGAAAGGTGCTATTATTCTATAATAGTAACAAACAAATGAGCCCGTGTTATGCTAATTATATGCTACCCGTTGAACTACTTGTGTTGAAGTGAGACCACAAAACCAACCTTGAGTTCGGCCTTCGCACCCTTGCCCGTCTGGACACAGATGTCGGTAAAAGCATCCCAAACCTCGTTGTCGATGAGCTTGTCCGCGTAGCAGGATACGTTATCGATCAGCTTTCGAAGACTGCGCTCTGTGTAGGGAATCTGCTTCAGGCAGAATGCTAAGTTTCGGTGCTGCTTATCCGTCCTGTACAATCAAACGTGATTCATGTTAAAGTCAGTTAGAGGGAAATGAGGTGCTACCTTACATAAGACGCACAACTAAGTTAAAAACAAAAAAATGTCTCCACAAATATAACAACCTATCCCTGACGCGTAGTACGAAGAATATCCTAAAGCGGGTTTATGCTATAAATTGTAATTGATATTGACGAAATTGGACGTGTAGAAACCGCGCTTGTTTTTCAAGATGTCCTCCCTGTTAGTAAAGTAATCGCTGACGCATCACGTGGCCGCTGAATATGAATTACGTATTTACAGGCACCCAAATATAATAGTATGTTGGCTGAAGGCTACCAGCGCAGTCAAGCAATTATTAACTGTTATAGTAACAAGTGCTCGAAGGTGCGAAACGGAGAATCCAGCTGACAATAGATCGATGTACTCGTCAACATATTCAGTAGTCGTACTTGGTGAACGCTGGAGTCGTTCGATACTTACGTCGTCGAACGGAAGCGGCCGCAGAGCTTTTCGACGAAGTTTTCCAATTTTTTATCTTTGCTGAGCTGCTTGAAGAGGAAGCTGGCAATCTTGTTAAAGTCGGTCTGGTCAACGCCGAACTGCTCGTCAGATAGGCGTGATATAATGTCAGGCAGAACATTGTAGAGCGAGTTGTTCTTTGTGGCAAGCTGCCGGAACAGTGATTCAGTCATATGCACGATGTCCGCATGCGAATCGAGTAGACAGCAGGCCACATCGCTGATCGTGCCCTTCACCTTGATCTGATCGTGCATGATTAAATCGGACAAGATCAGAATGCATATTCGGCGCACGTTGAATGAGCGCTCGCGTTTCAGGATCTCGTACACCTGATCGTGTGGGCAAACAAAAAATACAAAAAAAAACAAAGATAACAGTCTCAATTGTGGTTATCAGTAATTTCACAGTGAATTTGGATTTTGAATTTGGCAAACAAATCCAATGAAGCAGATTTTTAAGTCAATTTGCACCCAACAAAAACAACGTAGAAATGAAAAAGTCCTCGAAGTAAAATGAGCACCGAGACTAAGCTAACCTTCAGAACTCATCAGAGCATATCAAAGTATTGCACGAAATATTGAGGGGAACCAAAACCCGACTTATCCACCCACCTTTGCCGTCCACGGATCGAACGAGTTCGGGAACGACTTGCAAAGATCAGGAATATAGGTGACAATACATTGTCGCTGCGCTTCATCCTGTGATCGTTCGAGGATGGTGAAGATTAGCGAGATATGCTCATCGTACACCTGGTTACTAAGCAACATGAGGCTGATTAGCGACACTGTTGCTTGTTGCTGCAGTCGTGAACATGGGAATTCCTTGACGTTTTTAAGGATGTTGACGATGAACGGAAGAAAATCACCAAGAAAGTGTCCCCTAGCCATAATTTCTTTCTCCATCAGCGAAATGACGAGCTCAGCGTCGGTCTCGTCGGCGACCGCCCCTACAAGTACGCTTTGCTCCGGGTCGTCGATCATCATCATCGATGCATTCGCTGACGCATTGCGGCGAGATTCGGATAGACTTTTACGGCCCTTCTCGCGGCTACCTGCCTTCGCGCCTTTAGTTTTCTTTTTTTTCTTGACATCCTGCAGTTTGCCGTAAAAGTCGATGTCCATAAACACGTAGAGACGAGCGGCGATAGCTTGGACCATCGACAGAATTCGAGAACACTGCAGCGAGCTCTGCATGGAGGGAAACAACCAGCACAGAGATGAAATATGAGGTGATTTTTTGATAATACGATTTAAAAAGTAATTCCCATACAAGGGGTGACTTCGAATGGCTGACGTGTTCGCGAAAATAGACGTACCGATTTGTCGTGGAAGACAGCGAGGATCTTGTTAACCATATCCGAAAGGAGTTTGATAGGCTGTTTGGCTGTTTTGAAGATGAATTCAGTGGCGGCGAAGAAACTACTCGACCAGTGTACCCATTGGGTATTGGTTAAGTTGTCGACAAACGTCTTCGTGATAATACCGTAACACTCGTGATCTATATCCCACCGAAGTTCCAACTCAAGGTGGGACACAGCCATGATGCACCATCTGATCGAAGTAGCATGAGACAAATGTAAACAAACCTTGTTACGATTTCAGATGCAAAGCGGATATCCTCAGCTTCTGAGTCGCTGCTTGGGCAGCGTGAACTGAATCTCACAAATGTACAATCATGACTCTTTGTACTGTTCCCATGAACACAACATTTGAACATAATACAACACGCTTCGCTACTCCTTAGAGAAACTACATAAAAGTTCGATTTCGCTCACTGATTCACAACGGCTAAGAGTTTTCGAAATTGTTCACGAGACCGGCGGCCTTTGGGCAATCTACATCAATCATTGTATGAGCTGAAGGGCAGTGTAATCTAGGATAACAGCCACATATTTATGGCTGTATTACCATAGGAGCTATGTTTAGTATAGCCTATCCCTGGTTATAACGTCAGCTTTAACAGATGGAAAAACGTATGTTTATGATAGAGGAATAAATGGAAGGGAAATGGTTACATTAGGTAGGTCTGTTGGAGAGAAGGCAGATAAGTCCAGTGATCGGGAGAGTGATTTCAACGATTGGTCAAATAGGCAAGATAGCTCGGAAATATACGTTTTTTTATCGATAATTCAGTTAACTGTATGAGATGTGTCGCCAGAAATTGATTTATCGAATACGTGTATTAATAAAGATGTGAAGATACACCTACTTTGTGAATACCGGTTCCGACATAAGCTCCTGGATGGTCGACAGATTCGCCTGAACGATCGAAGGCTTCTTAAGGGAGCATTTGGCGATCAATAGAAGGGCAGTTACCCTGGAGGACATCTGCTCTGGTCCGAGCTTTTGCATAACGATTTCGAAGAAGACCTGTAATAAGCATCGCCAGATATTTAGTTATACATTTGCCTGTAATACGCTGCATGTATAAATACAGCTTGTATTTTAACCAACTACGATGTGTGTAGTTGGTATATTGTTGCGTGTAGTTGTATATTGCCACATCAATAATCGTCAACAGCCACAATGGTATCAGCCATAAGCTCTTAATTAAACCGGCCTCAGCGTCTCGATCCGTCAATTATAGAGGTCTCGCTAGTGGTCACTCACCATAACGACGTCACTGGGGATTTTCTTTGTAGCAACTAGGTCCGCAATTACGCGGCCCCATCGTTCCATCTCGTTTGTCGTGCAGTGCATGAAGAGACCAACGAGCTTTCTGGCGACACTCACAGAATTTTTCCGAACGTCGCTTGAATCACATGTGAGATACAGGTTTTCGAAGGCCGCCTCCACAGCTTTCTTCACCGATTCCTCTTTGTGGCCGTACAAGTGAGCCATGTTGGATATACTACGCGTACCTACGGGTACGCCGGCGGTGATTATATGCACAAAAAAGGAAATCGCCGCTAGGATATCCGAGGGTGTCTTCGATTGCAACATGAGGTTCATTTGCGGAAGCGCCGCCGAGTACACCGTCAGGTAGTGCTTAAGATGCAATAATGCAACCAGCTCCTTTTCGTGTTTCTCTAACTTTGAAAGCAGGATCTCGTGCTCGGTTTGGGTTTGCTGAAGTACAACAAACAAGTAAAGTTACAAATTGTTTTAAATAATAACAACGCGCAGTTATGTTCTTCGTAATGTGGTCACGTGGTTCGGCAGAAGGGCATGGTGTAACCCACAACGAGCCAAATCGATCTCTATATTATTCGCCAGTTAGTGGTGTTCATAATGCGTGACCCCTATCTCACGAAGATCTATTGTCCCCTTAAGTCCTAGCACGCTTGCTCTCGGACATCAAACGTCTCTGAAAATCCTAGATAAAGTATACCCTTAGGGAACAAACCAGCAAGCCATGTGCTTCTTCTTCTTCTAGTTCCGTTCCTTTGTCGATATCGATATTGTGTATCTGTTATATCTGCGATTCCATTTCATAGCCATACGTCTGCTAACAGTACAGATGCAATCAGTCGTACCTGCTCCGTTAGCTCCTGTGAGCACTCCATCTCATCATGCTCATCAAGCTTTTGGTTCCTCCCTGTCTTCTTAGGCGGCTCGCGCAGGTACACCCTCATTGCAAGTGAGAACCAATTGGTGGTCTCTTTATTCTTTCGATGGGATTTTCTGCTTCCTTTCCGAGAATTGTCACCATCGCCATCGACCTCTTCATCGCCGTCCTCATCCGACCCACAACTTTCCTCGTCGTCTTCATCAGAATCCTCTGTCGGTCCTTTCGATTGCTCGTTCTCGGCTGCAGCCTCTTCTTCGCCGCGTTCGTTGGCATTAGTTCCACTAGTTGTCTTGCCTTCGGCATCGTCCTTGGCGAACAGTGGGCATTCTTGGAACCAATAAGAACACCTCTGAACGAGCTGAATAGCTTCGGTAAATTTGTCTTCATCCAAAAGTTTCGTGACGTTGCCCAACTCCTCTTGAACGGTACCCTTGGGCCGCTCCAGATCGTTCAAGTCTTTCGGCATCGCAGGAAGGTCTGAAAATAGATTGCACAGTACGCGAAATGCATTAGAAATCACCGTACCAAATGCGTACACATACTTTCGGGCAAGTCACCTAGTCGTTGATGACTTGACTTAACAAGTATTGTATTCCGCATGAAACTTGCATTAATTAGAAAGCGCATTCCTATGCCACTCGCGATGTTATCGAATGGACGTCCTAGCTCTGAAAGTTTGGCCCGCTTGCAAACTGATATATCATGATATATGCCAATATACTTGTAGTCCTATAGATAGTGTGGGACTCATCACCCGGGTATTATAGCTCCATCGTTTGGCCACTAAGTGGCCACTGGCCTTAAGTCATGTTGTTTAGTACGCTTTATCTATTTTAATCTATGCACACATCATTTCCTGGGAAGAAAACTCTCTGCGCCAATAACTCCGCAATGGATTTATCTCCGATCACGGGTGTGCCTACCTCGGATAGAACTACTGCTAGTACGGCCATGTTCAAATCACCGTCAGGCCATTGACAGCTAAAGGTTTTATTGGTTTATTAAAGGAGCTGCAATTTTACAATGCTTAAGCTCTCTTATATGTCTTAAGGTCGTTTGTACAATGGGAAACAGCTGCCGTAGACTCACCATGTTTGCGGAAGAAGGCCATCATTTTCGCCGAAACTTCATCCCATTGGTCCGTCGTCTTCTGATTCACCCCGATTTCCTCACGAAGCTCAGCGGCAGCTGCCTGCTTTTTCTCAATAACCTCATCGAGTCTTGTCGGGTCCATTTCACTGAGAAACGTGTTATAGTCGACGTAGTCCATTAGGAATTGCACAGCCGCCTTTCGCACGGTAGCTGTCGTGTCTTGGAGCCTTCGACCTACTAGCGACACGATTTCAGGTTGTATAGCTATAGGCAGACTGTTTGACTGCAACAGTTCGCTCAGCAGCTTGAGAGCACGTGTTCGCACATGTGACGACACATCGTTGCTGTGCGACATGATTTCGTCCAGGATCTGATCTCGCGTTCGTTCCTCTTTTTCCGATAGCTGCTTCTTTGTCAAAGAACTTTTGACCTAAGGAACAAAACGAGGTGCATTTTGTTTAATGTCATTATGAGACATTCGTTGATCTACAAGTGTCTTGCAACGTCGTTACTGATTTTGTTAGCTTAAGCGGGCGAGGACTATGTACATATCAGATAAATAGATCGCCTAGAAATCAACATGATCTTTACGTCATTTATCGAAGGTAAAGGTAAAGGTTTATTGGTTTATTGAAGGAGATGCAATTTTACAATGCTTAAGCTCTCTTTTATGTCACACGGCAGGGCTCGAACCTGCAGCCTCTGGCTTCCGATAGTCAGAGACTTAGCCGTCCAAGCCGCTGCGCTGACAGTGGTGTGTTAAAGGGTGTGTTAAAGTGAGATTTCATTTACCAGTTCGCCCATGGCAGACAGTGAAGCGTTCCTCAAAGAATAGTTCGGCGAGTTAAGAAAAGCATCAATATACGCAAGGAAATTCAGCAGCTGTGGTCCAATTCGTTTGCAAAGTTGAAGCAGAAATTCCGCCGTGTTCTTGATAATGAGTGAGTCGCCCGACGATGAGTCCGAGAGCGCTGTCGATTCTCGCATGAGATCCGGCAGCAACGCCACGTACGAATGGCGGTTAACGATTTCATCAAAAACCCGCCCGAGAACTGGCACGATCTGTTCCGATGTCGAAAGTAAGGCTGGAATCTGGTACGGGCATAGAGCACCGTGTCCATAACGCGTTACGAGCAATGCGAGAAGTGTCACGCAAAGATCGCTGCATTCGCTATCTCGGCATACGGAGACAGTTCCCAGTAAGCTGTAGACCACGTTGGCAGTTGCCCCGCCTAACAGATCTGCCGCATCACCAGAGAAGACGTCCTTCAAAGGCGCCTCGAAGATTTGCAGGACCGCCTCGAGCGCTGTGATTCGTTCCGTTTCCCAGTTGGCAAAGCGGCCAATGTTTTGTGGAGCCTTCTTTCGACCTTTCTTCTGTTTCTCTGCCATGGGATCCAGCGAAACAGAATTCTTGTTGCTCTCACCGTTGATTGCTTGCATGTACTGTCCGAAGAAATACACGAGAATCGTAGTTTCAGTCGAGAGACAGCGACGTTCCTCAGGACCGGGCAATTCACCTTGAGCAACCTTGCGCAGGACCGAGTCGAGCTTGTTGACGTACTTGAAAATCAATCGCCACAAGTCGGTCAGCATGAACTCGCTTAGATCAGATATATTTCTGAAAGAGAAAAGATCTCAGTGTAAATCAAAAGGCTATCTTCACTGATGAACTCTAGCCCGACACAAAACCATGTCCATAGTTGTTGATATTTAGATCGATCAGCAATAGTCTGCTAAGGCGACTCACTGGCTCGAACAGAATGTATTCAGGGAGTTATCGCTCAACCTAACAGCTTGTCAGATGATAAACAGTCTCTAGAATATCTTGGGTTATAAAGGTAAACAGGTTCACCGGTTGACGAATCCACTGGTAACTTCACAGAAGCCTTACGATGTTCGGTAATAAGGATTTCTCTAACCACAGGCTATCTTTCAAGTTAAAGGGTACGAATGTCGACCATGTAGAATATTGATATTAATCTATCGTTTGCCACAGACCAGTATCCAACATAGCATTCTTCATTTCAAGAGCATAATAGTTGGTGCAATGTGCTGATTCAGTTTCTACATGAACGGATTGAACCATGTCGATATTGTTGCACTCGGCGTAAACTCCAAATCTCGTCGACAACACAAATTACTCTCTCTCTCTCTCTTTAACGATAACTGCCACACGGACAACCAACGCAAGCTGCTTCCAAAAAAAAATAACACAACAAGCTCCCGCTTAGCGGATATGTCTAGAGGCGGCGCACTTTATCAATTTCGCTATCCTAAAACCTAACCGTCGCGCTCTCTCTCTTTCTCTTACATGACTAATTCCACGAAAATCAATAACTTTACCCAAAAATCCGTACGCCAGTCGTAAAAGTCGTATCACGTCGAACGAGTGAGACTTCTTTCCAGCCGCAACATTGAATAGACCAGATTCAATGCAACGCATAAAATAGTTACAGGTCGTCGTCGTCGCAAAACTCCCCCAGAGTTCCGCTGAAAGTTGAATGGATACTTACATAATTGATGAGTACAGGAGGGGGACAAGTTCTGGAACATCGTCAAGTACGACGGCTTTATTCTGCCATTCCTTGTAAGCGGTTGCGATCTGTCTCGAGTCCCAGGCCTGCCGCATCATATACGACCCCATGTCTGTGGACGACATGTCCTCCAACGAGGCTGGTATAGTAAATTCCTCCATATTTTTGCCGAGCTACTCTGTCGCTATATTATCGTTTTCGTCCTGTAAGTTATCACAAGGGGCATACCGTTGGATAGCGGTTATTCATAGCTGTTAATGTGGCATACGTAATACTACACCGCCTCCGGGTGGTCTCGTACATATATATATATATATATATATTGAATCTTCGTTTGGTTTTTGTAGACATAGCTGCCACGACTTGCTTAATAATGATAATGCTGTGTAGAAATACTATTATTGTTATTATTCTTAGTTTCATTAGTAATTCTAAATCAATAAGGGTAAAAAATATGAAATAATGAATGCAGCAAACGTTTGTTTTTTTATTTGTTCAATATGTATACCACACGAGAGTCAACTTATAACAATAGTCATATATGAATAATGCACTTGCCAATGCTCCCCTTCATTAACTTTCACTGTCGCTTTGAAAAAAAACTATTTCGATAGTAAACTTCCTAAAAAACCGTAACTCAAAGACAAACTCATGTTTAATTTCCATTTCAATTTACCATTCAGGCGACCTTAGCAATCGAAACGAGAACGAAAAAAAACACTACGGATGAAGCACCTACAAGACACTACACATTGTCAATTTCTATGTTAGTCAAGCCTTCGACCGCGTAACGGTTCTTTCAGTGGCATGCCTTATTTTGCATTTATCCAACCGCCAAAAACCTCTCTATGTGCGGCCAACGTTGAAGTCAGATTGCCTATTGACTTCTAGCCCCGTTCCATAATCCTGTAACAGCACTACACGGTACGTTGTTGATTGCCCTGTGTAAGTCGTATATTCCCGAATATGCAACATGCTCAGTTGTACGCAAATCGATTCAATATAGCAGGCTACAATCACGCGTTTACCCAATTCAACATGCAGCACAGTGGTTAGCTCTGGGTGGGGTCTGGTAGCCTACGATTGGGTGAAGGCGTCTACCGTTAGCTAACATTTCAAACAACTCTCTGTCTGATCTGACTATGGGTGTGTTAGCAATTGGAGAGTTCTGTCTGGTGACAAGATCCGTTAACCGTTAACTTCAAGCGCTGCTTTGTCGAATTGCTCTACGCCTTCTAGACAACTCTCTCAATCTAAACACTGACACGAAACCAAGGCCCGTCGGCCATTGCCTAAGCACTGCTTCTACTCCGCACCTTTCAGCACAAACCTTTACTATTTTTGCTCCGAACAACATTGAAAGTTGTAACTTGCAAAGAAATTTGAACGAAGTCCTATCGACTACGGCAACAACAGAGATCCGATGGCGCCACTGCCCACCGACGCTAATCGCATGTCCACTGCTGGCGGTTAGATATGATCTGAGTAGAAGAGGCATCAATTGTTCAGCAATCAGATGAATCGTCCCGGGCAGATTTGATATTCGAAACGGCAACTACGACTGCAACTGATTGGACGCCTCTTGTCCAATGACCAGCGCTTGAGCGATTCGATGGCAGAGGGTAATTTTTATAAGGTCGACAAACATCCTAACATATTCGGCTAGCGGAGCCCCAGCGCATCGCCGTGGACATGGCAGTATCGAAGCCCTCCCCTGGAGCGATGGGCGAGTGCGTTTATGCCGTCTCGAATCGAACAGAGTTCACCGAATGGACAACATGTCGAGAAGGAAGGATATTCAGGAGGATGCCTTCAGCTATGTCGAGTGTCAAGTATGGTAGACCCATAGTGCGAACAGTGAGTGTCCGACAGCCGTAGTACCCTTGTAGGGTGACGGGAGCGAGTGCCAACGATTGCTTAACAAGCGGGTCGCCGCCTGTGACTCCTGTCCAATGAGTCCTTTTGAAGCATCGAATGAAGGTAGTCGATTGAGAGCTGTCAAATCTCTATAGAACGACCAAACGCCGCGGCGTTGTATCCATGCGGTGCTGCATCCTGACAGGAGTCACTTGAGCGTTTGGCTCAAACTGACCCGTGAAACCTGGTCACACGTTGGCCGGACAACGCTGAATGGCGAACGCATACGTATGATATTGACCTATGCAAATGTCAGCTATTTTTTTTGTTGTTGTTGTTATTGCTGTATAAGGTACCTGGCTTTTGAAAATGTTAAAATGCGACAGAGCAAATCAGCGAATGATTTGAGTGAGAGTCACTAGTGACTGATATAAATTCACACTGGATTGATATCGTTTGTTAAGTCGTACCGTGCAAGAAGAGGTGAAATGAGATATCATATTTTTCACACAAACCCATTGCTACTTCAGCGGTTCAATGGTAGTTAAGGTATTACGGCAGGGTGATGCTTTAGCATAACTTTTGTAGCCTTTTTGAAAAGCAACGCACGGTACTACTACTACGCTACTAGTACTGGTAATGAAATAAAAACTAATGTCATAGACGAGAAAGTTAAGACAAATTATTATGCTTCGAACACAGTTTTTTTTAGCACAGATTATATAATTATATATCGTATTCCGTATGTTTAATCTATCTCCTATTTTGATTATGCCCAATGCATTTTTCTTGGATAAACCGTCTCTAACGACGACCTCAGTCTCCGCTCCCTTTTCAAGTCGTGATTCACCCGCCTGTAATGAGCTACACTCATATACCTTACAGGGATGATAATGCAGTTTGCGCTCACTTGCTTCATGTAGGCTTTTTATATATTTACCATTGTACATTGTTGTGTTCGTGTTTGTCAAGGGTTGACAAAACATGAACGGCAACCACTAGAGCAGTGGCACGTTTCATCGAAGATTGCCAATTCAGCAAACCGTGTATCGCATGTACGTGATAACTTAAATCTGTCCTCTCGAATCTACTTCGGGTTATATTATTTCCTCCGCGTGATGTAGATGAGCAGATTGGTTCAATCGTGTAATCTGACTATTATGTGGTTTATGTTTGTGTCGACCAACAAACAAACGCCCATAGTTTTTATTGTGTACGTGACGTTACCCAAAATACACTCATTTAGTTTTCTGAGTGGAGAAAGAGAAAGAGAGAGAGAGTTTAGGTTTTAAATGAATTCGGTAGGAACGAAATTTCAAATGTGTCCCTATCAGCTTAGGTGACTCATCGAGGAAATGTTTGTTAGCAAGCTGAAGAAACGAACCTCCTTCCACGAAAATCAGGCTAGTCTAATTGGGTTATAACGGAACATCTAAGTTGAAGTATAGGATGATTGTCGAAACGATGTTGCGGGCTGGACAGCCCGGATGAACTTCGTTGTTTGTGAGCGACTTGGCCGTCGTTGGATGATGGACTCCATCCCATGGGTAGAAATTGAACATCCTGCTTTAAGCATCAGTAATTATGCACCTTCTGGCCGAGAATTGATTGAAACCGTCTCTTACCATGTCAATGGTTAATAGCCTAAGACGAGTTCTTTCTTTCAAATAGTGACGATGTTCTTTTTTTTAAAAATGACAACACAATGGTGAAAAGACGCGAGTACATTTTATTTTTGATTATATATCTCATGAATTTTCCGGTATATCCAAGCTTATTGTCCGCCCTTTGTTACGTACAGTAACTAACAACATAATTTTTCGTTGATTTCCAAACAAGTCGCGAAGTAAAGACAAAGTTCATAGGAATGCAAATTGAAGTATCCCATAACAATGTTGTACACGCATGCAGTAATATTTGGTCCCCGAGATGGGGCACCGATCGCAGATGGTTACTACTCAACACAAGATTTTTATTTTTAGCTTATAATATACTATATCATTAAGCTTTTTTCTGCAAATGTGTACATACACTTACAAGACAATACACTTTATTTGACATGCACAGACACACGCAATTATAGATACGTTTCCGCTGCGGTACGAGCCATGCGCACACATGTGCTTTATTATGTCTTTATTAGATGCGGGGGGGGAGACCACAAGGAGGCCATGCTCGAAGTGTTTTTGTCGGAAAATTTTGTTTTCTTTCCTGTTTCAGTCGTTTTCGTAGGGTCATGGATATAATTGCAATTATCCTGCCGTAGATATTAGGTATTGTTGGAGAAATCCAGATAGGTCTTGCAGTCGAGCCCAGTGGCGTGCTGCGTTAGAGTGCTCCTTGCAACCGGAGGAGGGGGAGGTAGCTGCACGGGTTCGATCCCCATCGTTGCACATTTGAATTTAGGGGTCCGTCTTACGAAGCAATGCAAAAGCAATACCGTGAACGTTAAATGTTATCTGAGGGTCAGCCCGAAAACATTAGATAGGTCTCGTGACGCCGACCCTGACTGGCCTTCGAGGCGAAAATGCCAGAAACGGCGGTACCGAGATGGAAGAGAAAAAGTTCAGAGCCAGCTACCGAAAAAAAGACGTCCTAAGGTAATGGCCAACATGGTAACCCGGCATGCTAAAAACAGCAGCTATTTATTTGATCTCGGCATAGGGTAACGATATCGTACTAGTCTCAACCTATGTCTTATACCTTCTAGGCTTTCATCGTCGATATCCTCTCGTTTACTGGTGCTTTTCAGTAGAGCGGCGAGGAGGTTCATTTAGAAAGTACGCAATATATATAGTGGGGTTGCACAGACACGATTGATAATCATCTGATTTGTTATATGATTTGCAGAAAATGCTCGCGACGTAGCGCCTGAACGTGCAAACGGCAGGCGAAGGATCCAACCTCGTTGATGAAAACGTTGATGACTTTTGGGTGGGATCTGGCGACGTCTACCGGGGAAGACGCGATGGGCGTCGAAGAGATGGACCCGGGCTTAAAACAGCTATACCTACAGAAGCCCTACGTGAAAACGGCTAAAAAAGCTTCGCTACTTGCAACGATTTATGAGGAACCAGTTCAAAAAACGAAATCCAAAGAACCTCAATTGATGGCTGCTAGAGGTCTCAAACGGTAGGGTAATCATATGAGAAAGAATTACTAGACTATAATTAATTGAGTTTCATCTTTGATACAGATTGCTGGTGTCCGCATTCTTGTCGGCCGGTGGTGACCATCGAACTATCTGTGCCGATACTGTTGTGTTGTTGTACCTCGTAGAACCTAGTGGGAACACATCGAATTTATATGGCTATTAATATGTGAGATTTCTCTGGTGGAAGCAGTTCTATGGTGCTAATTATTTTCTTTCAATGACTGCTACGTTTTAGTCTTGTGCATTTTTACAATGCTTAAGCTCTCTTATATGTCACACGGCAGGGCTCGAACCTGTTCGAATAATGAATCCAGTTTGCTATTGTTTATCATCACTGAGCGATTTTGATTGAAGGGTTTTTTTTATTTTCTTCATTTGTTAGGGCTGCCGCTCGTAAGTTGCCCATCTATAACGCCATACTGACAACGAATTTGAACTCATTATAATTCCATTCTAATATTGTTATTTATCACACTGTGGTTAGGTTCCTCGACTTCGAGTCCCAGGCGGAATTTGCCAAACGACGACGGAAGCGCGAAGCCCGAGCATTGTCCCATCAAATTCAGAAGCAGCGAGAACGATTAGCTCAAGCTGAGCCCGAAACACAGGTATGTAGACATACATTATATTCACTAGAACGGTAAACTCTTCCGCCCTTTGCTAATATACAGAAGATTAATAATAATAATAGTCATACGAATAGGAAGAATAGGTCAACCACTATAACGGTGCTTCTCGTATGATTGTTGAACACATCTGTCTGTTGCGCTTCCAGATACCTGATAACTTTATCACGAATTTTAGATCTTACCCAACCTTTATGCTCCGGCAGGTGAACGCGTGTGGCCGACCGAAGCGCCGCGCGGCTTCTGTGTCCGAGGCAGCTACGAAAGTGATGACGATCCTTGACACGCCGATTAAGGGAAATAACCATGTTAGCGCGCCGAGTAATAGAGAGTACCGTCAAGATGGCGATGAGGCATACATGCCACCCAGATCGGCTATGGTCCGTGACAGTAAAGGCAGCGACAGTCGAGATAAAACGGACACGAAACGGGACGGGGTATCGGTTGTCGATAGGGAGAAATCGTTTGGCGCTAGAGAGAAGAGGAAAATTATAAGGCCCATTTCACGGGTCTCGAAAGAGGTACGGGAAGCCGTCAGCTGTATAGTTGATGTGGTGGTCACAATGGACAGATGTGTGTATGCAGCCCAAACATTCTATTCGGATCATGATTACGCGTTAATACAGCCGGACGGGATCTAATTCGACAGGAATCAAGTTGTTCCTGCACGTGTACGATCTGAGATAGCTGGGAGGACGACATTCAATGACAACGAATGACACATCTCAACAGGAAGGAACGAAGTAGTCGATTGAGAGCAAGAAACAATGAATATGGGAGAGAGGCTCTAACGGAATTAGTCTCACTCCGATATTTGTATCAAACATCTCCTGTAAATTTAGGTAGTTTGACTAAGTAGTTATATATATATATATATATATATATATATATATATATATATATATATATATATATATATATATATATATAGAAGCAGATCGCGCCTGCATTGCTTGAAAAATGTACACAGTCAAGACGAGCGTACGATGCGATTTCATTAACATTTCGACGAGTAATCTCATGAGATCGACTATTTACGATGTGTATGGATCATCACATTCGCGTTCGTCGTCTGTGTGGTCCACTCTGAACTCGTGTGCTCTATGTGTAATGTGAATGTAAATGGTAGAGTGTGTGCGTGTACAGTTATGAACACCACCGCCATGTGGTGGATCGGATAACGAATAAGGGAGCCTGTGAATATATCCAATAGAAGCCGAGGCGATAGGATTCTACTCTTCTTGTCGATAGGGAAATGGTTAAATATACAATGAACAGGAGGGAGGCGGTAATTATAGCCATACGAATGAAAAACGAGCGTAAATAGACGAATAATGCTGATAGAAATAATAATTCGATTTAGTATCGACATACAGCAAAGGATAGATAGATATATATATACTTGGCAAAAACGAACGATGTGAATACATAGGTCACAATAGGACCTCCTCCATACCCGGTGCTGACCGATAAGACGCGGGACGCTGTGTCAGATAAAGAAATGTATCGCCCTATCCGAGGTCCAAACAGGCCACGTCAGAGGTGTATTTATTTTGAGAGAGACAGTCTCACCACCCAGGAAGAAGTTCAGGTGAGGCCGGCTCTGTCTGTGTAAAAAAAAACAGTCGTAGTAATTAATTTAGTAGTAGGACCGTGGTTGTTGTCTTGGGACTTTCATGAGACTCTCCCCTGATTGATGGGGATGCGGTCGCAGAAGCCACCTTCTGAAGGATACTCGTTCAACGGACGCTTCGGCGACGTACGCATGACACATGGCGCTGAACGACAATGCTTGATTTCTGCCGAAGAAATTGCTTTAATCTATTCACATCTGGTAAACAGCTGGGGGAGGGATGTCCCATCGTGAAACACCGCGCATGAGATAGGGAACGGTGAGCAAAAACCAACCAGTTACAATATGATCGATGGTGAGGTTATTGCGTAACTGAAACGCAAGGCGACAAAGTTCGCAGAAACACCTGTATAGGAGAACTGTATTTATAATATATATATATATATATATATATATATATATATATATATATATATATATATATATATATATATATATATATATATATATATATATATATATATATAGATATATATATATGTGTGTGTGTGTGTGTGTGTGTGAATGCATGAGCGCATTGACCAGCGAACTCCACAGCAACATGCGACAAGGTATAACCCACCCCATGTCAATAAATTATTTTTTCTATTCTTTATCTAAAAGCCGTCGTGTCGCGTGGTCTTTTTCCTGTAGACGGAGAAATATATCGTAGCAGTGAATCGTGTATGCAACTAGGTATAGTGGTTGACGTCGGTGACATTGTTTTTGTTTGATATGTTTAGGAGTACACAAGGGCTGTGCATCAGCAGAGCTAATGAATATAAATAGTAACAGACCCAGTAACCTTAACATGCACTCCCTATTCGTTGCTGTAATCGAGCTAAATAGTATTTGTGTATTTACTAAATGACGTACAAATGTCACTCGAAAAGTGTTTCACGTAGAGCTCAAAGCTTAAACACGAGACGATCGTTGAGCCTATTGTCATTAGAATAATGCTCATTTCTAATAGTCATTGTGTAGTGAAAATTGTATTAGTAATACACAAGCCATATTACACGGTAGCGATTATTTAATCTCAGAATTTGTTGTGGTGGTGACCATGTCCACAAACATATATCCACTCCAGTGAATTGTCCTACTTTGGATCCTAACTCCGTAATGGTATTTCAGCTCATTATATCATCAGATTTTATTCTCGAACCATCCTGCAAAGATCTCTCTCTCTCTCTCTCTCGCTTCCTTTCCCATAAGTTCATTTTATAGTATAATCAAAGTCATTTAATTATCGTCACTTGCTCTTATATGAACACAAGAAAATCTGGCATAAACCCGGTTAGCACTGCGCTGTCGAGTTTCGGATTTTCTGTCGTATGCCGTTTGTCTGCGTGGTTTCTATGCAGATACCATTTACAATAATTTGTTCGTTGTTTGTATTACATGAATAGAAGCGTTAATCGTGTCAAGGCAGTGCAAGAGTGTTATTACTATTACTGTGTTATTATTATTATTATTATTATTATTGCCGGTTCGTTTATATCTCTTTATAGGGATTCGGAGCCTGATAAACGGTGAAATCATGTTCGTTTTCCGATCTCAGCATGAGGTGCTTTTCGTTGCAGAGTAATAACATTGACACGAACGCTAGAGGCAGGGACACATTTCGGCGATTCATCGGCGATAGATGAGGCTGGACATCTTCATACAACTGCGAAAAGCATTTGGCACCATTCATAGTCTCGGCCTTATCCGTGCTATTCGTTAGAACCTGCGCGCACATCAGAAATAAATCAAGACGTAAGCGAGATATTTGGCCAGAGAACACAACATATATTCGCCCGTAGTATTACTACCGGCCACGAAGAGCATTGATACATTAGGCATAGGCAGGCGTTTTTTTGTCACATTTCGCCCTAAGGTAAACAGATCTGAACGATTCTTGGCTATCCTGAAACCGGACATAACTCTCGTACTCATTTACATCGCTCTTTCCATAGAATATCACAAGGGGCTTTAATTCGCTCAATACGCCCGTTCCGTCATCGTAAACACAATCGAACGCTGTATCTCGATGCGAAGCATACAAGCTTTGTTAATGGTGCTTTTTTTCTGCAAAAGAAAAAATGATGGTGGGGTGTCGTTATATTATCGGTTAGGGGATTACTTACCGTCCAATAACTTTCCTTCATTTGTCGAACATTGAACTTCTTCGCGGCTTTGGTATAGGCGATTGCTAGCTTTTCCGCGACGATTCCCGGTGCGCTGATAAGGTTATCGTAACCCGGCTCTTCTTCGGCAGGTTGTGAGCAGGGCACATTGAAGTCGTTATCGACGACGTCGACGTTTTCGATATTGAAATCCCGATCTGAGTGTTCTGCATCCCTTACTAAGTCGCTAAAATGGTCGTCCGCGCAAGGACTCACTGGGCGATCGTCTGCATCATTCCGGTATTCAATTAGCCGGTCTAGTTGTCGACGGACAGAAACAGAAACGTCGAAGAAAATCCCGAGTTAAAGTTCTATAAGTGATACTAATTAAGCTTTGGTTTAATCTTAATATCGATGTGTGTACTTCTACATTCATTTATAGGGCTATTCATAGCTTGACGCGTATACGAACATCGATCTACGCCCACTATGGAACATCGGTTTGACGCAAGACAATCATATGAAGTATTGTCATCCCTGCGTCTGGGTCATCCAGGATTCATATCGATTCATACCTTCGCCGAGATCCTCTGCGGGCTTCTGTTTGCTTTGTCGTACGCTTATACTCGGCAGTTCAAATAACTGTGTTAGACGCTCGAAGCTAGATGGGGTGAACTCTACTGTGAGTGTTGTTGAATCGCTCGTCCAATGGTCCATCGTCTTTGATAACAACGTCTTGGCAGACCTAGCTGTCGATAGGAACGGGCACGGACAAATCAATGAAATATTAATTGCAGCATTGAAAGGCCTGCTAATAAAGAAGGAAGAATTTAGAAGGCACTCTCTGTATCACTTTCTGCGTTGAAAATGATGTTTTCATTATTTGTTTTTAAAAACGCAAGACACTATGAGTGGCACGAACGCGAGACGCCTAATGAGCAATTTTCAATAATTCGTGCCATTGCGAAAGTCTTCAAACGATATATCTAGAAAATCCTACGATAAAGCCCCTTCTACATTCAACAAAAAAATACACCTTTTTTTTCTTAATTGAACGCAACAGCCAGAACCATGATAATGCAAGGGCCGCATTCGATGAGTTAAGAATACAAGAGCATGGCAATGACAGGTTAAGCAAACCCAAGTTGTTTCCTCTGCTGAGGCTCAACGAGAGGTGTAACCACGGAAGTTAAATGAAGTTACCTGGTACTCTCCCCTTGGATTTCTGCAAATGCGGCTGAGCATCGTCAAAGAACTTGACACTGTTCTCGTCGTTAAACTTGACATACTCAAAATGCTTCTTGCTTCGACCCCTCTGTGTGTTCACTCCTCCTGGGATTTTCTTCTCGTGACCCACTAGAAAACAAAGAAATCGACAAAAAAAAACGAGTTAGATAGAGACATTTGCGGAAAATTACAATGTCACTAAACACCATATTCTGAACTAGGATCCACTCGATATGTTCCGTATATGGATATATTCGCGGGAGGGTTTGTAAGACGGTTCAAATCTGGCAAACAATACGAACGTCGAGTCAGACATGTTACCACCGATATCGTCACGTCCCACTGAAGATAAATCGGAGCACTTACGAATGTTGAAACGTCTGAGTTTGAACTGCGTCGGGCCGGCAAAGTTGAGTCCCTGCGATTTCAGCTGTTCGAGGAAGCCAAACGCAAACACTGACGTTTGGTTCAAAGTAGACATTTCTCCGAAATCGCCTTGGCCCATAATCGTTGCCATGTCGGGCCCGACATCCATCGGCACGTCTTGAGGATCTTCCGCCACAGGAAGTGGCTCAGCATCGGGATCAAATACCTGTGGAAGTGGACCAAGCAATACAAGCATCATTGGTAAATCGAAGTCGAACTTTACTAATGTCGAATTTAATACAAATCCAACACTACATTTCAATTACTAGACATATATACTAAGCGCTTTTTTTTGCAAGGCCTTCAATCGCTCAACACCAACACACTTTATCGAAGAACTGTATTTAACCTAATTTTCTAGGCAATAGATGCCCCCCGTATAGAAAGATCACGGCGTAGGATTTCTGCATGCGCTACCTCTTTCTAAGCCTAACAGAATTTTTCGCTAGTATTCTCCATGCAAGTTAGCTAACGTATGCAACTGTATGTATTTGCTGTTTACATAACACATACCACAGATTGATTTAGGTTGTCGTTGTTGTTGTCGTTGCTGCTACCTTGACTTAGACGATCGGGTGCTAGGCATGAGGTGTCAAGTGAAAAAGTAGCCTCCATATTCTGTTCCAACAGATACGTTGACAATGGTAGGTGTTCAGCTATCGAGGGCAACTTGTCAACCACACAAGGGACACTCTCAGCAATGGCGTTGGCTTGCCACCATGCGTTGCTGCCCTCAATATCTACAGACTCGGTTTCGATTGGAACCAGATTGTAGGACATAATCCGGCCCAAGGCATTTCCTGGATGCACGAAACAAGATATAAAATATTTACTGAGTGCTCATCCGCTCGTAATAGATATGCGCTCGTTCTCAGGTTTGTACAACTTATACAAAAAGGTTCATCCATCGCGATGGCGTACGCGTAACAACGGGGACGTCGAACCATAGACTATCCGGTTCGAATCCCACAGGCTACATAAGAACCAATGCGGTAAAATTTATTTGCAACTTTGTTAAGAAAGTGATTTAAGTCCAAAACACATATTTCAGATGAACCGAATTCATTATTATTATTATAATTATTAATCAATATTATTAGCCTATCAGCCTGCTCAAACACTGTCATTTACGGGTAAAACCAGATAATTATATAGAAAATATCAAAACACCAAAACAAATTATATACAAAGAAAACACAAAAAAACACATTATTTAAATAATTCTCTGAACAATCCATTTCCCAGCTTAGCAGCATATCTTCTCCTTATTCGTTCATTTAGATCAACGCATTCGCGTACAGCATCTTGCCACACGTCTTTTGTTCCTAATGCATTACCATCATTATGGTGCACCGTTGTCAGGACGTCATTCCCGCTGATCTCATAATCGATCTCGATATTTCCGATATTCGCGCCCTCTTCGCCGACGTATGTGCTCCTCACGTGACGTTTTTTCATCCGTTTGGCTTTACCGTTTCCGTCCTGTGGCCATTTGCAAGAACAGAGGATATGAACATGGTTTAGTAGGAGACTTGCGCACTGCCAGGTACGAGGAAGGGAGATAATAAGAAAAGGTGGCCCCGACAGGTCCTTATAGTAATACCTAACAGGTTAAGAGCTAAGGCCTGTCGGGAACAGCTGAGGGTCAGCTCGGAAAACAATAATTAGGTTGATCGGGGGGGGGGGGGACGCCGAACACAACGAAGCTGATGACATTATTCGTACGGACGAACGTTTATGGTCCGAAAACATCGTCGAAGCGATTACGAACCTGATTGAGCTCTTCAGGTGCATCGGGTATACCACCATCATTGCCCATGGCTGTGTTGCCCTTACCAACTCCCATGCCAGACACGAGACGGAAGACATCTTGATGGACAGCGTCTACCCGGTACCCGTAGATCTTGCCCGATGCATCCAGCGTCATCGAAGCTAACGAGAAGTTCGTCGTATTGTCATCTGCACAGCAACGAGAAAGGAAATCAATAATCTGATGGCATAACCTGATCGTGTAGTTAGTGGTGACGCATACCATAGGATGCTGTGGACAATCAAACACCTCAATGTTGCAGAGGCAAACGATCCGAGAAAGAGATAAAAAGCACAGTAAAAGCTGTTGAGAAAGAAAATGGGGACGAGATTGGCGTCATTTTGATGGAAAACTTCACAAAAGGCACCCGTCCATTTTAGTGTACTGTGCATTGACCGTTGATCTGTAAAGTGTACCTTTTTTCTCTTTGGCGAACGACACCATGTAGTCAATAAGCTGTAGATCAAATGCGTTCCGAATTGTGATCTTGTTGTCTTGCGACAGTTTTACGCAGTTTTGAATATATGCTGATAATTGGGCACCATCAAGATTCGGCGCTTGTCTATCCTGGAAAATCTCATACAAAGTACATGAAGACTGTCAGCGTGTTCAACGATAGTGTAGCCGTTGACGATACTTGGCTATTTGGACTCAATCAATTGGATTCGCTTCGCGTAGTTATTTATTTCGTTGGCACAGTACAAAACAGATCTTAGAAGCCTTTCGCTGTCTATCGAGCACTGTCCTTACCCCACGTTAGGTTTATACCTGAAAATAGACACGTTCAAGCAGTATTACCCCCCATTACTCTGGAGGCGGGGCATCTAAACGTCAAACATTTCATAAGTAAAAAAACACAGGAACAAATTCTCACAACTATGTTTATGCAATACTAAACAATTCTATAATACATGAAACAGATAGATAGATAAATAGGACCTCAGTCATGAGGCTATTCCCTGTCAAATGGCCAGAAGCTCTGAGTGACCATTGTCCAATGGACATCATCAGTGACTCATATATATCAAACCTAAGCGATCGTTTACACTCCGTTTCGCCCTGCTGTTTTTTGATATGACCTTCTCTAAGGATACAATTTCCCCACGAACGTCACAACATAGATGCAAAAACTTACTAGGTAATAAACGACTCGGCCTAGAATGTGGCCTCATTTCGTACCACTATTCAGATCAGGACGAGAATATCGTTGAATAATAGAATTAATAATCCCTAGAATAATCCCCCCCATAATCCCTAGAAATAATTCCTAACTACTGTATGTTTGAATAAATTGTGAGAGGTCATCTCTCATTGACTGGCTACAAGTAGACTGGTCGTAAGCTTTCGACATAAAGGATTTCGGTGTCAAACCATTTCATTTTGTCTCTCCCGTGTTTCCTGCTGAAGTTCGAGGGCAGCCTGTGCCACTCTGGTACCCTGCAGTTCCTCCGGCGAGACCTCCTCGAGGTCAGCTAGAGTGTCGGGCCCGAGAGATAGCCTCTTACGTCGCGACATGGTGAGTATGTGAGTTCTCTCGTTCTCAGCTGCAAAACGTAGACCAAAACGATGGATTGCTGTTGTTATTAAGATCTACAGGATTTTGCTTTGAATGGCATTATTTTATTACATCTTCTGCACTATTCAATCACTAACAGTATAATAATAATAAGTACCGGTCAAATGACTAAATGAACACTAGCCAATGTTTCAGGTGACACATGACAACTGGTCATGACTAAATTTCGGTTTTTATTTGTCACGTTTTTGAAGTGTTATTTATGTTTGTTAATTGAGCTCCTTCCTTTTTATTGAACGAGATGACTGCTTAACTATCAGCGGTTTATAAAGAGATGTTTATAAACCTAGCTATAAAGCCACTAGGATTCATGCACCTCAAGATATTTCTACTGAGGTTATTACACGGCAAGCCATACGCTAGCAAATTTTAATTTCTGAGTACCAAAATTGTTATCTCTAGGATAGAAATCAATCACTCATCGAATTCTACTGACAGCTGTCATATAAGCTATTTAGATCTTTCTACAAGTATACCATATCTTTGGATTACTATTATTTTTAATCCGTTAATCTCACTTATTCACCTTTGTTAGCTAGCAGTCAAACACTTGTAGAAAGTAAATTATTATAAGAACGGAGGCTCACTCAATTCGGTGTCGAGAGAGGAAAATTGCGAATTTCGCTTTTAGAATAGCGAATAAATATCCCACATTGAATGCGAGTTCTACCACACGATGTTCGCTTAGCAACAATTGCATGTAGATGAATTGGTTTCCCCCGAGTTTACACACACACATTTGAGAAAAAGTAAATATTAAAAGATGGTGTCTCTCAAATTGTTGCCTCAATCACGATTATAGGTCAGCGCGCACCTTTTTCTTCTTAGGACATGTGCACTTTCCCTCACAGGTCTTCGATATAGAATGACCGACAGTATGCTAATGTATGGGTTCAATAGAACACGTGACATATAAGAGAGTTTAAGCATTGTAAAATTGCAGCTCCTTTAATAAACCAATAAACCTTAACCTGGTAACTATAACGGTATTAGTTATTGTTAGCATTTTGCGGACGCATTTCGTTTATCCATAACGGTAACGGTTCCAGGTCACAAGGACGAACACTGCCTACAATGAACGCGGCTAGTAAACTTGGTACCAATTGAATGCACCCAAAATGTAACGATCGATATCGACCTCAGAAGTCAGTACATCGAAAGGTCCAGTAGGTTTCACTGATACACTTTACACATATGATAGGGAGCAGCCGTACCTCGACCTGTTCGTGGCGTAGGTCGTTCTGCGTGACGTCTTCTTCTTCCCGGTCTTTTCTCAGTTCAAATTACTTTCAAACAACTTTCCGACAACGAAGTTCGAAAGTATTATTCGTTAAATCGATCACTTTTCGCACCACAAGTCGAGACGCTATCGTATACGTCTATTGCAGTTGACTTTCTACCATCGTTAACCGCGTAGACCTTTGAAAAATATAGAGCTACAGGTTCAATAGAAAATGTCAAACGAGTAGATATATATACACATATATATACATGTATATATATACACATACACAAAATCAATCATCGGGTTAAACTGGTCTGTATTCCCGCCGCATCACTGTGTAACCGCCAAATTTCAAACACCCGGACCTGCTCCCGGAAATGATCGCCTGTTCCTCGGCTATCTGCCGCCGAAAAACGACTTCAGTGCACAATTAGCGTCGCGTTTACACGATACGCCTCCTAACGTCAGCTGTCGATATTGGTGCCGACAAAAATAATGACATTCGTAATCGCCTCGAACAATTACTCGATCAAGGCGTTTTTGTTTGTATTTTATTTTGAGTATTTCTCTCTTTCTCTCTCTCTCGCTCTCTCTCTTGAGTTATATACCCTCACCACTGGTCCATAGCGGTTGCGTTATAGGAAGGTAGGATACCTCTGTGGGTTTTCTCTCTCGCCGGCGGCAGCAGCAGCAGCAGCAGCAACAACGGTGTCGGCGGCTGCTATGTTGTTGTTTTTGTCATCGTCGTTGTCGTCGACATCACATCGAGATCCCATCCATCCTGCGGCGCTCATCTGCTCGGTCACAGCGCTGCCTCACCGCTGCTCAGGCTGCTGCTGGCGCTGGCAGGGAATCGGGTGTTGGTTGTTTGGTCATACCTGCTGCTGACCCACTCGTATGGTGGCTGAGGTTCCGTGTAGCCGAGAGTCGACTGCCGACCTGGAATCACAACCAAGTGCTCTACCGCTCGCCACACGCAAGCAGGCAATGAGCCGTACGTCAGACACTACTCGGCAGAATCTGCGAGAGAAGTGATTATAGCAGAATACTACGGCGAAACGTTATACAGAGAGATCAGTTGCTGGGAGCAATCGGAAGACCCTTCGCCACCGCCACCGACGCAGCAGCTGCAGCAGCAGCAGCACTAGTGTCGTTGATCATGTTATTACTGTTGTAGTCAATGGTGATCGTTCGTTTGTGAGTCCGTCGACTCACTGGCGTCGAGTCTCGAGAGTGCGAGAGAGAGAGAGATAGATAGAGAGTATCTGTGCCTACAACGACAAGAAAACCTATGTACAAGGAGAGTAAGAGTTATAGTAACCATAATCGCAGCGACAGGCACGGCCGCAGTCGACAGTGCATAGGCTGGCTGGCTTGCCTCACTCTCCGGACCCGAATCTTCTGCGGTGATTGTGACGCAGGAACATGAACGCGCCCGTATACTCGAGATGAGTGTGAGACCTACAGCGGAGTCGTACATGGGGGAGATGTTCTAAGGGATCTAGGCAACTTCTCGCGAACTGCTGGCTGTCGAGGTATTATCGCGGTAGTTGGTACGGATGTCTCGTCCGATATCTGCTCATGAGGCTCCGTTCATCCGCCTGTGACAGTTCGATTCGCTTGTTTGGTTCGTTATCGGCGAAGATCGTCACGGCGGCTGCCGAAGTGACTGTATTTCGCAAAGAGCGCTAAAACACTGGCTGTCGTGTGTGCAACAGATTCGTTGATTGGGGGCTTGCCTCGATTTCGTCGATAGCGTGATTAAGCCGGTGATATCGCAACGTTGGAGGATTCATTGTCCGCCAGAGTGGCTGAGTTCGTTCTCTATTGGTCTCTGCCACCTGCGTGTATATGTGTTCCATTGCTCTGAGCTGGCCGGCGACGTCGTAGAATCACAGCAAGGCAAGACTAGATCGGCAACAACCTGGACTACAGATGCTATACAAATAATAAAAATAATTAAACAAATTCAAGATACGATACAATCTAACTGACGTAACACGTAACACGCGTCATATTATCGAAGTAATTAAGATATTGAGGATCTACTTGGTCGCCATTCAGGATGCAGGTGGCCAGTCAACAAGCCATGCAGGAACTGGAGAACGCCGCCAGAACCTTTCTGGTAAGAGCTAGTCACAAGCATATACTTTGTACTTTATAACATATATATATATATATATAATATATATATATGTGGCCTTCTATTCAACTGCACATTAGCCATTTTCATTGATTCGACGGTACGTGAGAGAGAAATTTTACTGCAATTCGGCAGCGGAACTACGGAATCGTGGGGCGATTACTATTTTCACATGTCAGTGCTTGATTATATCGTGTTGTAGCTGATAGTCAGACATCGCTGATGAGTTAACTAAACGAAATGTGATACATATCCCATACGTACGATTGGGGTGTCGCTGTCACAGTTATTGATATTTGAACCCGACACGTCAGTGTTTGGCAATAGTCAGTGAAGTGCTGAAACACCGTTAGGTTGGGCATGAGTCGCTTTTGTTGACCTGTTATAGTTGCTACTTCTACAGTTCTTCAAGAGTTTACCAAGAGTATCCTAAGTTTGCGTCGATTTGAGCTGAACGGAGAATCAAGATGTGCGATATTTCTCCGAAGTTTCCAAAGTTCTCATTAAGATCGCCGGCATTAACAGACATACAATTGAAATTATTCCAAATTACTGCCATTGTGCATTAGACCACCGTACACGAATTTAGTCAATGATAATTATGGATTGTTTAAGTGACTACTTGACTTCGAGTCCGCTAATGCGATTTCGAATGTCTAATATATATATATATATATATATATATATATATATTAGTTGTTCAGCTTGTCTCCCTCTTGTACAGCTTTTCCTGCACGTGATACAAATGCATACTAACGAGACAATGGAGTCTTATGAAGAATATTTCCAATCGTTTTTAGTGAACCTTCAACGCCGCCACCTAACTGTTTCAATGCCAGAAAACCTGTACGGTTTACCTTGTTTTGGAAGTAATGAAAACCTACATGAACGTGCTCAGATAGATATTCATGGGATTGGCATAGACGGCTCGTTTGAAATTTTAGCCGAAATTTCGGAAATCCCAAACTCGAAATGATTCTACGACAATGATTTGAATGTGTGATAACAATATTGGCTGGTACTAGTGTGATAATATTGGCTAGTCGAGCCGGGTCAAGTCTCGTGACGTTCGTTTGAATTTTGCTTGCGCTGAGATTAGATAGAAATTTGTGCCTCTCTATGATAACAGAGAGGGCCGAGTCAGCGTAAATTCGGGACTCATGTCCATTGTTATTCGGACCGCCCCGCTAACTAGTTTGAACATGACGAGAGGGAGGCCAATCAGCGATTTATTGATTTCCGCTCTCGGGTCAAACATTCACACATGAGTTTTCGTTCTATACTCCACTTACATACCCAACTGAACAGCGGAGGTCGTTGACTTCAGCGCCGCACCGAATGCTTGTCCCATTGAGTATTGCGTTATTGTCACCTATATCAATCATAGGTCTGCATTACCCGCTTCTGTGTTGTTCCAGGCTCCACCGAATTTCGTCACGTCAGAACAGCGCCATGTCGCTGAGCAGGTGTTCCTGCAATTGCAGAAGACAAAGCAGCCATTTGATCTCTGCAAGGTAACTTGAGTTTCTCCGTTTCGTATTTCCTATTGAAACAATTAATATGTTTATCTTTTCATGCACTGATTAGCGGACGCCATTGCGCATGAATATCGTATCCGAAAGAGTCATAGGTTCAACATGGTGGTGAGCGTAGAGCGAACGCACGATACTGAGTTACTGAGATATCATTTCAGACGAAAATGTTGTAGCGATAAATGGGTCCACTATGCTCAACCGTTGCTGACAGTTGAACGTTGAAAGCTGGATGAAGAACAGTCGTTAAAATTCCTTTTCAATTTTCAGGTGCTACTGGAAGAAAGTCAGGTGCAGTATGTTCAGTTTCAGGCAGCCACTCTGCTTAAAAACGCACTTATACGCGAGTGGAAGGACCTTTCAGCAGAACAGGTTCGTTACGACTGATGACAGAATAGTTTTCTCCTAGAACTAGCTGAGAAGTACTGTTATTAATGATAGTGCTGATATTAATTGGACGCCAGAGTTTCTCCTCTAGCGAATGTTGCTGTTTTTCCGAGTGACTATTTGCTGGCTAAGCGTTGCCAAACTATATGCCGGCGAAATGCCTGAATCGAATATTAAGAGCATACCCATAGCTGACTTCAGTGTACATCTAAACTAAACGGTGTTTTTGTATGGTACGTCTGTCACGGCTCAGGTCGCGGCGCTGCGCAACTACCTCTTGGCTTACCTGACGTCACGTGAGAACATGGAGAACTACGTCCGTGAGCAGATGGTGCTCGTGCTAGCAATTATGACCAAGCGACAGTTTGTTGATGGGGACAATGCGATTATCACCCAGATGCTTAACGATCTCAGTCAGCTGATCATGAGCGATAACAATCGACTTCAGGTAGGTGAAGATCTCACGTCCACCGACCCTCAACCTCCCGAGGGGCGGGCAACAAAACACTTGTGTTTTACCCCCTTGAATAAGTATAATAACAATAATGATAATTATTGAATTTAACGTATAAGGTTAATAATAATAAGTGATCCGTTCATTGGAGTGGCGTATGTTAAAATCGCTGTAGACATTGGCCATTCAGTGTATCTACCACGTTCCCAACAAATTTGCCGCTGTTTCACTCGAATCAGCGTTGTAAGAAAAACTGCAGTTCCGTCGATAAGCCAAATACTTTGTGTGTTATTGTACAATTATTATTTTTCATCATTAGTGTCCGGATCATAGTTGGCAAGGTTCGTTCATAGGTTCTTCAAACAAAAAGTAACTCCGAACCTTTGAATGTGATACCGGAAACAAATCATAGGTGGTCGGCTGCTCGGTTCTGGCGGCTTTACTCAACGAGTTCGCGTCGTCTACGCGGGCCTCAGATGTTGGCCTTCCCTGGGAGGCTCATCTGCGCGCAAAGAAGATGTTTGAGAGCATCCATCTCCCGCGGATCTTTGAGTTCTGTCTTCATGGCCTCACACAGGCGTCAAGTATCCCACAGCCAATCCCAACGGACGCACTCTACTTGATCCGAAAGTTTCTTTCCCTGGCGGAGCAAATTCTATCGTGGAACTTCCACTTTACCATGATGCTGCCAAAGAAGCTGGTCCACCTATTTGAGACGCAGGTAAATCATACTAGCAAGACCAATGTAACATTACCACTCGGCATGTGCTATCCCGCGTTGTCTCTGCAGCGCTCGTCTTTATTAGCTTGAGCTGAGTTGCGTTGAACTTTGGGATTTGATACGCTCATGCACTCCATTTGTATATGGAGAGTTCTGCTGTTGCTAATACAATTAGCTCTACACTAACATTGTTAAACATATTAAATGTAAAACATAATAAAGCATTACATTATAATAGTAAACAAATATCACATAATGATAATAATAATAATAATAATAATACCTCGCTTGTTTCAAACAGCCACAATGGGTAATTTTTGGGATTGGTGAATATCTGTAAAGAGATGCACGTTTTGTGTATTTTATTCTATCTGCCAGCTTTCTATGTTCACGAAACAGGCCGAGATGGATTGATCGATCACAATGTCACGTGATTACTTACATGTTGCTTTGTGTGTTTCTGCGTTGACGATTGGCTTGATCCACGATCGCTTTGCTAAAGGTGTGCCCAGCGTTGCGTCCGGGTCGCGAATGGAAGGCCACTCTATTGCAGGCCCAAGTGCCGGCGCTCTTCTTCAAGCTATTCGACATGTTTCACGCCGATCCTGCTTTGGCGCACCACGTTGTTCAGTGCATCAATCAGTTGTGTACACTCAATGGAGTCATCTTCATCTGTCGCGCAGATCAACGGTAATATATTTACACTTATTTACTGCACACACACACACACACACATATATATATATATATATATATATATATATAGACAGAATGGTTACGACAATGCATTTCATCCACAGGATTGCCGTTGTATGGGTAACTCATAATGATCTTGTCTTTTTGTTTACAGAACCTTCATAGGGTGGATGTTAGAAGGGATTTTAGCGATGATCGGGCGACTTCCGCTTCCGTCACACCTCGTAGTCGGGGTGTCGGGCGCCGTTGGAAAATTGCTCATGTTTCAACCAGCAGCGCTGATGTCTCTTAACTCTGATGTTCTGGCGTTACTGTTGCAAAGGTATGACACTGACGGGCGTGTGATACTCGTACGCGATGACGTGTTTTCAGTATGACTCGATCCCCCCCTAACGAACAATTTCATAACTAACTAGAAATATGATGATCCACTGTGGATGATCCACCGGATTACACGTCGTACGTTGCTATTTGCCTTTTGATACTCACACATGATCGTGTAATTTCAGGATGACGTGTCTTACATGTCACCTGATTGAGATGGCTGCCCAGGAAGAAGCGCAGCTGGTCGATGATGAGGTTTACGCGGAGAGTCTCGAGTCCATCCTCGGCAACTGGGCCTCCCTTTGCCAGGTAGATACCGAACGAACAAACACCCATCGTTGTTTCGAGGGGGTGGCTTATACGAGCTGAGATATACGCTGGTCCTTCTCCATAATGCAACCACTCTTCATCCAAAGCGAGCTCATTTGTTCCTGCCGCTCGAGTGGACCCCGAATGACCTAGTTGGTTGATAAAATCATAATATAATTCGGCGGCGCCGGCGCCGGTCTCCTACGAATGTTTCCTCATATCAAATTGCAGGACGGCTCGTTCGGTGAGCAACAGATGCGGGAGTCGGTGCTACAGATATTCACAACGTATCTTCGTGCGCATCTCGCCCCCCCGGACGGCTTAAAACCCCAACAGTGTGGGGACGATCGCGAGATTGACGAGGAAAACGAGGAAGATGATCGAACGAAATTTAAGAATCAGCTGACCGTCATTGGTTCGTAGCGAATTTCTCTGCCGTTCTTCGATCATAGCATGTTTATGCCATCGTTCGATGACTGTGACTTGAATTCAGGTGTAGTCAGTGCTTATTTATAGGTGGATGTTTTTCTGGTGGCAGCCTGCTGTTTCGTCTCGATGTTCCTATTGAGGTCATGATGCTGAAGAGGTATTTGTGTGAAATTTCGGGAGAAAACCCGGTTTCGTATAACGTCGTTGTTTTTCTTGAACACAGGCGTGATGGGCCGTAAGATCTTGGACCAAAGCCTGCCCATGCTGAGTCAGCTGTTGGAAGCCCGAACAATGCAACTTCAACAGCTGCTTGAAGGCAATATGACAGCTACCACCCAGTTTGTGCAATGCTCCGAAGATGTGCACTGGCTGGTTCTCATCTCAGGGCACGTCCTTTCCACCGGAGTGATCACAGGCGAGACAAATCTAATCCCTCAGCCCATCATCAACTTTTGCCGTTTGAGCGAAGCAAACGTCAGCATTGACGCTACACTAAGGTAACAGCCTAGTAGTATGTATATTGATTGACACGCATCACGGGAGAACATTATACTCGAGAGGAATTCGATTATCGACTGCAAATACACACAGTTTCAAAATGGACCCTTTTGCCGTACTCAATGTCGTAGACAGAATTGCCTTCAAGTTCTATATAACAGAAGCATACTTGTGGTGCCCATTTTGGTAAACTTGTTAATTGCTAACTGGGGCTAGGTGCAGCGTTGCCTTTGTTCCGAATGGTGACGATGTCCAACGATCTGTAATATATCTACGGAATATTTTTTGTCTTTCACAGGGTTCTATCTCAGCCGTCGCAACCGGTGACAGAAAGTAATGTGGATCCTGTGGTTCGAATGCCTGTTGCTGTGTTTCGGCTTTGCGAGATGGAAACACGTGCTCTCGAGGCGCGACTGCAGTGCAGCCCAGAGGTAAGCCTATGAGGATAGATGGCCAAATCTTATTGTCGGTAGCGCTGAACGAAAACGAATTGTGTTGCTTTTAATGTTGTGCCGATTCTTCAGCTGGATATTTTTGCCTATTTCGAAATGTGTTCGTAAGGTTCGTTACCCGTGTATTTCTCATGCGTTTACTATTTTCACGTAATAGTTTCTCTACGGTAGGCTGGATGATATTCATTACGTCCTTTTGTCTTTAGGTGGGTCGCACTCTGGTATGGTTCCTTCGTCATTGGTGCCCGGTCTACCTGCTTCCTGACGAAGGCCTTTACACGGAATTAAGCGTCAACCTTCTACGATGCTTTGGACGGGACTCGGAGGCCGGCCAGTGGGTACTGGAATTTGTCATTAATAAAATTAAAAACAATCTTCTCCGTTGGACTGGCGAAGCATCGCTGCTCACCGATTCGTGTCAGTGCTTGATGGTGCTGCTGAACTCAATGGATCGTGGCTCGCGGGCCCTGAAGTGTCCATCGCTTTTAGACCTTTTACGACTCGAGTGTTGCAGCAGCTTCCATTACTTGCCCACGACGGCTAAGCGTTCGCTAGTGAAGGCACTCGTATTGGCCGGTACCATGCTGAAAGAAAATGAACGCCAATATTTCGAGCAGCTGCTGCGACCAATACAGGACACCATGGAGCAGCTGAGAACGAGCGACTCGTTCCGCAGGGACTACCAACAGGAATCGATAAGGCGAAATGTCATCGACCTGCTCGAACGGCTGACGGGCGCAATCGATGGCGTCCACCTGAACAACTCCGAAATGATGAGCCGCTTCGTTCTGCCGCTACTGCCGCAAGTGGGCGCTTTACTCGAGTTGTACCACAACTTCCAACAAATGGTGTCCGCCTGCATACAGGTGTTCCTCTCGGTGGCAGCCAACATGTTGAACTTTTTGAAGAAACCCGAACGCTCGCAGGTGTACGCGTGCATCTTGGATATTATGAAAGGCTATGCCAAACACCAGTCGGGCAAGCTGACGATCGACCCGTCAGCGGAGGAAGCTCAATACCAGGATATTCTCGACTTGGTGCATCTGCTTGCTGAGGTGCTGCTCAAGGATATAATGGGTTTTCTACCGGATGTGGCCCGAGATGCGGAAACTCGTGTTGCCGACCAGCTCACCGTAGCCGACGTTGCCTTCCACGGCCTAAACTTTCTTATGCCCCTGATGACCCCAGAACTTCTCCGTTTCCCGACGCTCTGCTCAAAGTACTTCAGTTTCGTAAACATTGTTGGCGAGATGTACCGGGGAAGAATGTATGAGGTCAGTGTTACTTCTTATGAAGCGCTACATATCGGGTCATTTTGAACATAGAGTCGATTCTGTGTAATTATTATTACATTTTGTATGGGGGGGAGGTCACGTTAATGACTCAGCTGGGCGATTCAGCGTAGTTTACTATTGATTGACATAACCGCTCAGAACTTAGCATTGCGAATATATCAGTCCACGTTTTCTCTTGACCTCTTTCAGCTGCCTGAGCCCCTGCTGGTGAACATCTTTGGTACGGTCCATCTTGGCCTGACAGACTTTACACCAGATGTGGCAACCTCGTGCCTTGACTTCGTCTCCGGCTTTGCAATTAACATTATTCAATCCCAGGGCCAGACTCCACCAGTCGTCCATCAGCTAATGCAGCCCTTCCTGCGTATAATCCTCGAAATGACCCTTCTACAACCGCTGGACTCGGATCTGACCACGATGGCTGGGAGTGCTGTATTTCCTCTCATGTGCTGCTATCCGGTACGTTCCATTTGCCATTAATAGTTGCTCATTAGCATTACTTTGTAAAACTGCAGCCCCGTTTACCACCCTGGCTGTGTGCATACTATGCTTGTCCAGCCCGACAGGCATGCCTCATTATGCTACTAATTCATGCTTGTATCATTCATTCCGAGTAATCTTACACGGTTCCTTCTCTGTCGTCGTTCGCAGAACCTATACAAGGAGCTTGTCGAGTCGATGGTGAACTCTCAGACGGACGAAGCACTCAAGCAACGGCTCGCCGAGGCGTTCTCTCAACTCACTGAGAGTGTACTCATGGTGCCTGACAGGCAGAATCGCGTGAAGTTCCGCACAGCCTTCGAGACATTTACGACTAAGGTCCGCGGTTTCCTCTGCGTCAAATAGAACCAGCTCATGTATGAGCCAGTGCGGACGTGCTTTGCCCACACTTGGTGTGTACAGCTTCGTCGTCGAGCGCCAGACAACCTGGCGTCAACATCAGCCCTGTATAGTCCTATCTGTTACCGTAACAGGGTTCGAGTCCCAAGGATCGAACTGATCGATCGCCGTTGCCTTTGTCAGCCAGCTACGAAATGCGATGGCTACAGTTCGACGGACATTCATTCGAAGGGCTTGTCACAACAACAGACTCAACGACATTTGACATAATGATTAGGAGCCATCGTTCTTCAGTCAACAGTTAGTCGAATCGAATGCTCACTGTGCCGCTCGGCCGCAAAGTACCTCGCAGAAACGAAGAGCGGGCCATGGGGCATCGAACATCATGTGCGAGCAGCAACAACCCAATGCAGAGAGTTCACCCATGCTACAAGAGCCACTCATATAAAGTGGCTGGCAGAGTGGTAATGCCGTTGGGCTATGCGTGTGTGTATCTAGAAGCACTGCCCGACTTTCGTGAACTCCTGCAGCGATACGTCTCCATTGTAGGACTCGGGTTTTAGGTAGTGCATTAATAACTATTCATCAGAACAATTTGTACGGCAATAATCGTCGAATAATGATAATGATCCCCTCTAATTGATGTAAATGGATACGTGATTACGCAGATACAACTTGAGTATATATATATATATATATAAGACCGATACATTGTGGGCGCGTTTGTCACATTGCGCAGCCGGACACAAAGCAAGGGGGAAAGAGCCTTATTTTATTCAATAATTTAATACAGATGCATCATCATTTTTGTTATAGCACTGAGTACATCTTGGTTTGTGTGGTAAAGCGAAAATTAATATCGATACAACCTCGCGTGACAAATAACACTATTATTATTATTCTTATTATTATTAATATAATCATCGTCATCGTCACAATTATATTCACAGTCTTTGCCATTTGGCAGCCAGACCAGCTTACAATGACGGCGGCTTGATTATGAACGAATGATATATTCTGTGACAAATATTTCCGCTATGTACATGTGTGTGTGTGTGTGTATTACTAGTATTGTTATTGACACTTGTCTAGGATGGCTTAACGTTGAACGCGGGCGTAGACGAGCGTTCCTGAATACTAAAGGTCGTGCCACACACGTAATGATATTCTCCTATTTCCGTTTCGTCATCATGTGCTTCTTCGAATGTCTGAATTGTATTATATATATATATATATATATATATATATAATATATATTATATATAATACGACCTATATAACTTCAATTAGTTGGAAAATGAGTTAGAAAGTTCGTATGTATGTGGGCGAGTGAGAGAGAAAGAGAGAGAGAGAGAGATCGAACGGTGTGTCACTCAGGACCTTCTGGTCCTTCGAGGCGACCTCAGGGCGGGCGAATCCATTGAACGTTTAAGAGAAATGATCGCTTATGAGATGATCTTCACAGGTGAAGACAACCTCGGTCTTCTTTTTTTGAGTTTCTTCAGACCACCCCCCCCTTCCCCCCCCGCACTCCCCTGCAATCCTCCCTTGGCCTTCTCGCGGCAACGTTGGCTGATCTTACTGCGGCTTGCCGAGGAAGAAATCGAATATGAGTGATTACGATTCGTTGTGTAGCCGAGACGAGTTGTTGCGATGGAGCGAGTGAGTTGAGGTGTGGCTGCTCCTCCCCTGATTATGCGGCTCAAACGAGCGACGTGCTAATTGAGGCAAGATGACAAGTTTTTTGTCGATGAGGGCGGATACATGTCGATGTAATGATGAGCGAAGGCATTGCAACAACGTCCAAATGTACAATTCGATCTCAAACAAATAGCTACACATTACACATCACTTCGTCGAGCATAGTTGTATATATATATATATATATATATATATATATATATATATATATATATATATATATATATATATATATATATATATATATATATATATATATATATATATATATATATATACAAGACTGTGTGGACACTTCCTCGTCAAACTTCCTCGACCTTTCTCTCAAAGTTTATAGTGTGAACTACTACTACTCAATGACTGCTGAGTGCACTGTAAGAGCAAGTAAGGTGACATACAAATGAAATTGTACGTTATTATTTAAGATGCATTTCGACCTCGTGAGGGCGAACGCTTGACGCGCAGTGAGAACGGAACAGAAATTTGTGGAACTATCCTTGAATCCTTCAACACAAGTGTTTGCTACAATGTGAGTGCGTTTCTTTTTGTTTTTTTTTTTTTATCTTTTCTTTTGACGCTGCTGAGCAGCAGGCGGCCCTCTCTTCGGTAGATCAAAGAGGGGGTAGCGCCCTTCGAGAGTCGCACGGCTGGGTGGATAGTACAGATGGCGAGTACAGATTGCCGATCGATCAGCTGGACTGTGCATGCACCGCACAACACTATCAGATGCTGTATCCATCTACGGACGCAGTGGTGGACATATCGTTGAGACATAATGCATTGCCACGCTTCGTCACATGTGGTGCAATCGTGGCTCGATCGGAAGGCAGACGAACGGGCCTTACAACGGTGACGCTGCAGTCCCTCAGTTTCATCCCACGTCACATACACAGACACACACAGACACATACAGACTGAGAGAAACACACATTTGTGGAGCTGTATGAATGAGTAAAAGTGGCACCCTAGATGGAAAAAGAAGATTACCAAGATTATATAACGCTGTCGTCATTACTATTATTATTATTATTACTATTACTATTATTATTATTATACACTATAAGTGTGAAATTGTGAGGCAGTCGTAGTTTTCTTTTCGCCCCAGAATTAATTGACACACGTATTAAACATGAGGACGAAGAGGAGGATGGTGTAAGGGATAAGGACGATTTACCAAGAGACAAAATACTAACAATAACGATTAGGCGAAGTATTGATGTCAATAACGATCAACGCAATCATTCAATCTTAATTAGTAATTGCTAACGAAATCTCGATGATTATGTGAGACAGTCAAAATGAAGCTAGCAGTGAATGTTAATGTGTACATCTAATTAAGCCGGAACGGGAGCATCGCTCGGATAGCTGAGTCGCGAGCACTAGCGTATAATTGTTGTAACGAAGGGCTATCGGGAAGATATGCTGTGGGGCTGGGGGGGGAGAAGAGGAGTGGGCTTGACAATTAATAATTTCATCTACATGCAGATGAATAATTCAAAACAAAAAATAAATGTGATCCCGCTAAGGAGAGGTGTGCAACCTGTTGTGCCAGGTGGACAGGTCGCCTCTTCGAAGTATTTTGTACGATTCCTATGCAGGAATAAACCTGTTGTGTTCTTCTTGTCGCTCTTGTAGTATCGCATGTATTTTCTCTATTAGAAACGTTTATTTGTTTGTTTGTTAAATTTTATGGAAGTACAGTCTTGGCAACGCTTACGTTGATATTGTAAAGAAACAAATCAAAGCAATGGTAAAAAAGTTATTTCTCATTGCGCGGAATAATTCGCACAGTAGAAGGGCTTTCGCGCTGATTCTCAGCCAACATTTACGTCCACGGTAAAAGGTAAAGGTATATTGGTTTAAGCTTATTATTGTCATAATAATGTTGTCTTATTTTGCTTAAGCTCTCTTATACGTCACATAGCGGGGCTCGAACCTGCACCCTCTGGCTTCTGATAGCCAGAGACTTAGCCGCCCAAGCTACCGCGCTGACAACTGCTTTTAGCATTGCTACGTAAGACGGACCCCTTTAATGAAAATGTGCAACGGTGGGGATCGAACCCGTGCACCTACGTGTAGTTCGCACCGTAGTTGTTGTTCTTATGGTAGTAGTACTGTTTTGTCCGACATAGTTATTGACGACTTACAATAGTATGATTCGCATGTTTGTGTTATAGAATAATTTACGTTACGTAGTATTTGCTTGCTTTAGAATTACGTCTTCCATAGTCGTTCATTGGAACATCTTGGAACAAGCAGGGCGACGCGCATTCAGTCAATCATTAATGAAAGTTTATTCAAACATACAGTAGTTAGGAATTATTTCTAGGGATTATGTGGGGGTATGGGCTGGGGGGGGGGCTGAAGTCGACAATGTCCCGAGGAAGGCGATGGCATTGCCCCTCTGCACAGCGAGGGACAGGCGCTGCAGAAGGTAAGAACCTGCGCGCTTGCCCCCGGTGGCGCGAATCAACCTATGGTAGACCCCTTCGAGGAAGTTCACAGTATCACTTGTTAGGGCAGAGAGATTTTTCGAGGGAGGGAGAGAGAGAGAGTAAAGTTTTTAACATTATCTACAGAGAAACTCTGTGGCCGCAGCCAAATATTGTCCTGAGCTTATTGCGATTCTCAACGATTTGCATCGTACGAGATACTCGCGAATAGCCACCTCGCCATATCGGAAGTGCGTAACATAGTGCTGGTAGTAACAGTGGAAGCAACAACCTTAAGCATTTGATAGTGTGAGACGAAGCTGATTATCATCCTCAAGTGTTACGCGTTGTATCGATATTTCTCTGAGGTCCGTAGAACACAGCGAATTTCGTCTTGTTAGTCTTAACAATAAGACCAAATTTGTGTTGAAAGTTTCCCTAGCCTCGTCGAGGTGCACCAACGAAGGCTGTGGTGTATCACCGTCGAAGCTGACTCGAAAGAGTATCAAGGTGTCATCCACGTAGGCGATCGTTTCTCAGACGGCGCCACCCGTCGAAATCTTAAGCAGGATGAAGTTCATAAATATTATGAGTACTAGACAATGATTCCTGATGGGCGGTGAGGCTCACTTCTTGCTCTGGGATTTCAATACGACCAACGTTGAGAGCCTGGCATCTTCCAGCAAGGTAGAACTTATACGAACTTAATTGTGATTGGTACGCGTCAAAGACATTCTAACATTTACAGCGAGATCGATTTTCAGAAACCGAACAGATTAGGTAAGAATAATCCAGCAGTGTCAAGCTATGTCTCAACTCGACTAATCATTAGCTTCTCGAAAAATCGTAGATAAGTGATCGATCCAGAGATATATTGGCCAGTTTGCGTCCCAGATCGATGACAATTTCGCTCAGACGTCAGCTCGAGTGAGGCCTCAAATTTCAATGTGTTATTGATTAATCGATCTGCCATTCAACAACGCTCAAGTTCTCGTGAAAATAATAAACAAAATAAATATAAAATAAAGGTGGGTAAAAGTCACAACGCAAAGTGTACAATGGCGACGGTAACCGATGAACGAGAGCGTGCCTGCTGTTCTCCATAAAAACATTGGTCTCATATCTCAAACCTTGTCCCGTGGCGGGTTTATCTGAAAGCGGCGGCGGTAAGCTGGAAGGAAATGTCCGGCGGGATGATGCTCTTCGATATTTGAAACGCGAGCGTAGCGACGCGTGTACTGTATAGCTTGTCCACCGGCAAGAGGTTCTTGGAGGAGTATATATTGTCTGAACCGAATCCGTTCGTGTTTCTTCAAATATGGCCCTCATGGCGTCGTTTTGTAAGATCTGCCCTCTGCGGCACACCTTTCTGTATCCTCCTCCCCATACAGAAATTCGTAGGTCAGAGTTGGTAAAAAGTGCACCCTGTAAACCATTAGCAGGCTCTCGTTTGGCACACCGATGCCTCTGAGGCGTCGTAGCGACGCAGCAACCGCGTGGCATTTTGGAGACAATGCTGCGAGGTGAGCTTGCCAGCTTTTACAGCGTCTTGAAAAGTCACACCGATGCATTTTGTCGTGTGCGACAATTGGCAATCTTCACCGCAGAACGCCACCGATTCAATGCGAATGGACCTCTGCGGCGGGTGGGAATAAGACCAGGAAGCCTCAATGGTGGATTGGATGATTTGGACAGCACTTCACAACGATTGGGTAATCGTTGCGGTGTACGCTTGCAGTAGGTGAGTGTCGTGTACAAGTAGACGTGTGCCAAGCGTGGGAAATCCAGCTCTGAAAGTTGCCGATATCTCATACACTCGCCTTTTATAGATAGACACTCGAAGAACTGCGTTCCTTCTCCCGTTGATAGTCAATTTCAATAAATATCATTACATTACCCCTAAATGTTCACCTCTCTCTGATCATACGAGAATGATGAGAGTGATTTACGATGTTGGCTTCATCAAAAGTGTTGCCAAAAAAGCTCAGATTGCATTTTTCTATTCAATGCGATGTTTTGTCTTTGCAACATTTTAAATTTAGTTTAATATAGCAGGCTTTTAGTTCGTTGGCGACTGGTCTACAACCCCTCTCTGATCAGACATGTTTCAGCTCTTATCCATACAAGATTGGTACGAGGCTAGATGGTGGGGGTAATTTATCTACTATCTGGGTGTCAACCAGGTAGTTTCTGATCTTATTCATGTCATAGGTCGAGTTCGTTTTTGTCACAGTGGGTCACCCACGAAACCAGAACCTGATCCCGTATTACCCTATTTACCGTCTTACTGTCTGGCCGGAGCGACAATATATGACGATGGAAAAGAGCCGGGTTCACAAAACGGGGTCATCTAATCTAGGATTCATGACCGATGAAGTCTCCGATGTCTTCTAGGAAAATGGAGATGATTACAACTGTCGGGATCCGCTTCAACACGTGTGCGGCTGGAATACTGATGAGAACTAGAATTCTCGTTTGATCGATTTATATTTGAGGTTTGATACTGTGGTTCTTGGCGTCTACAAACTGTCCATAATTGTTAGAGCATGAACGAGCATTAACAACGATACATCATAAGTAATAAAGGTTGAAAAGAATTGTTAACAACAAACCTAGGCAGGCGTATAGGATAGGCTACTCTACTGACGTCTTGAAGCACTCGGTCTGTTTAAATCGTTTTAAGAAAAAATATATAAGTTTATCTAGCTAGTATTTCCGAGCGCACGCTCAAATTGGAAGCTGGTTGTGCGTCCTGCAATTGTTAGTTCCCCATGAGTGTGAGCTCATGATCTCATACCTTCAGGGACACAAGCGGAGGGCTCCGTGATTGTCATAGCTATGGCAGGAAAAGGGTCCACGAACGGTCACTACCGATAGTCATGAGCAACGCGAGTAGTCCGAAGAGCAATCCAGTTGCCAAGGGTGCCGATACAAGTGCCACCACCCCGGTGACATCGTCCTCTTCAGGACATCGGGACAGTGAATGTATCATGACATAGGTAGCCTAAACCAGGACCAGCGTATATGATAGACAGGCGCTTTCAACACCGCGGACCATCCCACAGGAGCACTGTTCAAAAAATGTTTGACTTCTTTGTGTAGCAAAAGCAAGCCCAGTCCCTAGAAATTCCGACCTACTGTATGTTTGAATAAATGCAGAGCCCAATCGTGTTCACTGGAGTTGATCGATGTTGACCACGGCTTCATTAGTCAGATGCTCTAGTGGGTTTTGTGTTTTCAAGAAAATCGATTTTTTTTTTACTTGATTGCCTAAGAGCAAATGAACGACGTTGTGTGACATTATTGTGTGGTTTTTGTGACTGCTTATTGTCTAATCACCTATCTACCTTTGAATACAGTGTACTTATTATTAATGTTATTTCATTACTGCATCACGAAAATTTTAATTTTCCAGGCTGACGTTCAACAAAAAAATTCTACGTCCAAGGTACAACTGCTTTAGGCTTTTTGATTTTCATAAGACGGATCCCATTTTTAATACAAATGGGTATCGAACGCGCGAGTGAACCGGCGTATCCCGTCCGGCTCCACGACAGGCGCACACGAACGCAGCACGCAACCGGACTCGACGCATTACTGCCATACTACCGTCCAGCCACACAGGCCATTATTTTTATTATTTCCTTTAGATACTTAGTTTAAAATTCTAATTACCTATCTAATTATAGCATTTCGTTGTTAGCATGGAGCAATCCTTGATGATTATCTATATGATATCACGCGGATCAACGCCGAGAGGTGTCTTCTCTCGGGAGAAGGGCCAGCCATCGAGGATGAACACTTTAGGTACTGCAACGTACCAAGCAACTTAGTTGCCTTGATTGACCGGGTCCGACGACAGTGATTTTGTCAGCTCCAGCGTATACAGGCGATTTTACTGGAAAACGTCGATTTTCCAACGCTAACGTCCAAGGTACAACTGCTTTTGGCCTTTTTGCTCTTTCGTAAGACAGATTCCCCTATTTTCCAAAATGCAAATGTGCAACGGTGGAGATCGAACCCGTGTGTTTGCCTTGGCGATCCATTGAATAGTATTTATATATGACGCAATCACATCGGCGAGGCGTGCGATACTGCAGCCCGATCCGTTCCAGTGCGCACGATTTAATAATGAGTCGAAGTTCATAATAATCGTTTGGACAAGATAATAATAGTTAGCACTTATCTTTTTTGAATTTAACTTACTTTATTTTTTATTACATTTAACTTCATTGTAGCAAACGATGTTGCCCGCTAAGGTAATGTTTTGTGGATACTACCTTATTATCCACCCTCGTTTCACAGTGATAAAATAAAATAAATGCAGAGAGAGAGAGAGAGTGGGTACGTTCAAAAAGTTGAAACTCGGATGTGATCCCCAACAGGGTGGCGTTACGTTTTTAACACCTTATTATTACGTATATATATATATATATATATATATATAAGTGAATAGTTCTTGATCATGAGTGTGAGTCTCTATATATAAGTGAACTGATGCATTGTTTCTCGCTATGCAGGGAGGTAATGGCATCGCCTCGTTCAACTGTTTGTGTATCATCGTTTCGAGATATATCATTATCCGATATATTGACATTATCACTTTTCTGTCAAGTTTGCATGTCATGCCACATTGTGATTTCATATCTATCGCGTAGTAGACTCGACATCATCACGTCATCGTGAGCGTCGGGGTATCCACAGTGACCTACATGAGGAGCTTCATCATCGTGGTCTCGATCTATATTCTGCATAGCACTTGACAACAAAATACAAAAACGTCGCTCCCATGGTGAGACCTACCACTATTGTGATAACTGAACGCGCGCCTCCAGGAGGTCGTGCAAGCGAGTAGACCAGAACGCAGGAACCTGTAAACACATCGATGTATACATGGGTAACAATGCGGAAAATAAATTGTGGACTTTTCGAGCATTATCGAGAGCAGAAGTGGTGTCTTGAACGAGTGCGTGTTAGTCGGGTACGCCTGGCAAATATATGTTGGGCTAACTTTTCTATGAAGTATATATGTATATATATATATATTTAAGATTGATGTAGCAATGGCTCCGAGCTCGCCTCAATGTCTCTATGACCTCTACCATGTGGCCAGGGTGCGTCAGACAGTTCATGTCGCGAAAACCCGATGCCACTCGGGCCACTAACACGTATATCCACCTAAATCGAGCTAGTGTATTAGCGATTATACCGATATGTTTCCTCTTGCAAATCTTCATGCAAGCGTTAGCTTTAAATACAACTCGTATTCCTTAGTAACCATGATCAAATAAGTTCTAATACTATGGCTATTATTCGTTTAAATTGAAAAATAATGCTCCCGAAGCAACATTTTTACGCACCTCTGTAAATACAGAGCACGTTGTCTGTGCTCTTTCTTTGACACCTGAATTCGATATCACGAACATAGACGGACACGTCAGGACCGGACATCGTGCAGTTGAAGACCATTTTATCCTTTTCAACACCTGCTCCAAATAAGCGTTATTATTTAGAGAAATAATTGGGAATGTTGGGCATATGATTTTATGATACTTATAGTAATTTATAAATGTTAGTATAATTGAATGTTTTAACTCTTTTCTTTTCTAAAGAGGTTCAATTTCAAAACAATGTCATGCATCCGTATTAATGTTCGTTGACAACATTTCAATACGTAATAAGATAATAATAATGAGTGCATTAACACGGTAGCCTCGTCACAAACTTTGACATTTGCAACACAACCTAATATTTAACCTGAGCGCCAGTAGACACGACGGTTTCCGCGTTTTTTCATCAAAAAAAAAATAGAATAAAAGTAAGTTACAAGTACCTACATTATCCAACAATTGTTCAATAATCCACAGTAAGTGAGTATTGCAGGAACAAGTCACATAAGGCTTGTATACGTGTATATGGGATATATGCCGAGATAGGAGATTCAGAATTTGCCAGCGGCAACTCAGGAAGATGTGAATTTCCTTTTTGATACGTCTCACTCAGCCAATGTTTGATGGGAGAGGGGCGGATGGGAGATCTTCAGACACAATCAGAAGTCCGAACCTGTTTCAATGTAGGTCCCATTTCGTGCATATTTAAGCTATGCAGATTCGCCCGTTTACGGGGATCAGACCTCTGTTGTATGAATACCAGTATTACACTCGCATATGAAATAGATGGGCATCGCATTATTGCGGTAAAATATAAAGGTGATAGTTGAATTCGGGTATACGGACCGGGACCGTCTCAATCAGCTCTCCCCAGCCTGAACGTCGCATCACGGGGGGAAATGCCGCTTAACAAATCCAATGCTGTCCAGCTCAACAAAACTCGATTGCCATTCGAACATCTCGGCTTTGATCTATTCGACAACAGATCTGTGGACTAGATCGAGATTATGAAACTAATGGAGCAGAAGAAATACACTTACCCAGCTTCACACATGAGGCTTCCGTGAGTTCGGGGTCAAAATTCGAAGAAAGCCGAAGTTGCAATTGTTGCCATTTCCGATTGCATTATAGCCCCGTGGTAGCGATGCTGGACGATTTCTGTAAAATGTAAAAGGGTCGTTGGCGTTCCGAAGGTCGTGGAACGGATCTGAAAATGTCCCCCCAAAAACAGCCTCATGTTACTGAGACGCCAGTGCTGTCAACTGCTGTGACCTCTGCAATCGAGAATCACCGCTCCAGTGCAGAATATTATTAGACGATTATGGTCATCGTGCTTCGTGTATTTGGTCAACTCCCTGCGAAGGCGGGGGCTTCACCCGTTGTCAGCTTCAATCCCAGCAGATAAATGTAGCAGACATATAGACGATTTATCTCATTTACAAGTCCATATATATATATATAGTATTATTATTATTATACAACGCGCTAGCCAACAGGGCAACGCCTAGTTATCGGTGCACCTTACATTTACTAGTTGTATTGACTCAGGGTGTAGTTTAACTTCTTGTTATCCACCCAATTAGCCGTGTTGGAAACAGTGAGCATCGTGACTACTTGTCATTACCTCAGTATACGATTATGCGGTAACCAGTCCATTCTTGTAGCCGCTCTGGCTGACTTGATAACTCAATAACTTGGTACAAAATTTGACCGAAGCTTCAATCCAATATAAAGTCCTATAATTCTCAATTCATTCAATCATTGCACAATCGTGCGCCATTGCACAATTGAGGTGACGGCAGAAACATCGTCCTGTACCGAACTCTTGCATAGTTTTGCCCTGTGTGACTTACCAGATACCGTTGATTGTCGCCCAGTGATTGACACAGATCAAGGTGTGTAGTATTCCTATGGAAGACCTCAATCCCTTCAAGCGAATCGTTCCTAACCTCGTGAAAAATGTCACGGCAACTCAACGGTGACTTGCTCAGGCTAAAGTGTATAATGAGCATCACCCTCAGGTTATACTTACCAGAACAGTCAAATCCGTCCACTGGCTGTGAATAACTCGTCTCCACTATTGCATTGATCCGAATTGCAGCGACTCTGCCGACGTTGAACGTAACTACGAACAGGATTAGCCATGCGAAGGACCCATTGAGCGGTCGTTGACGTCCCATCGCTGACTTCAGGCAAAGTCACTACACCACTCTCGCTGGTTCCACACAAAAAAAAAACTACCACACTTCCGTTCACTGCAAAGACTTGCTGCTGCTAAACCAACTGCTTTTGCTGTTTCCGTAGCAACCTGCCTTGGTTGTACAACGAACAAGAATCTTCCAAAATGTACAACTTTACCACTCGGCCGAAGTAGGACAAACTTGGGATTATGCCATGGGTGACATGTGCGCCAAACCTACCATCCTATGATTCGGCTAGAAATGAGCAAGGGTAACGTGGCCGGCCCCATCGAACAACGTGTGATAGCACTTGATAAACGTCACTAAGTCTTGAACAATGGTTCCTACGTCTTAGTATCGGAGAATGTTATAACTCGTGCGGCTTAAGATGACATGGACTCCTAAATTACATTAGGTGATCGTAGACTACCCTCCTTCATACTATCCTCTACAGCAAAGAAGTCAAATAAGGTCCATTTCCTTAACTATTTCCCTTGCCGTTGCTCTCCCCTAATCATGGTCCTGCTACGGTGGCCACGATCGTTGTTGCTTTTGTTTCGTCCTGCATCACTGCCTTGATCATCGGCTATTCTTATCCGTCGGGATGATTAATAACAATAACCTTTCGACTAATTATTACTATTTAGTAAAAATGTGTAGTTCCTGCAAGTGCGCTTACATACGCTACACATTCTCTACTACAATAGCACGCAGCTTCTAACAGCTAGCTCGATCTAGCATAAATATCAGAGATTTTATTGTAGCTTCAACTGTTTTCTCGCCATGCTGTTGCCGGGAAGGCGTAAGCCTCACTCTGGCCGAAATCTATCCGAAAGATTCTTCGTAAGTGACCGATGCAGTCAACTACCCTTCATTACAGCTGTATGTGCCGTGTTCGTGATATCGATGAACTGTCATATATCATGTGTGCTATATCCCTCAGTGTTTTGCGCTTCCGGGAGTTAGGAATCAGTAAAAATATCCATCTAAAAATCTATCCACCCGTCGAGGATGTTGTATGTGGCTGGACAAGGCCCCTACGCGACATTGTTCAGCACTTCGAGTGTGCAGAAACAGGTGGGGAAGATGTCTGCTCGAATATGGGTTTCGCGGACAAATGCGTGTGCACGACTGAGGTCGGACGCATAATAGCCATATAGCGTCTCCGACGAAGGAAAAACAATACAGCGAGCAGGGTCAAGCCGATAACCAGACCAGGAACGAAATATAGAGCAAGCAGTCCGACATGGCCAACAAGTGAATAAGTCATGATGCACGATCCTGAAATACGCACCGAACGAGATCGTAGAGAATTAATGAGGGCATTCAATTAACGGACTTAGTTAGGGTTGAAACGTGCTATGAAATCACTTCGAATCCACTTCGAATAAAGTGATTTGCATTTCAGCGAGCGTAGCTGGTGATTGGACCGTAAATATCAAATAAAAGTGTTTTACCAAAATCTTCGAGCTTCTCATATTGGTGTATTGGCGATTGGTTGGGGAAAAATGAACTGGCGATCTAAAAATGTCCTCGCCTTCTGTAATAGCAACAATCGTTCGGGCTTGCTACAGTGTGATTACTTTGTAGAATCTTAGCGTGTGTGCTATTTCACAGTACTCGTAAAAGTCGCGTTAGCTTTCTCGAAGATCAACGACGAATCTAGTATTTTGGTAATTTGTTTTGCCTATTTGATGAGACACTGTTCATTACCTTTGTAGACGCAGGATGTCTCGATTGAAGATCTCGTTTGACATCGTATTTCACTCTCGCTAAAGCTGAGGAAGTTCTTGAGGAGCGCTGTACATCTCTGATAGAGGCCGCCGGAACTCGTTCCTGACAAGAACAATTCTATTAGTGTCAGCCAGCCGAAGGGGACGGTCAAGATCTTTTTATACGCTACTTGAGACAGTAACCGCACAAGTATTCGATTCTAATGGGCCACCATCATACATCTGACAAGCAACAAGGGTCTGACAAGCAACCATACGCTCTCTATGAGGTCAATGCCACAGGCCTTTTCTACAAGTAGTACCGATCTGAGTTAGAAATACTTCATGTTGAACACTAAGATTATGATGCTGAGCTAGGTCGATGTCGACGACGGCCAATTCTCTCCTGGTGTACATTTTCACAATTTTTATAACACTAATGAATATATTTGTTAAAGGCACAACACACCCATGAGACATGCCGGGAAGGATTAATGGGTAAACTTGAAGGAAGGAAAATTAGTCAATAGCTACTTTTTAGTTCACAGGTGACCTCCTCTGGATGGTAGAGGGTACAGAACACAGCTGGATACTGACACTGCAGTTCGTAGCCATTTCCAATTGTCGGATTTCCAGGCGCCTTTGCTGCCTTTTTCCAGCTATGCAGTTTGAGTTCGGGTAAATGTCGAAGGTCATGATAGTCACCTGGGGATTCATTAATCAATATATAGAAATATATTACAAACTTCGAAGTTTGAGGCGTGCGGGGTTAGCACTTGTCAACATTGCAGCTCAGACAGTTTATTCGAATGGTTATCTTCTTGGATAACAGTTTCAACAACTGACTATCGTATTTTAAAGAGGACGTGTTCGCACGCTAACGCATGTCAACACCATGACCCCCCCCCCACCTTTCTGGAACAGTTGACGATGTTCAACAGCACCACCGCCCTTCCCGGGATCGTTTAGCGCACTCCTTCAGTAAGGGCGGCGGTGAGATGTGTACAAGTCCAGCCACGAGCATGACACACCCTCCTTCGACGTAAGGACATGACGTGGTTAGCTGACTCTCAGCTCAGTGTATGTAAACACGAAGTATTAATAACTGACTATCTGCCCCATTTAGGTGTCCCGTTAATAACTACCTTTTAGTGGACTATGTCATCGGTAAGTAATTGTAAAATGTTCTGTTACCCAGATCAGTTATGCTATATCCCATCGCACAGCTCGATTTGGCTTTTAAAGTCTTTGTGCTATTCGAGTCATGTCAACTCGTAAACGCCATAGCTCACCTCAGTTAAACTCAAGCCGATTGGTCATGAAGGATTGAACATACGGCTGTAAGGTTATCACTCAGTTCCGCCACTTAATACAAACTCAGATTAACACATCTTTCCCTGGGGAAGTATTGGCCACAAGCCTCATATTTCAAAAATGGTCTGTATGGATTTACTACATGGACTAACGTTCTACAGTTAGTCTATACGGGTTCATAAGTCAGTCTAAAATTTTAAACCATATGCAACATCACCCTAGAAACTGCACAAATGAATAAAATATATTGGTATCCTTAAGCAAATGCATGGGTCGAATCGAGAAGTAGATTAGTGAGAGCACTCATTCAAAGTAGGCGATAAAGTAACTTCCTGTGCGATGTTATCATTTTAGCCGATACCACTCACCCAGAAGCCCGCTAGAGCAATGAAGCTCACACACAATCTTTACTGGATTGTTTTCTATATGCAGTTTCTATTGCCACATGGGCACCATTCAGGGTTTGGCTATTTCATCATCTCTTGAGTTATACGCACCGTCGCACTGGTCCCATAGAGACAGTTTTGCCGCAACGAGTTTCGTTAGAGGCGAGATCTCAGACGTGAATCGCGGTAAGAATGTCACATTCGTCTGGGTAAGAGCTCCTCCGACGAGGCTAAAGACGAGGAGAGTCACGTAATTCATAGGAACAATGGTAGACGATGCGAACTGCATCGAATTCTCGATATCACAGAATCACGGGTCAAACAATTCAAAACTCAACGATGACAAATGTACAGATTGTAGCCTAACTCGACCTATGCGCATCGATTCGATGTGACTATTGAACGCCGCATGGCTGCTCGTTGTGGAGAGGATTTGATACAATGACTGCAATGAGGATTAATATTGAAATGGACAGGACAGGACAAATGCTTACAAACGAGGGCGAACCTCTTGACCTTAGTTATAATAGAATGTATATTGAAATCGGTTGTGTCACCAATTCTGCTTGCACCAGGCGGCGCAATAATTGTGGGAACACTCCGATAAGCTCGAACGGGACTGTCCCTTATCGAGATCGAACACTTGCAAAGCAAATCTCGATCGTTTCTCGTCCCGACATCGTTCACAAATTAACTGGAAAATATCAGCAATAGTTAATAGAGGAGTGGACAAACTAAGAGGCCCGGTCGGGCAGGTTTTGGTAAAGCAACGACCACTTTTCGAGCAATTCAAGGTTCGAGGGTGTCAGCTTGAGGGGTCGTGCGGAGTGTCTCCTTCGTCGATCGCCCTCTTGTTCATGAGGCGGCGCTAGCGAGAGTCGGGCGAAAGGTGACAGCTGACTTGAGAAAACTTTCAGTGATCTATGGTTTGTAGTAATCAATTATTTTCTCCTCATAAGAGGAAGGACAATTAGTCGAGCTCATTTAGCTCTCACGAGATTTACGGACAAAATTTTCGAATCGATTGCCAAAAATTTCGATCTCAGCTTTGATGATGACGGGATCTAATCTGTTCGTCATGCAAGTGTGCAAGGAGTTACGCAAGTAGAAATCGGAAACAATGTACTTTAACCTTAATGTTTATAACATCTAGCAGAACGACAAATATACAAGGATCAGAAAAATTGTCTCTGACAGATTCTTTTGGGTCGCAGGTACTCCACGAGGCTCTGTGTTTAAACCATTTTACCTATCATATCTACACATTGACGATCTTTAATTTTCGTTAAACCACACTACGGAGCTGTCTCGTTTGAAAATGAGGCATACTCGCTAGCATATTTGCGTAAGCAAATGACACGAAAACGTAGACTGTTCCTATAATCACCGCTAAGTAGACCTAGATAAGATATTATATTTCGAAAGTATTACCTGCCCTTTAGCTGACGATTGAACTGTCTACAACCAAGCTAGTTCTATTTCATCCTGGCCGTTACCGGAGGGGTTACGGCGGAGTCTCTAGATACCTCTCAACTGGGACTTACCCGTCGGCAGCTCTTTTGGGTGTGGCGTCACAGAAACATAGGAAGCGGGTTAGTGTTGGTGGCGCCGACCACGACTAAGATGATAATGGTAGTTGCATATCTGTCCGTGGGTATTTTTCTACATTCCTCTATCGATTGGTGTGGCGCTCGGAAGAATATCGTTCGAAACAACAAGTCGTCCATAATGACTCACTGCAATCTTAACCTTATGCTTGCCTGCCTGGCTAAATTCAGTGGCATTCTCTGGTGTCCGGCATGGAAGCCATCTCTGTATATTACGTGTACTGTCTTCAAGCGTTCGGTTGGGAAACTCCCATTTGCTTTTACAGTTGATTGGCCAATCAATCGATTCCACTATAGTAGAACTCTGGCAAGCAAAAGAGCGCCAATCGTCTTGCCGAATAGTTCCCAGAGGTGAAATAGTGTCCGTACAGCAAAGCGCAAAAGAGACAGGGGCCACAGCATGAAATTTTCTCTGACCCCGTATTACCAAACCTAGCAATCTATGCTAAATATAAAATAAACTGTAAACTGTGAGGGACAAAAACTGCTACTTGAATGTGTCATAAGGCTTTAATGTCAAACATAGGTAAAAAAAAGATGCCGACGGGAGCGATAGCCCTAATATACCATTGTATGGTATTACAAATTATTATTCTTAATACACCGCACGTGTGAAACACACACAAATGCTCACCTGATTTAGTAGAGTCGCCCAACCTAACCTAACAAGTTTGCAAAATAATCAAAACTACATGCACAAAGTCTTTTATAAAGTGCAGTTGATTTGAATTTGTTTTTATTTATTCACTTTGTTCGACCTGTGTTCAAAGCAGCCACAAGAAATGTATAAGAGAAGCTTTCAAAACAATAGAATGAGCCAATCATTTGTATGATTCCAATCAATCTACTTAGTTGGATACCCCGTAGTCATTGGGTTGTATCCTGGAGGTTTTGAGTACGGGTCATCGCTCGAATAGGGAGCGGGATTCATGCCCGACTGAAGGGCCTCTCCTGTATACGGAGGACCTTGCAATGTTGTCGGAGCGACAGCTGTTACGCCTGGATAGCACGGTGGGGTAGGTGATGGATACGGATGGCTACCGTAGGCAGCGTAGACGGGGGTAACGATTGTCGGAGGTTGAGGCATATATGTGGCCGTGGCAGCTGGGGCTGATCTGATCACCGTTGTTGATCTGAGGACGGCCGGTCTCGAGCGTCTACGGCGAGCGATGCAGGCGCAGATGAGGATCACCAAAATGATGACGCTCATGCTCGGCACCGTGTAGAAAACAACATTCGAAGGTCCGTAGTCAGCTTCCACGTACGCGATCATCACCCACGAACCTGAAAATAGTAGAATAGAAGTTACAGAGCGGAGGCCTAAACGAAGGGCGCCACATTTCGACCACTGAAATCTGTTCAGTTACTACAGACGTTTACTAATCTCAGATATTATACATTTAACTCCATGATTTCAGAAAGGCAAAGATTTATTAAAGGAGCTGCAATTTCACAGTGCTTAAGCTCTCTTATATATGTCACGCAGGGAGGCTCGAACCTGCGACCTCTGGTTTCCGACAGCTAGAGTCTTAACCGTCTAAGCCACCGCGCTGACGGTGGTTGGACAATAATTATAATTAATAATAATAATGACCATTCAAATAGTCAAACAAATAATAGCAGAGGCAGAGAAACTGGGCGTTCTGCGAGGAATTGATTAGCTCTTAACTTACGATCATAAACACAAAAGTCATTGGGCCATGGTTGTGCCTGATACTTGATGTCGATGTCAGTTAGCGGATATCGAGGTAAAGCGTTCGATGTACATTGCCATTTCCCTCTTTTCCATGCTGAAAACAAAAACCTGTATATTTTATTCTGAAAATTGGCACAACTCGCTATTGAAAGCAGAAAATATACAGGGAATATGCTTGTCTACATATATATATATATATATATATATACATATATATATGCGGCACGATCATCCTTCGCTGGTCGACTTGGCCCTACTGATTTGGCTGAGATTCGCAAAAGGTGACGTTCGAAATGCTCAATATGCTTAAGTACTCATCAGGAGACATTTTGGTTTGTCTAACAAGATCTGTAACACAGCTATCATTTATTGGGTATGCAATGCTTTCGAAACACTAAGCAGCCACGGCTTACTCAGTGCAAACTTCCTTGAAAGAGTCTACCACAGGCTGATCCGCGCCACCGGGGACAAGCGCGCAGGATCTCGGCATTATGGGCACGCTTAGTGATTGGGAAAGTGGAGCATCCTTGCTCTAGATATTCAATTAAGAATATACAGAGGAAGGTGTTCTTAGATGTATTTCACATTCAGCGGGTACATTTGTCGACCACGTTTACAATTAACTCATATATGCACAAATTAGCTCTTTGCCTAAGGCATGCCGTATTGGGCGGTCCACACGATTTCTTATCAATGCAAAATAGGTTACACGTCACTAATCGAATCATGCGTTACATCCAGAACTACCCACTATACTTAGATACAGATGACGACCACCATGTACAACACATAGTCTCATCTACTTCGCAATACGTACACTCAAGGTTTCGAAAACGGAGAGGGACACATCGTAATTTCAAGCTAGTCTAGCTTTTGAGGGTTTGTCATGAGACGAAGGCATTTTATTTAACTCTTCTACCTATATGATTAGATATTCTTCTTCAAAAAAAAAACATCGCGTTTCGGTACCTGGTCGTGTGCAATTGGCTAGTGTCGGACCGTAAGCGTCGCAATACCAGGATAACGGAGCGCACTGCAGTTGCTGGCCATTTCCAATCACATTTGCAGTTGGAGGCTTGGTTGCTTGCAAGGCTTTGTCGAAGGTGAGGTTGATTTTGTTCTTGAAATTTATGAACGGATCTGGAAAGGAATGAAAAGAGAGGCCAAGTTTCCTTCGGATCCAGATGAAGTTTTCATATATTTTTATGTTGAGGCGTGGAATATTCTCGCAGAACCGTCCGTTCTGGACGTCCACTATTTGCAGGAACTACACTTCTCCATGTATTTTCAGGTGAGTAGAAATTAGGAGCTAAAACACGAGGAACGAGCGAGTCTATCCACCCAATTTTGGTTACCGTATTAGTTCTCAATATAAATACATATATATATATATATATATATATATATATATATATATATATGGCAGGATGACGACGCGATCGGCACACGATGTTTGGCATCGTGGTACCTGGTATCCGTTTTATGAAGCAATGCCGAAAGCAGTTGTACCGTGGACTAGGTTAAATTTCAGGTTCGGTCCATTTCCGTATGCCTTACATTGTTGTCCTGTGTGTTCCCACGGTGTGTGGGCTTCGGCGCTGCGGACCACTTCGCTTAGACGCGAAATATAGATCATTTTAATACGAAATTTTGAATAACGAAAGGCAGATTGCAGTCTTGCATTCAATTTGCGACACTATTCACTATTGATTTAGTGCACGTTAGCTATTTTGAAAATATCGATTTTTTTAAGCTTACACGAACGTTGGGCACAAAAATCTGCATCGCTAAACGAGAAATCCTACCGTGGTATGACTGACGATTCATTTGCAACGTGGGCGCGTTACTACTCGATTGGTTATCAAGCATACAACTCGACGCCACAGGTTTTGATCGACACGTATCCACGTTAGGTATAGAAATCTTTGCCGCATTTGAAGTTAGAATCTCACCGACAACATATTGCACTAATAATCACAGACCTTCACGTACAATGTGTATATTAAATTCTGTGTATAATCAACGCCAAAAAATGTTTAGGTTCATAGGCTGGTCTTTAGAGACAAAATCCGAGAATATTGTATTGAATATATATATATATATATATATATATTCAGCACACGCGCACAATCATTATCATTAACAATAACAGTCTTATATATGTACAGTAGTGTGCATAAACTTAGCGCACCCCTATATTTCAACCAATCGTTACAAAGAATACACATTTGTGGCATTTATTCTGTATCAGATTAATGTACGTGTCAAAGAACATACACACCACAAAGAACAGCGCATATGACGTAGCATGCAGCCTACTACAATAAAATGTGTCATATTTCGGTTGTGCAAAATGATAATGCGCCCTCAGTTATCGACTGTTCTCGCTGAATTAATCCAGGTTGTGTTGAGCATTCAAGCTGTACTGTAGGCATGGGACACGCTTCGATCCTTAGTGATTCGGGGAAAGCAGTTATTACTGCTTTACACCGGGCAGGAAAGACCCAGGCTGAAACAGCCAGAGAAATTGGCAGAAGCTGTCGCTTAGTGCAAAATTATTTACACAGTCCGTCGACGTATGGTGCTAATAAGTCTAAAGGACGTCCACGAAAGATCAGCCAGCGAAGTGCCATGCAAATTTATCGATTGGTCTCGAATTCGACCATAAGTTGTGAAGCAATCAGGCAAGAGTTAAACCTTCAGGTTAATAGATCAACAGTTTTAAGGACAATTAAGCATTATACGCATATTATACGGGTACAAATGAAAGCAAGACCGCGTCTTCAACAACGCCACATGATTGCACGAATAAACTTCGCCCGCAACAATATGGCCAGAAACTGGGAACTGGTGAGTATCGGGGCAACGTTTTCTAAAGAGTATCTTGTGGGTGCACATCTATCTTAAAGGTACTGTGTTGTTTAAGATCATCTTCAGTAACGAGAAGAAGTTCAATTTGAACGGGCCAGGTGGATTTAACGGTTATTGGGATGATGTACGTAAAGGGCCGCGGTACTTCTTAAAGCGCAACTTCGGTGGCGGGACCGTTATGGTTTCGGGATCTTTCACCTCTCTTGGCAGACTCCCACTCGATGTCATCTCATCTCGAATGAACTGCGAGAACTATCAGCAGATGTTGACCAACAATCTACTACCGTTTAGGAGCAGAGTTCATCGACAGCCAATTGTTTTCCAACACGACAACGCGCCAATTCACGTCAGCGCTAGCACACGTGCGCGGTTAGAACGGCATAACATTGAAACCCTAGAGTAGCCAGTATGTTCTCCTGAGGTCACCCGATGGAGAATCTCTGGGGCATTCTTGTCCGACGAGGATATGTGACAAATCAACAGTATATATCGTTGAAAGTATGCCAAACCGAGTCTTTAACGTTATAATTAGCAAGGGCGGAGCCACACGGTACTGATTAGCACATGAAAATGAGAATTAATTCAGCGAGAATACTAGATAACTGAGGGTGCGTTATCATTTTACGCACCCGAAAGATGTCACATTTTATTGTAGCAGGCTGCATGTTATATGCGCTGTTCTTGGTGGCGTGTATGTTCTTTGACACGTACATTATTCTGATCAAGAATAAATTCCTCAAATGTGTGCTCCTTGTAACGATTTGTGGAAATATAGGGGTTCCTTAAGTTAATACCCACCACTGTATATATATATATATATATATATATATGCGTGTTTTGTCATTTTGCGACCGCATGTTACTATTATTTATTATTATTAATACATACAGATACAATCCGATACAGGACCGAGTGCTAGCTTGTCCACGGAGGCGGACGAATTTTCATAGCCAGCGGTAATGTTCAGATCATCCACATCACCGTACACAGGAGCGGCAACAATCACAAGGAGGATGGTAAGGCACCTAATTAGGACATCACTGTGGTACCTCACGCGACTCATTATTCCCCTTCTATAATAGTAATACAATTGAACACAGTTTCCACAATCCGTCGTCACCAGAGCACCGTCTGTCCACCTAACGAATAATGTATGATACTACAGCCTTAATCACCTAGAATCTATTCACTAATTCTGTCCATTTGAATGTGTCTGTATGTGTTTGTGTGCGCCGGTACCTTCCAGTCGACATTTGCGACACGAGTCTGCCGAATTGATCGATACCCCAGTGAGCGTGGATTACTTACTAGCTTAGGTCACTTGCGAGCGAGAAATGGTCTCCCGTCACCGGGAGGATAAATACGACTGTACGAGTATACTGTCACACCGTTGTTGAACAGGTGCTGTCTGTTTGAATAGACGAGCTTCTTGTAATCCCCTAATAGATAAATGTATTGTATATTGGACATTGTGCGCGAATGTGCATAATGTGCATATAAAAAAAAATAATGCAATTAGGTGTGTGACTAGGGAATACTAAGATTTTCGAGCTGACTCTCAGCCAATAGGTGTGTGACTGCCGCTTGATGATCAGATTCGTTTTGTTTCTATACAATATAAAATGCAGCTTATTGTACAGTTAATAGACATTAACGTTTGCTGAATGTCTTCTGGAATACATACATATATATATGTATATATAATATATACAGAGAGAGAGATGGATTAAAAGCTCTAGTTGGTAGTTTCGCACAATATGAGATTAAGCATTTATTCGTTCTTTCGCTGTGTGAGTGTTATCAACTGTCCGCTAACTGTTGAGAGATTGATCTGTGTATTATGTTATATATAAAATATATGCAAATGACAACACATTATTCATTTGATGTGCGTGTGAATTTAATGCACACCGATGCCTACCGATACTTTCCCACTGTAAGCTACGGCTTCCGCACCACTAGCGCACCACTTGGCTATCAGATCACAGCAAACTACAGAACATTTTAATCCAACTGACTGGTAGAACGACTTTATGTAGAGGTCGGCAAAAGGTGACGTTTGAAATGCCTAAGTACTCATACGAGGACATTTTGGTTTTTCAAACGATATCTGCGTGTAACACAGCTATCATTTATTCTGTATGTATTATGTTCAGTGTCCGCGCTTTAAATTATGGACAATTTACGGCCCGAAAAAGAACAACATGATTTTTTATTCATAACTTGCTGGGCCGTCGATAGTCTGTGAAACAGCGCATAATGAACTCGTGAGATACAATGAGACGTAGCTCAAGTCCCTGACGGAAATATCCACTCTGATCGTCTGGTTCGAGCCCACCCCATGCGACTCATCCTAGCCAATTTGGATGACACAGAATGAAGATCAATTCCAATATTTCGACTTAACGTCTCGCAGTTGAGCGATGCGATTTGTATCATGTCGGAATAATGGAAATTACACACGTTTGGCTTAAGGTGTACGTACATGGCTACTATGCACAGTCGGTGTCGTATTGTATAAGAGGCAATTGGCCAAGGTGTTCGAGTCTGCCAAGCACGAGCTACGAAACGCTTATTATAATAGACTGGTGGACTCCGTGATCATCAACAAACACTGAGTGTGTTCTACGAACGAGATTCGTTAGTAAAAAACCGATGGCATGTACAACGATGTGCATATACACATAAATTACATGAAACAACAGGTCAACAGTCAAATGTATATATATATATATATATATATATATATATATATATATATATATATATATATATATGTCCTTGCGATAGTTGCACTCATACGAGAACTCTCTAAGGCATTTAGCCGATCTTCCAAGGGCAGGCCTTCAATAAAGACGTCCAGTGATCCAAATGAGATAGATGTAGTTTGTGTCTGCGTTAACAATTGCCAGCCAATCAATGAACGTCGGTATATGGCAGGTCTATTGATTTATTTATTTACTTAAGTATTCCGACACAGCCGAGCTGTACGGAGGTGGGTCCTCTTCTGCTATTTCAGCCCCTAAACGAAGATTGCTATGAGAGTCGGTATCGGTGACGTGACGCGTCTGAGGTCGTTCTGCTCGTGGTTGATATGGAGGTGGTGGATCGTAAAGTTCGCCGGGGCCAGAGGCGGTCGCGACTGATGTGCTGCTAGCCGTCTGGCTTGCCAACCTTGAGGCCCGTAATCGAAGAAGTCTGTACACAGATAAAGCTCCAACGATCGTCGCCACCGCGAGGACAATCGATCCGAAGACGATTCCGTAAATCAGTGACAGTCTGCTAAGCGAGTAGAACATAACGCATGAACCTACCAAACGGTGCCAACCTTTGCAGTGTGAGCTTTATGACAAGACAATCGCTTGGGTCTTGGCTAATATAATTCCTTCGTTGTATTTCAAATATGAGTTCTGTTCTTCATTTTTTTTGTGAGATATATTCGTAACATGTTGTCGAATTTCAAGGATTTATTGATACACGTGGATTACCTTTGTAGACGCAGTAATCGTCTCTAGCGAACTCTTGACACCTGACATGGACATCAGTTAGAACGATGTCTTCCGGCATATGGGGTGCTGTGCAGTTCCAGAGGATTTCGCCGCCTGTGTCATCTGTCCTCAACGACATAATTATCGTTCGTGCTTTAATACATAATACGTAACATCGTTGTTTATTTAATACTAAACTTCTACTAAATTTTACTACATTTTCCGGGCTGACTCACAGCCTTAAACATTTAAAGTCGAGGGTAGTGTTTTTTTTTGCTTTATATGGCGGACTCCTTTAAATGCAAATATGTAGTAAGCGAATGTGACATATATGACAAACATTAAGTATTGTATAGCTGCAGTTCCTTTAATACTATACTACTTATAACAAACAACTTGCCTATTTTAGACTAAGCTGCTACTCGTAAACGAATTTTATCTTGTCGAATCGTATCTCATACTTCCTCACACAGTTTTGGCCGACATTACGCTGAACCGAGCTCATACATACGGAATTCATTACACATCGACTATGCAGAACATTTCGAGAGGTTTCAGGTAACCATCCCTCATGGATATTGGGCTTCATGGATACCCAGATTATGTTATTCGTCACGGCTGTGTGAGTCTCCGACTAACTATCTGCCCTAGACCTTAGACCCTTGGATAGTCCAATCGTTTATCGTTGATTTAACATTGCTTTGGACCATAGTACGCCGCATGTTCCCCTATCTGACAGGTCCTCATAGTAATACCTAAAAGGTTAAGAGCTGAGGCCTGTCAGATAGGGGAACAGCTGAGGGTCAGCTGGAAAAAACATCTGAAACTCGTTACGTGGATGCTCAGTGTCGGGAAGAATCAAATCGATCTGTGTTGCATCTGACTTTGCGATTGCTCTGTCTCTCTGAGCTCTCCTAAGTTATTAACAATAGGCGCAGAAACCTCAAAGAACCCAAATATAGGCACTTCAACTAAAATCTAATAATCCCTCATAACTATGTCTGGTTAATAACATATCCAGGAATAGAGATAGAGCTGATTTCCCCTTTCAATTCAATTACCGATGCATTTGGCCTAGTACTACTAAGTGGGGTTTTCATCTACAATCGTGCAATAAGGACCGGCAGACACGGAACCTAATATTTTTGTGAATATACCTGTCAACGTACCACAATCAACAGATTGTAAAACTCGATTGGTTGTCCGAGAGAGCACATATCACCAATAGAGAGGATACTTGATGCCATCCGTACAGGCAGCATATTACATTACTTACTTATTCGTAAGCAATCCGCGTGGCTTGGTGCGTAGTTATAGCATTTGTTGGTATTCAAACATTGCATCTGGTGACCGTTGCCAATTGGAACACCACCGGGCGGCACTGTTGCAATATCTGACTCCTCAAAGCGGAGCCCGTCAACGTCAAGCAAATTGAAGTACGAATCTGTAAAGTGGTAATCAGCTATTGAGTGTGGTGTCGTTCGCTGGCTTTTGAGTTGATGTCAAGTAAATTTTGATACGTGTACCACAACAAATTAAATAGAGGACACTTGAACATTGATAGCACTCACTATAGGTTTTCGCGAAGGTTAAATGATCTAGTACTCAATTGAGAATCCTTCAGTACGGATAGATTCAGCTCTCCTCTGCGAACAGTACATACTGTAGGCCTCAAGGTCATATGCCAATGGGACTGATTTACCTTATTAGCAGTACCTGTGTCTATTCTGCGCATTGATTTGAGATTCGCGATGACGGGGTTTATAGTGTGAGCGAACTGAAGGACAAAGGGCTTGATCTGAGACTCGGCAACAATTTCTAAACCATTTGAGTCCTTCATATAAGCCCATTGCTCAATTACGTTCAGTCAACGTGAAAATGATTACACTGCCCGTTCGTGATTTATGCAAAACCGAGCGAGGACATCAACGCAGCTTAGATATGATCTTTATTCAATTCTAAAGGTGGGCGACAATTGTACCTGCTGAACGTGAAATACATCTAAAAATATCGCCTTCTTCGGGACAATGTCGGCCTCGGCCCCCGTCCTCAATTAATCCCCCCCCCCTCCAATAATTCCTAATGATTTTATGTTTGAATAAACACATATAGTGTCATCTAAAAACACCTTCCTCTATATATTCTTAATAGAATATGTAGAACAATGAGGCCAGCAGCTTGCTTTCGGCAATTCTATTTCATTTTTGTATCCACAAAAATCCCAAGAATCGGTTACTCGGTTCTGCAATGAGCACAATTCTGGCCGAGGCGTGATTATCGATTATCGTCCCTGACAGCGATTGCCGACCACTGAACGCCGTCGCAGTCAGCGATCAGGTCACCCACCTGTGGGTGCTGAGCTGCGCGTCATATTAGTTCATAGTATTCACTTGAGGTTATAGGATGAGACGCGTTTTGCTTTATCGTCATTAGACGAGGAGAAGAAGCTTCATGGCATTGTGAACAAGCGACAGGTTACGCAAAGCGCTATTTTCGCCCTTGGTCATCATCTACCATCGACGACGATTATCTGAGCTGATTGATAGCGGTGATTTCCACAAGGTTCCTGATGGCACTCGCAGTATCCTATAACATAACAAGTTGCCGCCTTCTCAGCCAATATACACACATTGTCTGGATACACGAAACGCAGCCGAATTATCCCAAAACACGGCATCGTACGTTTTCTGATATCGCGCTCGAATGTCCTCCCAGTCAAACCATCACGGAAGTACTTGATATACTCAAACATCCTAGTAAATGGAACAATATTATATTTGTGTTGCAAAAAGAGTCGGTGCATCCAGTCAAAGCATATTCCTTGTATATTGTAATTGTTTCCATTTAGATATTCGCAACCTGTAAAGTTGTACGCACCTGGACACCGAGTGCTATTTCCAGGTGCCAATGTGGCAAACGTATTTGGGCGAATGTCAACTTCTGCTAAGGCGCTTCGTTGAGCCATAATCCCTCTTCCGACGCCGAAGATGAGCGTAATTATGTACCCGTTTGAAGCAAGCGACCGTTTTGCAGAGGACATCTTCAGCGGGCAGTTGTATCCTATATTCCGTTAGAGTGAAAGAACACCATTGTCACAAATGTTTCAGCACTTCCTTGATATTCGCCAGTTGCGCAATTGACCTCTTGAGCAATGCTGTACATTGGTACCGATGTGTACACTTTACTAAGTGGAAAGAAATTAATGCTTTTAGTCATTGGGATGCTGTGGGACGCATGGATAACCTTGGTGATCCAATGGATTTAGGCCCTTCAAACTGAATAATAATGGCTCCGTAAAATGTGTATTTAGAGGATTCGCTGCCATGGCCGGCTTAACTGTATTGGCCACAAACGCTAGTGTGACGCTGCAATTTGTAGGTTCGCGGATTTCGGCTTAAGAGATCCTCGTAGGCAATGTCCCACAGCTAACGTGATGCGATCCTTTGATTGCGACTCTGCGATTTTCTTGATGACGATCATAATCCGATGGTTTCCAATGACTAGAGATCGGTTCCACAGTAACCATATACCCACCAAATAGGGACAGTATGAGACAAGCAAGGGTTTATATAGGACACTCATTATTTTGTGCAATAGTGTCGACGGGTAGCGAGGCTTCGTGGAAGGTACCTGTATTCCAAAACATTGAGCGAGCGTACTGATTATTAGCTACATAATATAAGCTTTGTTCGAAATTTCGTGCCAATTAGTCACGAACCTTTATTTGTTCACCATTGCTCGGCTGGATAGTTTCAAAGTGGGAAATAATATGACCCAAATGTAGACACATCTAGAAGCTGCAGTTCAAGCAAGCCAACCCGCAGTTCGTGGTGACATTCGGATGAATGTAAGCACCATTATTTGCAGGGTCGAATAGACACACACACACACACACATTGAAATGTTGTCCAATTCAGTCTCATTTCATCGTCGACGGCTATGGATATAGTCCTCCATACGATAATTACAAGCTATGTAGATAAATCACCAATTCAAAGGTCAATTCGCCTCAAAGGTTCTCACCGTTTGACAGTATTCGTTCTCAACACCACCAGCGCTCTGCGTTGGAAAATAGCAGACTCTGTCCCATTCAGCCTTATTTATCGCTTTTGTAGTGTGTGAAACATTTCGACTTGTTTTTCAACCTCGCTCGCGTACCACGAAGAAACTAAACCTTGTCACAACTGAAAATACTCTACTTTATTCTCAATGATTCTTTGTATCGCTTCAACGCATCAGAGCCTTTCTGTATAAGCAGCCAGCGATCCCTTAGCTTTAGTCACTACTGCCTTCGCAGCTTAACTCTCTGCCTACGGTATAATATTGTAAACGTTCATGCTTGAGGTCAGTCTGAGGTACGGATAGCAGCAATCACAGGGTGTTGTAGTGTCAAATGAAATATGCAGACACCTGTTCGTCTTTCACAGTAGTTATAGTGATATAGGCATTCTCTTAAGCATAAAAAAACTCTTAAACAGATGTAGCGATGTCTTTTCACATGAAGCAATCCTCTGTATCCATTATACTCTTGTCATGACAATCGTTAATTGTATGTATTGTAAATAAGATTTAGAGACTGTATCGCTCGGCCACCGTCGCAGGTGCCATCATGTTTATATCCAAGGGTGATCGACAAACCAGCTAACTGTCGCTGAACTCTGGCGTCGGTGGACCGAATATAGGTAGCGGCTACATTTTCAGGTATATTCCTTTATCCGAAGTAATGTGTCGTCGACTACTTCCAGGATACTTCCACGACTTCCCCTTTGTTGAGCAACAATGTTCAATCATAGTACGAGGTGGCGTCTTCCAATCACGGAAACGGATTACTGACCCCGAGGTCACGTTCAAATCACGCAGCGAAATTCTTTGATGGCTCAGCATAATATGGATACCTTCCATGTGATATTCTACAGAACGCTTAAATCGCTCAAAATATTTGTATACCGAGTTTCGTCCCATATCATTTGTGGGCAAGGGTCGATATCAGTCAGCCCTCCTTCATTGGCGTATAAATCTATTACATACGAAATAATGCACAAGATGTCCTCAGTTGCCTCTTAATTAGCCAATCATGTAGATATTTCGGAGAAACTGAGGCAGCCGGAAGAGAGATTCGTCCAAAAATGTGCCTATGACCATGTATTCCAGCTTGACCGTTGCCATGTGTCGGACTGGAGCAGTGGTACAGCATGGAGGAACCATCCACTCTATGATGAAAAGCTTCTCCAAACGCTTACAGAAAGCGTTTATGCTACGATTAGATCATTCGCACCTTTAGGGACACACACAGACAAGGCAGCCCTTGTGAAGCAGAGGACGCGACCTGAGCTGAGTCAGGTCCTGCTATTTGTCCATTGTGTCGTGCCACTGCCGATTCAACAGTTGCAAGCACACAAGAGCTGTATGCCAATGTCATACACAAGCACTGCATGTGAGGATTCAAATTTCAGTAAAAAACATATCCATTGTTGTGGCCTGACACAACGGCACTGTACGGTGGTGGACGCTCATTTATTCCTTGAGCCGAATGGCCATCTCCGACCACTGAGTTGATAGGTGGCGCAGACGCTTGTTGATTGTATATCGTAGCTACCTGTCTTGCGGGTGGGGCAGCCAGGAAACACTCATAGGGTGGTGGAGGTGGAGGGAATTGATATGGCCCTGCCGTAATGCCTCCTGTGGGGAGTGACGGATCCATGTAGGCGGCTGTAGTGGGCGTTGTCGATCTAATAATCGTCGTTGATGTTCCACCACGACTTGAGGATCCTCTGCACCGCTGGATGCACAGGCAGATAACAACAATCCCGATCAAAACGGCGATAGCGACGCAGATCAATCCGAGAATCAGCCAAACGAGCGACGACGCTTTTTCACTAAGCGAGTACTGCACAACGCAGGAGTCTGCAATATATGACATAGTATCCAATATTTAATGGATTTGTTGTTATTCATACTGCTACGTGTGGAAAATGCCGGAGCCGGCAGGTTCGGGGGTCCCGTGACTTTACATTTCAGAGAAATTTTTAAAGATCGCAGTTCCTTTAATAAACCAATAAACATTTACATTTACTACAGCTGGATCCTAGTAATCTTGTTTGCTGGTAATAATAAACATATATAATATGTGTAGAATACCAAGGTGAAACAATTTTGATTGCAGCCCTTCATACTCGGGTTGACCAATTGGTTAAGCTGTTCAGGCTGTTTTGGATCGCGAGGGTGTTTGGCCGATCACCTAAGAAACTATCCGAGTACCTCATAAAGGTGACGAACTTGAACAGCTCGCATGGCGAATGACTCTATTCTTCTATTCTCAAAGGACTACTTCATAGTCTCGATATTCCATCGAAAATCGTGAGCTCTTTGAGAAAAAAAGCTCCTTGAGTAAAAAGGAGAAGCTTGACAAGCCCTTTAAGTATTAGAATGCTCCAGCTTGATTCACTACAGTATAACTTGGCTTGGGAGCAATTGATTTACGAGGCACAGTGGAGGCTTTTAGGTTCTTAAAATAAAGTCATAGCTTAAATCTCATACCGAAAACGCCATCGAAGCAATCCCGCTGTTACTGTAAAATCTACAGTGTACATTTATTAGACGTTTATTCGCACGTATTTTATGAAGATGGGTAACGAGAAGACACCTGAGCTGACTTAGGGCGGAAACTTATTCATGTTTAATATTAAGAAGAATACTGCCAATTCGAAGAATTCGGCGAGGGACAATGTAAGTATAAACTTCAAACCTGCGATTTCAGTTACCTCTGATTGGCATACTCACTGTCAAAGACACAATACTTGTTCCACGGTGATTCTTGGCACCGCAGTGAGACGTTAGACATGTAAAGGGGGCTGTTGAAGATTACATCTTTGCAGTCCCAGTCTGATCCAGGATTGATAATGCTCCAACCTAAAATGAAAAATATCACGAGGATAACATTGCGCCGAATGTGGTTGCGCTAGCTACCTAGTAAAATATACATACATATCAAGTAATCATTCTGATTGACTCAAAGCCGGCAATATATATATATATATTGACGGCTATATATATATATATATATATATATATATATATATATATATATATATATATATATATAGTATATTTCGACATATCCCATCTCCTTCACATAGCTCTATAAAACTGTACCGTGCACGACCCCGCCTTGTTTTTAGCAGCTATTGTGGGGTGACGATGGCACATTGTAAAATTGTATGTAATACTTAATGACAGTGTATCGTTTTTGGCCATTAATTATTATACATATTTTCATCCCTTGATACCAGGACGTTATAGGAAACATGGTAATGTTACCTGGAGCGGATTTTCAGCGTCGTTTTGCTGTACTCCACTATTTTTCACGTACCTGAATTTGTACACATAAGCCCTGATAGCGCATAGCTGTAACAATAGGTGGAGTTCTGGCACTGCAACTCCTTGCCATTTCCAATTACGTGGCCGCCTCGTGGCACCTTTGCGGTAACAGATTGATCGAACGAAAGAACAAGTCTGGTTCGGAGGTCGAAGTACCCACCTGAGAGGTTAAAAAGTTATATTTCACGTCAGTTTTGAATGGGATATCATTTGTAATGTTATGATGAAGCGTAATTTACCAATCTCCTTTTCCATGCTTGTAAATGAGAAAGAAATACATCTACTAGCTTCACAGATAAGCAATATATGGTTAAATATATCTTAAGCTCCAAATCGTCACTTGGTTAATTCCTAGCTGAAGGCGATGGAATCAATCTGACTCATTGGCACTCTAGCACCTTCTTATGTCAACCACTGTGCAACCACTCCCGGTTATGCGGTAGCGCGTGCGGAGCGGGCCAAGCTACGGAAGTACGCCGCACTCCAGGCAATCCACCTCGATTCCCCCCTTACATTTGAGATCTTAGGCGGGCACAGCCTCCTCGCTGCGAACTTCCTCGAAGGGGTCTACCATAGGCTGATCCGCGCCACCGGGGACAAGCGCGCAGGATCTTTCCTTCTGCAGCGCCTGTCCCTCGCTGTGCAGAGAGGCAATGCCATCGCCTTCCTCGGAACAATGTCGGCCTCGACCCAGGTCCCCAGCTACACCCCCCCCATAATCCCTAGAAACAATTCCTAATTATTGTAGGTTTGAATAAATCTGACTCATTCAGATACAGTGTGCTATAGGTCAGTTTGGTTATGTGGTTTTACCGGATCACCCAATCGCACACCATTAGCAGATTTATAATTATTTTACAAATTATCTTTATTTAGATACGTTTGCTGCCTTAGTTAGTCCGAGCTCAATTACAAAGCTAACTTAAGCTGATCCCTTCCACATTCGCTAATACGTACATACTCAACGTTAGCAACTTTTATTCACCAATCGGTGAAAACACTGATTGTCATGCTACATGAACAGTTTTCTTTGCATGATTTCTTCTGATAAAACCTCTCGCCACCAATGCGCCCTCTGCCTATCCTAGCAATAGGCATATTGTCTATCCATGTAGTGCTATGAAACAACTCTTCATGTCTTACTACGATGTAGGTATGATATTCAATTGCTGGTCAAGCAGAACTGATATGAAGAACTCAGGTTACTTGAAATAGCCAGAAGGTTCGCTAGCTTCCGGCGTAGTAAATAATTAGTCCAGTTTCGGCTGGACTTTAGTTCTCGTCTGAAGGGCACCCAGCCCTATTCCCACGATACACTTCTCGGTACTTGTTATTCATAGGGCAGTATTAGGACGAGAACTACCGGGAGGAAAATCCTCACTTCTACAGCTGAGGCCACGGCAGAAACTAGCCTGGCTGGCGAGCCATAGATCTAGGCGTCGAATTCGAGACCACACATACGCCTTCCATAATAAATTAACAGCAAATCAATACTATATGTTCGCATTTGTTACGATGTTAGCTCAGCTTTATTTTAGGAAGGGCTTCGACTTATATTGCATCACTACTTGGATCTCTGGAGCGAATTACTGGAACGCATGTCACGTCACCCCACATTCACAATTGTATATTGCAATACCAATATCATTGAAATCCAAGATGAGCTCTGAAAAAGTTATAACTTCTGTCATGATTCGAAAATACCTTGGCGCGGCTGACCTTGACCGAAAGCTATAATACGTTTCATATATGTTATCCATTATAGAGGTTTAGACTACGCTTGTGGCACCCGTTGTCGTATACCCACGTCCGCACGAGTCCAGCCTAAGCTGACTGGCACCAGCTGTATCGGATGAAACGCCAAATCCATATAGTGTAGTGTCTCTTTGTGCCACGATCTGTCCGCTGAAGGTAAACAGACACAATACGAACAGAGATGTGAGTGGCCAATTGGCCATTCGCCTATTCCTCATTTTGGACAGACAAATCGATCATTTGATTTGTTCGCATAGCATTGTATCACTCAACAGTGTCACACTGAAAACACTTTGTTTCTGGTCCCGCAATGAATGTCCTGATTGCGGTTTTCCTGGACAAGCACCTGTGGCTATCCACAGTTAGCTCGATATAGGTGAGCTGGTTTCGGTATGACAGGAAGGATTAAGGGATTTTGACTGACGCATTGTATTGTCGCTTTCGAAGGGATCATCTGCATTTAATTCTGAGGGAACGTAGAGCTGCCCCGGTCCATCACAGGAGTGATTCGTCGTTAGAGGATTTGCGGTCGCTGACCACGACTACGCGTTCGTGTTTCAACACATTCATAATGGTAATAGAGTGGGGTGAGTGCGATCACCAAGGCATACGCTTCTAAATGGACTCGAGCGATTCTCTGTAATTTAGAAATAAAGTCGTCCAGCGTCATTGAGGGTCTACTTGACATTTTTCCCGTGATAATGGTCGGTGGTGGTGACCTATAGCCAACTCAATTGACGATATAGCGCAAAGTTTACCTGCTCACCTGAGTGTTGGAAACAATAACGACATATTGTAGTCATTAAGCAGGGAACCCGAGTAACTCATTCTTCAATGGACTCATTTTCGGTCAAATCTGATTTGTCCGTTCGGCGGCTTTTCGAAGAAGCTCGTCGAACTCGATGGCGAGGCGGCCTTTGCCGACAGTTTCAGGGAAGAGTATGCTCTTCCCTGAAACGGAGCTCGTTTTGACAGATTTTGACGGTCAATTAAAGAAGGCCTTAGTAAGCCGCTTGTACCACGACAAGGAAATTAGGGGTATCCGGTAGGCGTGCTCTCTGCCTGAGTGTTCTGCTAATCCTGCGAGAGTTGACATGCGAGGAGGAAAACTATGATCGTGACAAATGGAGTGGGAATCAGTTTCCACAGGTGACTCGGTAAGAGACATCATCCCAGATATTAGTGAGTGGTTGTCCAGGCCGGATGTGTAACTGGCTTCCTACCTTCTTCAAAAATCCTGACAAGTCACGGAATTTTTCAAAATTATTTGCATCCTAGCGGGGAAGCTGCTTCGAACCCATGTATCCACTGCCCGCTGAGGATTGACGACGACGCTCTCGACATAGTGGCCTGACGGTTCGCGTCTGAGCCAATAGGAACCACATACGATACTTAAAAATACGAAACAAACTGCAGAGGTCAGGCTCAAAAGCTCTAGCCAAATACCTTTCCAAGAATAAAAAGTCGTGCTAACAGGAAAACATGTAGTCAATAAATCACGATAGTTAAAGACCAACTGGATAGAACTGGACCACAGATAATCCACGCTAAGGACGCTGCGCATGAGAAGGCATCCTCTGCTGTCTCAGTGTCGAAGCCGCTGGATGCGCGTGGATCTGACCCCCTTGTGGATAGCAGAATCTCTGAGGAAACGGGCAACCCACTGAGGGGATAGACTGGGCCCAAACCCAAAGTCAACTAAAAGCATCGGAGCTCCAGGGCTTTTAGCAAGCAGGAGTCTTACACAACCGTGGCTAACACCTTAGCAGTAAAACACGGTGTCCATGAGGAATTATTGCCTTCAATCTCTCTTTATATGTACAAAAAAAAAATAACAAAGTATTATAAAAAGACCAAAAGTGTATGACGGACTTCATTTATTGTATACGAGTGATTTCGATTTACCAGCTTATTTCGTAATGAATCGTTCAGCGTTCCAATAGTTTGGAACGTGATCTCTGTCAAAACTAACACAAGCACGACCCATTCATCTACGGCAATGTACACAGGGCGGGGCAGGGCAGAAACCTGAAAAACAATCTATATGTGTTTGTAACCGACGATACCATGCAACAATGACAGTTTGTTCGACATCGACTTTATTGCCATCCTCACTAACTTATAGTATATATAGATATATATGGAGTACGTTAAATTCTGGAATTCTCTTTCCATATCTCGTAGATTTATCACAGTGAACGCTCGGACGCAAACGTCGCATTGATCCAATAGTGTTCATAAACTAAACATTCTTAGTATGTCCTTCTTTCAGAGTTGATGAGTGAAGTTCATTGAAACTACTCCGATCATTTGTTCGCTTCACGCCTTTAATTCCTTTACCAAGTTTATCTGTATTCACACATTTAAAACCTAACATATTCGTCAATATATATATATGTGCATAATTCCAGAGGAGATGGCACAGTACGCTTCAATGAACACATTCCATAGGCAGCTATCAATGTTAAAGGGCGGCTGTATTATCCGCTGCAGTCCGTGTTATCTATGTAGACCTGCGCGGCGCAATCTCGCTATACGGAGGTGGTGCGTCATATATGCCGGGATCTGCATGAACGCCACTGCCCGCTGTACGCATCAGAGACGCAGGCTCCAGCGTGTGTAACAGCGTTCGCTGATCCGTTTGCTGAAGTGCTACCGTGCTGTAGTACGGTGGCGGCGGTGGTGGAATCAGATGGTTATATAAAGGCGGATAAGATATCGTCTGCGTCGACGGAGCCGGTAGAGTTGACGAAGAGCCGAAGGTCGATGTTACGCTTGCTGCCGATTGAATAGTGGTCACTGAGGGTCCGACAGGAGGCCGATTGTTATGTTTCGTACACCGTTGTATACATGCGCAAAGAACTAGCAATCCAACAAAGATGACAATCGCGACGATGATCAATGCGAACACCACTGCGGCGGTGAACAGTGGCCGCTCAATGAGCGAGTAGAACAGGACACATGACTCTGCAATGGACAGGTGGTGACCAAGTATATACATCGTTGATTGTTAGATATGTACCCGGGTGAGATGGAGGAGACAGCTAACCTATGTTAAATCGACCATTCTAAGATCATGGTAACATCAACGAAATGAAAACACTGTGCAATGTACAATAACGCAGTAATATTTTTAAAACGTTTTCCAATGATACCAAAATGTTTAATCACGACGAGTGTGTTTCGCGTATAGCAAGTTATAATACATTTTATACACTATCTCAAGATCATTGATTTTGTTAAACAGTTGGGCACGGTAATGCAAATTTTTCATGAAAGCCAAATAACGAAGTTAATAATTATTATTATTATTGTTATACCAATCGCTCCCACAGTTGTGAAGTATAATAAACTGTGGTGATCACGTGATCGGATGAATCAGTGCGCCCCTCATCATTGAGGTCGACAAGACGAAAGATGTCCTTTCGGCTGTTGTGCAAGGTTTTACGGTTACTACAATACGCTCGATCATCTGACGTGTGCTTCTGTTATTAGGTTATAACGTGCTGCCTAACCTATTTGTTAGGAGCGTAAGGGATATGCAATGGACGAAGTCCAACAGTAGGTATTACAGACGGCATTCTGAAATATTAGTTCTCCCGGAAGAGGCTGAAATAATTAGCACTCTACATTGACCTGCGCACAACAGTAGCAATTTCTCAGCTTGCGCTCACATCTGCTAGACGAAACTTAGCAACAGCAGGTTCATTCCGTATAGGATGTTGATATTGTTTAGCTTGTTCCACCAAGACTACTGTTTTCTCAATGCGAAAGTAACGTATCACCAAGTACAAAAAAATAAATAGACAAATGCAGGAAGCGGGCAAAATTCACAGCTGAGTCGCGCATAATCGGAAACTGACCGATACTTACTTTGCACCCGTTATCGAACTACTTACTCGGAAAGACGCAATACGTGCTTCCTGGCGCATCGTGGCACACCAATGACTGGTTATACATATCGATGTTAGCATTGACGGACGCCTCACAACGCCATTGTAAGCCATATTTTCCCCAGCCTGTTGTAAATAGCAGAAGCAAATTATGTCTAGAAGCGGCACAAACATGCATTGGATGATCATGATTCGAACACTCGACATTTTAGTACTTTTTAATCCTCCACACTATGAACTAATGTGTATATGATCTATGTGGTGATTATTATATGATTTATTTATGACTGTTAAAGATGAAGAATTAATGCGATATTTTCCAATGGACAGTCGATTGCTGCCCGTTGCGATCAAATACACATCATGTTCATCAATGATTAGAATGATGCGGCCATGTACGTGTCCTTGCAAGGGTTTTTTCCGCAGACTGCGTGGGGGGGGTGACCTACACGGCTGTGTGGACGCCTACCCTCAGTGTGAATAAGTATTACAGATTCTGGTTGGATGTCTTGGCCCGAGAGCGGTTTCTTTGCACAATAAATGAATGACCACTCTCGTCACCGCTGCTACATCATCGTGTCCTCAATTCATCAGGGTCTGTCCGTTCGAAAAGCCGACAACATTTTAACATTCGTCAATCAAACCCGGCGTGTGCACTTTAGTAACGTACACACGTCAACATCCTATGTGGATCGTGCAACGCGAGAACGCCTCTACATATCTGGCCACACAAATATACCCGGTGATAGTGCAGTGTATCCTGTCATAGGATATGAACGTATCAGGGTAGCGCACCAGAAAGAAAAACAGCCGAGATCCTATTATTATTATTATTATTATTATTATTATTATAAATGAAGAAAAAAACTCCTCGAAAGAACTTTTTCCTTATCTACTAACTTGAATATTGTTTCATGTGTATATACTTCAGCCACCGGTACGATGTTGCAAAGCTCTCATTGCGATAATACTTTCTGACTTTATTCTGACTGTGGTAACAGCATCTCTATTATAATACTCACCTTCATACGTACACCAAGCGGTAAATGGAGCATAGTTGTCGCAGTACCTTGAGTTCTGACACTGTAATTCTTTGCCATTTCCAATAGGCCGGCCATTCGGTGGCACGGACGCATTGTCACTCGCATTGAAATGAAGCACAGATTGTCTTCGCAGGTCGGTGTATCCCGCTGGAAAAGATCAAATTGCTGTTCAGTAAGATATTCTCAGTCTCGTTGAACAGAATGGGGAAGAGATACACTCTATTCTCGTCTGGGGAAGAGATACACTCTCAGCAGCGGATGGTTTTAGCAGGCAGAGGCGTTTTGTCATCCGCGTCAACCCTGCACTGGATCGGCCCACTCTCATGGAGATTGGAATGTCTCTGGTGGTAACCGTGCATTTGAAGAAAATTTCCTCCTCTAAAAAAAAAAAAGTCTCGTTGAAGGCCCAGCCCTCAGCCGATCCGACCATGGCCCGGGGGACCACTCTCGACGCCTGGCAGCGAGAGTGGGCCCAGGTTACGGGAGTGACGAAGGGGGTTGGACCAAAAGTCAGATACCAGACCTCAGGGTGTGGTTGGAGAGCAACATGGGTGAGTTCACGTATGAGGTGACGCAGGTGCTGACGGGCCATGGGCAGTTCCAGACCAACATGGCTAAGATCGGAAAGACGCAGGTGGACATATGCGTGGTGTGCGACGCGGGCGAGGTGGACGACGTCGAGCACACAGTGACCCAATGTGTGTCACTAGCGGCAGCCAGGCACGGTGCTCGAGGGAGGTTGTGGGGAAATCAGTCAGAGAGCTTGTGACCACCCACATGGTCAAATCGAGGGAAGCCTGGGGCCGTAGACTGTATGGGGGGGGGATCATGAAGCTAAAGGAAAGTAAGGAGAAACACAGAAGGACCCGAGTGAGCCACCAAAGCTTCCCCCGCGCATTCCCGCTTAGGTGGGCCGGGGATAGGTGAATCGAGTAGCCGGTACCTTTTAGGTAGACTGGCCGGCCTGTTACAGGGGCCTCCTCCTTCACCAGTCTCTCCCCGCGCATTCCCGCTACGGGCCGGGGATTAGGTGACCGAGCGTTCCCGGGCAGAACCCCAATACGGAAACCACAGTAGTAGGCACCCGGCTATAGAACACTAGCCGGAGCAGTGCACACCTTCCCCAGATATCGAAGTAATGCCAAGAGTGCCGACTCTAGGGAAGAGATCGACTCTCAGCAGAGGATGGTGGTTTCAGCAGGCAGAGGCGTTTTGTCATCCACGTCAACTGTCCTGCACTGGATCGGCCCACTTTCATGGAGATTCGAATGTCTCTGGTGGTGACCGGGCGTTTGAAGAAAATTTCCTCCTCTCTCAAGAAAAAAATGTCTCGTTGAAGGCATGCATATTTGAAATCTGTCTAGGGGACACATTTGTAAAGGCGCTCGAATTCGTCCAAAGATAAGCTCAATACGGGCAAATGCGTGGAAGCTGTTGGCTGGGAGTCAGTGACCAAACAACCAATGTAGGTCCTTCCACTGGTCGTGCTACTCGAAGGAGTCGAGTCGCTCGCGTACGCGGACAACCTGGCTCTCGTTGTTCGGGCCAAGGATGTAAAGACCCTAAAGAAGGCCGTCGAGGAAGCTTTAGCCAGAGTGGCGGAGTGGATGGCAGACTCTCTACGCCTCCCTGGTCTGGGGTGGGGTGGCACTAAGGTCCGGGACCAAATTAGGGCTTTGAAGTCAACGCAGCGAGCGCTGGTGAGTCGGGTTGTCCGGACCTATTGCACGGTGTCCGCGAAGGCCCTGGTAGCGTCCTGCCGTGGGACCTCCTGGCTGGGGAGCGTAGAGAGCGATTTATGGACGGCAATCTAGATCTTACGGACAACACTGCAAACGTGGCAGAACGAGTGCAGTAGACAGCCCGACAACGGGATAGGCCGATGGCCCAAGGAGCTTATCCCTGTGCGAGATTGGTACGACCGGCCGGGTGGGGAGATGACGGGCAGCGCAGATACTGACCCGACGTGGCCAGTTCCAGGCCTATGTGGTCCAGATCGGCAAAGCGCACATGGACATATGTGTCCTCTGCAACAGCGGCAGGACCGACGGGGTCGAACATACCTCCGGAGTGCACAGCGCTGGCTGAACCGAGGAGCAGGCGCCCTACTGCTGTCAGAGGCAAGACGATTAGGCAGATGTTGGTCATATGATGAGTTTCCGCGACGCGTGGGAAGAGGTCACCGGCTGGTTTGGTGACATCATGAGGGCCAAGGAGTAGCTCGAAAAGGTTCGACAGGTACGCTTTGGCGCTGACCACGGGGGGAGAGCCATAACTCGGCACCCAGATCACAAAGGGCAGGGATAAGGGGAGAGACAGCCATTGATAGCACCGAGGCTGATGGCGCACCCCTGGAGGGTGGGGTGACTGGAGATTAGAGCTTCAACGCCCGTTGGTTGGAAGTATTGCTTACGTCGTTCCAAATCAACTAGGAGTGGGGAAACATGGGTTTTAGTGAGTTTATGAGTCTCCCACTGGGCGGCAAGAGGCTGTTCTGTCACGCACCTGCATTACGCGTTCCAAGAACCACCCATAAAAAAAGTCCTTCCACTGGATTTAGCAGACTTCTTATACGGCATTATTTTATTACCTATGGCTGACACATGAACTGTAAAAATCGCCAAATCATAGAGCAATGAAGAGAGTAATACTCCCATAACTAAGTTCCAAAAACCAACAGTAGCCCATATCTAACCTTTAATAGACATGTTTAAACCTGTGGATTGCATCTGTGAACTATGGACCTTCACCACTGGAGTTCCATCCAGAGGAGTGGTGGACGGCAATGTACAAAGAATAGAGTTATATGCGGATTTCATCAGGACGGCATTAACGTTTTGACAATGTGTACTTGGAAAGTTTTTCGCATCTTGATGTAAACCACCCGAGTTAATGACGCAGCATCCATTTTCGAAACCTATCAGCAGCAGCATTAACTATTATTTTTATTATTATCCAACATTATCTGTGTAAATTGTATCCATTTCCATACTACTTATTGAGTTCGTATCCCGTTTTGAATTGGTGTTCAACTCCGTGGCCTATCATCGTAATATTTTATTATCTAAAGGATAATGCATTCAGCTAATTTCAGTACATCCGTTTTAACGTTTTGTCGATTTCACCTAAGTACTATTTAATCGATATCTCTTGAGAAACAATACTTCAATTCACCCGAAAGGCTTATGGGCAACGCCGGCTTCTTGGAACCATAGGGTTCCCAGCTTTCCAGGTCGATCGCACAGGGTAGATACGAATCGATGCGGTGTTTACTTGCAGATTTGTCAATACATTTATAAAATTTAAATTCGAAAAATGATATCGACGAAAGAGCCGAAGCGGACGATTTTCACCGAACCGAAGTATTTTTCGATTTCATGACTTCCTTTCGATCAGGCTAATTATTGAGACGATTGCGCTAAGTTAGAAGGAAGCCGCGTAATATTTCACCGACACTGCTCGTAGGATTTGAGTGAATTACCCGAATACTTCTCATGTCACCAGGTCGTTCTTACACTGCGCAGTAGAACATCGTATCGAAATCCGAAAATGAACTCTGTAGATCTATTTTCCCGGTTGACGCTCAGACCCTTGAACATTTAACTTAGGCCACCGTACAACTACTTTCAGCATTGTCGCATTCATAAGACGCACGAAGCTCTTCAAGTGCAAATGTGCAACGGTGGAGGTCGTGCACCCGTGCACCGAAAATGAGCTCTGAACAATGCAAACTATTATACGATATTTTTGAATCAAATGAAACATGGCAAAATATCTAAGCCCCAAACCAACTGGTCTGCTGACGAGTCTCTGATTCGCGACATTTACACAAACCCACCATCGCATGGCCATTGGAAGAGGCGACGATCCGTAGATGTATCTGGTCGAGCAACGAATCCGAATGTCGTGTTTTGCTGGGCCACTATGTCTTCAAAAATACTGAACACAAGCAGGACAAACAGGCACGAAGTTGACCTGGCCGCGCTCACTGTCACCCACATGCTGGACACACGAAACGATGCTTTGTCCTTGTTTTAGGACAATACGACTCGGGATAACTCTGTTGAACAACGGTTTTCTAGACACGCAATGACTACGGTGCTTGCTGTGGTCGCCAACATCGTCCTGACAATCTATACTTAGCTCGACGTATGCAGATTCCAGTAAGGGAAACATTTTGTCACATCGAAGGGATTAAAAGGGTTTAATTAACTGGTGTATCGGATTAACGTCGAAATTTCTGAGTCACAACCATCAGCAGGGAGTTCAGTATAATCTTATCAATTCACAGCCACCTCGTAAAACTGTTGTGTTATGGGGGAGCAGCCAGGGAATCAGTTACATTTACCCAAACGGCTTCTTCTTGATCAATTTAATCCCAGCAACATCGAAGCCCGGCGACTCCATTGTTCAATTGATTTCCTTGCTTTTCTCTCTGATGCTGAGACAATTCAAGCTGCAGCTCGTTCCCCAAAAGGCAAGGTGTCTCCGTTGTATTGTAACAATCGTCATTGTTTTAATTGAAACAGGCGCGTTGTTCAGGGCGTTGCTCAAAATTCACCCTGCAAGCTGGCACATACACGGCAAGTAAAGAAGATTAGCAAGTGTGACAACGAAGAAATAATACAGAGGGGAACGAAATTGCAATAGAAATGCAGCAATGTTTGTATATTGTGCTATTTCTAATAAGGAAATAGCGAAAATGCGTAAAAAACAATTCATAAAATGTTGAAAAAAGAATAACCATCTATGAAAAAAAATTTGAAAATCTTTAAAGAAAATAGGGAAAAAGTTTAGTGAGAGCCCGGATAACGTGGATGAAATCATACAACAGAGCATTCGGACATTGGGTTGAATGTTTCCGGGCTGACTCTCAGCATTAACGTTCACGGTATTGCTCTTGTGTGGCTTCTTAAGACGGACCCCTCCATGCAAATTTGGAACTGTGGGGATCGAACCGTGTGTTCACCTATGGTTATCTCCTCCAGTTGCAAGACAGGCGTACACGAATACATCACGAGGTTACCGAGGCCTTTAAATTGCACTTTGGAAGGGTAATGCCTATCTTCATCTGTGACTCATCGACCGAGAAGGTCTAATTTTCTCATTCAGTTTCCCTTTGAGTTACGAAGTTATAATGACCTCTTGGATCCCCCTAGTTCAGTACGTAGTGCAGGAAGGAATGAATTGAAATATAGGAGGACTTGGCTGTGTTGAAGGAGTGTGTTTTTTTCCCTCTGTGGAAAACTTGCAGTGTTGTATTCAACAAAATCGCTTCGTGAACCGAATCTGCAAGCTCTACGTCTCTTCGCCGCTGTTCAAAACGTCAGCTGTAGTTAAAATGTAAAATTCCCATAAGCCGAGTCGACCAAAAGTCAACAGAGAAATTCAATAGTTTGACCAAATCAAATTCATCATCATGACCATTGTTGGTGGCATGTGACCGGTGATATCTTCTTGTGGCCATGCTGAACGACGAATGTGGCTAACGTTTATAGATTCTGTTAGTAAATAGACCTTCTATTATATTTATAATATCTGTCGTGCAACAATTGTTGTTCACTTTGTATATCACCTCAGCTTCGGTAGCAAATGCTTGTTTGTCTATACGTTTGCTCTCCAATGCACAACTCTTTCAGAATTGGTCTTCGCCGTTTTTATGTCAACTGATGTATTTGTGGTAACGATGTATCTGTGGTAGATTCACGGTATTTGATTGGTAATACATATATTTGACGGAAAACTCGATGAGTAGGGAAGATTATTAGAATTACAGTTATGAGGGCTCATCTCAACAAACGTGAAGACAAACCAGCTGTTGAGGTGCTATGCAAAATGAAGCGTGTTCTGAAAGTAGAACCTCTTAAAACCTATGCACATAACGGGTAGGCATTGTCATAATAATATATGTATTACACTGGTCAAACGTGGCGGCATTCCAGGAGCCAGTAGGTGTCAAGAAATTAGCAAGTTACTTAGGTAAATATGTTTTCACCTTCATCAGTCTCTCCCCACGCATTCCCGCTATCTTGGGCCGAGGATTAGGTGACCGAGCGTCTCGGGACAAGACGCCAACACGGAAGCCTACGTAGTCGTAGGAGACCAAGGCGCCCGGCTATAGAACACCAGTCGGAGCATTTACACACCTTCCCTAGAGATCGAACTAATGCTAAGCGTGCAGACCCTAGGGAAGAGATAGATTCTCAGCAGAGGATGGTTTTCGAGATGGCGTTTTTCCATCCACGTCAACCCCCCCCCTGCAATAGATCGGCCCACTTTAATAGAGATTGGAAGGTGTCTCTGGTGGTGTCCGTGCGTTTGAAGAAAATTTTCTTCTCTCTCAAAAAAAGGTTAAGATCCTTCAACCAACCAGGAACAAACTTAACCATAGCGATATCTCAACAGTTGGTCAAACGCGATCCATCACACGATATTCCTTTAGTATATTCGAACAATTACTAATACCTGTCTACGATCGAGGGCTCAGTAGAGTTTGACTAACCGCTTGAATAATGTATTTTTTATAGTGTAACTAACAGCCGCAAAGAAGCAGTGCTTTCTTTGATCTGATCTCTAAAAAATAAGTGTTTCCATAAACTAGTGCGTTCATCACCCGATAAGCATGGCAGGTTCATGGTATACAAATAATAAGAGAAATATATTTTACTTGTCAATTCACACTTTTCTGTACATTCTCTGTGTACATCGCTCGTAATTTCAACCGTTCGAAAGGGCCCACCTCGCACCACTTTCGAATGTGTGGGGTGAGTCAACAGTGGCACGGTATGCCCTTGAGCAAAATTCCGAGCAGAAATGAACTGGCGTATCGCTAATCGATACATGAGACAATCAGATGGATCGATAGAAGGTGCCCGCCCCCTCAGTTGCGAGCAACCTTCACCACTATCATAGAGACGCAGATGAACATTTTTGTGTTCGTACATTTATTTCCAGAGGTTGGCTTCACTAATCAGTGCATTTGCTAAGCAGTAGTAGTTGTCGTCGTCACTAAGCAAAATGTACAGTGTACGATTTCTCATTAAGAAGCACATTTCGAAATGGACGAGTGCTTCACTAACTACCATTTCGCAATTAGATTTATAATCAGCTCGGCCCATTGGCATTCAGCGAAATTCTACGTGATTTACGATCTTCACCATCAGTCTAATAGCAACTCTTGCAGTGGACGAGTTATAGCAGGAACATTTCTCGCCACTTCTGATCTGTTTGCCTCAGTAGAATTCTCCACGGAATCAAATGAAGAGATGTACCCTGTGTACGCTGAACACGAATATCAGATAATTACATTATCCTCCTGATAGATATAGCTTTATATAAGGTGTACTTCTACCAGTCGCAAGCATTAGTTATTCGCCAACCCCCGACTCGGACTGAGTCTCTGTAATCTCATCGTTTGCTAGAACACTGCTGGGGTGGCTCTTGACAGGCGGCATCATCTTATTTTGCACTGTAGCAACTCCTATTTCGCCGGGTAACCTGTAGAGGTTGTATGATACGGTGGCGGAGGATCGTAGATACCCGGCGATGGATAATCGCCACTAAAAGCAGGATTGACAGCTGGTTGCATCATTGAGACTTCGTGTCGATAAGGCACCCAAGGGTGCTGCATTTCCGGAAGGACCCCAGGTGGGCTCTGATACGGTGTCGTATATGAAGGCCGATACGGCAGGCTCGGAGATGTGCAAGCCTCAGCGGCGTGACTCGTTCCTGGCGGGGCCTGCGGAGGCATATAGGTCGTCGTCGAGGCAGCAACCGTAGCTCCAGCGGGAACGGTTCGGATGATGGTGGCCGGGAGGCCGCTCGGCCGGTTCCTATTGCGGCGTCGAACGCACGCGCAAACGGCAAGAACGAAAAAGAAGATGGCAAACCCGATGGCAAGCCATACGAACACGGAGCTGAATGATATTGAAGAGCTCCGACGCTCCAATGAATGAAACATAACGCATGTATCTGAAAGGGACAAGTAGTTATTAACGTTAGTCGACGTTAGATGAAGTGATATAATAGGACATTAGATAACAATAGAACATTTAGTGTCTTTAGTGAGATAAGACACTAAATGTTCTTCTCAGTACAATCGCAATGGCGTCACATCCGTAATTATTGGGTGTAGAATTTTATGGGTAGCCAATATTCGAACGCACAGAAGTGAAATTATAATAGATCGATCTATATTAATTCAGCGTCCATTATATTTTTGCCTGTAACGGGTTTAGCTCACACTAATGGCTATTCTGCTAACAGTATTATTAAATGAATAATAATGTTTTTCACACACGAGAGCACCTCAGGCCCTGATACAAAAATTCTGACACCGAAATGATGAACAAATTAGAGCAGGAACGATAGAGACGGATTTGTATTTATTATACTATAAGTATGTATGTGTTCTTGTTCACTTGGAAAGCACCACTCTAAGTGTAACTTATTTAATGCAGTTAAGTATTGTACATGTGTTGAAGCTAGAAGATGAGGGTTTTCTCCCAAGAGCATTTGGGATAACCAAATATAATTGAATGCACGTGATAACGCGGAAGGTTATTTCGAATGAACTTCGTGAACAGATGAGCGCCCGCCTTCCTGCTAAGTATTAGGTCTGTGTCTGGTCCGGGGCCAGTTTCATATCATATCATAATCAAATGTTTATTCTCGGAACTGCAATATACATTCATGTGCTTAAGTTCTCGGTAAAAAAAAAGTAAAAAGTGGTGATCTTCTGTTCACTCCGCCACCCCGACTCGGGGGACTATTTGGTTTATACATAATGTGACGTTACTGTCATCCGGTATAACATGCAGATAGATGGCACAAAAGCATTGTACATATAAAAAAAAATGGAGGATGCTCGTCCGCGGCCTATGCTACCGGGTTTAGGCCCGATAGGGTAGACTCACCCGCATATGCACAGTCACGTGGCCAGTCTCGTACTTGGCATCTTATATTAATGTCGGACAGGTCGTCATCGTAGACTGTTGTAGTGCAGAGCCACTGCCGTGGAGTGGTCCCTATGATAACAGCGGATAGGGAAGCAACGTTCATATTACAAGTTACAACTTAGTTATTTGCCCATACAGTTAATTACCACCCTTCAGATGTTCATAGCAGAGGTTTGTTTTTGCTGGGATTATTATTTCATTCTGACACACAAACAACAGTCTCGAAGGTCAACAGGTCACCCATTCACTCTGAACAGATTCATCAATATAGCTCAACAAAAGTGTCTATTGGGGACTAATAAAAACGTTTTCCGTTTGTTTAGAGAAGACCCATGCTAATTGTAATCGTGTTATCTAAAGGAAACACGCGGGAAGTGCTGTTCGCCGTGATGCCGGGAGGTCGTTTGATTTCAGACTAGCGAGGATGGAGACCTTCTCTCATTCTAGTTGATGGAAAAGAGACCGCACGCCACGAGAAGCACTTAAGTGACTTACATCAACGTGAAGATTGCAAATGAATTACTCGAGATTCGGTGAGATCTGCTTGAGGGTCCACTGCATAGCTACACCAGCTCTTGCATTTCCGTTTTGCGACTGATTTAAAAGGTAACAACAAACTCAAGTCGTGATAATCAGGTATATAAGGGGTACCTAGAACTAGTTCCCTTAACTGCTCATCTCCCTCCCTTCAGAGTGAGGGTGAACCTATGATTGAAAAAAAGGTCATGTGTAGCGCAAGGCAATATACTGCAATCGTCTATAAGGAAGCAGTGAATTTTGATAGTTGATCTCATAGGAGCGTTGTTCGTCCGTGCAGTGTTGTTTTTACTTACTTTTTGGTACACAAAAGACCGTCGATGGAGCGGAACTGCTACAATAGTCGGAGTCCTGACATTGAAGCTGCTGGCCATTTCCGATTTTCTTGTGTTGGCGCGGTACCGTGGCTGGCCTCGACCTGGAGAAGGTGATTGCACTGCTTTCGAAGGGATCTGCAACGGAGGCCCATTCACCGCATAGGCATGACATGATTTAACATGTTGTCGAATGACGGGGGTAGATTCAACACCCGAATGGTGTTAACCTACCAACTCAGTGCGAGCCGAAAGATACTTCATAAACTCCGAGAGCTTAGACAGCAAGTGTAGATATGTTGTATAGGTGATAGGCAAACTTCATTCGGGTTTCTCAACTCTCAAGTTAAATCGAATTTGCACAGTTCTTCACGAGGCGAGCGGATGCGTTGCACAGGGGAGGTTTTGCATTGCTTGTTCTACTACTGCTACAGGGTGATTCCTTTATAACAGTGAGGCATTAAAATCCTCTATGCATATAGTGTTATTCGAACTTCAAAAACGGTACAGCAATGAAAACTCTAACTGACGTAGACAGACGCGAGAGCAAATATCTCTCATGTATTAATTGTATAATCTGTGGCTGATATTTGCACTTCACAGTGGTTTTCAGGTTCATACATTTTAAAGGAACGCACTCTTAACCAGACGTTTCAGAGGTGAGAGATAACGAACTTCCGATAATACACCGATAATATGTACACCTTTTTTTTTCTGAGAGGAGAACATTTTCTTCAATGTACGTGCACCGCAGGTTCGAGCCCCCCTGCGTGATGAGGACATATAAGAGAGCTTAAGCATTGTGCAATTGCAGCTCCTTTAATAAACCAATAAAGGTCTACCTTTATCTATATTTTGCTAACTGGCTTAACACGCATCAGAGCGATGCATTCACAAGCATCGAATATGCTGCGTCGACAATAGTCAGTACAATCCTTTTTGGTGAAATGATTTGCCAATAAAACTTGATAATCGAAGAAGTGATAAAATTAAGTCCCACCGGGCGTCGGTGATCGAGCCGAGATGCATGCATGTCTCAAGTTGTATTGACGAAAAAATAGCAGCTATAGTTGGTCACACCCGGATGCTAAGAACGTGTTGTTCTATATATACATATATATACATATATATATATATATATATATATATATATATATATATATATATATATATATATATATATATACATGGTAAAATCAGATTAAAAATGCCAAAGATTGCACAAGATCAGCAACTAACTACTAAATGCTATTTAATCTAGACGAGAATGTATCTGCTCATAGCTACCCTTATATTCGCAGGTTGAATTCATAGAGGAAGTGGTGGAACTACGAACAAACACGTTGAGGTCGAAAATTCGCAGGCTTGAAGCTCCATTTTGATAATGCTTTTCGTTATATAGATTTCCCCCTGGGACGTTAATGCTAAACATTGGCAAAGTGGACAGATCGTTCGATTTGAACATTATCTTATCGAAATTAAAGGTGTCGCTCAAAAAGCTTAATTCGGTTAAGCAAACAATGAGGTTCCCATAAACTTGATCCACAGTTTGACTCTCGTTGAAGAAAATTCGCTTACGGCCGTGGCCGAATGAATAAAGAGATCGCTAGCCAATCAGCAATGAGGTCCAGAAGTTCGATAGTATGCCCGGGGTGAATATGTCAAGGTAAGTAGGCTTAGCTTTCTGGGAAATTCATTGTAAATATATATGGAACTATAGCGTTCTTATTAATCCTTATTATTCTTATTCATTTTACATACATATTATCCTTATTAATCCTCGGTCTTATAACACATTCTGCAGGTCCTTAGGACCCCATGTTAAAAGGATTGCAGCCGACATCTCAAGTCTGGAGATGCATTATTAACTCCTTGCATTACAGCGACATCATTTTTCTCTGTCTTATCTCATTACTGTTCACCTGCTTTTATGACAAGGCAATAAAAATTTATCTCCTTCCAGTTCGCCCAATTTGAAAACATGTTTCTGCTTGCAAATCACAAGCACGTCTGCGTAGCTTCTCCCTGTTTCGAATTTTGATTAAATTATAATAGTCTTAATAATTTGTCGTTCCCTTGACGATTATAATTCGCGTGCTTTTCAGCTTGAGGCGTGAAGCACTCACCTGTGCACAGAAGCGTCTCAGAGGTTACGTCCCATGCAAAACGTCCCACTGGAAAGTTGACCTCGAATGTTGCGTTTCGTTGACATACAGCACGTCCGATGACACTAAACATCAACAATATCGTCAGGTTCACAATAAGAGTACTACTGGTCATGTTGTACGGCCACCGTTTTGTTCAGCCACACAAGAATATCTTGTTCCTGCACCGAGATGGCGGACACACACCATCACCGCTAGGCCGAGCTGTAACGCGCAATCTCCACTATTTTCGCTCTATTGTCGAGAATCTTCGACGTGAATGGACGAATACCGCTCAGGTTCCGTTCGGGTACCCCCCCACGTGTACATGAACGCCTGCTCGGGTGAACACAGCTAAGTTAGTATGATCATTGCGTGCGGCCCGATGTAGGTACCTACTCGTATACACGTACGTGTTGTTCCAATATGAAAAAAATGAAACGTCTAAATCCCGCTAAAGCCTGCCGTTCTGCTGTCCATGTTCGGTTATAGGACAGCTTCACAATCAGTTATACACATAGTTGATGATTGTAACGATCGACGTTCATGCTCCCTTAGCACCTAAATCCGTTTCAAGCTGCGGCCAACTAACAAAACAACAAATTGCGGGTGAGATTTTTCAACGACAGTGGGCAAATCTGTTCGTTTCAACAGTTTAACGTCCACTCTTCCGGTGACCGTGAGATACGCTGACGAATCAAGTGAACAACACAACGCTCAATCTCTATGGCACAGCTCAGTGTGAACCTGCACCGTTCACTCGGCTGAAAAACAAACAATTGTTTAGCCTCTTCTTAGCTCGTGGGTGCCTGCCGGGCCCTTCAAGTAGCGTTGGCACAGCGATCCGTTTGAAGAGCTCTAACGGACGAGTATATATATATATATGTATGTATCACTATGGACGGTCGCAAGTTGAAGATCTCGTCCAGTGTGGCCAACATTCACGTCTAGGGAGTCGCGCAGACTGTAAAAATCGGTGGCGGTGTAGCGGAGTGCGCTGTTTCGTCATTTCGAGGCTGCTTTCCATTTTGGTAATAAGCTATGGTGAGGGTGTTATGACGCGCTGCGTCCGCGCAGTAAAGCAGACACGTTGAAGCACGTCTCGAAACACTACCGAACCTTACAAACCGCTTGTAATCGAGTTAGTGCCTATTCTGGTTAATACCGTCAGTGAATGCGCACCCCGCCACTCGTGCCATGTCCATTATACAATAGTATAATATTAAGCATCGCTATAGACCACCGGGCAGGATAGACGTTATTAGGTCCTGGATACACGAATATTACGGGAACGCTTTATTACGCCTAGTTAAATATTACAATTATAAAATGAAGAGCAAGAGAGCTGAAATACGTTCTTTTCTAGCTCGAAGTAGATTTAGACGTATCTGTTGAGTGGAGTGATTAATTCGAACGATTTAAGATCTGATCTTGAGTGGCTCTGCCCCCTCGAAATGAAATCTAATCAATAAATCGTTTCTTCGCAGATTTTCTGTCGTCTTCGACGACAGCAGCTCCTACGAGTATTTCAGTAGCAGTTCCTACCGAGTTTTCCATAAACGTAAATACGAAGAGATGACAAAATACGTCACCCACACGAGATTGCATCGTTAACGTGTTGTTTCACCGATGCGGGTGAGTCATTTGTACAATTTCTCGAAATCTACCTACAACTGACGACTGTAGGTCGTAGAAAAACGATAGGTCTTCGACATCGGGCAAAGTATCAACTGATTGAAAAGTAAAAAGGTTCTATAATTAACCTATGTAGATACATAGGCGAAGTGATTTGCTTCTCTTCACCGGACAGCTGGTACACAGCTATCATTTGTGTATCATATTGCCCTGTAAATTTGTTTACTGAACGTTACTGCTGCTGCTGATGCGGCAGGGATCGTTTCAGCAAGACCGTTAGCTCCAACAATTGACGATCGCGTGGGACTCGATGTGATCATTCGGCAGAGAGATGCTACCTAGTACGGCAGATCTTCTGAATGAGTAATGCCAACCGAGCGAATATATATATATATATTAATTTTGTATCGTCCTATCGTATGCCGTAACCGAGTTTTAATTAATAAGATAAGATAATGAGATAAAGTAATAATAATAATGACAAACTTTGCACTACTGTGTATTTGCGTTTTGTGTATAATTAAAGGTTACATACATAGATTCTAAATAATTACGATACGGTGAAGCCGAAACCAAGTGAAAGACTGTTAAATAAAGGCCTTTTTTATTGTATTACCTTTTAGATAAACGAATCGGTGCGGACGATGTAGATAATCTTTTGGAGCAATGACATCATTGAGTTCACTTTTGGATGTTGTACGTTTTGTAACCCTGCACCGCATTATACTGACCATATACTGTTTCGTGGTTGAGGCCACGCATGAGCTGAAAACTATTTATTAGTTACATTTATACATAATATGCACACCTTTACAATATATACGTTATAATATATACAGAACTATTTTTGCGGGGGTTGACGTGAATGCGCGGCATAATTAAATACACAATTGTTACGATGCAAACTAACTCTACTAAATTAACTCCATAAGCTTAACTTCAATGACTTGCATTAGCACCTGATTGATATGATTCTGGTATAGTCGATAAAGATGAGATTATTTTACAAATGCCTTAACGAACTCAGGCCATGAGTGGTGTCCGATTTTAATATTATATCTATGGCCTTGTGCAGCATCTCTAGATAGAGGACAACGTCAACTGATCAGGCCAACGTTGTACCTATTTTTTGGCGTTGTTCACCTTTAGTGGTGACATTCGACGCCGATGTATCGTAAGGGTGAATATTATATATGGTGATTTACTGACGGAACTGCAGTTATAGTCTGCTTCGTTTCTCGTAGTAAAATAATTATAACGAAAGAGTGCAACAAATAGTTAGATCATCAGAAAATAAGTGTTTGTACATCCACATAGGTGGGCACTAAATTTTATTAATGTGTTTTAATAATTCAGTTATGAACTGCCAAGTCGACACAAGTACTCGCATTCACGAGCCCCAGGAGCTCTCCGTTGATGGCAATCGCTAGGCGAGGCTGATGGCGCACCCCTGGAGGATGGGATGACGGGAGATTAGAGCTTCAACACCCGTTGGTTTGAAGTATTGCTTACGCCGTTCCAAACCAACTAGGGGTGGGGGGGAACACGGGTTTTAGTGAGTTTAAGAGTCTCACAAAAGGTGACAAGAGGCTGTTCTGTCACGCATGTGCATTACGCGTTCCCAAAACCCCCATAACAAAAAAAAAGGCCATAGTGTTTGCTTCACACCGAGAAAACTGGAGGTGTTGAAAAGGAAAAAAACAACAAGGATGGTACTGATTGATGATTAGAGTGGATGGCGATAGCAGTGAGCTGGAAGATGATCTCCGGTAGAATCTGACCCCCGCAATCTTCGATTCGAGGAGGGCCACAAGGGTAAATTTTATCAGTCGAGAATAGCTCGTATCAGACTCTGTGGCTAAAGCCGAACATAGGCCCTATCAGCACAGATCTAGCTAACCTGAGCCCATTAGCTAACCTGAGGCATTTAACGAGTAGTGAGCCGCCAATCATGGTAACTGCACGTCAATTTCAGATTGAATAATCTTTATTACTTGCAAATTTCGCATATTATTATTATGTACAGTCGTCTCGAAAGCTTGATTTCGCCAATCAACCGGCAGTGTCAGTGACGACGAAATATGTCCACAGTTGTTCCGGCCAACTTGGCTCCACTGTTTTACGGTTTCACGCCGGTGTCATAAACAGATGGTACATACAAGCTTAGTTCTTTTGGCACTTATACTTATGGCTATGGGCTAATTTTACAAATCTAAAACCAATTTCACTAACTACAATACTAAACTATTATAAATATATAGCCAATAAGACCAACATCGCGCTGATGTTCAACATGTTATTTTATCTGTGAAAGCTTCTAATATTTTGTAGTAAAACCTTTGTCCGCAGGCTTAATACGTACGGTCCGTTAACATTTATTTATCTTACATTGGGGACCAGTAAAAATCACACAGTTCTTTATCTATTTGTCACGGTACCCCGCAGTAACCGAACTGTATGATGGAGGAGGGTCATATGGGGCCGGGTTTTCTCGCTCAACAATGTACGCCGGATTGAAAGCCAACTGGACTACCGGCGCAGCCTGTTGGGACGATGGCGGAGTTGTCTGCAGTGTAGCCGGCATGGCTGCCACTCCTTGATAAGGCGGCTGATATGCGGGTGGATAGGGTGGCTGACTGGGATGGAGGTAACTTGTATTGGTCACAGTAGGCGGGTTCGGCGGGGCCACGTAGGTGGCGGTTGCAGCACCCTGGATTATAGTTGTTGACGAAACAGACTTGTTCTGATGTCGGATGTATATGTAAAGACCGATTATTCCGCTGATGATGGCCAATCCGAGACAAATAAATCCAATGCTCTTTCCTATGTTCGATCCTCTAATTCTGAGGGAATGGAATAGGACACAAGAATCTGAAATAGATAAGTAATAAATTGCAGGTTCCAAGTTATCGGAATCAACTGCAAAGGATCCATTGATTATGACCTAGTGTATCTTAGTAGGCGTTTCTCAATGTGTAAATTAGGCCTTGTTTACTATCTAAACGAATTCGCTGCAATGACGATGTCTATGGTGTCTATTTATGGTGTTAAGAGCTTGATGTATTTTGTGCTGACTTCCATTGTCATTTTTCATTTTTCAATGCATGCAAGTATGAGTCCCGAAGCTCCTACATATATAAGAGCCACCCCCAATGGATCACATTTGTCAATGTCCTTGAGAATGTTCTATTTGTCATTCTACAAAACAACAAAAAAAGCCTAACGAATACTAAACGAGTAGGCTATTATGGAAATTTGTAAAAGAAGGTTTCTCCAGTGGCGGCTGAAGGGTCCCCAACTTTTCTCCAATGAGACACTCCTCGGCACTCATCTGTATGGCCACATTGCTGTGGCAAATGTCGGAAGGAAAAATTCACACCCCGCGGAAGCTCGTCGGAATACCCAGGTCTATTCATCCATGCTGTGCTACTCGGTACTGCCGACGTCACCGCAGCTTAGAGTAAAATTTAGTTGTCGAAAAAATTAATTCTATACATTTTATAGAAAAAGAGGGAATATTAATAATAAAATGATAATTATATGATAGATAGAAAGCACTGGCAGACGCATGATGAGTGTAATGCACCTCAGAATGGTATACTACAACTACCGAGAATAGCTCGTCGAGGGTCCTGTCCGCTAAGGCATATCACTCGTCCCCATATTGTTCGAGTATAAATCAAATTCTATTATAATGGGATCAATCAGTTTAAATGTTGCAGATAACGCCAGGACCTGAACCCGGTTTCGCCTATACAAACTTTCAAGACAGAAACAGAAGTTACATATTCACGCACAACAGCAGGAAAAACTTTTCGAGATACTTTCTAGAAGAAACACAACCGACAGGGTAGCACTTCTCTCTATTGTGACACTTTACGTGGCATCTCCATGGCGAGATGTGTAACATAATTGTTAGAGTGAACAAATATAGAATGACGATAAATTGTACATTGGAAAATTCGTGGCCCGAGACCATTGCGGTCTGTACTATTACATATAAACGCTGTAGAACAGTAAAATTAAGTATCGTTCGCTGGCCTTTTTAATTACTTTCGACGCACCTACATTGGGAACACGAATACGGGTGCGCAAAACGACTCTGACATCTAAGCCGCCCGTTTCGTTACGAAAATAATATAAACAAATAATTTGAGGAATTTCCCGTTGATTTAACAAGTATAACCTTGTCTGTTGTATACGATCAGTGGCGAGCTTCGCACTCTTGAATAAACCGAATTTAGTGCATCCGAGAAAATCTTACCTTTATAGACACAATAATTGTGTAGCTCATCCTGTTTTGCACACTCGAAATGAACATTAGACAGTTCTAGATCACCATTGTAGAGGGTCGCGTTGCAGTCCCACATTCGCGAGGAGTCTGGATCAAAATAAAAAGGATTCAGGTTTGCTTTAGTCTAATAATTCACCGATTGACAAAACATTGCTCACTCTGAGCTGAATATTTCACAACTATGTCCACTTAATATATCTTCAGATCAAGTGTTCCTCAAAGGGAACATTATTTCGATTGATTTGATCGATTGTCTTCAATTTCACCGGTTTTCTATTGTGACGCTATAAAATTGTGGGATATTGTGAGATCCACTCGTAATGTAGACGTTGTACGGCCGATGACCGATTCAGTTGCACCTTGCACAAAAGCTAATCGTCATCGCGAAAAAGTGTATCATGATGAATTTAGAATGACATTGAGAACACAGGTATGGGACACAGTTATATACTTTGTATGTGATTATGTTGTTTATGAATTTATTTTGGTGTTCTTAAAAGTAATATCGTCGTGTTTTGTACCAAGATGGCTGTACTGTTCACAAGTGTATTTTCAGTCTTAACCAGGAGCGCATAAATCAACTGAACTCTGTAGGATCTTTTTCCAGTTTTCGGTTTTGTAAACGACTATTTCGCATGATAGGTACTAGGACTGATTGGCATCGATTAAGGCCATCCCGTGCAAGGTTAAATTCGGTATGCCACTATTGCATAACGTTTTGAATTGTGATGCATTTGAACTCGCTTTTTGGAGAAACAAATTCGTAAACAAAGATGTATTCGGAGACCCCGTGTGCGGGCTTACCTTGTGAATATAATTCATTCTTACATGTGCGTAGACTTATACAGGTTTGGAGATTATCTCAGCAGCTGCTGTTTGTTTGTTCATTATTTCTACATATATCTCGATTGTCTACAACAGTCTATACTGATTGACATAACAAAGGTAAAAATAAATTATTCTATAGTGAGTACATCTATAAAGTCGATATCTATTCCTGTTCCTTACTCCTTCGAGTACAGGTAGCGGACTCGGGCGCCCAGATTGTACAATACGTCGAGTTTTGGCATTGCAGCTGTCGACCATTGCCTATCCTGCCGCCCCAGGAAGGTATAACTGCTGCATCTGAACTGAAGAACCTGAGTTGCTTTTCCCATGTCATATCCACGTAGTCACCTGTAAAATAGGCAATAAATTAATGGTTTTATTTGTTAATGGTGTCCCTTTTCGAAATGATCGAAAAGGGACACCATCCATTTTGTATTCGCCATCATTTGCTTGCGGAGGTATTTTGGCAGAGAATTTCTATAGAACTTTCCATTCGTGTACTAACATCCTAAAGATGTCTATGACAGGGGTTATCAGCAACTTGAATAAGCGGTCCCTTGATCCAAGCATGGTGTTCACCATCTTGGCATGATCCTTGTGTGTATATAGAAGCGATCTATTTATCCAAGATTGTTAATTCCCATGTTGCACTAGTAATATCGATGATTGCCAACGGATAATCATCACAAGATTCATTCCAGCACGCATTTGCGCCACTCACTCATTGAGAACGTAATCAATTGTCACCTGGACCTCAATGGCATCATGCGACTTAATTGTGTCATCCAATACCATGCCGCGTTCGAGGACCTAAGGGGCGCTCAGGGAAACTCATACAGGCCAAGTCGAAGCAGGCCGCCTCACCGAGTTGCACACAGATACGAGTACAGTATTCCTGAGTGTGCCATACTAGTGCAAGTGATAATTAAAAGGCCCAATGCGCTAAAGTCGCTAGTTATAATTATTGTCGACTGAGGTGAAGTACAATTCCGCCAATGAAGAGATTATGGCACAACTCGGATGGTCAGTAGTACAGACAGTTTGACAATAGTCTCTTATCATTTGCACAGGGCTGCGAACGCGGCCTTGAACAGCGAGGGTCGAGAGCCGACCAGCTCCCAGGGCTCAACTTCACAGGGTTTGCCTCAGAGGAGGAACTGAGGGACAGGACATGGTTGGAATCAACGGTCGGTCCCTGCAAGGCACTGACTGAGGTAATACTTTTGACAGTCCCGGTCAGTGACCCAAGAAGTCAAAATCGGTTCTGGGTTTAGTCAGCAAGTGTCTGACACTACCAGCCAAATATCTTAGTTGTGAGGCCCGGTGTCCATGCAGCTCAGCTGGCGCAGCTCAGATACAGGAATGGAGCCTGCGGATGCATTGAGTCGTGTTTTACTGAGGAAGGTATTCGAGGAGCGTGACGAAAATAAGGTAAATCGGACGTTGTTTTTGCACCTTGGAATTCTTTGATGTGTAGCGATCGGCCAGGCCACTTTAAGATCGAGATGACACTGTTTGTACTTAGTAAAATGCATTGATTTCTGCAGTATAGAGCAATGCGTGTAGCAGCATATCAAGGTGAATCTTCAACCAAGATTATGCGGAGTGTGTGTGTGTGAAAGGCCTGTGCGATTCGATAGAGTCGTTGTGACTATTGTTCCAGAAATGGATGTGAAACAATTGTCTGCCTTGATCATCTAGGGTCGCGGCCAGTGCCCTCTAGAAAGAAATATGTTATCGTGGTAATCGACTTGTTCGCTAAGTTTGTACCGTCGATAGTACAAACACTTCAACGACTTTTTGAAGTTATGGAATGCCTCACATGGTGCTGATGAATCAAAAAAGTGCGCGAAGTTTCTGAAGGCGCAGGTATTGCACTGGCGAGCGAACGACTAGGGGATCAGGTAGGAGCTACGCACGAATTGCGAGTTGACGTTCAAACGCAATCGAAAGTTCAAGTTGAAGTTTGTGCAAACGCCATGTACGACGTGTACAAGGTTCGCCAATGTCAACAACTTCATCCCCTTCTAAGGGTAATGAGGACAACTTTACAATGACATGACGGCTGGCTAACGCCAAAGGCTAACGTGAACTTATATAATGGATACCTCCAACGAGTGAATATAATAATGACATTGTGATGTAATCTTAGAATCGAGAAGTACGGGGACTGTCTGTGTTAACACACCAACATACTTAGTTTTACGGAGCCGAGTTTAGTTAAGCGCGGAACGAATGGATGCCACCATATTAATATTTCTGTGTGATGGTTTTAATTATAAGGGCTTGCTCATTATTTCCATAGCTGTGCATAGAGTCTACGCTATCGCCACGCTGAGGAGTGACCATAACCTCGGGCCTCGACCTGATACTCTCGTCCCCATCACTGCTCACACCAAGCGCGCAAGTGACTGATTATAAATTAGCTATAATAGCTGTGTACCAGTGCTGTGTCGGTGGACCAGTAAATTGAAATAATTGTAATCTTTTTCGCAATGTTGATCTCTGTAAAGAGAAGTCAGATATTAATGCGATGATGTATAAATCATTTAAGTTGCTATAAATTATATAAGTTATCGGTGAGGGCACCGATTATCGCAGAATGGCCCAGTATAAGCTAGCGTGCCGGAGGATAGCTTGACTAGCCTTAGAGTAAACCGATAAATCGTATAAATCCTAGTACACCCTGGAACGAACAGTAATATGATTTATGAATAGGTTTCTACCATCATAAATCATAAGGCTTATTATAAAAATGTTTACCCAGGGGCCTTGCCCCGTTGTTTTCGGGATCCGGTCGAAGTAATAATTTTAAGCACCGGTCGGAAAAGTTGTCACAGAAAGGAATAACCAACCTTAGTGAAAATTCACCTTATTCGTGCTTTTTTTTTTTTAGAGGAGGAAATTTTTTTCAAACGCACGGTTACCACCAGAGACATTCCAATCTCCATGAAAGTGGGCCGATCCACCTTATTCGTGCTAACGAAACGCAGACGCACGCACCCATCGAATTGCACTAATATTAGACAATGCAGTTATAGTTAGCTACTTACGATTGAAAAAGTATTAACCTGTTATTATAGTGCGTGAGAAACATCTATGTAACGGCACCCGGTTGTCTATGATTGAACAATTCACGCAACCAATTTAAATAATGATATAATACACGTTTGGCCAGTGAATGTTACAACATCACTCACATGAGATTCGGAAATTATCGATCAGCGAAGCAAATTACATGCAACCGAAAATACCTTTGTTCTGGTCGCTAGTAATAGTATGAAAATTGTCGTTATTATTTTTATTATCATTATTATGCTGCCGCTGTGTGTTATTACTGTATACATATTATGCATTACCTGTCCTACCATTGGGTTATGTAGGGCGTTGTCTTTGTGTTTATCTGACTTATCTCTTGACTGTAACGACATGAACTTCACTTAAACAATGTATCTAGAAGCCCCATTTTTAAGTATTCGAATACCATCTGCAAGACGATTCACTCCATTCACTTACTTCTACAGTTGTTAAAATGGCTAAACTTTGTAGCGATCGTTGCATTTGACCCGAAGCTGATTTCGAAGGCTACAGTTTGTTCCTCAGCCACTACACCATCTCCGTCGATGGCAAATATGAACAGGATTGCTAAACACACAGATAGTCCACTGAACAAATTTGTATCCGGCATTTTGCTCCTCGCACAAAAATCCCTCTCTTCTTCAGAAAATTACTCGACTATTGAAATGGTCCTTATTCACTATTTGTTCTTGCATCCTCAACATGACATTTGCGCAGATTGGCGAGAGTTTGGCCAATTTGGAGATTTCTCGAATATGGCCGTTGTCGACTCGTGGGAAGTCTCACGGTTGCTAACAGTGCAAGACCACTGGCAAGCTACGATCGCTCTGTCGACCTGGGCTAGCTGCTGATTCAATTCTATAGGATTACAATGAGTTGGCTTCCCCGTGGCCTGGTCACTATCACTGAGTAGCCCAAGTGGAGCTTACAGCTACCTGCATACAAGTGATGCTTGTAGACGCAACAGGAATATTGCACAGTGCAAAGTAAACACAAACGTGTAAAGGTGTCACGTTCGAAGAAAAATTCCCGCTAATGGCCAACCTCGAAAGATTGACACGCTCACATCCGAGTCGGTAGGTTCAGCCATTTACTCGAGGAACTATTATAGTGTCGTTTTCTGGTTTAGTGGATGTGGTATTTTCTGGTTTAATGGATGTAGTATTATACTCTGTTTATATCACACATCCCGTACGAAACTCGGAACGATGATTAAGACGTAAGGGAACTGTCAAGTTTATTTATAACTACGAAGAAAGCTAGACACGGGACAGGATCGCCCCCGGTTTCAGCGGCTGTCGGCAAAGGCTTAGCGAGGAGAGGAGGTGTCAACTCTCAAATGATAATGCTGGAAAACAGGATTAATAAGTTTACGCAACATTACAATCTATTTTAGTTCGTTCTGAACAATTACTTACACGATTTCTAGAAACTTAAATTGATGTTTTGTTATTATGAGGTATTTATTCTGTTAGCGCATTCGAGGAGCTGGTCACCGGACGCCTGATGGCCGACCTCGGACACCGAAATCCGCGTCTTCCTATCCGTCGCTCCGGAGATCTCAATATCTGAATCGGCCAGGCCAACAATTGGTTTGGCTAAACACTCTACTCTAAATTGATTGAGCAACCGTGCGGGCTATACAAGATATCTCAAAATGCATAGACAATATTTTTAGGTTTCATACAGCTCAGTGATTGCGGTATCTCTTTCAATTGGGACGATGGGACGGTGAGGCGCCCTCTCGAGTTACACCGAGTTACTCGGTTGTGTCGGGAAAACCATGTCGGTGAACGTAGAGAACGTGCTTGTGAATGATGTGAGCTGGCCAGCAAAAGTAGATACAGAAGCAGCCGTATCAGTAGTCAGCCGATATGCAGCAGAGAAGATAGGCCTGGAGCAAACGCCCAGTTCAAACCACATCGTTGTGTGGGAAATCTGCGTATCAGCTATAGAGCATGCAGTACCACTGAAAGTGGGCGCACTGAAGTGGGTCATGAAGACATTCGGTTTATAGTGATGTCTGAGAGTGCGCTGTTCGAATACGCGGTCCCAATCAGCAGCAATGTGTCGGTTAGAGGTCATATTCTCCGTTCAGGACTTTGTAGGTGCTTTGACAGGATAGAACGCCCTGTTGGTCATTGTAAGCCCGGGCAGGACCATGGCGACGAAGGCTAAAGCCAAGAATACCTGCTCATCGCCGAAAAAAGGGCCCACCAGGAGGGAGAGGACACCGTTCGAGATTCGAAAATTGTTTAACTGCAAGGGAAAGTGAAGAATAATGTTGTAAAATTTGATGATGATTTGATGCTATCGTAATCTGATGACTACACTGCTGTCCGCGAATACAGCGGATGTCTATAATGAGATATATGCAAAAAGGGATGACAACTTAAATACGCATGCATACAATGAGATGATGCGACTATTTAATGAACCACTCGCCTCTTCCTTATATGCTTTTTTTTTTAGAAGGAAATTTTCTTCAAACGCACAGACACCACCAGAGACATTCCACTGTTCATCATAATGGGTCGATCCCGCGCAGAGGGATTGACGTGAATGTCAAAAAGCCTCTACCTGCTAAAATCATCCCCTGCTGAGAGTCTATCTCTTCCCTAGAGTGGGCTTTACGCTTAGCATTACTTCGATCTCTTGGGAAGGTGTGTACTGCTCCGACTAGTGTTCTATAGCCGGGTGCCTTAGTCTCCTACGACTGCTTTGGATCCCGTGTTGGGGTCCTGTGCGGAGACGCTCGGTCACCTAATCCCCGGCCCAAGATAGCGGGAGGCTAATACGTGTGCCCCTGTTTTATTTATGAACAATGGGAGAGCAGTCTTTGCTAGCTATAGCTTTGTGGTTTCGCCCGTTGGCGAAATCGGTCTCACTGAACAATATTGCTTTAGTGTTGTTACTCCATAATGCGTTACCACTCCAATGAAGTAGGCAGTCCCGCCTCGAAGAAAACAGCTCGTACTGATTCACGAATGCAGACGATGAAATGGCATAGTCGGTAGTGCGCACAGTACATGTGTACTATTCAGCTGCTGACGTGGATTCGATCCATGACGAGGGTCAAACGATTTTTTCCACAATAACTTCCCGCTTTCAAATATAGAGCAACGAAACCGGCATGGTAGTAGCGGACGCCGTAAAAAACAAACGAGCCGGTTATGGTTACACCCGTTGTGTCACAACAACACTTGTGGTAGTGGCCGTGAACGGCAACCACAAGTGGAGACGAAGGAGTATGAATTCTTACGCAGACATAAACAACAACATGGAAATGGCTTAAGGCCGAGAACTGGTGAGTGAAATATTCGGCATGCAGTAATTAGAAACTTGAAGGAGTCTACCAGTCTGTCAGCGCTGTGGCTTGGACGGCTAAGTGGTCTCTGGCTATCGGAAGCCAGAGGCCGCAGGTTCGAGCCCTGCCGTGTGATGACATAAAAGAGAGCTTAAACATTGTAAAATTGCAGCTCCTTCAATAAACCAATAAACCTTTACCTTTACCACAGGCAAATCCGTACCACCAAGGAGAAGCGCACAGGATCCTTCCTTTTGCAGCGTCTTTCTCTCGCCTTGAGCCAGGGAGACAATACCGTCGACCCCTTCGGGGGTGACCATGACGGCCTGACACGGCAACTGCTTCCATTATTATATATATACATATATATATTGTATATATACATTTTATTTAGAAATAATAATAAATGGTATGATAATCTTTTATTGAAGCGGGCCCGAGAGTCCCCTCCTAGACGAACCCTGTACCACTGCCAAGTGACTGAAGATCCAGGGAGTTAACTGAAAAAAGATGAGACTGAGTGTCAGTCACAGGTTGAAGAACCCTTAGTTTAGTTCAGGGATCTAGAGTACTCGCAAGCTGTGTGGTTCAAGCGTTTTTGTGCTAAAGACTTGAGCGAGAAAAACGTAGTAAAGATATGGATGGATATAATGGACAGGCATCTGACGCTCCGAAAAGTGGCACAGATTAACGTTGTGCATTGCCTAGCACTTCTATGTAAAATGAATGTAAAATCATTACATCTTAGTTAGCGAAAAATGGAAGGAACTCTTTTTTTGGTTCATTATTTATTAAATGTCACCCGCAATTTTATTAAGTTTTATAAGTAACAACTATCGACTGTCTTGTTCAATAGAACTTCGTTGGACAATCTCAAAGTATGCGCATCTCACAGTGCCGGTTGTCGTTGCTCGCAGAAAGAATCATTTGCGATTTCTCTGCCCTCCGAACGAAATTATAGACTTGGCTAGCTGTTGCATCCGTACGCTTCTGTTCAATAGACAAATCTATTTTGGACGGAGCTTGATTGGAACAAGCGCTCAATTCGTAGCAAAAGACACAATTTGCCCGGACAACAACGGTAAACGGTGGCAGTTTTTGAGAAATTCGTCATTGCACCTGCTTCATGAGTCAATGAAATCCAGACGTTAATATCGACATACGCATGATGGTATTAGATAATTATCTCCGCACCCCACCGATCATATTGCACTGGCTTGAGGTGTGGATGCATCGGTCGAACAGGATTTTCCACTCTGAGGGGAATTTTTCACCGCATGCCAATCGAACATCTGGACACCTCTCTGAATCAAATTGAACGAATTTTATTTTTGTTTCAATATGCAATATATGTACATTATTCCGGTGCGTTCATACAAACGAAAATTATGACGATAATGAATGTGCACTACAAATGTGTATTCGTATGAATTTCTGTATATTTGTATTAGTATATATATAATATAAGACCAATCTGCTCACGCAGGTTGGAGAATTCGAATAACTTTCGTTTGTGTTACATTGGAGAGCAGAGGATTGCAAACTGTTCGTTTAATATTTGGTAGGGTATCCCGTCCCAGTTGAACTGTATGCTGGTGGTGGTTCATATTGACCCGGGTTTTGTACATGGCCATTGAAGGCAGGATTGAAAGCTGGCTGGGCTCCCGGAGCAGCCTGTTGGGGGAATGGTGGAGCTTGCTGCATTGTAGCCGGCATAGCTGCCACTCCTTGATAAGCCGGCTGATATGCGGGTGGATAGGGCAGCTGGCTAGAATTTACGTAATTTGTAGTGGTCACCGTAGGCGGGTTCGGCGGAGGTGCGTAGGTTCTCGTGGTGGTTGCGCCACCCTGGATCACCGTTGTCGTCGTAACAGAGGACCTGTTGTAGTTCTTTCGACGTCGGATGCATATGCAAGCACCAACTATCCCGATGAAGATGGCTACTCCGAGAACAATAAATCCGAATGTCTTGCCGAGGTCCGTTCTTCGAGATGTCAGGGAATGAAACATTACACAAGAGTCTGTGAAATATAGACAATGAGGTGCAGAATGATTAGTGCCAATAGCAAAGCGACTAAATAGACCCTCGATCGGATGACTATGTGCGTATTGAGTATGTCTACACTCTAGAAACCACGTAGTGCAAAACGCTTATAAAAGCTGTGTTTCGTTGGGTGTTTGAAAAAGTAGCATGTACATATGTACAAGACGAACAGGTTGCAATGTATCTCCGAACAGCACTCTGTTCGGAGATACTGCGATAACCGAACTCCTCAGTGTCTTTTGAAACATCGAAACCGGGGAAGCTGCCCTTTCCAAGGTTATTTTTCGATATGCTTCCTATGACCACTTCCACCGCATCGCGTATGCCTGAAATACATCTATGTAGCCTACGAAGGGTCCAATATTCGAGGGTCCATTGTTTCATCGTTGATCACAATCTATGTTACGCATAGTCAATAGGCGAAGTGTTTTATAAATGATTTAAGTAATTGTCCGTTAACTGAACAAGTCTGAGCTTTTATCGACGATCAGTGCCGAGCGTCGCTCTCTTCAGCAAACGAATTTAATGTATCTGAAAAAATCTTACCCCTATAGACACAATCTTTGTGTACATCATCCTGTCTTACGCACTCGAAATGAACATTAGACAGTTCTAGGTGATCATTGTAGATGGTCGCGTTGCAGTCCCATATCCGTGTGGCGACTGGAGCAAAATGCAAAAGATTCAAGTTCGCTTTAGTCTAATAACTCACCGATTGACAAAACATTGCTCACTCTGAGCTGAATCTTTCACAACGATGTCCACTAAATTTACCTTCCGATTGAGAGTTCCTTAAGGGGAACATTATGTTCTAAGGGAACTCACCTTTACTCGATTTCGGTGGGATAATTCCAAGAATCACTGAGAGGTAACGACATATTTGTGAAATATCATTAATATTTCAGATTAGCCTCTTCGCTCCCGAAGTTCTTGATACTTTTACCTATTCCCTACTATGATTGAGCAGCAAAAAAACTTTATTCCTCGCTCTCGATGAGGTTGTAATATAGTGAACCTATTGTGAATGGTGTGATTGTTTTCAGTTGCACCGGCAGCACCGATGTAGACGATCTACGGGCGATGATCGATTTAGCAAATACTGGTATCGGAATCACGAAATTGCTCAAAGACATATGAAAATTGTTCATACATGGTTAGTGCATGTAACGATAATATAATACATTATTGATGTTCGCTTAGGGAACCCGTCAGGTATACGAGTGAATAACAGAATGGACATTTAGAACACATCACCTAAATCCACGCCGACAGCCTCACGATTATATCAATCTTGTACTGCCAATGTTTATTCTAGAATATTCTGCTTGGACATGTATGTGCAGTGAATGGGGATCTATTTAGATTTTCTGTTTCTGTAAACAACTGTTTCGCATGACAGGCAACAGGACTAATTGGCCTCGATTAAGGCCATCTCGTGTATGGCTAACATCGGTACGCCACTATTGTATAACGCTGTGAATTGTGATGCATTTGAACTCGCTTTTTGAAGAATCAAACGTAAACAACGATGTATTCGGAGACCCCGAATACTTGTACAGGTTTGAAGATTATCTCAACAGCTGCTGTTTGTTTGTCCATTAATTCTACATATATCTCTATTCTCTACATCAGTCTATATTGGTTGACATAACAAAGGTAAAAATAAATTATTCTATATTGAGTACATCTATTGATTCGATATATATTCCTGTTTCTTACTTCTTCGAGTACAGGTAGCCGAATTGGGCGCCCAGCTTGAACAATACGACGAGTTTTGACACTGCAGCTGTCGACCATTGCCTATCCTGCCGCTCCAGGAAGTTCTAGCTGCGTCTTCGTTCTTGTAGAACTTGAGTAGCTTTTCCCATGACATATCTATGTAGCCACCTGCAAAATAAGTGATATTATTATATACTTTATTAAGCTCGATGATGTCCGTCCGTCCGACAATGAGTTCCGTTTCTTTCGGCGGATGATTTTTGGGGTTTAACTTTTTTCAATATGGGCATGTTTGGTATCATTGTGTAGCTATTGACGAGGGCTATGTTTTTAGGGGGGTGGGGGGTCGCTGGGGGGGTGGGGGTCAAAATGGGGGGGGATTTTTTAACATGAGGTCTATGTAGGGGGTGCTTTTCTCTGCATGTGTCGATGCATTTTACAGTCCTGAACAACTTTGTAAATACGATGATGTCCGTCCGTCCGACAATGAGTTCCGTTTCTTTCGGCGGATGATTTTTGGGGTTTAACTTTTTTCAATATGGGCATGTTTGGTATCATTGTGTAGCTATTGACGAGGGCTATGTTTTTAGGGGGGTGGGGGGTCGCTGGGGGGGTGGGGGTCAAAATGGGGGGGGATTTTTTAACATGAGGTCTATGTAGGGGGTGCTTTTCTCTGCATGTGTCGATGCATTTTACAGTCCTGAACAACTTTGTAAATATTGTCATCAGGCTAAATTGGCATTTTCGACCATTTTTTTGCCTTTTTCTAAAAGGTGTTTAACATGGTGATCTATGTAAGGGGTACTTTTCTCGCGTGTTTCTGATGCGTCTCGACGAGCTGAACACTTTTGCAATAGGTATATATATACCTAAAGTGGATACTTTTTGAATTAAAGCAAAAAACCTCAACATGGTGCTCTATGTAAGGGGTCACTTTCTTGCGCTTAATCGACATATTTCGACGAGCTGAACATTTTTGCAATAGGTGTTCCTATACCTAAAGTTGACCGTTTTCGAGTTGACCATTTTGGGGGCCGAAAAACCCCGAGGGGGTCAATTTTTCGACACTTTTCATTTTATTTGACTACTTTTCCTTTGTTTAATTTGTTTCGTTTTGCTTTGAGGTCAAAGCTCATCGGGAGGGCCATGTTCTGAATAATTTCGATTATGTCACGCGTTTGTTAATATCTTTTTAATTGCAAAAAACAAAAACCTATCACAAAAAATTGAACTGTTTTCGTCGTTTTTTAATACTTTCCATTGACTTTCTCTTAACAACGTCAATTGGGGAGTTGTTGCATTTGAGAAGGGGCATGTGTACGTATTTTTCTATATGTCGATTTCGCTCAGGTTTTCTATTAATTTGAAAATTCCATTTTATTAAGTTTAATGTTCGATTTATTCCTTATACAGAGCATTGAGAGCCCGTACTATGTTATTAGCTGATGCGTCTGACTAAGCTGAACAAATCAGCAATAGGTGTTCCTATACCTAAAGTTGACCGTTTTCGAGATAATGTCCATTATGCCTTTAGTTGCTCAAAAACACCCTATTGTCTGTCTGTCCGTGTGTCCGCCATATTGAGTCACGGCGTTGGCAACTGTGGAAGAGCGCGCCGGCCAGGAGCCAAACCTGCCGACACTCATAGAACTGCGTCTCAGAAACTCCCGAATCTCAACTTTGGAATTGCTCCAACATGTAAAAAGTCACATATCGCGAGCAGGAGTCATACAACTGCGGGCACGCCGTCGGACAGGAGCCGAAGGCGACTAGCCGACGTCCATAGAACTGTGGAAGAACGCGTCGGCCAGGAGCCGAAGGCTCCTGGACGCCGCTCATACAACTGCGAAAGCGAGAAGTGAGTCCCGATGTCGGCCAGGAGCCGCAGGCTCCTGCCGACACTCATACAACTGCGGGGGACGCCGTCGGACAGGAGCCGAAGGCGACTGGACGACGACCATAGAACTGTGGAAGAACGCGCCGGCCAGGAGCCGAAGGCTCCTGGACGCCGCTCATACAACTGCGAAAGCCAGAAGAGAGTCACGGCGTCGGCCAGGAGCCGCAGGCTCCTGCCGACGCTCATACAACTGCGGGGGACGCCGTCGGACAGGAGCCGAAGGCGACTGGACGACGACCATAGAACTGTGGAAGAACGCGCCGGCCAGGAGCCGAAGGCTCCTGGACGCCGCTCATACAACTGCGAAAGCGAGAAGTGAGTCCCGGTGTCGGCCAGGAGCCGAAGGCTCCTGCCGACGCTCATACAACTGCGGGGTACGCCGTCGGACAGGAGCCGAAGGCGACTGGCCGACGTCCATGCAACTATGGAAGAACGCGTCGGCCAGGAGCCGAAGGCTCCTGGACGCCGCTCATACAACTGCGAAAGCGAGAAGTGAGTCCCGACACTCATAGAACTGCGTCTCAGAAACTCCCGAATCTCAACTTTTGGATTTCTCCAACATGTAAAGAGTAACATATCGCGAGCGGGATTCATACAACTGCGGGTGACGCCGTCGGACAGGAGCCGAAGGCTCCTGGACGACGTCCATACAACTGTGGAAGACGCGTCGGCCAGGAGCCGAAGGCTCCTGGACGCCGCTCATACAACTGCGAAAGCCTGAAGAGAGTCACGTGTGTCGGCCAGGAGCCGCAGGCTCCTGCCGACACTCATAGAACTGCGTCTCAGAAACTCCCGTATCTCAATTTTTCCATTTCTCCAACATGTAATGATAATATATCGCGAGCGGGACTAGAGTTGGCCGCTGCCCGCAGGGCAAGGCCAACTCTAGTAATATTATTTATTAATGTTGTCCTATTTCGAAATGATCGGTTGAAGCCTTCCATCTGCTCGCGAGCTCGAAAATGAACTGTGGGAAACAGACGAGTACTATAATCACCTGTTTGTACTCGCTCTCACTTGCATGCAGAGATATTCTGGCAGAGGATTTCGATAGAACTTTCCATTCGTGTACTAACATTCGTCTACAATACGAGGAATCAGCGACTCGAATCAGCAGCCTCTATATCCAAGCATGGTGTTCACCATCTCGGCAATATCGTTGTATGCACTATGGAAGCAATCTATTTAGCCAAGATTTTTAATTCACATGTTGCACTATAATACTATCGATGGTCGCCAATCGATAATCATAAAAAAATTATGGTTAATTTGCTGTGGACTCATTACATGAGGGATAAGTCTCATGACTAGCCAGGTGGCCTTTCGAAGTGTACGGTGACAGTGTTGATTTGCAAAAATGCCTACGAATCATCATTAAGGACGTAATTGTATATAATATTAAACTATGCCCCGAATAAAGCAATCATTCATATCAATATTCTGCAAATGAATGTGTCTCAACACGTGTGAGAAACCCGAAAATATGCTTCTATCTCATTCTCTCACTGACAAATTGTTGATTATCACGCGCTCTTGCAGCGGCATCATATGATATAATTTGTGTCACCCGACGCGATGGTATTGTCTCTCTGCCTCGGGGCGAGGGAAAGAAGCTGCACAAGACCCTGCGCGCTTGTCCCGCTTCTAGCGAGCATCAGCCTGTGGTTGACCATTTCGAAGATATTGACAGTGAGGGAGCCGGGTCCGCCTAACGTTAGAGGTCGTTAAGTTGACAAGTTGTTTTTCGCGCCAGCATTTCATTTCTTTGCTTAATATGGTACACAACGCTGGTGACAGTACAAAGTGGGTCACAGTGTCAAGGCAAGCGATGACATAGCGTAGGGGTAACGCTGGGGTGTTGGAATACTAGGGTCTCCGGTTAGGGTCTCACAGGGTACATGTAAGCCGACGCGGGAAGGAAACCAAGACATAGATGTAAATGATATATTTCCTTGGAGAGCGTCTCGAGCCCTACTTGAGGGGTAGCTCTTTCACAACATATGACTTCTTCTTCTTGGCAAACACATGGCAGCCAACTCACATATTGTTAAACCGGCCTTTAAATAAAACCGACCTTTCGAATCGCAAAGCCCCTTCTGCTGTTGTGGTTCCGGCTTTCGTCTTGCGCAATTCGTGCCAGACAACTTTCCATCTCCGTAGCGACATTGACCATCTCTGCATTGAACAGGGCGAATTCCCTGACTCTCTCACACATTACCATGTTCATCCAATCTTCAAAGGAAGCGATAAACAGGTCTGCGGCAATTGGAGGCCAATTGCGGGATCCTCCCCCTTGGGGAAAAACCGTCGAACGAGTTCTCCTCGATCAATTGTGTTCGCTTCTTTTCGAAGACAATATCCTCACCCCAAACCAGCTTGAGCAAGCATTGTAACATCACCCTCCCGACTGTAGGACTCTCTGAATCTGTACACAGAGCAACGGACTCCGGTCATAGCTCACTGGCAGTCCTATTGGATTTGTGTAAGGCTTTTGACTCTGCCAGTCCGATTATTCTCTTCAAGAAATTCCGTGTCTGTAATCTCTCCGAAGATGCGGTGAACCTTGAACAGTTTTTCATGTCGTAGTCAGAGCGTCGCCATATCAAGCGTGATCTCTTCGAATAAACATACTACTGAGGTGTCCCCCAGGAAAGCCTTCTAGGCCCGACACTCTTCCCTATATTTTGCAATGATATAGTCAATCTCCGTCAGCTTTGCAACGTCCTCCTCCACGCAAACGATACCTCCCTGTACATAAGTAGAAATTATCCTAAGGAGCTGATTCGTAAAGTCAACAAAATCCTCTCGGACTAGCTTGAATTAAACGGCCTCACCCTTAATGTCTCTAAATCTACCTTCTTACACATTCACCCGGGCTCGAATCATGCTTGAAAGTCCCTGGAGCCTCGCTGCTGTCTACTCCTTTATCATGACTTTAACTTACCTCTAGAATTTCTTATGGTCATGAATATTTCGGCCTCAGCTATGTCAATCGCATCATACCGATTATCGTTCTTCAAAAACACGCTCTCAGAGCCATCTTTCGCCATTTTTCACCTTATATTTATACTTATATAAACTTCTCCTCTTGATCCCTCCACATCAATTTTCATTTCCAACAATATTTTATAAACATTGTAAAAAAGCCCAAGTGGCAACACTTTTGCAGTGCGTGGTTCTCTCCTTTGGAGCTCACTCCATGTTAGTATCTGTTCGTTAAATAAATCCGTGCCCCAATACGTATTCGTCCTACAAGGCATCTCTTTGACGAGCTAATCAGGGTTGCTTAGGCCGGGTACATTGCACTGTCCTCTCGTCCAAAGTAGGTTCCAAGGCTCCCCGTAGCACTCGTAATTTTATTACTTTCACTGTGATAACCTCACTAATACCTTATATTTACACTTATATAAATTCTACATTCAATATTAAATTAATTCTTTAATCATGAGACGTCACGTGGCGTGTGAAGAATAAAAACGACACGTTTATCTTTCCTACACCCTAGTTTCGGCCTTGCAACTGTAGCTAGTGTCTCATGTTCACTTCACTTTTACCGCAAACTACAAAAAACCTCTCTAGTCCACCTTGCCCCCATGCTCACGACTACACCTAAATGTTTTTTACGCACATTACACGGGCTCAATTGTTAGTCCGTTGTTACCAATCTCCGTACATTTCTTCAAATTTAAGTGAATTAGGCCAGCGCTGTGGTCCTGCAGAATACGTAATTCCATAAACTATCGTTGCTCTTCGAACGAAATTGATGTTTGGATTTTTTCCTCAAATTTCATTCGGTCAAAATTCGCATTTAGTAGAGCCCACTCCTAGTTTTGTTTTGAAAACAGCGCCGCCATTACTGCAGACGACTCTTTGCGGGTTTGCTTAAATCAACCTCGTAGTAATACACGTCTATGTCTAAATCCCCGTCTTCTAGCGCCCGTCCATTGTAGGCTATTTACGATTGAAAAAGTGTTAACCTGCTATTATAGTGCATGAAAACCTATGAGCCGCCGCCTTGCTTTCTATGACTCATCCTTTGATTGTAAGGGCTGTAATTCCACTCAAATACTGTATCTTGCAGGCCCTTTTGAAATACTAAGCCACCTACTGCAAAACGATTTACTCCCATTTTACTCCCCTGCAGATTTGTTCATTTGTGTACAAGAAAATAACATGTATTAAAATTGGATCAAAGGACTATTATCAAGCAAACTCAGTTGAGCTCACAAGTTTGGATATCTACTTACGTTGGCAAATGTCCAAAGAGCCAATCTTCGGCTCATCTGATCCGAAGCTGACTGCGAGGGTTACATTTCGTTCTTCAGCCAGAACACCATCTCCGGCGATGCCAAATACAAACAAAATGGCCAAATACGCACAGAGACCACTGGGCAGACTTGGGTCTGGCATTTTCGAACACAAAATCCCTTTTCGCACTTGAAATATCACTGGTTTGAATTGAATTGAATTGACAGTTTAGCACGATGCTTCTGGGCTCCTCAACACAAAATTTATGCCGCTTCGGGCAAGCCAGGTGCACAAATGCGCATTGGCCGAGCAGCTTTATCCTTGCTAACGGTGCGAGTAACAATGCGATTTCCGCTGGATACCTATCCAATCCTCTATAGAAGGGCTGGTGGCGTATTCGACTTGGATTAAAATGGCTTAGCGGTCCCACAGAGTAATTGGCCACGTAATCGGCTCAGTATGAGTCCACGCATGACGCATGTTGGCTTACAAAAGATAGACACTGAACAGTAAAGATAATCCTCTGTGCTCTAGTGGCATACGGGGACTGAGACTGTTCTCGATGACAACCGGACCCGAAATATTGATATGCTCTCGTATGCGTCGATAAATTGATGTATCATTTTTTTTGTTAGCACTATTTCATTAGATAATCCCAAATCATCGGCGTTACACAGTGTGGGACCTTTAGTTACAAATGGACATTGCCGGAGTTCTTTTCTTGTCTTGCATCTTCGTCCGCTTCACTTACCTGTGTATCGGCTTATTTATCGAATGTACTTATTCTTGATATGCTTTCGAAATGTTTTTGCTCACCGCGAATCCGTATTCAAAGGCAGCTCCACTCAAACAGTAAATTTCTCCTACTCTCATATATATATATAGGGAAAGAGAGAGAGTATATATATATATATATAAATATATATATATAAATTACCGTCCATACATTAAAATATACGATATCTTCAGCGGAACGTAAACAGGTTGTGCGAAGATGTGACCAGCCAGTCTTATGTAGATATTCTTTTCTATGCTTAGACTGCATATAGCAAACGGTCATATGTCCACAATCGGTCTCCATTCAATTTGCTTTGTGTCTTGAAGTAGCAGTAGTCGCCATGATTTCTAGGAGACAGACGCGGTCCAGATAAGCAAATTTGGTTGAGTCTACAGCAGGCGTCACTGGCGTCTGATGCTGGTCATTTGGTATTTCAAAAACCATTCAATTATAGAATAAGCTAATTCTAATTCTTTATTGTAACTTGCTACCCCAATAGTGTAAGACGGTGAAAGAGGAACAATACCTTTATTGAAATGTTAATCAAACTCGATCTGTATTAAATTCAATTATCTTAGTAGACTAAGTGATTCATACACCTCGAAGAGACGGCAGCTTCACTACTGGTAGGCTTCTGCGCTTAAATCAATGTTAATTCAATTTGCTTAATCAACGTTGCGTTTCAATGTTTGAATGACGCCGTCATTTGAATTGAAATAAAGTTCCATTCTTACCGACTGACATATTAGGGTTTGATCTGTTATGGAATTAATTCCTTTCTATTTTTATTCGCTATTAATATGTTCGTGGTACTTGTACATTTTAATCGAGTTACGTGAAACGAGTGGTTTTTAATAGAGAACAACAAAAACAATGTCCCCTGGTTGAATATTCTTTTGTCAATGGTGGGGATCGAACTCGTGGGCCCACATATTGCATCTCCGATTGCAAGGCACACACGAATGCACTACGCTAGAGTTTTTTGTTAAAAAAACAACTTTTATAGACTATATATACTAAACATCCGACCATCTTAATCTAAACTTAAATCTAAATCTTCTTCCGGGCGGAGGTGAATATGGTTGTAGGGATTTTTTTGTAGAGCAACGCGTACGTTTTTCAGGCTATGCTATCGAAATAACACCTCGATTCGACCTACAGGTGTTCGGCTTGCCAGAGCAAACTGCTCTTTGCCTTAATGAGATGTTGCACCACACTCGACTACCGGCCACATATACAAAGAGGGTCGTGAGACCCGCCACTCAACTAGTACCGTTGGCAGGGCGACCCAACAATTAAATCATATATTAAATCTAAGTAGATATTATTTGCTGACGGAGCAGAAATCAGGTCCTGCGGACTACGAGAAACAACCTGGGATCATCTTGTGTACCAGGTCAATTATTGTACATATAACATTTGAATATTGCGCCTTCACGAATAGGTATTAGGTATTACTGCAGAAAGCTTCGGGGAGCAAAACTCGATATGTACTCTCTGAGCTGCACAGCACTCAGCAATCACAGGTCGATAAGAATTGAGCTAAACGCTTTCAATTCGTATGTGACGGAGAATGTTCCACAGTGTTCGAAGAGCTGGCCTGTCGTCGACTTCACTTCTCAGATCGTTGGTCAGGGGACATGCGATCTTTAGCAGTAGATGAACTTCCTGACGGAGGAAACGAAGGCGAAGTTACATAAATGTATGGTCTAACTCCTACAGTTGCAATTGTAGGCGTGACGTTGCACGGTCTCACATTTTCACCGTGTAGATAGTATGTATACAGTAGTGAAAGTGCTACTAAGAGAATAATCGCTGTCCCAACCCATTCAACTCTCATTGGATCTCCTCGGACACCTGGAAATAGACACGAAGGAAGAGCTTGGACAGTTAAGCTAAACCTCGGGTAGGAATCTTTGCCATATCATCACGTCATGTTCAAGATAAGCTTACGGGCATTGCCATGAGCTCCCGTTGACATTCGGCGCACTAAACGTACTGTTAATTAATCAGACCAACTTTGCACTACTTTTTGGCATTTTATCAGGTTTTATTCACATGGACATATGAGCCCATATTTGACATCAAGGTGACCCTGGGAAATGCAGACAACATTGACAGACATCTATAAGTTTAATATACTTTAATAAGTTAATAAGCACTTTTTTTTTTATGACGGAGAATGCTCATGCAGACCAGGCTTCACGACTAAGGTATTTGCCATGGTACTGTGGGACTCCTGCCTGATGGGATGGCAGACCTACCCACTAAACTCACGCCCCACTTAAGCTTCACTCTGGGATGGTCCGGATCTCCAGTTAACAGTACTACGGACCAACGGAGAGTGGCAGGCGCGAACCGGATCAGTTGGCCGGGGTCGCCCGTCGGGTTCCCCACCTCATCAGACAAGCCGTTCCCATAAACCTGCGAACCCGACATACTTGCGGCATTGTCATCGGCGTGTCTTTCCGTGGCGAGGGCACCCCGCTGTGCTCTACACGTCGCCTCCAGTCTCCGCTTGGCTTTCTCTCTCGTCTGTTTCCGTAATAAAAGGAAATCTTCGTAGTCGAATTCGGGCAAGTCGTCCCTTTTCTTCGAGAACCTGTTTAGCAGTTTCAGCACCGATCTCCCAGCCACTGCTTGTTTTGGAAACGAAGTCGACGAAGTCCTTCATGTTCGTGCGTGGCATGTTAGGCTGAGGGCTTCTTCCTCTCGAGTCGCCGTTCCGCAGCCAGCGTTGCTTGACATTTTCCAGGGCTAGAATTCTTGCTGGCTCAAGGGCAGGGCAGACGAGCAGGGTGTGTAGTGCGTTGTCTGTTGCGCCTTCCGTACAGTGAATGCAGCTGCCCGATTGGGGGACTATGTTGAAGTCGTTTAGGTAGACCTGAAAATCTCCATGCCCAGTAATAACTTGGGTCATGAAGAAGTCCATGTCCCCACCTGGGCGTTCCAGCCATTTCTTGATATCCGGGATCAGGTCCCGAACTTTGGCGCCGGGCTTGCCATCGCACAGCTCAGTCCACTCCTTCTGCCAGGCCGTTAGTGTCGCCTCGCGCTCTGTCTCTTTTGATCTGTCGTGGCTATTCTCAAAAAGCCTGCGTCGCTCATCGGCTACCAGATCCCACGGTGGGGTGCCTGCTAGGACCAGAGCGGCATTTGTACTCACCGTACGGTAAGCTTGAATGATCCGGAGCGCTGCCGTCCGTTGGGTTTTCCTCAGCAGTGCTCTGCTCTGCTTTGTGCCTCTCGCCGGGCTGAACCAGATCGAGCATCCGAAAAGAGCAATCGAACCAGCAACCGACATCACCAGTTTCCTCCGATCCGCCCGCTTAGGGCCATGGATGTTTGGTAATATCCTGGCAATGTCATTCGCTGCCTTGCTCGCCTTTGAGGTCGCGATCTTGACATGCTCGTTTCCTCTGAGCCCTTTATCCAGGTGGACTCCCAGGTACCTTGCGTGGTCGATAATCCTGATGCTCTTTCCGTCCAGCAGGAAGTTAATCGGACCGACTGCAGCTCGGCCAGTGAGCAAGACGGCTTCGCTTTTCTCTGGCGCCAGTTCGAGGCCGACGCTGCTCATCCACTCATGGATCGCATGGAGAGTCTTGTTGGCGTTGAGCTCGAGCTGAATGTTAGTTTTGGCTTCAACCACAACTGCCACATCGTCAGCATAAGCTAGAGTTTCAACCCCTTTCGGGATACCTTGAATGCGTAGAACATCGTCATAGGCGATATTCCACAGGAGTGGTCCAAGGATGGATCCCTGTGGAACCCCAGCCGTCATGTCCATAGTCGTTTCTGCACTCGAGATCTTTCGCCCCAACAGGTAATCGGAGATCACTCTGACGAGGTACGGGGGCGCTTGCTTCCTCTTGAGGGTTTCAAGTATCACTTTCCACGGCAGACTGTTAAACGCGTTCCTTACGTCAAGAAAGATCGCAGCAAACAGCTGGCGAGTCTGACGCGTGGAGCTGTGTAGCAGTTCTGCCTTTGCCACTACTTTGTGTATAGCCGAGTGGACAGATCTATGCTTGCGGAACCCATATTGAGTAGTCGACAGGAGACCGAATTCCTCAGCAAACGATCTAAGGCGTTCCTCGATTATCCTTTCGAGTCCTTTGGCCAGCGTATTTAGCAGGCATATGGGCCTGAAGCCACCGTTCCCCTTCGGAATCAGTACAACCTCCGCAGCCTTCCAGGAAGGCGGAAGTTTCCCGTTCCGCAGGATCCCGGCGGCCACGGCGGCGACGACTTCAGGGAACTCCTTGTATGCCGTCTGGCCCTGGGGCCTTGCCCGTTTTGATTCGTTCAGCTGTTTTTCGAACTTCATGAATGCTGACCGGCGGTGTGTCCTCCTCCGTGCCGTCTTCTCTTTCTGGGAGCTCGAATTCTTCTCTTGAGAAGTCTTCGTGACGAGGGAAGAGTTTCTTGAGAGCGTCTTGTCTTTCCTGTTCAGGGATGTCTAGTCTGGGCGTCTTTTTGATCTTGCCTCTCACCATTTTGTAAGGGCGGCCCCAGGGGTTGTCGTCTATCTCCGCTAGGAAACTTTTCCAACATTCCTTTTTGCTGGAAGCGATTGCTCGCTTTAGCGCCGCCGTACATTGCCTGTACGCGATAAGCAGATCTCCCGTGGGTCTACCGTGTGCCCTTTCGCTCTTCAGGCGTCTTCGTGCCTTCATATATTCCCTCCGTCGCACCTTGATGTCCTCGTTCCACCAATATTTCGGCTGAACGGGCCGCCTGCGTTTGGGATGCTTAGGTAGATCAGAAGCCATCGCACATGCCTTAAGCAGTGTACGATGTAGCTCTTCAGGCAGTTCTGGGACGCCGCCTTCTTCGAGCGCTTTTTCGAGTGCACTCTTCATCGCCTCTGCATCTCTGATTCTGAAGCCTGTGCGTACCGATGGGGGAGCAGACGTAAAAGGTGCGTCTTTCGTGATCGAGAACTCAATGCAGTGGTGATCACTAAGATTGGCTTCGTCCACTAGGACCTTCCAGCCTGTCAGTGCGGCCACCATCTCTTCACTGCATATCGTCAGGTCGATGTGCGATTCCTGAGTATCTTCCCTTCTGATTCGCGAGAACGTCGGTTCCCGGCCGTCGTTTGTGACAGCGAGGTTATTGGATGCCAGGCAGTCTAGCATCATCCCCCCCCCTGCTGTCCGTAAAAGGCGATCCCCACACCTCAGACTTCGCATTAAAGTCCCCGGTGAGAAGGATCCTCTTGGGCGCAGTCGGCCCTCTCATTGAGAGAGTCAATTCGTCCAAGATCCTTAGCACCGCTGCTTTCTCTATGTTTGGACTGATGTAACATGAGTGTATTCTTCCTATACCCGCCACCTCGGCCCAGGCGAAGCTACTCCCCTTTCCGTTTCTTGCTATAGTGATGGAAGGATCCGGAATGATGTAGGCATCCGCGTCATTGTCCGCAATCCAGCCTGCTTTGCTCCGAGCTTGTGGTTTGTTTGGCTCGCTGACCAAGATCAGTTTTGCCTCTTTCCTGCTTGCGATCTCCTCCACCATAGCATGAGAGTGCCGGCTGCGATTGCAGTTGGCCTGGATGATCTTCACACTAAACATTTTTAAGTGAAGAGTCATCCTACCCGTTTGTCAGGGAGTGAATCCTTACTGCGTTCTTTGGGTGAGTGAAGCCATCGCCAGTCACGATATCCCTCCTCTTTTCCCTTTGCGCTTGGGTGGGTTGTTGCTGATGGTCGCTGGTGCTTAGTTAATAAGCTAATAAGCACTGGAACATGCTTAAGAACTGATTATCTTTCAAAGCTAAGAAGTTTGGAGCACAGCGGCGTGCATCATGGACAACTTCACGCCATTCCCACAAAAACGAGGATGCTGTATAATTTTCTGTGATGCCCTTCTTAATTAGTAATACACGTTCACGGGGTACAATTTTTGCCCATATTATGCGAATAAACATACCGTATTTCTATTATTATTATTATCTGTCATTACATAGTTATATTTTCAGAGGCATTTTCGTGGCTTGTGGTTAGAGGGATTTTTTTCTTGGGAGAAATAGTTGCATAACCCCTTTTCGACCTCTTCTCTTGAGTTGAACTTTTTTGTACTAAGATAGCTCGCGAGCCCCAAGAAAAGATGGTAGTCTGAAGGGACGAGGTCGGGGGAATACGGAGGATGTGGAAAGGTTTCCCATCCCAGCTCCGGGATTTTATTCTAGGTCACCGAAGTTACATTGGGTCGCGCATGGAACAGGATCTCAGCCTACTGACGAGCACTGAACGGGATTTCCTTTTTTTTTCAACCCGCTCCAGCTGCTGAGAGTACAGGACTGAATTGAGTGTTTGGCCCGTTGGCAGAAGCTCACGGTGGATGATGCCCCAAATAACCCACTAAACACACAACATAACATTCTATTGGTACCCATATCGACAACTTTTTCTTTAATCCACGCCGTTTTAACGCATCGTCGTCGATCACTGTAGGCCTCCAAGACCTCGGCGCATCTATAAGACTGAAGTCACCAGACCGAATTTTTTTAACGAATTACTACCGATTCTTTCAGTCGCACAACCCTGACCGAGCAGCGCGCTAGCGTTTATGTACACCTGCGCAGCTGTTTCGCCTTTTTTCAGCTCAAAAACAAAAAATGGCGAATTTTCGATTTGGCACCCTCCATGTTCACAGCCGACTTACTACCACATGGAGCAATCTGAACGCGAATTGCATCACCATGGTGTTCAGCGGGTCCGAATTAGATAAAAAAAAAGAAAGAAACCTGCTTCGCCAATTAGCCCGCAAGCGGGCACAGCAGAACGAGTCGGCAACGAGTCCACCTTCTAGGCAGAAAGAACTTTCGGTTCAACCTAATATATATATATATATATATATATATGGTGTCTTTATTTCAAGAAGCAGGTTTCAGGAAAGATATATTTGTAGTATTAGCGTCAGCAAAGTGCCTAGAGAGGTCGCTGTCCATAAGACTATAAACGATCGTCACAATGGTGCTGATATTTCAATGTTTAATAGGCTAGTAAAGATAAATATTATCGATCACTATCTGGTCATTTGCGAAAACAATCTTCGCCACTGTAGGATCGTAATCGCATTTCAAGTGGCGCACTCCGAGCGCATAAATCATTGATAAATTCGCCTGGAGACTGGCACGCGCCATGCGTTAACACGGTGTACTATCACAACAATAATGAAAACGATTGACTTTGTAATTTACTTATACCCCCCCCCCCCGCCCCATTTGGCTGTTAATTACAATCATAGCTAATGAGACTGGTCAATGAAAGGCTTCACACCCGCCTGAATGTTGTCGTGGCATTGCCGATCTTCATACGCTAAATGGCAGTCTCTTCAACATTTCTAATCCATTCGAATGAACCTTAATAGCTTAAGTTAGTCAAAAACAATTTGGACAAGGATGAGATTCATGTCATTATCAAGATACCACGGTCCACTCAGTTGATTAAGAGAAACATTGGAGAAACTGACAACTCGCTGAACGAGGTCGTGAGAGCAAGTGTCGTGAAAGACAACAATCTTAAAAGAAGATATTCACTATTTATAGTAAAGATATTTACTATTCATCATTGTGCATCATTATTCTTTCATGCGTATCTCATTTTCCACAAGACGATTGAATAAATGCACCCGTGTTCGCTAACAGAGTTGGCTCGGCAGTAGCTATCAGGCCAGAGAACAGGAGTAAAATTGATAGAACATTGGATGACAGAATGAGTCCAGTAGAGCACATCTACCCGTCGACATTTTAGCCACATTAACTAGAAAATACACCAAATAATTTGTCGACATTGCATATATTATATCATCGAGTATGTAGTGAACAATAACTGAGATCCACGACGAGACCTGATGGTACTTTAGCAAATGTTGATATTAAATGTCAATACTAACTTTGTCGACCTAATCGGCGAGTCCGATACAGTTTTGAGTTGTAGGCATTTTGCAGAATATCACGCTTCGAGAACCGCGACGATTGCCTTATGCTAGTCCGCAATACAAAGCATGCTTAATGAAAAATATATACTAATTGTTGTGCTATCACGTATACTAATTGTGGTGGGCGTACGACTTACCAACATTAGCCGAGATATATGGTTTAAGCGTTGTATTCGAGTGCCGCCCAGTGACGAGTGCGTCGATGAGTGAGGGGTGAGTTGAAGATGTCGACTGATTATCTACCACTCCGGAGGAGATATCCGATCGGGATGAACCACTCGCAATCAGCGTTTCCTTTTCAGATTCGCCTTCAACAACCACAGCGGCTCCAAGCGCCCAGAGAGCAACAAGGCCAGCATATGGAGTATTAGCCCAGCGTGCAGTTGCCATAATGATCCCGCAGGCTTGAATTACGGTGTAGCCAACGTCCAGGAAGGTTTACAACGTAAATGTGTCGCTCCGAACTGGAAATAGTCGGGCGAGTTACGAGCCTGGCGGTGTCAACAGGCAGTAAGTCGTTTTAGCGTTAAGCGAAACTCATGTACACGGGCTGCCGGCTTCGTTCATATCTTTATCGGCTAACCGTCCACGTTGATATTCGTCGAAAATCGTCACAAGTAGAGTCGCGCACTGAATACTTCATTTTATCATGTTGTTTATATTTGTTGAGGAGAAATTTCAAAGGTAAATATAGTATCTACAACAGATGCATTTTCCCGAGATATAATGACGAAAGACTCGTTGACCGCCGACACATCTGCTTGTCGTTCACTTCAAATGACAAGCGTAAAGACATTTCTAGTCACTGTGATTTGGGAGAGCCACAACATTGACAATTCTTAGTTCCGGACCCATTTGGCTTCCTGTCAATGCTACGGAACCATTACGACTGTAGCGGTCTTTTGAGTAATAACAAATCTCGCAGAAGTATCCCGTACGAAAAATGCCCACGCACCACCACTCTGTATGTGTTCACTGCATGTACGTAATAGCATTTTCAAACGTTCATGCCGTTCTGCAAATATTTCTGTAACGCTGTTAGTCATTGCTGTCATTCAAGAGCAACTTTCATGTTACCCTATTGTATCAAGCTGAGATCCAGGTAGTGTTGGTGAGGGTGAATTGCCGGCCACGGCGTGGACGGCTAGCTTGTTCGTAATTAAACAAACCATTGGAGTGGAGGAGGACGTTCTGGGCTGGGCAAGGCGATGCCCGGTAAGTCTATCACTCTCACTCTCTCTCTCTCTCTCCCGTTAACATCGTCGTCATATTTTAGCTGAACCGCCTTCCCGTCCGCAATTTCCACATCACAGATTCTTCCCAATACTCTCCGTCCTCGACGAAGGAGCCAATGTCGTTTCACAACGACACTATGATATTTAGATATAGGCTTGGAGCCTGATAAAACAATGAATGAGCTCAATGTAGTACTTTTTTTTTTTTAGAGGAGGAAATTTTCTTCAAACGCACGGTTACCATCAGAGACAGCTTCCAATCTCCATGAAAGTGGGCCGATCCAGTGCAGGGGGGTTGACGTGGATGACAAAACGCCTCTGCCTCAATGTAGTACTACCGTATCGCTGTGGTCCTTGCGGGCTGCCTGAGTGAAGTCTCGACCTACCAATTCTGACTTTTAACAATCAATAACGTCGCACTTTAGTCTCTCTATTTTGAAGATCCACTTTGTGTCAATCTCTCAATTCTCTCTGATGGCGACTGCGTCAACTCCCATACTGAGTTGATATCCATTGCAGCTACCTCCTGAATGGATGGACCCCTGCCGAAACTCGAGCAAAGGATATTTGGGTAACTATAAAGGATTACAGCCGAGATAATAGCGGCGCATCGTTAAAGACTGTGTATGATACATTTGTACACTTCACTTTTGCAGCTTTCGGCTGAAGAATTTCATTTTATTATTATATATTTTTTTTATTTTAGTTAGCAGTTGGGAGCCGCTTAAACGCTTAATCAAGCTGGTAGAGCAGATCCCTTCATGGGATGCATCAGCCTGAAATAACCAGATTGCGACCAATTCTCCGAGAAGGAACAACAACAAAAATTAGATGGAACAAGTAACCGCACCGTACTCCAAGATGGGCTTCAAAAATAACAGGTTTAGCCACCGAAAAACAGTTCGAAACAGGTGGTAAGCCTAACCCAACCATAAAAACATGGAAAGACAATACAGACGTCACGTGGTTCAGATGCGGTAGAACCGCTAGACAAACTCATAGTCTAATTCACAACAGATGACGATAACGCAAACGAGCCTTGCATCCGCGGATACCCAAGGACAGCCAGCTACAAGACACGGCCAGCGTATGCTGTAGGTCAAGATGTCGGTAAGGTCACGACAGGCCTGTTCTCCCTAAGCGAGCTATCAAACAGAAGAACATCGACGTTTGATGTATGTCAACGACGAATATGCAAAATTCCGTAGAGGTTACCACCTGAAGAACAAATCAGAGGCTGAAGTCTGCATCTCGGATTACCTTCAGTAAGGTAAGAAGGTAAGGCTTTATTGATTTATTAAAGGAACTGCATAGAATGCTTAGGTTCTCTTATATGTCATGCAACGGTGGTTCCAGACACGCACAGAGCAGGGCGCGAAAATGTTTAAACAAGATGGCAATATAGAATTGAAAGGTCCTGAGTGAGGTAGATGCTGATATTATGGTTACACTACCGTACACACCGCAATCGTACGGCCTCAGTGAACGACCACGTATAACCGTGTTCAAACTAGAAAGAGCCATGCTTATCGCTGCAAATCGTCCAACACGCCTTTGGGCAGAAGGTGCAAATTCTACGATCACTATTCTAAACATTGCATTCGCACATCCAGAAAACGGCAATCATTCGAATTATTCCTTAATGAAGAACCACAAGTAAACGATTTAAGACCGTTTGTAGAAAAGCGTCTCCCATATAACTGTGAATTCGGTGAAGCGCAAGCTGGAAGACCCGGGGAATACCGTGAGCCGCTGCCGCCAGAGAGAAAATTGATCGAAATAAAGTGGATCCTCAAAACACAGCATGGTGCTATTTAGTGTTATAAGTCAAGATTGGTAGCTCGAGACTTCACGCAGGGAGCCCACAAGGACGACGGTGATACGTTTGCACCGATATCAAGATACGAATCACTCAAAATATTATAGGGAATTTTTGCAGCACAACACCTGCACCTAGAACAGGTGGACGTTAAATCAGCATATTTAAAAGCACCCCTTGGGGGTGAAACTCCGCGTCAGACCCCCCCGAAATAACTGACAACGAAATAGTTGGCTCGGAAAACTTCAACGTCTGAGACGTTCGAAGTCGGTGTGGACCAAGATAGGCTGGGAGAAAACTCAACTCTAAGCGAAGTCTGGTACTGACCAATGCAGGTAGAAAGCAGAGTCAGGTCAACAATTGCCTACAATAAAAATCGAGTTTATTGTAAATTTTCTGAGCCGATACCTGGGCTTTTTATTACACCGAATATCATTGCGCTAAGGAGCTGAGGGTAGTACGTTACTTGAAGGGAACACACAACTACAAAATTGCGTTCTCCCGCGGGATAGGCGATCATCGCGAAACCTTACTTGGCGTTTTTAGATTCCGACTTTTTCAAGTCTGGAATAGTACTCTTGGCAGGTAGTCAGCAGCGCTCTGTCTGTTTAAGTACAACAAGGTTCGATCCGTACCGTTGCACATTTGCATTTAAAGGGGTCCGTCTTATCTAGCAATGCTGAAAGCAGTTGTGGACGTTAGATATATAAGGCTCAGGTTTTTTTTCTTTTTCGAGCTGACCCCCAGCTGAGAATAAGAGAAAAAAAGAGCTGAGGCCTGTCAGATAGGAGATATATAAGGCTGTATAGAGTCCGCCCGGCTAATATACTTTAATTTAAGTACAATAGAGTCAGAACCGATTACTGACTCCGGTTGCGATATTATTTAAAGAATCTATCGATAGTACCAATAATCAAGGTAGATAGCCAAAGCCCGCTTGCACTAATCCACATCTCAATCTTCCACAAAAAATACCAAGCACATCGATGTTAATCGTTCGTTTATTTGAGGGAAGTGTTTACGGAAATATCTCGTTTTCGAATTCGTAACTATATTTTTGAGGAGAGGAAATTTCATCAGTTCACTTTTTATGGAGGTTGAAATATTTTCGGTGGAAAAGACACCACCTAAAAGATTTCAATCTCCATAAAAGTGGACTGATCCAGTGCAGGATCGACGTGAATGACAAAACCCCTCTACCTGCTAAAACCATCCTCTGCTGAGAGTCTATCGAATTCATACCAATCAAATTTTCCAGGCTCACTCACAGTCAATATTTAACGTCCACGTTGCTTCACAAGATGGACCCCTTTTTATATGCAAATGTCCAACAGTGGGGATCGAACCCGAACATCTGTATGTCTCTTCCGCGAACGAATTCAAATTCGTAGCTACGGAGCATCAATTGGCCGACGTATTAGCGAGGCCACTAGTTTGACAGCAACTTGCTGCACTGCCAAGCTCCATTGTACTGAGGAAGATATCGATATTATGTGAGTACAGATCATTTTCATAACAACGGTATTGGCCATCCAGGTTGGACTTGCATACGGCAAGAACCATAGTTTTCGGGTGTAAACACGACTGTCGCAGCGAATGTGTCACATAGGGCGAAAATTGCACCATACGTGAATCAGAACAATATGTTCTTGTTACACCGAAAACGCACCATTTGCAATTAAGCGCCATGCAAAATAAGTGGCTCACCGACCGAGGTATGTCTAACTACCCTTCGAGGATCAGACACGTCTGATTTAAGCCAGATCCGCGACAAGAGTGATCTGCTAGATTTTCCGGCCTTTCTATGTATTCTCAGTGCGATTTGCAATGGTCCATGCGTTGCGTGGGCAATGGTGTGTGACATCATATCGGAGGTACAGTATTCAATAATTATTATCGCGAGCCTCTCATCATTGTTTTCTTCCGTGGTAACAGAGCCGCCGGCTTTTCTTAGCTGTCACCCCCTTGATATAGCTTCGTCCGTATGTGTGGCTTCTGTTGTTAGCGGGTCATCGTCTTCGATGATCCCTGTCTATGTTGCTGAGCCTGTAGTTCTTAAATATTTAGTTCCCGTTAGTGGTGCTAGCTAACAATTTCGTTCGGAATTTAGAGGCATATCTTTTGCGAATATAGTGGCATGCTCTAAAAGACGCCGAATTCTTGATGTAAACACCCCGCGACAAAAAAGCTTTAAAACAACAACACAGAGCTGCTGCTATTTCGCATCCCACTTTCCTCGAACACGGCGTTACGTGAGTCACGAGCTAGCCATAACTTAATTACACTTTGTACTTAATGTATAAGTAGATAATACGCATGATTGTAGTCGATATATATATATATATATATATATATATATATATATATAATATATACGTATATGTACGTGGAAGCGCCTTTCCTTTCTGGTCATTGGTGCTTGAAATAAACGCCAGAGTGACGATTTAAAATCTCAGGAAGATCACCGTCAGTCGTGAACAACATTGAGTGAGCTAATAATATGTAATACCTAAGCATTCAATGGAGTCATTTGTTGACCATCAGTCGTATGCAACGGGAATTAAAGGTCGTTTCACGCCTCGAAAATCCGCTTGACTTTGGCTGACTTTGTTCTCTCGTTCGAGTTCCTAACGATATCCATGTCATATCCTTTATCGGTGCAGTTGCTTTCTAATCTGATAAGATCAACTGGTGTGTCATCGAACCAAAAAATCCCCACGGCTTAAGGAGCTATATCGACATACTGCAAAACAGTAATACTATATTTTTGAGAGGTTAACGTCATGAATACGTCATATACACCGAGACTCCTGCTCCAAAAACAGTTGGACTTGGTCCTTGGTGATGGAGTACACATCTTGCCGCTTTTCACTATGTACCGTCTGCTCCTCTTGAGCTGCAACTTGTATAATGGACACATATAAAACAATGACTGACAGAAAAACATCGCAGCTTGACTCTCGAACTGGTGAATATGAATTGCCGATTGTGCTCAGGCCAACTTACACATTGATTATGGATATTAAGAGCTCTCCTGGTGGGAGAGGATGGAAATCGGTTCAGAGGAGTTCCACAACTTAGGACTGCCTTCAGGCTGTATGTGTTTTTCTGAACACCTGCAATTGTGTTGCGTTATTTTTAATAATATCTGAAGTGCTAAGTTAAGTAAAATGTATATTTAATTATATTATAACAAACAATATTATAATCAAAAATCTATACCTGGCGACAATCCACTTGATAATCCTGCACGGGAAATGGAGTATAAAGAATAGCAATATATAACATAAGCAAATAGGTGATCCAGGTGCAGGATTAGGACGGATGTAAAAAAAAACGTAGAAGGACAAATTAGGACGAAACGCTACGAAGCTAGTGCCTCGCTGGGTATCACAACAATTTTGAATTCAATATTGTACCCGCCAGGTAAATTGCAGTTTTCAGATAACCTTCGAGTGTTTTCGGGGGCTAAGGAAACCCATCGAAGATAGGATTGCCGATAGCCGATTTGAGTCATCCAACTTCTCTCTATGTGTTGGTTCGACACACGCCGATCCCTCGACTGTGGAGATCATTGCCTCCGACCCTTTATATGTACTCCTTGGAGCACCGGCTAACGAAGTGATCCAGGATGCGGTTATCCATTTATTATACACGTTTGCAACATTTAACTCAACACCACCAAAAGATGATGGTCCAAATATGATCTTTCACCTATCTTCTCCAAACGACTTAACCTCGACGTATCTAACGTTTACAGTTTCGATTAGAGCCCGGAGTGTCCGCTGTCGCGGCGAATTCGATTGATACGCAAGCAACCTTAGTTCAGGATTTTACACATCGAATCCTATTTTACGAATTTAATTTATGTAACCTTTGCGTGATGACCCCCTTAATATCGGGCTAAATCGGACCGGGACTAATTTCGCACACCGGACTGCCATGTGCCTGGTTTTTACAATTATTTTATTTGTTCAGATTGTCCTGATTTATGTTTTAAGTCAGATTATCCTGACCGTGTTCTAAGTCAGATTATCCTGACCTTGTTTTTACACACCTTTATCATATTTTTTTCCGCGAGAACTTAAGCATTGTTGAACTGCAGTTCCGAAAATAAACCTCAAATGAAATGAAATGAAAATATAAAAATCGTGTGTTGCTTAGTAGTCTTAATAGCTCAACGATTGTGTCTGTTGTCCTTTGGCATCTTGCTGCAACTCGAAACTCGACTTTCTCGCCAACTCAAAACTCGATTAACCGTGCTCTGAATTTTGCAGTAATTTGTCATTCATGAACGGATACGTAAACTGCCTCTGATTCCGAGAAACGTTCGAAAAATCAGACATGATATTTTTCCCATTACGTTCCAAATTGCAGTTGGGTCGTCGAAACAACTTCAATCCTATCTACTGCCCTCCACTCGGATCCATTTGTGTCTTGATATTACGGAAAGGATAATCCATGTTTCATTCCTTTCAGTCGAAGATACATAGTTCTCAAACATTTTCACCTTCTCGTCGGTACAGCTGTGTTGTGATCAACAGTATGCCGTTCTCTACATTGTTTGTGAAGAAAGGGTACAGTATGTATTGAACGACACTGTTGGTGCCTTAAGTTTTGAGTCAACAGTCCTTTGACTGGAATCACCATTTCAGTCTGCTGGCGGTTTTACTGTTTAATTCTGCATTTTTTTGTGTATGAGACTTTGACGTGATTTTACTTGGAGCACCGAATTTCTGTGCGAAATGACTATTTGTGGATTCTAGTGACTGGTTCCTTGCTCGTGTTGCTGAGTGATTCTCCGCTGGCTACGCCCTGACAAAGTAAGGGGTCATGTAAGGATTTATGTAATAATTCTGGTAAATATTACACTGTAATTCCTCTTTACCAAGGAGGGCGAACAGGAATGATAACCATATTCCCCACGAAAGGTACTTCCCCCTTGTTTCAACAAAAGGGAATTTCCAGTACTCTAGCCTGTGTGGCGGCGCGGACTGAGTGGGTGATTCGATAATTTGTGATGGCCGGTTCGATCCCCAGAAATAGCCTTGCACCGCCGGCTGTACTGCGGAAGACCTTGACAAGTCTCTTCCAGGTAGAGGCGTGGACGAGGAGTTCCTGGTTTGCCTCGGGTGACTTTCCAAAGGCAATACTAGATGTGATGGCACAAACCCAGATGCGGCTGGCACCAGGCAAGACGCCCCGCCCGAATGGGGCGCTCGAAGGTACTTGGCCGGAGGTCTTCACGAACCTCGTCGATAAATTGGGCTCAGGGAAGGTAGCTTTCCGAAACTATGGAAGAAGGCAAACCTGGTGCCGATCCCGAAACTGAAGAGAAGGCCGGAGGCGTCGGCCTACGGAGCCACATGCCTCACTGATACCCTTGAGAAGATCCTGGAAAGAGAATAGAGAGTTTCGGTCGGAGTTCCGGAGGGGTCAATCATCGGAACCTGGAGATGCTCTGGAACATGGAGATGTTTGCGTGTGCCGACAATCTCGCAGTACTCGTGACGGTCACGAACGAAAAAGCTCTACAGGATGTTCACCCGGAAAGTTGCATTCGTTGTATCGCACGAGCAGGAAGAGGCGGGGAGGAGTCCCCATTGTAATGGAAGACCACATGGGAGAGAAAAAGAAAAGCAAACTATCTCGAAGTCGACTTCGATACTGGTTCAAACGGATCAGCTCACTTAAGAAACATGACCATGGAGGCTCACACGGTCGCTGCAAATCTGGCCCAGACAATGCCGAGGATCGTCGGACCAGAAGGAAACTTCCTGGCGACCTTTGGCGCTTCTTGTTTTAGCCAAGATGCTGCAATGGTATCATCTGGCTGGAGAGCCTGAAGAGAAGGCTGTAAAGGGTGAGATTGACCTTCCCGCAGCTAGCTGGCCGAAGGCACGCTAGACGAGATATCTGATAGCGGACCTCCGTTTGTGGAAGGACTGTCGACACGACGAGCTATCCTCTTATATAGGAAACGGTAAGTTCCATGGCTACATGGTCAGGATCGACAAAGCTAACTCCGAATCTTGAGCGTTATGCGACTCGCGCAGGACGATATGGAACATGCAGTTCTGCGCTGCGAGGCACATAGGGAAGTAAGGGACGCGGGCTTGGGCGCCGTAACGGACACATCGATTAAGGTGCCCGTCGGCTCTTCATGGCTTCAGTAGAGGTCTGGGGGAGGCCCACGACCTGATTCAACGCAATCATAAAACTAAAGGCGACCAAGGAAACGAGGAGAAGAGCAAGATTTTCATCGACCATTTAGGTATAGTCGAGAGGGGTAGTCAGGCATGGAGAGGTACATATGGGTTCAAGGGACCTAGGCGCCCCCAAGCGACGACACTCGACGCACTCACGGGCGTTCTGGTTGCAGAGACGCGTTGATACCTCATCTGACCACGCTAACGCATCATGGGATAGGGTAGAGTGGATAAAAAGAGTCGGGAGGTTACGGTACCGAAATAATGATTTGCAGAGGGAGCCGGTTTTAATGGATTTCAACGTCCCACATTTCTCACTATTGGCTGAGTTGCGCATGTGCACTATGCACGAATATACATTATTATTGTAGCTTGAGTCCTTGAGACGCACAATCGTTCATGCTATTTTTACCATTGCCATCCCCCAAAAATGGCCCCGTCCTGACCCTCAACCGCAACATGATCACTTCAATCGGCGGCAAGTTGAGGAGTCAATGTTTCATGTGTCTCGGTAAAATGATCTCTTCTGGGGGTTGTATTCGCCATCTGCGCCGAGTGCGGCCTCCTGCCACTGCGTTGGGTCTCTCTACAAAGAAGAACGCTGACTTTCTGTATAATAATACACATTTATTTAGACCTCATTCGATGCTTGCGTACATCTTAACAAGCATTCGCTCGCTTTGTTTCATAAATTCCTCGCCCATATTTGTAATATTTTCTTGCTTTTCGTGTACGACCACAATCTGATGATACCCCATGTAATATATATATATTATATATATATATATATGTGTGTGTGTAGCTACATATACATGAAATGAAGCAATGAAATGAAAGGCTATTTTTACTAGTAATATATGACAAGTGACGGATGGGGGTCCGAGAATACTACGCGGTCGGTCAAATAGCGTAGAATCGGTCGATCCAAAATAATAACGAATAGGTGCGTACGGGAAATGGCCTAAGTCCTGCCACGTGGCCGTATTGAACTCGCAGCCGACCGTCGGTACATTTCGCCTTTCTACAACGGCGTTTTGTTGTTAGTATTGTTGTTTTAGTAAGATATAGTTATTGTTTAGTACGGTCTGTGACGATTGTAGCCCCTGTCGCCCCGATCTCCACCACGGTCCCCCCGGTCGCCGCCGCCACCGCCGCCGCCACCTCCGGGCTTCGGCTTATCACAACGGTTGCAACTATTTCGCCAACTGAAGTTCTTGTTACCTGCAAATAACAGGGAAATGATGTTTCTGTTATTTCGGTGCGGCACCATCACACTTGTGAAGCTGGAGGAGAATGCTTCTCTTAGGTTATAAGTCTCCGAAGTATATTCGGCAGATGTGCTCGTTATCGGTATGTTCGTAATCGGTTTACGCAGAGGCTCACAGTAGGTCAATGAATACCAGTTCATCATTCACCTGTTTCCTCTCTGTGTTGTACGGCCCCTAAATAACACCCACATGAGCTGTCGATAGTCAACACGTAACTGCAAGATACTAATAATAAAAATAACAATAATAATGATACGAACCACAGGGGTCACAGAGCCAATCTCCTTCGGAACGTCGATCATCGCCGCCTCCGCCGCCGCCGCCGCCACGGAATCCGCCGCCACCTCGGCCGCCCCCGCCACCTCGACCACCCCCGCCTCGGCCGCGACCACCCCCACCTCGCTGAGGAGGCACCCAGGTCGATTTACGCTGGGCGACCTGAACCTTGATTGTGTGGCCCATAAACTCCTTTCCGTCAAACCAGGAAATGGCCGATTCCGCTGTTGGAGGATCGTCGTATGTAACCGTGGCTTCGCCTTTACCTCGTCCGGATTCTTTATCCTGTTGTGAGTAGTGTTGTTTAAACGAGCAATTTTTTGTTACCATTTGTTGAATCTCTTAACCAAAGAATAATCAGGTGGGTGTCCGACTCTTTCCTGAGCTGACACTGAGTTATTGCATATAACGGTATCATTTTATCGTACTGATTCAAATAATGGCTCAGATTGGACGCCGATATTTCCGCTCTACTCGCATAACATGCATTGTTATTATTATACGAGCTACACTCAAAATCAGGATATATTTTTCCGGCCAGCCTTATAATCATGTTATAGTATGATTTCTTCCTGTCCAAATTGTTCACGATATCCACCAGGGTCATACAATTGAAAGGCACAGCATATTGCTCGTTCGAACAACCCCAGCTTTTCACCTGGACTTCACTGAATAGACAAACGCTTTAAGGGCCACTACCAAGACAGACAACGGATAAGTCAAGCAGGAAAAACTACCGGCTAGCATACCTTATAGATCCAGATCTTCTTTCGGCGGGTCTTCTTGTCAAGCTTGATGATACCGATGGCACCAAAGTGCTCCTCTATCTGATCCTCAGTCACCTCTTCCGGCATCCCGGTGATAAATATTGTGTCGGGCATATCGTGCTCCTGCGAGCCCCCGTGTGATCCGCCGCCACCACCCCCTCGCGAGCTCCCGTACTCGCCGCTGGCAAAATCAGCGCCCCCGCGGTCGCCACCCCGACCGCCACCATAGCTGTCACGGCCGCCACCATAGCTGTCACGGCCACCGCTGCGGCTGATGATTAGGAGGTGTGACAAAAACAAACCGAGAGAAGAAAAAAAGCAACCACGATTAGAGAAAAAGTCGGCCACCACCGACTAATGCCACTGGCTGCTAATTGTAGTTAGTTCGTGATAATGGTTGTTCCCCGTTCATCGTGGTCTACTGGTGAACGTCTTGGACTGCCAGAGAGGAGGGGGCCATATGGTTTGGAATCAAAAGCCTGCGAGACGCGGAGAATCTGTGCCTTTTTCCTCTTCATGAATCAGTACCGTCTCGTGAACATCTCTCCTATGAGGGAACTGTACCCCCGTCTCCCTTCCGGCATTTCATATATAGATAAATATATATATATATATATATATAATATATATATATGTGTGTGAATTTCTTTATCCTCATTTCCTTATCTGTTTAGTCTTGCAAGGTACGACAAGGTTAAAAATAAGCAGAGGTGACCCCGACAGCTCCTCACAGCAACACCCGAAGGTCAAGTGCAAGCAGCAAAGTCAGAGATCCCCTTCCAGAACGAACGAAGTTACAACTCACCCGCCTCCGTCATTGTCCCGGCGGTTGTAGCCACCTCCGCCACTTCGGCGATCTGGCCCTCCGCCGTAGCCGCCACCGCCGTAGCCGCCGCCACCTCGGCCGCCACCTTCGTAGCTGTCAGTAGCGCCTCCTCTTCCTCCGCCCCCTCCATAGCCGCCTCCGCCACCGCCCCCTCCGTAGCCACTGGCGCTAGCGCCGCCATAGCCACCGCCGCCGCCGCCTAAAACGCCACGAACCCACGAGCTGTTAGACAGATCAACGCGATTTGACCGTACGTGTGTAAGGGTATGTGGCTGCTGCTCGACCAATCGATGGATCGATCGGTCTATCGATGCACTCCCGAGTCAACGCGATGATGGCGGTGAAATTCGAAAATGATGGAAGCAGCTGTACTGTCCTTATACGAGGTTGGGTAAAACGACCAACAGTAGAAGAATTAGACGTTTCATTATCGTCACGTCGGTTTCATTATCGTGTAGCAGTGTACGTGTATTGGTGGCAATTGATTAGGGAAGATTTACTTGTCCTCATCAAGGTGGTAGCAGACCGTGTGTATCTGTCAATCCAAAAAATTGGCCCCCGAAAATGAAGAGTCACAAATAACGTCATCATCCACCATAATTGCAATCTTCAGTCGCCTTCAATTCATTAGTCGATAGTAGAAGCTCATTAACGGTATTGAAAACGAAAGAGAAAACTACAACGATCGAAGCAGGCTGTTTTTCCTCGGTGGAAATGGTAGTAGCAGCTAAGAAGCTGTACTCGATGCGCTACAAAGATGGCTCAGAGGTTGAAGGGTCAAGTCAGTATACCTGTTACTACGGAAAATAATGTGTCGCACCATACGGCTCGAGCAACCGAAGTCACTCGATCGAATTAGCCACTCAAGCTGGGCTTTGGTTTCTACAAGAGGGTTGGGTCTCATCGCCGTTAAGGACAAGCGTGGTTTTCCACAAGATTTTGAAAGTGAATAACCTGTTTTCAGTGTGATTACTTAAGCATCCATTAATCTTCCAATAGGAGGCAGTCACCTTCACCAAGACCTGCTACTCTTCTTCTTCTTCAAACCCTTCCCGTTACAGCCTTACCAGCTTTGCAGCGACCTTAACCTCTTCGTCACAACCGAATATTTTCAGCTATATTAGATGTTTTCTTCGTCAAATAGCCGCGGTACAAATATTCAAGGAAACACGTTCACTTGACGTGAAGGGAAAGACATCTAGTTCAATGGCCGAAAAACCAGTGATATCTGGACTTCTGGACTCGTAGCCATATTGAAACACCGGTGAGTCAATAAGTAAAATAATCAGACTTCCAAGAATGTAAGACACCTTATGTCGCTGATGAAAGGCAAGCCCGATGAGGGTAATCCCAGTCGCGGATAGAAGTGATTAGCAACTATGAACGATCGATTTTGGCAGGAAATAAGGACCGAAGATGCGACTTGTTGCACGGTGTTCCTTCTTCTGATAAGCAGCTCCCGAATCAAGGTTGACGCCTTCCCCACAAACGTCTCATCGCAGTAATCGACAGGTAAGCAGTCGTTGAAGTCTCAATGCGATTTTAACGAGACGTGCAGGTGTGTATGTCAAACCTTGCAATCAAACAGGACACAGAAGAATCTGTGACATCATCTGTGTCAAACATTTCCCTCAAAGCATGGTGAGGTCATTCTCAGCGCCCCGACTCGACAAAGGACCGCGGCCACAATTAAGGAGGATATCTTCAGCAGTTTTCTTATACCTTCAATGTTCTCCTTGACTGTTGACTCGTTGTTCGCGCTCGATAACGAACTTCGTGGGTAGACCTCCGCCAACCATAGTAAAGTTGCCAACCGTGTTTTTCTGTCTTTACCACCAAAACATTACACATACCTGACGGGGCTTACCTCACCTCCCGTGACATCATTGTGAACCATCACTGAGTGGGTCCATGTTTCGAGTAGTACCTTCTTTGTCAGTTTCTCTGTTGGAACAAACTCGATAGAACGTTTTTGCGAACCAGACCATGAACCATATTTCCCATTTCAAACATTACATGACAGCCAATTAACTAAAGTAAACGCGCGGTGCAGTATTCTAGTGCCAATTGTCATTTCAACAGGCGCAACGACCCGGTGTAGGAAACTAACTACGCACGCGCATACCCGCGTGCACGCTCTCTCTTATTCGAAAGTCGCCACAGGAATCGATACATTGAAGTCTGGCTGGGTGTCCACCATTTTCGGCACGATGATCGATAGACAACAAACACCTTAGACAAGCATTTGATTCTATCTAAACAACAGATTACACTAAGCAATAAATGGCGATCGATTCCGCGTGTTAGGGCCTCTTTCGGCTGATCATCGCGACATGGTTCATGGTCTCGTTGTAATAGCAAACCTGATTCGTCCCCAAGGACGTCAGGAGTACAGACATGTGTGTGTGAGACATAGATAGGAGTCAGTCAATCAACCCAGAAAGGAAGAGTGACACCTCATTGAGCAATCTCACGTACCTCCTCCCTGCGATCCCTAGAAGTGAAACAGGACAACACAACACCGACAACGTTGGTTCCAGTTGAACTGCATCCGACTACTTACCTGTTATCGGTGTGCGCTCGCCAACGTCACCACAATATTGGCTTTTATTGATTCAATTTGAGATTGATGCAGCCAGCTATTTGCTGTTTCGTACAGTACCATAATAATAACTGATATTTATGAACACATGTACACACAAATATCAGTGAGATGTATATATATATTATATATATATAGCGTTTAGTTCCCTGGGCGTGCACCATTGAATAACAATTACTTATATATTATATATATATAGTTGTTCAGTGGTGCACGTCCAGCAAACTAAAAGGCATAACTCACGTTGCATCTATATGTATATGGGCTTTAAAATACGTAAACCAAAACCCGACCACCCGCATCATACGCGGCCAAAAAGAATTCGCCGTCGACGAAAAGATGAAGCGCCCGCCCAGTTGACGCCAATACGCCATCGATCAATCGTGAACATTTCGTTCAGACAAGCGATTTATACATTGTACGAAGGTGAGCTTGCAGGTGATCCGTACAAACGCGAAACTACCCGACAGAGCACAGCATCTATTGCGGAATTGAATATTATCACTCACTGAGAGCCTGCTATCTCTATATCTAGGCATTCGTATGTGTTTTCTACGACACCAGACGAAATCACTGGTGTCACTCTATTTAATAGTGCAAATAAACCGTTACTGTATTCGGAGACGCTTTCGAGTGCCGGCTGTTTCTTGCTCAGTTGGCACCGCCCTCAGGGAAAACCATGCGTAGCTCTCACCTACCCTCGATCTAATCAATTTGATTCGTTTCCATTGCTTAAACATGATTAGTGTACTTATCTAGTCAACGATCTCGATAGCAGCTCGGCAATTTTCTCTAGTAACGCTGTTGAAAACAATGAAAAGTGTGCAAATGCTGTTCGGAAATGCTTAGCTTTGTTTTCGATAGCATTTCCTAAGTTTCTAACATATGTCATTATCTCTGATTAATGTCATGTTGTTTTGTTATTATTATTATCATCATGTTATATTAAAGCAAGTACCGCCAAGCACGTAAGCCGGCATTAGCTAGCAGAAGAACAAATCGAAATGGCGTCATGATGTTGTGGGCCTATGGCACACACGTTTACAACGATGCATCCAATTCTTTAAATGCCTACTTTGTTATATATACGGACACACCTCGTACGAAGCTAGATCTAAATGATACAGCCATTGCTAAATTCAACAATGAACATTGTACTTACGTAGGCGCCGTAACCCTGGTCACCACCCGCGTACATCTTGCCACCGTTGTCGTTCCAAGTTGTGTCTCTCGATATCGAGGTTCGTACAGACGAACTTGCAATTGGCGGCGCACAAACACAGCGCGCTCGTCAAACCCAACGAGGTAGCAGCCGTAAGTGCCGGAGTCGACCAGTCCACAGCAGACGATTCAGCGGTCAAAGACTATCCGCCCGCGACGAATGCGCGGGCATCTAGCTATCGACCAATGCTGTACGCGGCTAAATGCCGTCAATAAACCGGCCACGGAGGCGGGCGATTTGAATTTGTTCAAAATCAGACAAGCTAAATACAGTTGTTGTTGTGGCCTATAAATGCGTTCGATGTTTGTCCCTAAGTTTATCTTCTAACAGTTTGGCAAGACTGCATTGTAGAAGCACCAGAGAACAATGCACTATACCCGCTAATTTTCGGGACGTTGTTATGCTTACAGCCGCGATTTTTCGATTACAAAATCCGACTTTTGACCCAAAAAATAGATCACCTCTCAATGAATTCGCATAAAATATAGATCTAGGGATATAGAGTATTTTGCTTTATTCCGTCTTTCTCCGATTTATATATCTTTGCTAGTAATAGTTATTACCGTGAGTTACTTACTTTGAAGAATCGCCTCTTCAACGTGTTCGGCTCGAACTATTTTCTAGCGATTGACTTCGTGGTTAAGTTAATCTAGCAAACAGGACAGCAGTACTCAGTATCGCAACAAACGATTGCTTTGAAATAGCACCCCTGATCCATTCGTTATGTTCATGGACTCTCCATCGGCCTGGCGTAATGCATCTAGAGATCCGCTAGATGTCCAAGGCAACGTAGTTCGTCTGTCGGCCCAACTCAATGAACACCTGCATAACCGGTATTTACCAACCCTAAACGGTTGGCTTCGCGAAATCCGTTTACCTAAATATGTGTGCCTACGTCCTGTTGAACTAGCAAATCTTGGTCATTCGTTTACAAATAGCCGCGCATAGACCTGATGCCAGCAATGTATCGGGGATAATTCATAACTGATTATGTTAGATGAAATGCAGCACGTATTGACAATCGTCAGATTGGTATCTACGGTCGTCAGCTAGCGTTGCAGCTGACTCGGGAGTTCAGCCCTAAATAAAACACTGCGAAATTTCGGATTGTTGATAGATTTTGAGTATTCGTGTAGCATATTTGTAAACGTATAACTGTGTTGTAAGAGAGAGACCTTCGTGCTAAGAGATCCAAAATGAGTTCACACTCGGCTGGCCACTCAACGAAGTGCCCAAAGGTTTGTTGTAGTGCGATACACTTTCAGGAAGCTTATTAACTCAATCGAAATGATACTAATTGCTCCATATTCATACAAGTATACATCCATGTTGATCGTGTATGAGACGACCAAACGATATTGTTTCGCGGTGATTGGTGACTAGATTCTTTGCAACTGGTTTTTGCAGTTGAAGCCAAAATTATATAGTTTATTCCCATATCATCTTAGCCGTGTGCGCGATATTTCTAACGAAATTGTATCGTATTCCTGTGTAGGAGTTCTAAACAACAAAACAATAAGCCACCTCTGATCGAGAAACAGTAATGGAAAACTTCTATTTCGAACCCAATTCTAGGGATATGTCAAAAGCCCTGGGGAAAATGTAGCTTTTGCAAGACGAGGCCAGATTTCACTCTGACAATTCCTGTCATCCGTATTAAGGCCAACAGTTGTTACAAGAGCAGTCCCTTTTCCGAAGAAATGTGTTTGAATATTTTTGTTGTTACACATTGTGCCTCTGAAGTTTGTGAACAACACGTCAAAATGGGTTCGTTCTAAATGTCAAGTATATGTACAAGTGACTAAGTTGTCGGTGTCGGGCAATTGGTTGATTGCGTTTGACAGCGAGAAGATCAGACGAGCGTTCGAATTGGATTTGTTTATTTGCAAGTTGCTTTTGCAACTAATGATGAATATATCGGTCTCGGGTTCTGCCATGCGAAACAATACAGCAGCCGAAACTCTCGGAGAACACGTTTCTGTCCGTCCTCTTCCGACGAACGAGACTGGCGATTTCTGCGCTGGACAGGGACCACTAGAGATGATGCACACGGTTCTGCCGTGTCGTCGCCTTTTCACCGTCATTTAGTGGAGCGAAATTCGCCAACCATCGCTTCGTACTCGTCTACATTCGCTACGTCCGTCGATAGCCCTGAGTGGACCCCCGGTGTTCGACTAATTAGCTAACAAATACGCTTCTGACTTTGATCCGTCTGCAGGCGGATGTCCCCTCAGTGAAAGAGTGGCGGGAAAGTTTAACGAAGGGAGACACCCCGCGAGCGGGCGCCACCCGCCTCATCATGAACTACCTCGTCACCGAAAGCTTCAAAGATGCGGCAGAAAGATTGCGCGAGGAAAGCGGACTCCCCCTTTCGCCGGGCAATACCGATCTTTCTGCGTCGCTTGACGAGCGCATCCGAATACGCGATGCGATCCACGGCGGACGGATCCTTGAGGCACGTCGGCTACTCGACGAACTGCATCCTCGATTGCTGAGCACCGATCGCCAACTGCTGTTCCGTATACAGCAGCAACAGCTGATTGAACTGATTCGCGAGAACCGTACTGAGGAAGCACTCGAATTCGCTCAGCAGGAGCTCGCGCCACGGGTCGAAGAGGCCTCGGCGCCCCTGGGCGAGATGGAACGAACACTCGCGCTGTTAGCCTTCGATAATCCCACCTCTTCTCCATTCGGTGAATTACTGCACGTATCTCATAGACAAAAGGTGAGCTGGCCACGAGGGCTAGAAATTTGTCATTAGATACTATTTACGTTGAACATGTCCCTTAAGTATTATGCATAGTCTCCTTGTGTCCTTCGTTTTTTGACTTGGTTTTTGTGAGCTTGGGGTATGGTTTTTGGGGAACGAGGCCCTGCACCCGAATGGCCCTTCAGGCACCCTCTCCATGCACATTTCCTTCGACCGTCAGTATTGTTCCCTTACCTAATCACGCCAGTGATTCATAACTGCGTGTCTAGGTCATCTGACGTCCCCGTTGACAAGCTTCCCGACCCTCACCGATTTACACCGCACTGACTTAGATGTGTACAAAAAGCTTTGTGATCTTAATATGACGATCGATATATGTTTGGCTATAAAGAATTTAATTTAGAACATTTTTTTTCATACAATACAATTCTTACGAAAAACCATATACATTTTCTTCGTTGCTGTTCTGACATGAGGTTGCTTCCGAGGTGAACGCGGCCATCCTCGAGATGGACGGAGCCGAGTCAACCATACCGTCGTTGGTAGTCGCCGTGCATATGGTCCTGTGGGCGCAAAAGTTGCTCGACGACAAGAAAATCGAGTACCCGAAAATGACCGATCTAGCCGAGGGAACAATCTCGATGCATCCACCAAAATAATCCCACATGAAGAGAACCTACCACCTCCAGTTGTGCAAGCACTCTCCGTTACCCGTTAGGCTGACAATAATTAGAATCATGATGATAATTATACTAACAACAGTGCGATGTATATAGACGCGAACATGTTCGTCTTGTCGGCGTCGGCGGGGGCGCCGGCGACATGACATCAATGAGTGCAACACGCTACGGTAATGCAGGTGCAGCAGCATAGAAACCGTGAATGAAAGATCAACCGGAGAGCTGTGCAGTGTACCCAACAATCATACTAGTTAGCAAGAGGTAGAAGGTATTTCTATTATATGAATCATATTATCCATATTAATTGTAGTATTGTAATAATAACATAGAGCTTGGGTAACAACTTCACGTATATATACATCTATATATATATATTATTTGTGTGTATGTCTTGACAAAGCAGGCGGGATGTAATTTGAAAAATACCAGGGGTCTGATTGAACATAAGCGAGCTCTATAGTTTTTCGTCCACAATACACATATAACATAGGGTAGCACACACATAGATGTTGCAGAAAAACAACAACAACAACAGATCGAAGCGGAAAGCAAAATAAATGTTGTAAATAGTAAGATTATACAAATTAGAATTGTAATAATAATGCTAATGATGTTTGTCGAGTGAAAGCATCTAGTGAGTGGGTTTTTTTTCTTTCTTCTAGATTTCTTGATGAATTATCTCGAGTCGTCAATTGAATTCGTCAGTAAGCAGTAGCCGTATCGGCTGTCGGGATGACCAGTGACCAGTGTTATCACGGGTCTGTGTAGCCGGTGCAGAGCCCTCCCTCGTCCGTCATTCCATTGGGTGGGGGGATTGCTTATCTGTGCGAGCGTTTCCTCATTGTGTATATGTATGTCTATGTGTGGCTTCTGTTACAAGACACCCTGCTGGCCTTGTCGTGTGCAAGGACCAGCCCCTGAAGCTTCTACATGTGTACTTGCTCCCTGTGATACTCCACTAATGATGATGACGATTACGTTTCTATTCATAGATTGAGCCGTTGTTGAGTGGATGCGTAGGTCGTTGTTAACCATTAGCGATAAAATGGTGCCAGAACGAATGAACAATTGCTGAACGAGTCTTAAGCTTTTATTTTTGATGTTACCCTTGAGTGTTATTCGAATATTGGGGAGTCGACAATTCAATCATTACGTTACTTCACTGCTAAATTCATTTACCTCTCATAACTTAGGGAATCATTCGATTCGGTAACCGGGTTTTCGGGGTATCGTTTAAAAATTAGCCCCTGGCCTCGTGGTTCACTGCTCACGTTGCATTTACGTTCTCGAAGAAACCTCGGATCGAATTGACCCTCACTTGATTATCCATAGAGTTTAGATAGACCTCATTCATTTGTGGTGAATTTAAATTAAATGTTAGTACATCGTATGTAGTCGATTGCAAATGAATAAATATATAGTCCCTAGTTGTAACTATTATATTATTAGTATTATAACAAGCAGTTGTAACTAATCACCCCGGCGTTCTCCATCAATGTGTGACCTTATTTGGACAGGCATAAACGTAATAAATACACTCGGAAAGTTTCACCTTCAAGTGATTCGAATAAGGTGTGCACTTACTCAACGCGAAGGGCACAGGTGTGAACGGCGTCTAAGTGAGGTTTAAGAATAGTGAGATATCGTATTTGATCCGACTTGCAGATCTGCTCAGAGGAGCACTTCTGTAAGTCTATAATTAGGAAATTCGGAAATGAATAGCATCAAACACTAATGAATACTTCTCTTTGTAAGTGGAACGGGGTTGGCTCATTCGGGCCGGCGTACGACCGACTGTACTTAAGTTCAATGCAATCGGCAACAGCAATGGGTCATTTTCATTCAAATTTATAGAAACCGATATATGTGCTTACAGAATGTACATAGATCTAGGAATATAGGTATATGAATATAACAGCTTGATATAAAAGTGTGCCATCTTTTCTTTGCTCAGGCTGGTATTCTCGTTTTCCGTATGCGTCGGTCTACGAAATAGTTCGTATCTATTCAAACGTATCGCCGTGAATATTTACATTATTGATTGTAGCTTAATACTGCTTCACTTGTTGGTGTTAATGTGTCATAATGGAAATCTTACGGTAGGTATTGAGAGTATCTTCGTTCTCGACATCCTATGGAAGCGACGATACGTCTGCGATGATCAAAATTCGTAACGAAATGGGACGATTCACGGCAAGAAGCCAATAGACCTGAAGGGTTCGAGCCTTCGCTCTGTTCGTGTTCTTCGGTGCACGTGGTTTCAACTGATCCTCTTCAAGAAAATGATTTTTCATATTTTGCTTCGGCAGCTGTAAGGCCACTTCGTCTAGGCAAAGGTCTCAAATTAAGTTTGTTGCCAGTTGAACAGGAGCGGCCGTTGACGCCGCAAAACCGGTGGAAGTCGATAATTCCTTGTATAAATTCACAAAGAGAAGCAGCTGCTAAATCCATGACAGCGCGGTGGCTTCGACAACGAAGTCTAATAAGCCGGAGGCCGCAGGTTCAAGTTCCCCTCAACGTGACATATAAAGAGAACTTAAGTGTTGTACAAACTGCAATTTCCTTAATAGACCAATAAAACCTTTGACTTAACCCTGACCTTGTATAAATATACATATACAACGCGTAAATCAACATAAGACAATCACGGTAGAGAGGTATGCGCGAGGTAACATGGTATGCTCTTAGAATTGTAGTTACCCATTCATCATAAATCGATTGATTACTATAAGTATTCATTAATTCATCACAAACTGTTTGGACAATAATAGTTATTTATTAAACAGTGAACGATTGATTATGGACATTCTATTATATATTCACAACCGTCAAGCGGCAAAGATTTTACACAGGTAATAATGACGACTTTGTACATAGACACAACTCTATCTAAAGTTAAGGTCCTTCCAAACATTTTTCTAAAGATTCGAATGGCATCTCGAGAGAATGTAGCATAACTCAGCAGGTATTCCATATTCGATATGCGGTACGCGGTGCGTAAAATACGACGGAATGAATTAATCAGTATTAATCTCAGTGATCCTATGAAAATGACAGTGTTCACGATTCCACAATCCAAGGGAAATTACAAAAAAAAACAACTCTCAGTAGTCGTGCATAACAAAAAGCCTTATAGTAATCGATCTGGTCAGTAGACAAAAGATCAGGTCTGCCAGGGGCGCGAACTGAGTTGCTGAGAACATGTACAGCCCGCAAAAGAAGCCCGGTTAGGATTCGCCCGTTAGGTTGAAACCCGTCTCACCTTAGCTGACGGATGCTCGATTAAGGTGTCATGCACCAAAATCCATCCGAACTCGTGTTGAGGTAGGCATTCTTCAAAATCAGGCGTTATAAAGGAATGAGCACACTCAACACGTAAATAATATATGTGGAACCTGCACGCTTCTGTGTGCAGATGATAGAACTGTACGAAGCCTACATCTCTAAATTTCGTTCACGGAATAGAGTGAGAGAATATTTGCATGTGTATCTATTTTATAACGAATATCGACCTCCCTTCTACAACGTTACGACTAGACGTGCCCGTGCCCTAAGTTTCATCATATGCTTTCGTTAACTTTAGCCGAACCCCTCCATGATGAGGTATATTATCAAACATTCTGTGTACAAATGGAAGCCGGGGGTATAGAGCTTATGTTCAGGACATACATACGCCAACTGAGGCAGTATCTAGCGATCAATTTAGACCTACAAATGAATCTGGTCGAAGTGCATTGGAATAATAATTTGTTAGGTGCTTAATTACTTCCTCCCCTCGTGTTCCTAGTCGTCTCCCGTTGCATGAGAGCCATTGACTTGGTGCTGAGGCTGACTTCGATCCCATCTCCAGATTGTCGCGTCGTCACAGACGCAGATGAGTACATCACCTCGATTACTGAACGATGTCTGTCGAACAATCGCCGTACATTTGGCGTGCGATAAAGTGGTACACCTGCAACGTCGTAAGGGAGATGTATTAAAAAAAGCGAGTACATTCATTGTGAGACGCTGTATTGTAGGGAGATGTAGTTCCTTTGGAATCACTTTTAAATCAGAGGCGCGGCTCGAGTGTAACATGGATGCTGCTAGTGTTATTGCTGTTATTAGCGGTCATTTCAGTCAATCGTTATTATGGACGATTATTCTGTTATTTTTTGCTATTATATCGTTTGGTGCCAAATTGCTAGCCCTTAAGTATATGACATCCTGCTATTCTGCGTATCGAAATATCCAGTTTTGTGCAGCAACCTCACTAAGGACTATCCAAGAAATACGATCAGACGTTTTAGTTTAAATTTGTCATAAAAATATTAAGCTAACATAACAATTCCTGAAGACAGATTTTTGCGACAAAATTGATCATCATGGCATAATGATGACTATTCATATTTATATATATATATATATATATATCTCTCATGGGGTTTGACCCATTGGGGTACGGTTCGACTCGAGAACGCTATGCGCATATTTGCCGGGTCAACTTACTTGCTGGATGCAGGGTCGGCTACATCAATATCCCACACAAAAGTTTTCCCTAGTTGGTTACCCACAGCCAGCTGACGTTGATCTCTTGAGAGGCCAAACCGAAGAAACCAAAACTGTGAGTCTCGGTAGTGGAACTGGTGGACGATTGTAACCGCAGAATCAGAGGGCTTCACCTCTCTTTGCTCCATGTACCCGGGTTTCCAACAGACAATCACCTGCTCGCATGACTGCAGCACAGAAAACAAGTGTTGGACAGGATTCTTGGTTTGATTTATTGGATGCATTCGTTCGTTAGTTTATCATCGGACACTCGTATATCGATTTTTGGAAGCACATGGCTGATTGATCTATAATTATATTATATATACGAGTTGTTTTTTAAGAGAGAGAGAGAGAGAGAGTGAGAGAGGGAAATTTTCGTTTAAACGCACGGACACCACCACAGACGTTCCAATCTCCATGAAAGTGGGCCGATCCAGTGATGACGTCGATGACAAAACGCCTCTGCCTGCCACAATCACCATCCTCTGCTGAGAGTCTATCTCTTCCCTCGCACACAACGAGCTAAGCTATAATTAATGTACACACTTCGCAGTAGGACACCTCTGTTATGCAGAACCGGCATTCATCGTAGGGTATAGCAAATGTCTATATTATGAATAACCTAGATGAGAATGAATAGCACTACCTTGCTAAGTATGAAGTTTCCCAGCCATCGAACGCAATCGACGTAGTTTTGATGAATATCGCGTGTTGTAAAGTCGGGGTAATGCTGATTGGCAGTGGGAAACGCCCGGCTGTGCTTCATTGGTTGATACACATACGAATCATGAATGGCACGTTGCAGCATAGGCGAATCCAGACGCCAGAGCTTTAACGAATGGTCCATCCCGCACGAGATGATCTGTATCAAATAATTCCAGAGTCAAACTTAGCTAGCTTCGAGCAAGATGTGATGCTGCATCCACGCTGGTCAAGTTCAATCAACGCACCGACCTTATGAAACTAAATTCTAATTAATTATTGAAATGACGACGGGCGATAGGGTGCTAAATGGAGAAGTAAGTTCATCACTGAACTCGTCCTATTGTCGGTAAGTACTTGCAGCTCGATTCAACCGATGTTGCGCTTTCACTGCCTGGTGTCCCACGTTTCAAGGGTCGCAAATATGGTTTTCTTCGATTTTGTTCTCGGCGCGAACGTACATTAATTCATTCATTCAATGGACTATAATATAATTCAGTTTTCGGGAGTTCGCTATGCTTCAGATGCGCATTGAAGCGAGGTTTATTTACGGAACTGCATTACAAACGCTTCAGTTTATTCATTTAGTGGCGAGACGTTGCTCTGCATTTTATTAGTTTCTGCCATAGTATCTAAATGCTATGTCACCCAGCTACAATATAGTGTTGTCTATTTATCAGCAAATTACTAGCGTACGATTTCTTATTACGTAGACGAATATCATTAGGTGTACATTGCTGATTGGCATGGCCGCAGATTTTTGTTACAAGTAAATTAGATATATGAAACAATTCTAACTTCGACATTAAATATACACTATCACTGTGCATTTAACGTTGTAAACGCTACATCTTAAGCAAGAACAGGCTCAAGATTTCTTAAAAACCCGATCGTAATCTATACTAGTAAAAAGGCCAACTTTTGGTATTGTCATTCTCTAGCAAGGACAACGCTCTACATAAAAGCCTAAGAAATTGTAGAAAAACCATACCCTTTGTCCGAGGAGGTCGAAATCTGCGCTGAGAACTTCATCACGATGACCCTCGACGCCTCCAAAGATTGCCACGCACTGTTCCGTACGAAGGTTCCACAGGCGAAGCGTATGATCCTTGCTAACAGATAGCAGGAGATTTGGATCCCGCGGGTGGAACTTCACCTCATTGATTGAGTGTCCGTGCCCTGCAGAAATCAAAACCACAGACTTGTTCGATTTCTGATCCGGGACATAAACATTGGTCCTGCTTGTGTCTAATTGTGTGAAATTGGTATGGCTGTGTAATATACAGAAATTAATACCGCATTGCCAACAAAACGAGGAACCATGCTTTAGGTTGGGCTGGTGTCTCACACGTTGTTTATAATATTGAAAAACTCAATTAAAACGAGACAACTGAAGGACGGAGCCAATGACCAGGTCAATACAGACGACCAGCGTTGTCGCTATTTTGAAAAGAACAATGTTGAGTACCGCCACCAAAACGTTCCGGCAAAAGTTTCTATCTGATTATTATAAATAAATCTGATTATTATAAATCCTTGTTTTAATATGCATATGAAACATATCAGTGGAATACTTAATAAATGTACTATCACTTGTCATTTGCCACCAAAATACTAGCGTACGACTGCGTGATGACATATAAGAGAGCTTAAGCATTGTGAAATTGCAGCTCCTTTAATAAACCAATAAAGCTTATCTTATCTTACTTCTGATAATGTAGACGAATATCAGTAGGCATGAACTGTGCTGATTTGCATGGCCGCAGATTTTGTATGAAACAATTCTAACTTCAAAACTACCTCCAGTAAACACAATGTCGCTATCAACGCTATAATCTTGACGGCCCATATTTTAATAAGGAGGCGACCGATCGCATTGGCGAAAAAGCTAAGAAAACATTTCTACGTACCAACGTAATGCTGAACACTTTCCATGCGAGCGACATTGATAACACGAATGATTCCTCTGGCACCTGCGACGGCAAGCAATGGTTCACCTGTTTCGTCATAACCCCACGAAACGGTATAGTACATCTCGTCAGATTCCGGGTCGGCGTAACACTGTAGAAGCTTGATGGAGTTCGGTAGGACCTCGTACACCGATACCTGCAAGGTAACAAATATTTCGATATGATAAATGTCGACACAACCGGGATAGCAGCGACTCTTAATGGAAAAAGCCATTTTTTTGTTCAAATAAGTTATGCATGAGGTAATGAGGTGAGTATGGGCATATTATTCGGTTACTATCGGCCCGAAATTGATTGAACTATGACGAGCCTAGTGGGGGCGACACAGAGGGGCTTCATTTCGCACCTTATTTGTTCCACAGGTGGCAAATATATCTCGGTCATCGATGTGCGGATTGAACTGAACCCCGAACAACGCCTGACCATGTTCCTCGCGTAGGTGACTTGCGTACTTGAATGTCGTTCGGCCCGGAGTCTTCTTCCGCTTCTTGCTTCGGGCCTCTCCATGCGATCCCACTGAACTTGTGTCATCCTAACGCATAAGAGATCGTCGCGGAACAGATTAATTAAAAGCTTGTTTTGTGCTGACATATGTCGCCATCATAGTGTCAGTCATAATAAAGGTCAAGTTTAATTACCTATATAGTGATACGAGTAGCACAGATTAACAGCAGTGACTAAAATTTAACATTAAAAGCAGTCACAGAAATTTAATTGTAATTTTAGTAACTGAAATGTTCTCGAAAAGTGATTCCAACAGGTAGCATGAGAATCGAAGTAAGCCTCAGAATATTGGAGCTCCATTCTTGAATCAGTAGTAGTTATTGCTGAACACGCGCCTAAAGATGTCCCTAGTCCCCTTCAACAGTTACCTTCTCTGCCTAAACTCACATCTGGGCATCAACGGGTTGAGTTTCAGTAAGCAATCACTGTTGTTATGTATTTCATAAGTCACACTAACTCATCACTACAGCAGCTCGCTTTACAAATGTATATCAGATCGACTTTAGTACCTTCGACTGAGATTGTGTGTTATATTCGAGTTAAACAAAACACTACATCAAAAATAGTTGGACTGGTCAGCTATTATTATTATTATAAGTATTATCAGCAATTTTATTCTCCTCAGACAAACGCCTTCCGTGAATGTGCACGGCTGCACAAGATCGAACCTGCTAGGCTGGCCCGGGCGTTGAATCGAGCTGCTGGATCAAATTCGCAGCTGCAAACTTCTGGCATTCGGGCACCACGAGCCTATATAATGTGTAATAATCTAAACGTGAAATGTGAATATATTAATGATAATAATCATAAGGGCGACCGCTGATCTTCATTCGAGACTAACATTGTCGTTGACGTTAGTATCTTCGTGATCCGAATCGGCCGAAGCCCCCGTGGCTTTCTCCTTTTCATGCGGTGATATGGCGGGAGCATGCGCTTGAGACTGGCGACCTCGCATTCTCTCCGACATTGAATGCAGACGAACGCAGAATACTCTGAGTTTTGTTGTTTTTTTTTCTGTTTCTAGAACAACTCCGTCGCAGCACTACTGGTTAGCCCCCCTTTACATTTTCCTATATACCGATACTCAGGTACACTCAGGACAAGTAGGGTTGAACTGGCGGGTCTCTTTTGGGAACGCAGAGCATCTCAATTTGGCTAGATTGCAGACTCGAATTAATTGTATAACCAAGACGCCAGCTGGCGTACAACGTTTAGCACGGCCGACACTTCATTCTCCATCATCCACTATGCTGCGCTCATTCACGATCGACACGAACGAGAAAATTTAGCAATTGAAAGCTAGCCAGAAGGTAAATGACCGGTACCGTGTTATCGGCATTGCGAAACACTCGAACGGCAGCGAAGTTCGCTCACAATTCATTGCCGGGGCGCCAATGTTTACAAAACACTCGATCCGGAGCAGACGCAAGGGTATTCGAACGCACCTCACGCCAGCTGGAGCAAAGCGCCAAATTCAAATCTGACGTGGGCAAATAAAAACATTCGGAACTTCTCTCGGTGGAGCGTGCTGCGGTTAAGCAGCGGAAGTATCCACTACTCTAAAATATGGCCCCAAACGTGTACTAGAAAAATAAATGGATATGTTATATTCTGCATCTCTGCTGCGTGAACAGTTTCAGTCGTTCGTGAGGATTGCAGTAAATATGTTGTTAGCTGTAGTGTTTGGCTTCGCGCCCTACACGGGCCAGTGACGAGTCGCTGTTTCGTGAGCAACGACGGGTTGTCTCTCTATTATAGATCTATATCTATCTTCGTCCTCGAGTTGTGCGTGGATCGACGTCACTCACGGTGGGATCCTCTCCACTATGAAGATGGTTCACAATCAGCCAGCACAGACTGGATGATCTTGGAACGTACTCAAAACCCGTATCCGTTCACCGTTTCGAATCGACCTAGACTAGGTAATGTACAGCGCTGTTTATTTGCAGGTATACTCGCAGGTGCGAATTTATCCTTCATTTGTATGTCATTAGGTGCTGTAATTACTGCAGCCTCAAATATCTAAATGGCTGGGAAAAAACAAATTACCTAAGGGCATACCAATGCTCTGCTCCGTGGTACAGATGATTACCTATGTAGTTGCTGTAGTTTTATGACAGACAGAGTCGCTTCAGACCTAACTCTTCTATTTACAATGATCATATGCATTCTCCGAAAATCTCCACAGTCATGCATTGTCTCGTTTGATCTATCCCCATATATCCTCGGTCTTCCACTCTTAATTTTCCCAGGAGAGGGAAACCAGAAAAAAGGGACTGGCTACTTTTCCGGAATGCTATTCTGCCTACGAACTGTTTAACCCAGTGTGAATTCATTTCGGTCAATTTGCTATAAACATCAATTAAAGATATATAAGAGAAATATTCTATGTATGTGACATGTTTTGAGATTTGTAGATAAGGCGAATCTCTACAGACATACAACTATAGAGATTAGCAACCCTGTTCTGCTTGTTTTTTATATTTATTGGATCCTATTGACCAATTTTCACAATATCACCACCAGCTCACACGACTTCACGTGGGCCTTCACAACCTCTGATTAGATTGTAAATAGACATTCTCATTCATTACCCTTGGAGTTATAATCACTGTGGATTCTGCTAAATCCAACGCGGTCGCCCTTCCTCCTGACGTAAAAACCGGAGTCCCTCTACCGAATTTATGCAAAGATTAGACACTCTGTGTCTATGTCGCCAGGAAGAAATAGAAATTCCCCACGACTCGGTTATTTCAAGTGAGAGTATACTATTGATTTTTTTATGGAAATTTCTGTAAAGCCATGCCAATAGTGACGGTATCGTGGCACGTCATTGGAAGAACAATGATTTCCCGAAGTAATATTAGATAAAAATACTAAGGACACCAACCAACCGCCAACAACGTCTTGCAGTGTACCTTTTTGGCAGGCCAATAGAGACAAACTCGGTATAGTGTGTCCCATTCACTCTGAGGTTGCTTCGCTTCCGTAGACCGAACGTAACAGACAGTTCAATGTTTGTTATAAGCACGTGCTAGTCGAATCCGTACACTGAGCCAAACTCACAGCACAAGGGAAGCCCACTCAAGCTAATCTCCAGGGGTAAAATCGTGATCTGAGACTGCATAGTGACTGATACTTTAGCATCTTCTTGTGTAGGGTCACGGAGCAACACAACGCGGTCACCCAGTCACATCAATGGAATCGCTACATTAATGGAATAAGATTACTTAAGAATACTTGAATACGCTACATTAATGGAATAAGATTACTTAAGATCTCTAGCCAAAACTTCAGAACTTAAGAATGGTGAGGGGTACAGTCTTTGAACCCTCTACCGGCATTGGGAGCGGTACCTCGTGAAAAACAATTTTTAGTGTGAATATTTTTAGTGGATATACAAAGAGGCAACGGAATCTCTATGTTGGGTAGACTTAGAGACCGCGGCGACTTAGCGCTCGTTACCATGAGTCCTAAATATTGGTGAATGCGATACCACCCTTGATTATTGGTACACGTTCACAGTGTATAATTGTCGCCGAAATGACATGACTAATAAATGGAGACGTCATCCTCATTAAGTCATTCCAGTAGACATGCCATTCAAATTACCATACTAAAAAAGTTCGCCTTCTTATATTTTGCATTTTGCTGCAACTTGTGACCCGCGCCGCTACACAGCCTCATAATGACGAAAAATCCAGAATACTATATTGGATTGGACCTAAGTACTCAGCAGTTAAAGGCTATAGTCGTCGAAGCTGTCTCCGCTTGCCCGGTGGAACTGGAGTCTTCTCCTCAAGTTGTGATCGTAAGGAAAGAAGAGGAGAATGTCGTCTTCGATAGTCTCGGATACGGCACGAGCTCGGGCGCGCTGTGTAACGGACCCCGCGAGGTGGTTGCTCCAACAAGAATGTGGGTTGAGGCTTTGGACATCCTTCTGGAGAGGTATGTTCAAAACGTCCTCAGGCAAAAGTATTACCATCACCGTAATTATGCTCGTGCGCAATTTGGGGCCGCAGAATCGTCGACGCTAGCTAGGAAGTGTAAAAGGATTACGCCCTCATATTCGGCTTATCGTGCCGTATTTTGTTATAAGAATGCGTGTTGATATGTGATTATAGTAGAAGCCAAACACAAAAGACGCGCTCAGAAAGAAACGCTTTCATACGAGGCAATGATTAATGGGAGATACCGGCATTGTAGGTCAACAACAAGAACGTCTGGAGTTGTCCTTATCCCTTTCGCAAACTTGGGACGGTGTTGCAGACACTCGATAATGTTATGACGATAATGTAATGCTTTAAACGAGAGCGAACGTACATGTGAATTTCGCGGCCTCTGCATTAAAATCCGATTTTCTTGCCATTAGGTTTGGTACTACTGTTGCATGTCAGAAACATTCTAGTTACATATAATCTAACCCTTTGTTCTAGCGAACTCTGAATACTATAGATCAGACACTGCTACCATATAAAAATGCGGTTCGTTCATTTTCAAAAAGGAATCCATTAGATTATGATTTGCTTTAAAAATCGAAACTTTACGAAGTTGCCTAGGTCCAAGAATATAGGGAAGCATCCCTCTCCGAATTGATCTCTTTTAAAAGCTGTACGAAAATCGTGCGTTTTTTTAAACATTGTTGTCTTGAAGTACGAGGGAAGTCGTCCACTTTTTGGTCAAGGAAGGTGTATCGGGGAAAATTTGGAAATTTTTCGAGGGTCACCCAGTTAGCAAGCGATTTTAGCTGAAGAAGGTGGCATTGTCCCCGAACTTTTGAAACGTTCAATAGTTACCCCTGTTCATAAAGGTACAGAGAAGAGTAACGTAGACAACTATTGACCTGCTGCCGAGGTTCCAGGCCTGCCTCATCCTTGAAACACCTATTGTTGATCACGTTTATATCTACATTTTTGTGCACATTTATATCTCACTATTTACTACTTTTCCTCTAAGTATTTACTTGACGTTACCGCACATTGGTTCACCAAGGGGAAGTCCATCAAAACCCAACTGGTTGAGGGTGCGCATGATTAGGCTATGCTCTTTAATAATAAAACTGACTCCGACTGTGTTTACTTCGATTTTTCTAAAGCTTTCTCCATACACTTCTCATCATTAAGCGTCAGAGCTTGATTATTGATACTAGAAGCATTAGCCGGATCAGCAGCTACCTCGCCGGTAAGACTTTCTGTGTTACGCTTAATAACTCTTACGGCTCTTATGCACCATGTCAATTCGGAGTTCCCCAAGGTGTCCTGTGTGAGTTCAGTGCTGTTCTTCATCTAATCATTGCTGCTATACCTCAGAGACGTCCTACCGAAAGGGATTTCCCCTATATTCTATGCTGACGATATCTGAATCAATCAATTGCCACCTTTTGCAGGCGCCAATTAATTCCGTGAACTCGTGCTTTCGTCAGAACAGCATGATTATTTATATGGCCTCCTCGTAGTGATATCTAAAGGTTCAGAGGACAGGCCAAGGGGAACAGCTGACGATTACTCAAAGACTTCTTTGTTTTGCTTTTGCCCGTAAACCCAAGAGCGCTGGTTCATGCTCCAGCTCAACTTGTACTACTCTATCAATGACACGGTCAGCAAGCGAACTAGTTCCACCCGGGATCTTGCTGTACTTGTCATACCCTCCCTGTGACTTTGACCTCCATAGTTTCGAAGTTGTTCGCTCTGCGTCGCTGATTTATGACACGATTTGTAGATGTTTTATTGTTAGGAAAGCTGACTCTTTCGTTGCTCTTTATACGAGTCTTGTCGTACCCGAATCACTTTCCTGTTCCGCTGTGTGGAGACCCTATCTCAGACAACACATTGATGCCTTGTACCAGGTTTAAGCGAGGTTCATCCACCGAGTAAGTAAGCGCTGTAACACATCGTCGGAGTATATTAAGCGCCCGGTCATTAGTGAAATACATGACTCAGCAGAAAGAGGGTCTGCCGTGATAGTAAAACCAACGGGATGTTTAACATCAGACCAAATCTCTTGCGCAGTGGCCCCACAGCAAGATCCCCGGCTGTTGCTCGTTCTACGAAATTTAATCAGCCAACATTTAACACAGTACTGCTTTCGTGGTTGCTTTAGATCTTTGCTTGGAGATTAAATGGTACGATGCGTGGTACTGGATATGTCAGCGTTCAAATCAGCCATTGATTCTTCACACTAATAATTGCATGTGTTCAAATATTATTGTATATGTAATAATTGACGTCCTACTCGTTCACATAGGCTGCGACAAATCTATTTCGGACTATTGTATCAACTCATTTTGGTTAATAAAGGCGTATTTTAATTTAGTTAAATTGACTTGATCTCGCACTACGGAGCCAATTAATATAATTTTTTAACGGCTGGCTCGCATCCCTCCTCTCATCAGGCGTTTCTTGGCATATATCCGTATGACATAGCCATGAAGAGAACTTTCCGGGGGAGATATCCAGATCTCCCAGATACGACGTCAAGGTTTGAACCTAGGATATCCAGTCTCTACTTAAGCTCTGTCCTCAAGTACCCGCGACGCTACTAACTAGAGGATTCCGGGTTCAATTAATACAACCCTTTTTTTTATCATAGCGCAGGTCGCCCAGTGAGCTATTTCATTCGATAGCAGGGCACACCTCCTTCTATTCAACATAATCTCAGTTCATATTTGCGAAGTAATGTCCAACCATGCCACCGTTAATGCCTAATACACTTATTATCTAGAGGGAGCCCCCCGCTAACGTACGTTGATTCCGTGTTATGGCCCGATCAGGATTTTTCAAGTTTGAGATAGATTTCCTATTCGTATTGAACTATTTCATGTAGCCAGTAGCACTTTTGCTGCTGTTTGGTCTCATTAACGAAGTTGTCAACGCGAAGAACGATTGGCCCTGTATTGTTCACGGACTTAGCAAAGGATTGTGCTGCCGTCGCGAATTCCCACGGTACTTGGACACGTGGCTCGAAAGATACGCTAATTACGGGGAAAGAGGAACCCGAAAATAATCATATGCGTTATTTCGGGATTGTCTGACAACGGTGACAATGGCGATTATCTGTAGTGATGATCGCCATAATTGTACAATTTGTGCACAATTTTTCGGGAATACAGGCGCGTTTCGGCAACGATTGATGCACGTGCGTCACTCATCCGTTGTGGCTAATGTGCGACTTGCAAACCCACTAAACCCGGTTTCTCCCCCAATCCCCGCCCCAATTTGTATACCACTCTCGGCCACAAATCGGCGCTGTTTTGCCCGCCGTGGACGCATCTAGTGAAACAACTATTCCCACGTCCAAGAAGATAACCAATTACGTCGTGTTTAGAGAAGCGTAACTAAACTTTGTAATTGTATTAATGGTAGCCGCGTCTGTAACCTCTCGCTTCCGCATTCGATCCGCTACCTTCTGTGTCTTTCGGTGTTGCACAATAAGAACAATAATATGAAAAATGACAAAGGCCATCCTAATTTATGTTATCCTAATTACTGAAAAAAATTGTCCTCCGGCAACGAACATACACACACCCTTTGAGAGGCATGGATTTTACCCTCTGACCTTTCTCGTAATAACGAGGCCATAGGGGTGACAAGTACTGAGATATGTCTGATGGGAGAGCGGCTGGATACCGTTTCGTCCCAAACAAAGTCACGACAATTTTTTTTCTATCGCTAACCACAAGAATATTGTTGGATGAAGTGCGAAATTGGGGAAACTCTTAGCAAATTGAGGTAAGGAAATTGGGAAAAACGAGTTATAAAGAGGATATAGAACAGAGTAGAGAAGTCTTCGATTTGCACAAAACGACGACTGAGGGCGGTGAGTTAGCAGACCAGATCGCCGACCTTCGAAATAGGCTAATACTTGGATATTTTGTTGTTCCGCTGCTTCAGATTACAGTCAAAGATAGATCTTGACCGGGTTGTCTGCATTGGTGGATGTGCCCAACAGCATGGTACCGTTTATTGGCGAGACCCAGAAAAGCTTCGGAAAATGGACCCACTCAGGTATGTTTTGCATCTGTGATTCTGTTAAGAGTCATGTAAATTTCAATAAAATCAAATGTACATTGCGTGATAGTACCCGAAATCGATTCTGCAAGTGCGTTGACAGCATTGAGCTGGCTTGCGAGGCATTGCGAATCATTCCGATTTAGTCGTTTGAAGATTATGTTATTATAACAGTGATAATAGCAATGTGTAAAATTCGTTCAGTCTATGCCCACCAAGGAACACGGAGAGGCATTCTTATGGTTTATCTATGTCGGAACAGAATTTGCCGTTTCGGGTCTCTGCGCCACTTTCCCACGCATATTCTCGGGTCATCGCGCAAGTATGGCGAAGGCCACTGGTGAGAAGTTCATTCACAATTGACAGATCGGTGAGCGAGGCCCCGAGCTGAGTCCATATACTCACCTAGGTAGCTTACCCTGCTACAACATTGTCAACTGGACAAAGTGTGGAGTGTAGAGCTCGCATCTCTTTATGTTATCTAAGGTATGCCTCTTTACTATGAAGCCGTGTCACCTTTTGTTTATAACGATTTCCTTCAAGTGACACCCGCCTCTTATAAACTAAAGATGCGTGCCCTTAATCCTCTTCTATCCCCCATCTCAATGCGTAGATCTCTGCAGGACAATCTCGAAGGAGCATTTTCTATATTGGACTCTCCTATCTGGATGGACTCTTCAACGACCAGGGAGTGTCGTGACATGGAAGTTGCGGTAGGCGGAGCCCGCGCTCTTGCTGAACTGACTGGATCACGCGCCTATGAGCGTTTTAGTGGACCTCAAATTGCTCGAATCGCGTATGAAAAGACTTTCGAGTACAATCTCACCCAAAGGATATCACTTGTGTCCAGCTTTCTTAGTAGCCTGCTTATAGGTTAGTCTTGTTACTTTCACCTCCTTATATTCAAGGAATATGGTTTGCGTCTGTCATCAAACGGCCGGGGAAAGAACATGAACACATCTCATTTGATCGAGCTGCTCCTTCGACTATTTGACAATATCATGAAGATATATTTGACGACACTGCGAACATGATTGAACTCGTAAAAACTGCAACACGGGAGTAATTCATAAAACAAGTATGTCTTGCCAAGTCGGGAGAGCTCGTCCAAGTTGCGGCCGCATGGCGCTAGGGAAACAACATGAAGTTACACCTGTAGGGTCTCTGGTTCAAGCTTCTAGGGGATGCATTCGATGCGTTTGCTTGCAAAAATAAACATATATTCGGATATTATTTATATTATATATATTATTTTTTTGTATATATATATATATATATATTAGGCTGACCCATAAAATATGACACTGCTATCGTCTTGCGCCGTGTTCTTTTTATTGAACGATTTGAATTCAAAGCCGAATGCTAGCGGCTTTTACGCCGCCTGCTTGCTAATTATTGTGTCTCACTACCCGCCAAATTTGAATTCAAGCCGCTCAATAATAAAACACGGCGCATGATGACAGCAGTGTCATATTTTATGGGTCGGCCTAATATATACATATTGCGATTTGCAACGTTATCTCGGCAGAATTTGTAACTTTAGCACTTAGTAGAATTTAACTGAAATTTGCAATTTTTGGGAAATTTTTTTTAAACTGAAGGTCTGTTTCCAAATATGGCAAAATGCGAACTGCAATCTGTCGAAATAGGCATCCCAGGTTTGGTGATACTTCGGGCTTAGAGAGAACTCATTGACTCCAAAATATCTTTTTTATTATAGAGTGAGTCGTAAGTTGTGCGAGTTATCTTTAAAATTCTGTAGTTTAACTAAGCACGAACGTTAGTGGTTTCAAATTTAGCGGGCTTTTCCACGGTCGATCAACTTTGCAGCCGACCAACTGTTCATATGCGGCCTGGGCGCATTTCCAACGGTTGTCAGAGACTTGCATATCCGTGACATTTGTCTTCTTCAGTACTGAAGAACGCCCACATCGTACTGGAAAAATTGCGGCTGGAGACCGGGAGACTTGTGAGTGAAATGGAAGGGGCAATCTCAGTATCAGAAAGCAAATGTCGAACATGTTTTAGCGCTTTAGGGCTGGAGATTTCTATTTGAATGACAAGGTACGTCCCGGATGGCCACGAGAGACAGACGACGACGACGAATTGCTGGATGGATCTTTTGAATGGAAGTGCGGCCCAATCAACTCGAGATCTTACTGCTTAACTGGGAGTAAGCCAGTCAAGTGTAGTGCGTCGTCTAGATGCGCCAGGAAAGATGCAAAGGGCGGAAAAGTAGGTGCCCCAATGAAGATGTCATTAGTATACATCTCGTCACTTGTTTTTTCTTCTGGTTGGTCGGTAAACAGACGGAGTCTTCTGTACAAAATTGCTACGGGAGTTGAAAATAGATACTCCATGATAATCTCCAATGCAAAAAATAGTGGTTAGGATTCATGGCCATAAGTAAATGCTGCGCATTTCGTCGGATCAGAAGCGAGTGAACCGATCAAGGCAGACCGTGCCACAAGATAGCTTAGCAAACTAAGCCGAGAGCGGCGGAAAGTGGTATTGCAATTGACAACGCTGGGGTCTATGTTGCTTTGGCGATCCGGAGCACTATTGCTCATCTTGGTTGGGATATTCTACCGCACCCGGCTTCTTTAGCCTGGACACTGCTCCATCTGATTACCATCTATTCAGATCCATGGAGGACGGCCTGCGGGGGAAGAGCTTCAAGGCAGAATCAAAGATCCGAAATTGGCTGGATGGATGGGTGGGTGTGTTGTCTCCCATGACGAGATGTTCCCGCCGCAGGATCCACATACTATCTGATAGATGGCTGGGAGTCATAAAAAGCGAGGAACACTTACGATATTGATTAAAAGGAAATAAAAAAAAAGTACATCAGTTACGATTCAGCCGAATGAAAATAAATTGAGTTCCTCAAATTGAAATAAAATTGACTTAGGACGTTTTTTCACGAAAACACTTCACATGAAGCGGCAATATAGATATCGAACTTATGGTATATGTACTACCCTAAGAGATCAGCCAGATACATTTCGATGTGTCGTTGCAGGCGATATCGCTCCAGTCGACGTAAGTGATGGTTCTGGCATGAACTTAATGGACATCAGGACTAACTCATGGAGTGATCGTTGTCTGCGCGGCTGTTTTGCTCGGTCTCCCGACGTCGAGCAGGTTAACCTTGCACAGGATCTTCTGCGGAAACTCGGCGGCCCAGCTGGTCTGGTGCCAACCGGCTCTGACCTGGGTCCTGTTAGCGAGTACATGCAGCGCAGATTTGGCTTCGGTGCTCACTGCCACATAGCTGCATTCACAGGTGAGAAGTGGTTCAGAAACCGAGTCTGAATGGCACGGGGACTAGGTAAGTTCTTTGGGTTCGAGTCCGCAAGTTCGAGTACACATGAACCGAACAGGTAGTCCTGGCACTTTTCGACGAAGCACTGGTTTGGTCCGAGCACTATTGAACAACGTGAGTTGTCTAATAGAACGAATCATCTATAAAATAGAACGATAAATATATGTATAGGGTATATGATCAAAAGACGAATAGATAGAACCCAAATATCTACTATTTGACCGATTTTCCCTAGGTCACTTGATAGAATATGTGTTAATTTTGTAATATAGTTCAATGCGCTATATCCCGACCTTCTTACCGTCGCTGATGGAAAATGGTGCACCTTGTACAGAAACAGCTTAAAGTTGAAACTAGTCAGGCTACAATACAAATTGCGTAGAAAAGGATTTATATTCTTGCAGTGAAACACTATTGATAATGGTATTGTGATGGCTGTAAACATTAACACTAACAGCTGATGATAATTCGTCCTGTCATGTCACACTTGCAGGCGACAATCCTGCTTCATTCACAAGCCTTTCGGGTGGCCCTAGCGACATGATCCTGAGTTTAGGCAGCTCAGATACACTTCTGTTTTGGACAGACAAGAATCAACCAGGCTGTCTACAAGGTCACTTCATGGTCAACCCACTCGATGCTGATAGGCTAATGGGCATGCTGTGCTTCAAGAACGGCAGTCTCATGCGCGACAAAATTGCCAAAGAACTGGCTGAAGGTAATTTCACATCATAAATTCTCATTGGCTTGGCAAATGTATTCGCCCTCATCCCGGAGTTACTATGGGCCCACAGAGCGCCCGCTCATTATGCGTCGTATTGTCGATGCGTGGGCTGACACCAGCCGTCACCGAAAACGACTTAAAGTAGAAATGCTAAACGCAACAAGTACAAGGCGCCTCTCTTATTATCCCTCTATTCAACCGACAAGACGATCAAGCAGGATCGCAGCAGCAGCAGCAGCAAACAAGCGATCATTTGAGGACATCCGACGATCTGTTTATGGAGGCGCTTTTAGTTTTCGCCATCGTCGGCAATAACAAACGGACGCTAACTGACCACGATGCATCTGTCTGTGCTTCGTCTAGGCGATTGGGAGCGTTTTAACTCGTTACTTAGTTCGACACCACCGGGCAATGAAGGGAAGGTTGGCGTGTATTTTGACTTCCCGGAGATTTTACCTGAGCGACACGGAAGGTATCGCTTTGACGTCAGCGGCGCCGAACCCGCTGTTGTGGAGGGGCCTTTCGCGCCCAAATACGAGGTGCGCGCTCTCATTGAAGGTGCGTAGCATTGAATACAAGGCTGAAATAGTACTATAGATTGATAGATAACTATACTACTCTCGAGTACACCTAGATTGCTTGCTCGCGTGGCGTTTCTCTCCGTTATGTGTACTATTAAAATAAGGAGGCTCGAGTGTGTGTTTTGTTTTCTAGTGGTATATACAGGGTCTTTGGAAAGTCACGCAGCCCTAGTATCAGTGTTAAAAATTCGGATTGCTTGATTTTCCGAGCACCCCGCAGTAAGGCTGTCCTGCGTAAGATATTAATTGATTTCGTCCTGTCACGTCTGAATCAAGCTTTCTTCAGCCACTCCACCTGCGAATCCTAAAGAAAATGTAGAAATTAGTTTTAAAAATAACGGATTTTCAAATCGGATCATCGTTGTCAATCGTTTTAGGTCAACTGATGTCAAAGCGGCTTTACATCGAACGTTTAAGAGCCACAGAAGAACTCGATGGTGACGTCTTAGGTCAACTCGTGGTTACAGGTGGTGCTTCGACAAATCGACCTTTATGCCAGATTATTGCTGATGTGTTCAACATGCAAGTGCGGACCCTTGACCATTCCGTGAGCTCAGCAGCTCTTGGCGGTGTTGTCCTTGCGTATCGCTGTGCTAAGGCAATACCATTCGAAGAGAACAGAGTACTGTTCCATACGGAGTCTGAAATCATAGCAGAGCCCCAAAATGCATCTGTATATGACGAGCTCATACCGAAATTTAAGCGCTGTCTCGAATATCACGATCTCCTTTAGAGGCCATCTCGGATTTTAGAAGATACACATGTAGCCGAATCGCAACTTGGGTTGAGGGATAATTATAGAAGCCGTTTTGGGTCACCTTATACATTGAATCATTCCACTGAGTTTGTCATTTCTATTCGAGCGGCTAATGTAAGCGGCTACAATATGACACAACCAAATGTATTTTTAGCTTCGGGAATACGCATATATCTATAAAAAAAAAGCTAATATATATTTGCTAAAATCAAACAAGACGCGTTTCTACCTCGGAAGTATGTATCACAGTTGAAGAAATATAGCGTGGTATATTTACTTTATTAGAATTTTGTGTCTTTATTGACGTTTTGTAGATTACATAATAACAACAAATGGTATTATTAATATTATCCTAGGAAGAGGACGGAGCTTGCTCTTGTTCCTGGACAGGGTGATCCGCGCTATCCGAACTGGGTTCAGGCTCGGTCGGCAGTTGTGTAGCTTCCACAGGAAGAACCTCTAACGAAGGCTCTTGGGTGTCCAATGCTTTAAGATTTTCGAAAGATGGACATTGAATAGACACAGAGGTTGTCATTGTTGTCGCTCGCTGCAATAAAACATTAATCAAAGGAAAATTGTGTTAGCTTTATGCCATTGCTGGTCAGGGGGTAATATCCGCCGTCCGGATCTGATACCGGAAGCCGGGGGATTAAACCCCTCGCACGCAAAATGACCCCCCCCCCACCGCGGGCACCCGTCAACTGGCAATTGCTACCTGGATAGCACAAGGGTACTAGTTACAAGTAATATTTACTGAGACCGTTGGTGTCGTGGATCCGTGTCCGCCTTACAGCCGGAGGAGATGGACGCGATGAGGTGCACAGACGGGTTCGATCTCCACCGTTGCACATTTGCAATATAAAAATGGGGGGGGATCGTCTCATGAAGCAATTACGAAAGCAGCTCTACCGTGGACTAAGTTAAATGTTTAATACTGTGAGTCAACCAGGAAAAGTTACTTTTTTACTTTAGTTACAAGTAATATTTGCCGCTGATTCGATTTGCGTCCCGCTCCGGGAAGCACCGGGGACTGAGAAGCTCAATGATCTGGCACACGAGTTATCGTCAATAGGGGTCTGGACTATTCCCCTTGTGCTTGTACTACGCAAGGAACGGTCCAAGGTCTTCCTAACAGTGTCCTCGCCTGTAGACGAGTTTGAAAGCGTTGACTCTCACGAGCTGCAGTAATGAACAACCATATCACAATAGCCCTCAAGAACTATTTACCAGCTGCGAAAGCAGCGGAGTGGGATATGCCGGCTTCGATTCTCAGCTGAGCCCGACGCTCAGACGGACAGCCCGACGTGTCCAAATGGTCTAATGTGGTACATCAGTTGTTGATGGCACTTCAAAGACAGACTTCCTATTGTATGGACGTGTACGATTAGTGAATCGTTAATTGCTATAGCAGAGAAGGAAGGCCATATATGTGCGAAGAAAGCGCAAGTTCGTGCAATCACCTCGGCCTCCGGTTCGGGAGAGCGTCCGTCCGCCTCTTGTGCTTCTTCCTTCTGGTTTTCTAATCCAGGATCGTGGACGGGTTCGTTTGTCTCGCCTCTGCATGTCAGAATACAACACTGGCCGCAGTGCGTACAGCCCGTACCGATAAATCCACACAATCTGGCTATGGTATGTTTGTACGCCTAGAAGAGCCCGTTCATTAAGATTACATATATATATATATATATATAACTAGTCATTAATTATATATGTAACGTTCTGAGTAGTTAAGTATAAATAACAATTCCTTTATTGACAAATCTGCAAGTGAATATCGGATCGTTTCACATGTACGCTGTGGAACCGGAGACCCACTGGGTTACTTCATCCCGGTACCTCGTGATACAATTTTACTTCGTAAAAAGGCCTTTGTAAACTTTGGCAGCAAGTGCTGTTACAGCTGGGAGCAAGGTCGATTCCCTCTTTGGAAATGGCGATGAGATAAACAATCCATACTCATTCAAATCATCGCAACCCATCTTCAATTGATGAACACTCTACGTAGGAACAAGGTTTTGCACGCAATTTTTGCGTTAAGGTTTATCGCTCTTGATTCGTATCGTGCATAGAAGCATAGTGAAAAATCTGATACAATTCGACGGTCTATATTGAACATACGTCTCTATACTGCTGATTCGTAAGGCCGTAAATGACTGGATTGAGACAAGCGCTCAGGTAGACAAGCGTGTAGGCCAATAAATGAACTCCAGGGTACCGGACGCCCCTGTCGGCTACCTGCGGAACCAAATCATAACAATTTGTGTTAATTACACCAGGAGATAATTGGACTTTGATCTGGTAGACGGCTGTTCTCCTTGATAACATTTATACCATTTATCCTTCCCTGTGTAGACACTGTGGTTGGCCACCGCGTTTCGTTAATGAAGTGATGGTTCATTCGAATTGATTATGATGTCCCTGAAGCTTACGATCCACGATGCAGTCAAACAAATAGCTGCATATGATACCAGCTACCGGTATCTTCAAACAGGTATAAACCTGTCTCATAGAGAGACCTCTTAACCGACCTTCACGAGGGTGATTGGCAGGTAGCAGACGAGAAAGGAGCAGAAAATGATGAGCACCATTCTTGTAACCTTCCATTCTTCCGCCCTACGGCGAGTTTCGCGTTCACGACTTTGCTCGGTGGTGCGTGCGTGCGATGACATCTTCATCTTGCTTCGGTGGACGATGCAAAAGATTCGGGCGTAACAGACGATGATTGTAAAGCACGGCACGAGGAAGGCCGACACGAACAGGAAGTACTTTGGAGACTTACCGTTTACCTGCAATAGGCCACAGTGACGACGACAACAATGAGAGAATGATCAGTTAGAATACAACGCTTGGGCGGTGCCACCGTCGAACGCCTCGTGGATATGTAACGTGGTGAAATGCGAGCGACCCTTGAAGGTGGTTCCGAAGGTCGAGGCGTAGGGCTGAGAACGCGCAGCTTTTCAAAGGCATTTTCAACGAGATGATCTTCGGTATGCGATTACATATTGATTACGACCAGCAGTGGCGTCATAAGGGTGACGGGATGTTGAACCAACCACTAATGACGATCTTCTCATGGTTGGTTTTCAGGTGCGGTGGCTGTCAGCCTTAAAGTGATGAGATTTCGCTTCCATGTTCAGTTCTCGTTGAGAAACGTTCTGGCTGTACAATGCCGCTTAGAAATAATATTGATTTAATAGCACAACGCTCATAATTGCTCAGTTCGAACTGTGTTCACGGTGTGGTTCTTGAAATCACTGTGGCCACGTATCTAAATGGCTACACGTTTTATTGACGAGCACTGATTAGACGTTAGCGTATGTGCTAACTTGATCGTCCTTACGATGCGCGTCCTATTTATGTCTGCATTAGGTTGAATTGTCTCATGATGAACCTGCCCCAGCTACCCGAGTCTGGGCATGCGATCATCGCAAACGTAGCAGTCAATAGCGCAGGACGCTTCGAATCTAACGGTTCGAGAGTCAAGTTTGTCAAGTAATGTCATTGCGTAGTCTAATACAAAATTGAGCTGAGTGCCTTACCTCAAGAATCGAGCAATTAAGTATGGTGGGGTCGTAGCCGAATTTACCCCAGCGGCCAAACCACGTGGGGACGAGAACCATTATCGGGAAAATCCATGTAAAACCTGAAATTCGACGAGAGAGACTAAATTAAATGCATTCGAACACTGAGTGTACCACAGCGAGTGACCTATTTCGCGAGTCTTCAACGTGATTCACGGATGAACTATGGACGCCATTGGTGGAAGCACACATGTTGTGGAATACATTTAGATAAAGAAACAATGTTCTTCTAAAACTAGAGTCTTGGGATTTATATTATAGGTTTAGGATGCACCCCAACGTAGTACGGTGCTAAACCGGGACAAATAACCCCGGGTAAATGTTTCTAAATATGTATGAAATTCTTACTAGCTCTCTCAACTATCATCGTGAATTCTATCGTACACATTAAGCAGTCGACTTAAGTCATTTCAACAGAACTATTCGCCATAAACGGCTTGTTCAATGTATCGACTATGGCGATGGGACGCGTTGGCTTCTATTCGTGTACACTTGTTCCTGAGCTTTTCAACCATTCTATGGCCGCGTCTTCACCTCGCATGGCACTGGGGTATTTCTCATAACAGGCGGACGGGCGGCTTGACTTAAACAGCTGGTGTCTGGATGAGTTAAGTTCTCTCGGATGAAGCCACTTCTCAAGAACGGATATAATGAATGCCCTTAGTGCGCCATGCAGATGAGATGAACCGTCTAAGTACACCCAGACACGTTCAAGACCTCTAAGGAAGCGCTGTCGCCTTTACTGGTGCTTCGGCTTCCACTCTGACAGCCAACACCGGCTGGTCGCGGCTCGCCCTCGTACGATGCTAAGGCTCGTTTCACTGAGCCGTCGCTCGAGACAGCCACCGCAGCAGCAGCAGCAGTAGTAGTGGCGGGCGGCAGCAGTGTTGGCCCTTACCGGCCAAACGCTGGCGTTGCTCTGGGGGCGTGACTTGAATTTCCGCAAATGGGGGTCGCGCCAAGGGAGTGGGTGAAGGCCTTCAACGCAGGCGGCGAATAGAGCTCGCGACGGATAAAGGCAGAAAGTGTAGAAGAGGGTGGATAACGGGCCGACGAACGTACATCGTCGTTGGTTCAACGTGTTGTAGCAGCGATGTTAGCGATGGGGGGTGGCTGGCAATGTGGACCAGTGTTGTGAGGGCTTGGGTGTTGTTTGGGTGTGCAGAGCTGGTCTGACGCTTCGTGGGGTCCGACTTGGGGGGGTGGGGGGTGCGATGGCATTTGCATCGAAATCAGAGCATGTCACTCTACCACTCTCCGCAACGATAACCACAGGCAGGACTGCTCCTCTGCTCGGAGGACTGCGTCACGACCGTCGCCGTCGCTGCAGCAGCGGCCAACCCAAAATGCACCGAACAGGATGTCGCGCGGATGGCTGAGATGTTAGCATAGGTAACGCGAGGCCTGGTGAAGATAGTTGAGGGGAGCACGTTCCTCATCCGTGAGATGCCTCACCCCTGTTGCCTCTTCTTTCCCGCCATGTATTGCACAAAGATCTTCACTAAGAATATGGACGGAAGTATCTAGGTGAAGCTTCTTCCTACGCGTGGCATTCAATGAGAGGTCGGACGAGGTTTTTGCTGTTCGGCAGAGGAGCAGGAACGCTCAACAAGCAACACGAATTGTCGCACTAAAGAGCCTCCGTGCTGAAGCAGACGAAATGCTTAACGGTGTGTTTAGCGAACGGCTTTATAAAAATAATAATAATAATCATGGATTTACCTTTTTACCATAACTACTGAGAGCGTTTCTCCTTAATGACTAAAAAGCGTTAACAATTATATCTATTAGATCGAGCAAACGGTGAAGACAATACACATCTATTAATAAGATATAACGACGCGCTCTAAGTCGGATTGGCCATATGGCTGTACACCAATTCTCTTATAACACATCCTTCAACCTTCTCCATACCATGACAAGGAAAATATGCGATACCGAATATCGTTCGTAATTTTAAAGTGGTGTTGTGGAGGATAGATATAGTGATGAGTCAGCGGCTTATCTAAGAATACAGTTCGTTCACGAAGATAATTGAGCGTTTTTTTATGAGCGCATTCTGATGTTAATAACGAGCTGGGTATAAGGCCCGAATCCCACCTTTGCTTTGGCCCTAAATATCCAATGAGGAATATTGACATGGTAAAAATGTATTGTAGAGTTTATTTTTATCTCTTTTATTTATTTTTATTTTATTGAGAACTAAAGCGTATTGTATTGCAGTTCCGAAAATAAACTTGATTTTGGAACTTGCAACAAGGGTCTCATGTGAGACATATACAGGAACTCTGTGGGATGAATAGTGTGAGGGTACAGAAAGGGTTGTTGCAGAAGGAATTGAAATACTATAGTCGATAGAAAAAAAAACGCAAATGTGTACGAGAAAACTCTAGGAATCCTTTGCTCTACTGAGTCAGATCTGCCTCAGTGATTAATATATAAACGACTAGCAACGAAAGTATATCAGCGAGAAGAAATGCATCGGGGAAAATGCATTTGAAGACCAGGACGGGGCCACGTCAAACATGAAAATTCTCTTTAGAGTACCGTATCAGGATGATTTATTTTTGTCAGCACGATACACTGACCTTTGAAGAATCGGATCGGGTCATTCGATGAGCACATATTCGTATCGGGATGTTCAGGCGGATTTTGCAAATAATAATAGAATAACAACGTGTTCTAATTCGAAGGTATTGTGTGGACACCACAAACACCGACCATTTGACTTATAGGCATCAAGAACAGCTTACCTATCATGAGGTAGATTGCATGCTGGTGGTATATTCGATCGTAGAGCTGGCGGTGTCCTATTAAGATATATCTGAAATGAAGAAAAAAAAGCGTATTCCATTCATCAAATCCATTTGGGGTTTCGTAGCACACCTAAACTACGGGGTCCCGGGTTCGAACCCGCAAATGAGTCGCAATGATTTTGAAAACTATTTAATTTCCATAGCGAAATCCGTGCTGTGCCTATGAGGTTGCGCAAATAGGAGTGTACGAAATGTCCGCGCCGAACTAATCAATTTAATAATTAAGCTCATATAGAGAATAAGTATATACATCGGTTTTACATAGAAGTAATTATAAGTATATATATCGGTTTTACATAAAAGTAATAATAAGTATATACATCAGTTCATATAGTAGTCACACGACCGCGTCATTCAGCAGGCTAAATTTTGCATACGATATCCAGGCGATATAATCGAGCTAAAGTCTTAAGCAGGGGCCCCAAATCGTTGAATACGAGAAGAATTTGCCGGGCTTTATACGTTCTACTTATTTTTGTTAACCTATGACGTAAAGTGATTCTCATAAAGCGGAGTCATCCAATAATAATAACAAAAATTCTAATAATTGTAATATGGACAAACTTGCATTTGTGATACTTAGCACAAGAGGGCTTTCTGGGTGCGCTACTCGCGAAAACGAAACAATAAACAGTAATGTTTCGCACTACGGCCAACGGCAGGTTTTTAAAAACGAATTCGAAGTGGAAGACCTACGTCAAATTAGGACAAGAAGTACGCTGTGTTTTACTTGAGACCTTGTGAACAACCAATTGGCCTAACTGTCCGTGTACCCCTATTATGAGATCCACTTAACCCCATACCGGCCTTATTATCTTCTGCCACCTCAAGCCAAGAAGCCTATCTTGCTCCATCCGGTTATTGCCCGTAACAGCAGGCGCATTTCCTCACCGTATCCTTCTATCCTCTTTTCTATGCTAAATTTCGTCTCAAACTCGGCGACATCGCTTATGTCCTGATCGAGTTGAGTCTACACGAATTCGCCCTATGTAAGATGCGGCAACATAACTGACTTCGAGAAATGCTCAATGTTCACCACCTGAACGCTCTGTGATCGAGGGGTTTGAATGTGACACATAAAAACGTCTACTGTACACCGTGTGCAATACGTCGAATGCTTACCGATTCAGGGTGATGGCTGTGATCGACAGGAGGGACAGGCCGACGTTCATATACCGGAAAAACGGGAATAACCTACAAAGAAAATCGCCATGTATCCACTCGCGGTGGAAAAATCGTGATGCCGCGAAGGGCATGTTCACCGCAGAGAACATGAGATCAGCGAGAGACAGCGAGACGATGAATAAGTTCGATGCGTTTTTCCGCAACTGAAAAGCAGCAACGAAAGGAGGCGCAAGAAGAACTATGTTATAGGTTACATTTGACCGCGTTCTGCTAAGAATGAATTACGCAATATAGGTAATAATTGACAATAGGTAAGTGTTCGATTGTGTAAATTGGAATCAAATGTGTTGTTTGATTGAGGATCTCTGAGTTGGTCTTGTTTTCATCATAATCATCACCATCATCAACAGAATCAGCATCGTCACTATGCATTCGTTAATTGAAGCTAACGTAAACTTTTATTGGATTATGATTACTATCGGAACTGCAAACGTTTTTCGATTCTCAAGTTCTCTATGTGAAACGTCGAAGGACCCAGACCTGCGGATTCTTTTTTACGGCCTGCTTTTTACGGCCGAGCGACGCCCATTTCTTCTCACGGAGGACAACTTTTTTTTTTTTTAGAGGAGGAAATTTTCTTCAAACGCACGGTCGCTACCGGAGACATTCCAATCTCCATGAAAGTGGGCCGATCCAGTGCAGGGGGGTTGACGTGGATGACAAAACGCCTCTGCCTGCTAAAACCATCCTCTGCTGAGAGTGTATCTCTTCCCCAAAGTTGGCACGCTTGGCATTACTTGGATCTCTGGGGAAGGTGTGTACTGCTCCGGCTAGTGTTCTATAGCCGGGTGCCTTAGTCTCCTATGACTACTGTGACTACGGAGGACAGCTAGATTTCGCGGACTGGATCTACGGATTTAGCTGGACATTTTGATTTTCGCGCTTAACCGTAGCTTAGTCAGACACGTTCAGTTAACCACTTGAGTAGTGGACACTTTGGAGGTTTCATAGATGAACAATTTAGCCACTATTGTGAATATAAGCATGCAATACATTAATGCAACAAACATTTCGCTCAAAAGCCAAAACAGGACAGCTGTAATAGCGAGCACCGCCGGCTTCGTAGGCTGTGGGCCATCTCCACTACCCTGCCAGTAGTGTGTGAATAGAGGGGTATCAAATACGTGCACGCTGAGCGTGGCATTCAGCAATCCGTGTCGAAAAGAATCTGTATATTGACGCGTATATGTTCTCCAACGCGAGAACTAACAGGCAAGCTTGAATCAGATGGGTACGATCGATTCTCAACAACACGTTTCTAGTAGAATGGACCAGCTCAGTCGTTGGCTGTCGTTGTCACATACGTCGTTCGAAAGCGTACACACCACACACATCAGTGAGCCATAATTTGAACGAGCGCAGTATCCGGCCAGCCTTGATTCTATTACGTTCCACCCTATATTTAGTGGTCAGAATATACTTAAGCTCCTTCGGAGGGGGGCTGCTCTACTGGCATTCGGCACGTTCATATCTAACTAGATATATATCAAGACTAGCAGAGACGTCCGTGTAACTTGGAGCCTAGCCGCATAAAGGGCCTTCGTCTAAGGCTATTATGCAGCTAACATCATCTCGGGTTGGTCCGACGAGTTTTTTCATTATGGTGTTCCAATACGCCGAGAAACTGGGCTCGTACTTAGTTTAATGCACGAAGCAAAAAAGCAAGACTAGTCCATAATAAAGGTAAAGGTTTATTGGTGTATTAAAGGAGCTGCAATTTCGCAATGCTTAAGCTCTCTTATATGTCACGCAGCGGGGGCTAGAACCTGCAGCTTCTGGCTTCCGATAATGTCCCTTACTCGATACGTTTCAGCCGTAGCAGGCTGGCCAATTCGCGTTTCGTCTTTAATTGAAATTTCTAAGCTAGAAAACCAGCTTTGCACTCTGCGTTCGGCAATCGCGTAGAAGACTTGCACAATACATCAAAGACAGCCTTTTTGTTTTGGAACACACTGTAAAATGCATACGCACTAACCCCGAGCTTCACACAAACGGTTTTTGCCCGAGAGTGTGGCCCATTGCTGGGTCCACTAAAAGCAGTGATGTCCGTCCCCCAGTCATCCCCGGAACACAGAGAGCATTACTTCGGCGGAGGTGGTGGTGGTGGTGAGTCTCCTTTATGCTCCTATGAGGGTTGTACAATGACGGGGGCCGCCCAACGTTGAAGCTCCAACTCATTTTCTTTCTTGAGAATCCTTTCCACCAGGCTGCAACCCCGGTCCCACACCTGCTCGTCTTCCAGCATGAGGCCATGCACCGTCACAGCATCTGCGAGTACAGGCGATCCCTCCCGAGTGCCAGCGAGGGCTGGGCAGTCGCGGATGGTGTGTGTTACATCATCAACAACGCCCGTGTCGCACATGACGCATGTGGGATCAGGGACTTTCTTTATCTTTTTCAGACACTTTTGGGAGCATCCGTGACCCGTCAGCACCTGAGTCAGGTAGTATGTGGTGTCACCGTGTGGTCTGGTGAACCACTTGACCAGATCAGGGATGAGATGACGAGTCCACGCGCCTGGAGCTGTGTCCGGAAGATTGGTCCATTCTTGTTGCCAGTCGCGCAGCGTCTGGAGTCTGGCTTCGGCTTTCCCCAGTGTGGGGTGTGCTTTGAGTCTGATCTTGTCGTCAATCAGTCTCGTCCATGGCACTAGCCTCGCGATCGCAATCACGGCCTCGTCTCAATCAAACAAAACCTATCGTACATTAAAGCTTGCAAAAAAAAACACACACTATATAACGAAAATACTGCGCGAAAACTTCATTTCAAGCTCAACGAATGCTAGGAAGTGAATTCACCAATTACGCTTGTGAGTTGCTTAATTTTTATTTTAGTGGTTTGGAGTTTAATTCAGTGCAGATGATCGCCGAGTGATATGGAATCGTTTGTTTGACGGCACGCCTGAAGGGGCAATGTTGATACCTTATAGTAGGTTGCACCTGGACCTTAGTTAACCTCTTCGAATGTATTTGTGGTATTCCGAAAAATAACTTGTTGCGCACAAGCGAAATAGCATCGGTATCAACGGAACACACACTATATATATGGGCACTTTTAAGAAATGTTCAAGAGTTTGTATAGGCCTTGAAGAGCACGATGAAGATCTTTTCCGCTTTCCTGACATAGTAAATGTTCTTATCGTGTCAGACTTTGGGCGGTAGTGCTTTTTCCGGAACCTCTATGAGCCGGCTAAATGCCATCGTCAATAGACAATTGAAGGTCATCTATCTTCCCAGAATCGAAGGCAAAGAACAACCCTTCAAAATGCCATTTGTAGTGGTCACTTACACAATTGTATAAATTGCAAAATGCTGTGCCGTATTCCGTAATGGATCCGATCAAAGCAGCGGGCGATAACACAACAGCATAATTTATCGGGCGTGTTTCACATACACTCAAAACCTGCGGACACAAGACGGAAGGTAGGCGACCGCTTATGCGGCTGATAAAAACACGGAGAAAGAAATCAGCCATCTGCTCCTGTCGTAGCGGCGCGCACATTATTCTGTCTATAACAGATAGACGCACAGGTTCACGTACGTACTTCTGCAAGTGCACCAAAGCAATAGGGCAGACATGGAAATGGCCTAAAAATCATACACAAAGTACGAGTGTATGTGTGTGTGTGTGTGTGTCTCCATATTTATCCGGTGTGATATGCAAATTTAATGAAGCAATGTGGTGGAAGCGGCCTAGAGAAGGCCGCGTAAACCAAAGCGTGTACATGTCGACCCGTTGTGGCTAACGCTGGCTGAAAGCGGCTTCAATGCCTTGCTGCGAGGACCAATGGTTGGTATTGTGTACTATAAATCACAGTGGTCCGTCGAACGCTGCTGCCTCGAACGGTAATAGAGAAGACATTACCGGCTGGGGGACGTCAACAATTGGATTTAGTTCTAGTCTCTCGCGTTACTGATGGACTCGAGATAAATTTTGTTAATGTTACCTGTTAAGCATTCAATTCTGGCCACATTCAGTGTTTTGTACGGGAACTGAAGAAAATTGCAGGTAAAAAATCATCGAGTCAAATGACAGAACGATTGAATCAATGAAATAACCCTATGACGATTATTCTTTGACAACGACGTGACCGCAAAGACAGCAAAAGACGTCTTGGTGCGTTGGTCTGCGCCTTACAATCGGGAGAGACACGTAGGCGCACGGGTGCGATCCCCCACCGTTGCACATTTGTATTTGAAGAGGTCTGTCTTACGAAGCAATGCCGAAAGCAGTTGTACCGTGGTCGTCAAGTGTTGGCAGTAGGTCAGCCTGGAAAATTTATTTAGGCAGCAAGAAACCGTATTCTACCAACGATTTTCCTTTATTTTTTTAACGAAATTTAACTTCTGGTCGCGGCTACCACCAAACTGTCCTAGAAGCGAAATATTCTTCGCGTCCGTGGACAACTATATTCCCTCACAATCCCATACTTCACACCGCGTGCGATATAGCGTAGCGCCTATGCCACGGTATAACTGGTGCGATGTATTGTTGCACTGAAATCGTCACTATAAATAAATTTTTCGGGCAGACCCACAGCTAACATTTAACATCCATGATACAACTGTTTTCGGCATTGCTTCATAAGACGGACAACCCCTTCAAATGTAAATATGCAACGGTGGGCATCGAACCCGTGAACCTACGCGTCTCGTCCGATTGCAGGGCCGACACAAATGCACCGAAGCACCGGGCTCAAAAGTCACCACTATGGTGACATGTTGTTGACCTTTGAGAACCCACGTGTTTAGCTTGACTCGAAAGAAATACGGTGGTCTAGCGAACGGTTACAGCATCTCATATCGAACTTGTATTATCTCCGGAGAACTTGACACCCCTGAGGGATACAGGGAGATAGCAAAAATTCGTGGTCCTGAACTGTTCTAAGTGTGTAACAGGCCCTTCACTATATTAATACCAGTGATATAGGATTGTTGAAGGTGATCTTTCACTTTAGACAAACTGGTCGTTCAAGCGAAAAAATTAAATGAATTACCTTGGAGCAGATATGTACTCTGTTATTTCTAATGTACACGGCCTAAGACTTAAGTCTCGTTAAAGGACGTTTAGTAGTGTATTCCATATTAGAGGAAGTTGATAGTTAGCCGTTGGCAAATGTAGAAATGTTCATAATTATTAAGAATATGTAAGTAAAGTTGTGGAATAATTACAATCAAACGGCTCTATTGTCGAATGTACTGTGAACGATGACATTTATTTTTACTTATTAGTTATTCTACGAGGAGAACTTAAGCGAACTGTGACAGCTGCAGTTCCACCGATAAACCACACTTCGTATTGAATTGTATATTGTATGCCAACATCGTATGTAGTCAATTATTAATCATTCTACGATACTGGCAGCCGGTTAAGAGAACGTTTGTAGCAAACACCTACACACGGTTATACAGTATGAAAAAGTGCTTCGGAAGTTCTTGAGAAGAAAATGACAGGCCGAACTGCTGAGTTCGTGAGAACCCATGTTTGCTTGGATAGAGTCTAGCCCCCATGCTTTCGCATACTGATTACTAACAGCTGCCTGGGGCTCGCTGCCACGACAGGGGGTTCACCTCCGCTGAAAAGTTCTCACGCGAAGTCAAGGTAAGTTTGTCAGCATATCGCTGTGCAAATGTATACTTTTCTTGATTGGGTAATGCCTTTTAAATACATCTCGTAATCAGGGATTCAACATAGTCGTACGACACGTAATTGTAACTAACTATTGTAACTTATGAGAACTTTAGCATTGTCTAAGTGCAGTTCCGTCGGTAAAGCCCAAGTCGAATGAATGAATGTCTGAGTCCTAACATCAGTGAAGAGGATCCAAGCGATATCACTCGCAATATCTTGGGAATGAGTAGATCACCGTCAGATTACCATGTAGGCAAGGGTGGAGTACCAAGCATTAGATAGAAGGCGAGCCCGAAAATACAAGGCGATAATTTAGCGCCTCCGAACTCGGCGGACTGAAGAATCCCTAAATGGTGATGTTTAAAGCGAACATTACAATTTTGAGTAAGCTTAAACGCTGACCGAGGGAAACCGTATGTTTAATATATGACAGATAGCTCTGTAAATATTAAGTTAATTTCTGCTAATAAGAAGTCGAAATAACTTGTTATAATCTGCAAAAGTTCTGAAACCTATGTTTGGGTGATTGTTCCGCTTGCATAGCGTTATAACCGCATAACGTTTACGTAGAGGGAGAATAATGCAGGTGCCAACACAGTGCTTTGTCCAATGACTTTAGATAGAACTACTGCCGACGAAGCAGATCTGTCTACACTGGATTGATCTACAAATGAGATAATCAGGAAGACTGATTATAGCATAAGGACATGCGAATGTCCTAAACCTAATGAGTCGTCGAGCGCCATAGCGATGTCCAGAAATGGCCCGACAACAGGATTTTCACCAAGTTCATATCCATCGAGCCCCATTAGTAACCGCCCATAGCGCTTTCTCGGTGGAAATGCCTTTTCTGGAACCGAATTAATGCAGAGAAAGAGAGAGAGAGAGGAGAAGAAGATAAGAGCTAACAAATGATTATAGTTCCTTCGTTTAAAACACCGCCAGAAATATATCGATCGGCAAATGCTAGGGTCATTGGTAGGTTCTCCTTCTTTATATAACATCTATTAGAGTTACTAATATACTCTCGGATGTTGACTTGTATACGCCTGTGGATAATGAGTTATTAAATATGTACATATAGTCAATAGGTTCAGGTAAAAAGCTCATACATATATCGCGGTCAGGGAGAGGGGACGTGGTAGAGGTTCGATACATTGCAGGACCGGGAGACTCCAAAGGCGATGCGGGATCTCAGCGAAGTACTTAGCGAAGCAGTTACTACTGAACTAGTAGGGGCATCGTAATGGATATTATCATGTTTTAATATTGACTGATTTAGTAGTGAATTGTCACCCCCATCCCACTAATTTAAGCGAATTATTTCTCAGTGCGTGAGGATGAACCCTTAGCATACTCAAATTGCGAAGTGGGTCAGCGAATCTCTCTAATGAGCAACCGATGATTATTCAGTAACAGAAAATCATCATCCTGTTCTGAGTGAACCGTTACGTGCTAATCCATTTTTGCTATACTGACCAAGCTTAGACTCGTGGCCAATTCAGATATCACCACTCTTTGGTCCCATGTAAATTTCATTAAAAAATCGCATTTCGCGCGGTAACGTTAGAATTAGTCATTCACGGATTTTTACTGAAATACGCCGATAGGATAATGATGTGGGGGTACTCAATACAGAAGAGGTGAAAATCAATTTGATACGTGCACTCTCGTGCAACACGCTCGCGTGCATGAAGTCGTAGGTGGACACGTCAACGTTCCCTGCGGAAATGTCTCAACAACAAGAGCGAGCATGGCTGCGTGCTGTTTATAGATCCGTCATCTTGTTACACGAAGGGGATTCGATGATAAAAACTCGCTTATGCTTTTTGTGCCAAGAGCATGACATGGACTTCGTGTTCTTCTTTATGTCAGTCGAGTAAGTGATAAAAAGAATACACCTCCGTTTTTTTCCAGAGGTCTCCACGGACCAAGGAATCATAGAAGGTCGGGTACCTGTAGCGGAAGTACTGGTTGACTGTCGTGACGTATTTTGCCTCTTGTGTTTTTCCTGAGCGAAATTATCCTATCAGCGAATTTCGGAAAAAATCCGTGAATGACTAATTCTAATGTTACCGCGCAAAATGAGATTTTTTAAAGGAAATGGGGTAGGATTATGTTATGATGGCTTCAGGGACTGAGGTATAAGCTTGTAGATTTACGTATGGATATACACATGGCTTCTGACAAATTGAAGCTCTCAAAAGAAATCCAAGACGGGCAATGCTTTTTTGAAGAACAAACATTGTTATAATAATATATATTTTCACACTGTGATGTGTAACATAAATTTATCCGTATAATATGTATATGGCTACTAGTTGAGATTCGTCATATGTTCTAATACTTCACGTACAAGCTACTTTTTACATTGGAGCTTTTGTATCTATGTATGTATAATATCTAGCCTATAACTTAAACATCAAAATAATAAGAACGAAATCACATGATAGATGGCGGAGGGCGTTGAATCTACTTCGTATCCACAAGGGAAAACGAATGATAAACTTTTATTAGTTAATGACGCTTTTGTGTGAAATGTAATCACCGGATAAATGCACACCCAGCAGACACCTTACCAGCTGACGTTGGCACATGCTGCGGGAATAGTTAAGTCTGCTCGATTCAGATAATTGTTCAATTATATTAATAGACCAACTCATACCAAAAAAAACAAGGCCATATTTATCCGTTAAAAAAAGGCTCCACTGAGCATTTTTGATCAGTACCGCAGTACGGCCCAATAGCAATGCCTTCCTCGGGACCATGTGGGCCTCAGCCCCGGTCCCAGCTAATCCCCTCCCCTCCATAAATCGCTAGAAATAATTCCTAATTATTGTATGTTTCAATAAATACTAGCAGTATAATTACAACATCGCATGGCTGTGAGCCACGGGTGGTTTTTCACACTCCCTTCCAATATTGGTATTTTCGATATCGGTGAACTTTTGTAGCAACCTGCTCCAGTCGTTATCGGCGGTGTCAAAGTATACAAATGAAAATTCTTCCAAGGATAAATACATGAGACGACATCGCAGGGGCGCTATTTCTAAAACGTCCACCGTCAATGCAATACCCTCAATGCAATCGCTCTCTCTCTCGTCAATGCGATCTCCATCGGACGGATAACGTCCCGTTGCGCTTGGAGACACACAATCCTCCCCCGATAGCTTCACCATTTATATCGACGCCTGCGCGGGCATTTGAAGATAACACCGCTTCGATCACAATCCCATCTGAAATATTGCTTTATAAAATTGCTCTACTGAGTTTGATAGAGCGATTCCTATTTGGCAGAGGAGGGAACATGATATTTTTCTTGCCACATATCATTTGTACGCAAATCATGTAAAAAGTCGCGGCTGGCTAGAACCGACTCGACTATTACATCCATGAAATCCAAAGTCAGCGAAACGAGTACAAGTGTGAGTCCATAATAATTAATAATCATGAACATGGAATCAGACGATCGTGAGGGCAGGATGATATAATAATTGAGAGAATGGTAATTTATATTCATTCAATGTGTCGAGGTTTATTAAGATACTTATATAGAGGCATGTGCTCTTCCTTTAAATGATTGTGTCTCCATTCAATTGTTGTTTTTTTAGCTATATCTCATTCCTCAGAAAACGAAGGAAATCACGTGTAACTGATAATCAACACAAATATTGAATACTTATTTGCTGTCCCTCGCAGTTCAGAGGGGCAATGCCATCGCCTACCTCGGGACAATGTCGACCTCAGCCCCGGTCCCAGCTACCCCAAACATACACCCCTAGAAATAACTCCTAATTACTGTATGTTTGATCATTTAGAAAATAAAACGAGGATTGCGTTATATCGCTTATAATATTATTAATTAAAAAAGCAGGTAGAAATAATTCCGCTAAAAGTTCTAATATATATATATATATATATGGGAGGATCAATGAACAATCGCTAGCTATTTCTGCGGGAAGTCTTTATTCTAAAATCTATAGCAAAATCTAAAACGATGCAATCAACGTGTGCGTATCATCGGCACAGCGGCTTGAATGACTATATCTGTGATTGCATAAAGTCACCAGGGTCCGAGCCTCGTAAAAACGACTTGTACGTCTGAAGAGAGGCGTACCTAAACTTGAAGTAGTCTACAGAAAATGTTAAGGTCTCAGGTGAGAGGATTTGTCGATATATTAATGTGGCATAGTTTGCTTGTGAGGTTTGTATAGAAATAGTAAGAAGTATGGCATTATGTACAATTATTATTGCTCTAATTTGTTACGTCTTCAAATGGCTGAAAAACATTTATTATATATATATATATATATATATATATATATATATATATATATATATATATATATATGTAATATATAGTACCGTGGACCTTAGATGTTGGCTGTGCGTCAGCTCAAAAAATGAAAATATTTTAAATTTAAGTTGTGGTATCTGATCACCTTGAGGCTATTCGGGACAGGGCGTTTTGGGAATGTTTGTGCACAGAGTGAAATACATCCCGTCACTGCCAAGATGGAACTGTAGCCTTTGAATGCGTCAGGCCTTGGGCCACTGAAAACTCTGCTTCGCGACTCCCGGCGGACCTCACGAAGACGTCACCTATGACCATGATCTCGAAATATGATCAACCCCGCAAATATCCCACACAGCTCCCCCTCTTCGATCGATTTCGTTGCCTGTATCGAAACACGATTGCATCTGTTCTATGTCAAATATGATTGAAGTGTCTGTATGCCATGCTACAAAAGACAGGCTGGCAGATAAAAAGATGGTGTGGGCAGTTCAAATATCATTAGTATGAAAGGCATAACAATAAAATATTAATAATAATAGAAGACTGGAGAGGCGTCTTCATTTGTTGTGTTTCTATTTTGTGTACACTTTGCTTGAGGCACGATAATCAGAGAAATAAAAGAGAACAACGCAGCGGGTTATTTTGCAAGAACAATTCCACCTGCTGCTAATTGAAAGTCAGCCGAAGCAGCGCACTTGGCTACGTGAAATTACTCTGAGCCCAATGCATCCAAAGCCCATACTTGCAGCAGGCTGACCGACGTGGCGAAGCTCATCTATATTATATTCGATAATGAGATCGACGTCGACAGTAGAAACGCGATTATATTATTGGCGAAGTACAACTTCTCACTGGCAAGTGGCACACAAATTACATGCGAAGGAGAAGAGGTTCATGAGGATAGTTTAGACTTGGTGACCAACACCCTGTTGCTGGGGAAGGTGAGCAATCCTGACACGGCAGCCAACAGCGCGGAAACCCTCAACATGATGCTTGACATGATGAAGAGGATCAGTAAAGAACCCAGACTGGAAGGTTCCTCCTCGACGCCGGCGGTATACTTCTCCAAAGGCAGACGAACGAATGAGGTACGTAAACTCATCGAAGTGGCGAGGCTTAGGGAAGGGGGGGGAGACATGAAAGTGCACATTTGCACGGACACCCCTCATCGAAGTGGTTATAAAACCCGAAACGCTCAATCAACCCAAACAGGCAAGGCAGAGGGAACCTTTGCAACTGTGCGGGTTAAAAAACCAGAAGGTAAGTCTTTTGCGGAGACTTTAGGGGACTTAAAGAAACACATTAACCCAAGTAGCATAGGTGCGGAGATCAGAGGGGTCTCCATGGGGAGGGAAGGGGACCTAATAATCAGGGTTCGGGAACAGGCCTCTGGGGCATCCAATAGACTAGCTGATGAGATTAGGGGAAAAGGTAACCTCGAAGCCGACCATAGGATGGTGGACAACAGCGTCACCTTAGCACTATGGGGAATCGATCCTTGGATGCAGGAGGCCACTATTAAGACCCTCCTGCTCGATCAAATCCAGGGTGGGGCTAACGACCTTGAAGTTAAAGAAACCAGAATTGGTAAGGGAGAAATTTGGTTTGCTGTCGTGAGAACCAACAGGACTATTGCGTCGATCCTGACGCAAAAAAAGACTGTCAAAATAGGCACCAGATGGTGCAAAGTACAGGAATGGGTGAAACTCCCGGTCTGCTATAACTGCCAGCGACCGGGCCATAAAGCCGCTACTTGTGCATTCAAGGAAAAGGCGCCCAAAACCTGCTTCAGGTGTGGAGATCTAACACATGTCGTTAAAGATTGTCAAGCAGAGTCCCCTCGGTGCTTGGTCTGCTCTGCTGACGGGCATCGAGCGGACAGCATGAAATGCCCTCATTATAGGGAACTGGTCAAAGGTGGCAAAGGTAAGCCTGCTTCTACACCCGAGCCGATAGTGGAAGAACCACCGTCGCCCGACATTCCCAAGTCTGGGACGGCACCCAAGCAGCAGCCGGCCCCAGGCAAAAGGAAATCTAAGTTGTTTCGGGAGATCACCTCTGATCCCAGCGGAGACTGGGTCACGATCAAGAGAGCGACGGTGGAGACCAACATGGAAGAGGGCCCAACTAGCGAGTAAGTATGTCCTTAAAATTCCTACAATTTAACGCAAACAGGAGCAGAGCGGCACATGACCTGCTGAGCGCTGAATGCCAAAACAGTGGAATAGATTTTGCGGTGCTCTCTGAGCCGAACAGGGCTATCCTTGAGCAGAAAGGCACCAATGGCCATTCTTGGCATTCAGACCCACAGGGAGACACGGCCATTTGGAATGTATCCCCTTCCACTGGACCTGTCATTGCTCGCACAGGTAAGGGAAGTGGCTTTACTTGGATCATTTTAGAAAAGGGACCAGTTTTAATCAGTTGTTATTTTTCGCCTAACAGGACCCTTGGAGAGTTTCAGGATTACCTGGATACATTAGGCGCTTTTATCTCTCAAAGGGAGGGGGCAGTGCTTATAACGGGAGATTTTAATGCCTCGCATACGGCCTGGGGTAGCAGGTCGACAACTGCCAGGGGCACGATGATGCAAGAATGGCTCGCCTCTTTGGACTTAGGAGTTGTAAACGAGGGAGCGGATCCCACCTTTGTTAGGAGAGGCCAACAATCCTGGATAGACCTAACGATTACTAACCTTTCCTCCCTAGCCCAGGTGACTGAGTGGAGGGTCTTGGACATGGAGTCTTATAGTGATCATAGGTATATAACTTTTACTTGGACTGAAAGTAATTCCAGCACTCCGACAACAAGCTCAGAAAAGAAACCAAAATGGAAAGCCAGGAGCCTCGACTGGACAGTCTTCGACGTGCACCTTAAACAAGCTCTCGACGACAGCGCGGTGCACACGCTTACACCTGAGGAACTCGTCGAGCTCCTCGGGTCGGCCTGTAATGCAGCCTGCGCATCACTTCCCGCCATGCCTGGAAAACGCAGGAGGCCGGTGCACTGGTGGACAAAGGAGATCGGAGATCAGCGCCATAAGTGCAACGGGCTGAGGAGAAAGCTTACCAGGCACAGGTGCGCCCTCAAAAGGCATAGAGCAGAGGGCTCTCTCTTAGAGAGAATAAACGAGCTGGAGAGTGCACTCAAAGTGGCCCGGAAGAAACTAAGAAGAGCAATACGTGACAGCAAACTTAGATGTTGGAAGGAGCTCCAGAACCTCGTTGACAAGGACATCTGGGGACTGCCTTATAAGATCGTTAGAGGCCGAGTTGGAAACCGTCCTCCACCCCTTTCGGCCAACACGGTGGCAGAAGCAGTTACGGAACTCTTCCCAACGCGCGCCGCCAGGGATCCTCAATGCGGTTTAACCGAACTAAGCGAGGAGGAAGTTGAGTTCCCGGAGGTGACGACTGACGAGGTTCTTTTCGCCCGGGAAAAGTTAGCGACAGGTAAGGTACCAGGTCCCGACGGAATTCCACCGGAAGTCGTTAGGAGAGCGGTTAAAAGGTTTCCAGAGGTTTTCAGGCGGGTTGCAAACGAGCTGCTCAGAGAGGGCCACTTCCCCGCGATCTGGAAGAGGGCCAACCTGGTCCTAATCCCGAAATCGAGCTCTGCCTACAGGCCCATATGCCTACTCGACACCTGCGGGAAGCTTCTTGAACATGTCATCCACGCCAGACTCGCCGAGGAGGTTGAGAAAGGCAAGCTACTATCAGATGCACAGCATGGTTTTCGGAGGGGTAAGTCGACTCTAGAACCTATTCGTAGTATACTTGACGCGGCCTTCTCCGAGAGTGCTAAGTCCTTCAGAACCAGGGGCTTCGTCCTTCTCATCCTGCTGGATGTTAAGAATGCCTTTAACTCAGTGGGGTGGGACGTGATAATGGAGGCCCTGGAGAAGAAGGGCGTGTCGCCAGCGCTCCGCAAAATTGTCGCTTCGTACCTGTCAGAAAGGACCCTCACGGCGGGAGGAGTCCAATATGAGGTGTCAGCCGGTGTCCCCCAGGGTTCGATCCTCGGCCCTACTCTCTGGAACCTGGCCTATGACGGGGTTTTGGAGATCCAGCTGCCCACCGGCGTCCAGTCCTTGGCCTACGCCGACGACCTGGCTCTGCTCGTGACAGCCCCTAATGAGGAGACTCTACAGGGTAGAGCCAATGAAGCCTTGTCCCTCGTAGCGGAGTGGATGGAAGATCACCACCTGAAACTCGCGCCGGGCAAGACCGAGGCTCTATACCTAACAGGCAGGAAACGGAGAGAAGGGGTAAGGTTGCATCTCATGGGTCACCCTATTCGCATTGGGAAGGACGCCAGGTACCTGGGAGTTCAGCTCGACACCGGTCTAACGGGCAACGCCCACGTCAGCAAGGTCGCCAAGAAAGCCTGCCAGGTCGCGACCAATATGGCCAAGATTCTGCCCAGAGTTGGCGGTGCGTCGGAAGGCAACAGACGACTGCTCGCCTCGGTGGGGGAATCGATGGCCATGTACGCTGCCCCAGTTTGGGCGGACATGGCTCTTCGGACAAAGCGCAACAGGAGGCTCCTAAGGGGAGCCCAAAGGCCTCTTGCGATCAGGACGTGTCGGGCATACAGAACTGTATCGACCGACGCCCTGCTCGTTCTGGCTAAAATGCTCCCCTGGGATCTCCTGGCCAGCGAAAGAGGTGAACGCTTTCTGGATGGAGATCTCGATCTCACTACCGCCAGAACCGCCACCTTGGACCGGTGGAGAGAGGAGTGGACGACGCCCCCCCCCCGCCAAGGGGTCAAGGGTGCCTGGACCAGGTCCTTAATACCAGACCTTGCGACATGGTATGACTGCGACTGGGGAGAGCTCACCTACTGGACGACACAGGTGCTCACCGGACACGGCCAATTTCAGGTATACCTGCATAGGATAGGGAAAGCCCCCTCCGAGATCTGTGTCCTGTGCTCTTCCGGAGCAGTGGACGACGTGATACATACCGTGTATCACTGTGAAGCCCTTAGGGTGGAGAGAGAAGCGGGTACGGCAGAGCTCAAGGAGGTTTCCTTGAACGGGGTGGTGGCCCTCATGCTCCGTTCCAAGGAGGGGTGGGATAAAGCCGTTGAATGGATGGACACAATAATGAGAAAGAAGGCTAATCTAGAGGAGGAAAGAAGGAGACGTTTTGGTCGAGACAGAGAGCCCGGGAGGGGGGAGGTTTCGGGGGGGGCTGGGAGCGGTTCGGCTCTGCTGAACTCGACGCCCTCACCCAGTGGCTGATTGAAGGACTGTATGATCGCCCAGATGGAACAGTCGAAGTAATGCGATAAGCGTTCCGAGCCATCTGGGTGGGGGGGGGTAAGCGGGTTTTAGTGGGTTTGTGAGTCCCACACTAGCGCTGTTATATATGGACCGCTCAGTGCGCATGTGCATCAAGCATTCCCGTAATCCCCAAAAAAAAAAAAAAAAAGTGGCACACAAATTGCCGCGACGGCACAGCGTCGATCAGATTTGCCTCAAGAGAGCACAACTATATAAACGTTTCGTTCATGGGCTGCTGTCTGTCGTTCGTCGACGTTGTGGGCAGTGGAAACTAATCGAATATGGACCCTATCGAATCTAGACAACAACAACAAGACAACTGGATTTCGACATCATCGACAATTGAATACGTATCGTCCTAAGGCGCTACAGTGATTTCTGCTTTTGTTCTCGTTGATCGAATCATTTCAAATGACACCGTGTGAACACATCAAATATTCTGAGAATCTTTGTCCTCGTCTTATACAATATCCACCGAATGTCCGGTCGAGCAACGTCACCATTGCTGGGGCTCGATGTTCTCAGGGCAATTAGTATATCGCGAACTCATGATATGAAGCTGACAATCAATGCGTCGAGTGAACTTCGAAACCTCACATTCAGTATTCTCCGTAGTTCACCAATCAATAACGAGCCGACACCGTTCAAGTTGATCAACAATGGCTGCGATGCAATTGATGCCAATTTGGAAAACGCCAGACCTCTCAATTGGCTAATTATCTATAATACAAAGTTAAACATACCTAGGCACCACGGCTTGATATATATATATATATATAATTTCATAATACTAATTGAGTGGCGCGTCTCAGAAGCATCCGTGCACGCCAGGGAGAGCTGAAGTGGCGAGCTTGGTCTGGCGGTTAAGTCGGTTAGAGCAGCTGACCGGCATATGCTACAATGTATATATATATAGAGAGAGAGAGAGAGATATTACATTGTATACAATGTAATATCTCTCTCTCTATATACATTGTATATATATACAGCTGAGGCCGACTCTATATACATTGTATATATATATATACAGCTGAGGCCTGTCAGATAGGGGAACTGCTGAAGGTCAGCTCGAAAAACAGTTTGCTCGGAACTGAGCACATCATTTCCTCATGTTTATTACCCAATGCCGAGACCACGCCGGCGAGGAGCAAACCGTACAAGTTTATACAGTTTGTCTCCACAGGTTACAGGTATGTACATTTATAAACGTCAAGGTTCAACACGACGCAGTGAATTGTGAGCGTAGTCGGCTTCTCGAGTTGCAACGAATGCCAAAAGAAGGTAGATGTGGGTTTCTGCTAGGTCTCAGATAGGTGTTCCCATACGGTCAGGGCTACTAGACGAGAGTCGGCCGACAGCTGCGGGAGCCGGATGCTCCCTGAAAAAGGAATGCTTATAGCATTCACATTCAGACCGGCCGTGCAAACTTCGGCCGAGACACCTCGACACAGATAGACCTATAGACAAACAGACGACTGAGATGACGACTGTCACTGCCGTCTCCTGCTTGAATGCTGGTGCGCTTCGACATAGCTTGCCACACTCCTGTCGCTGCTTGTACGAATACTCAACGCCGTGCCTGTATCGTGCTGCATGGGCTTTGCAACCTGGTGTGCGATTGCAGTCCTCTGTGTATTTTAGCCATGTAGTCGTTCAAGCTGTGGATTCCAAGCAACAAGCGAAATTTGCTCCCCTTATGCAAAAAAAGGACATTCAGTATCATTTCATTCAAGTCCAACGGGCCTTATAGCAGCTACACTAATTATTAACTTCGCGGTATATACAGCCCCCCCCCCATTTTCTTGATGAAATAGAGGAGTACTATTTTATATTCTCAATATAAAGAAGAAACGACTATTTAAGGCGGTTTCACTAAAGGCTATTCAGGGTAACAGTGATATATTTCGTGTATCCTATCTGATCCCTAAAGGTTTACTAAGCAACCCTAAGATCATTCAACACTTGAATCACAAATTCGCCTCCATCCATGCTTCTTTAGTGGCAAACAACTTTATAGCGACATAGGATATGAATTGAACTTTCGACGCCGTTAGCACGAAGTGAGATCGCATTAAAAGTCCTTTGTCTATCTGCTTTGATCGAACGGTTGGCAGCTAAAGCGGGACACAAACATTATCATTAATACGCATTTTCTATTAACATGCTCTATCCGCTTATTATAAAGTTACTCTCGAGCAGCTTAGAGTGCAGCCCATAACGCTAATGTCATTTCAGATCAGGTACTAGGCAAAATGAAAGATGCAATACAGCATGCATAGCTTATATATATATATATTATAGTAGCCGGTCGAGAACTCCCAGCGAATTTGCCTCTGTATACGAGTACCCAGACACATTTGTGACAGAAGACTTTAAAACGGATGGTGCCTTCGTGAGAGTTATGCGCTACCCAATTCACCTCTCGAACGTACACGCTGGCGTTGCTATCTGAAACTATAATCACTGGCAATTCGGAGCAGCAACCGACGTGCAAGCCCGCTCCGATTGTCTTTTTTTACGACATCATAACGGGGTTGGCCGGTGGGTCTGACTCGAGTCTGACGTGGGTGTTGCAGAGAGATCGAAACGAGGATATCATGGTCCCGCGATAAAATTGGCTCAGCAATTTTCCAAATGGGGCATTGCCGACACTTCGGGAAGATGCCTCCTCCATCTACCTTCTTTCGTCGATCTTCGAACCGCCCTTCCTCGCCCCCCCCCCCTGGCTACTTAGGTCGAGAACCTGCCTTTGTGTACCTACACAGCTAACGACTATGTGGTAGATGTTTATGATGCCATTGGACGCAATTGCTACCCTGTCTGTGTAACTGCGCTACGTCGCGGTTGTGCCCGTCATCATTCTTAGTCTGGCCGAAATACCGAATTGTCAGTAGAGCGGGCAGTAGGGGAGATGATTGTTCGGGATAAAGTGGAAAGTAGAGATAAATATGGAACGCGATGGGATGGAAGATACGCTGGACGATCATCCATAGCAATTGGCTGTCCCGGGATGTAGCCCTGTGCCCGACCTCGAGACTATCCGCTACAGAGAATCATTAGTGTCTGGTATTGACGACTGCTATTTTCCATTGATCCATTTATTGGGTCCTTTCGTACGGGTGCTAGAATTACGAGACTTAAAAGTACCCTTTGACCGGCAGTATTTTTGCCATTTGACGCTAAGCCTTCGACGAAATCGCTCCTATATCTGCTTTACGCATGGAATAAGCATCGTTGACCTCTCGTTGCCTGTTGTTTTCGTGTTTCTCAAGCCACACGATACGCATGCCCCTCCAACGAGACTGGCCCTTCATTTGGGACAGCACGGTGGTTGACACTCTAGCATCCTCTAATGTTAACCAATGCCCCACCACATCCGGTTACGCGGTAGCCCGTGCGAGGCGGGCCAAACTACGGAAGTACGCCGCCATCCAGGCTTAAACTCACCTTTCCCCCTCTTGCCTTCGAAATCCCAGGCGGCCACGGCCTCCTCATTGCTAATTTCCCTGTAGGGGTCCACCACAGGCTGATCCGCGCCACCGAGGAGAAACGAGCAGGATCCTTCCTTCTACAGCTCCTTTCTCTAGCCCCGAGTCAGAGAGACAATGCCATCAGCTCCCTCGGGGGTGACAATGACGGTCTTGGCCTGACACTCCGACTGTATCTAACTGCTTGTATAATTATTTTATATTTACATTTTGTTTAGCCAGACGATCACACACGAGCAAATTGACCGTCATTTGTCAATGAACGATTAAAGAGGGAAGAAAAACTTCAATGACAAAAAGGATGGACATGTGAACGCCTCGATTCAAAGACCTAACTTCTGTCCTTGACTGGCCTCACCAGCTAGCGTGTGCCTAAAAGGTAACCGCCTGCAAGCGCCCATAATACTGTTCATTATGCTTTTGCTCTCCACCTGTACGTGGCTAATAATAAATGAATCTCTCTGTCTCTCTCTGCATCTGTGAGTGTCTGGACTGTCCACTATTTTATCCGAGCCTGTCGACTTCTTACAGAGCCCTGTCCTTTATTCGAACGTTCACTCGGTAACGAGAGAAGTAACACGGTGGAATATTTGCAGAGAGAATGACTTCTAGCGGGCGCCAGATATCTAAGTAAAATACATTTTCCGAGCGGACGCTTTGCCTCCTTAAACATTTAACTTAGTCCACGCTACAACGGCTTTCGGGAACGCTCCCTTCATAAGACGGCCGAGCCCTTTTCCAATTCAAATGCACAGCGGTGGGGGATTGAACCCGTGTATGCACCTACGATCGTCTCCTTCGAAGTCGAAATCTCTCCAAGACATTCTGAGTCTATTTTTCTCGCTTCGTAAATGTTAGAAAAACGGGAATTTTGGACATTTTTCGAAATCTGCGAAAAAAGCCTGTCATGCATCCATCGTCTATATGAGCAACAGCCGTTGTTGTTGCTGTTATTCTTATTGTCATCAGCATTGTCATCATCATCACCATCATCATGATCGTCGTTGTTGTTGTTGTTATCATCGCCTTCTCGCCACATCGTCATGTTTCGAGCTTATGAGCTCGTGGACAATTTTGATGATTTGGTTGAATCGCAGAACGACGCAGAGGCGACGGAAGGCAAGCAGAGTAGAAGAGTGCATGGGGAGACCGCGAACGCGTTGTTGCTATGTTCGTAATACCACCGCAAGTGTGACGACTTCAGCCGAGTGGCCTGATGGGTATCGTGGCTGCGTAAGCCTGTTCTTCCATTGCTGGTCTTGGCCCCAGCCAGCGTATTTGAGTGCGTTCAACTTCGAGCTGTACCCGCGGCCGTTGAACAAATCTGCAAATCGGTTTCGAACACTTTGCTTTGCAAGGGCAAAAGAGAGAGAGGAGAGAGAGAGGCGAATTGGTGCCGTCCCGGGCAGCCAATTATTCCCGGCAGCCGGCTGCATCGGTGGCGGCTGTTTGATTCATTTGCTGCTGCGGTGGCGATGATGATCGTGGTGGTCGTGATTCTAGTGAGTTGGTAGCGGCATAGCGGCCATGCTAGCAGACTGCGCTACAGCGTCATGGCAAACGCCACAAGGATTCCCGAAACTGCTGCTGCTGCTGCTGTTGCTGGCTAAACCGATTCGTTCGGAGCTGCTACCGGCGCAGTCCCGTTTGTACCAGAGTCTTTCTCTCTCTATCTCTCTCTCTCTCTCCTTCTCGAGGTGGTTGATGTGTCGACCCTCCGGAGGGAGTACCGCTGTATTCGATGGGGTTCGGTCTGCGCGGGCGCGTAAAATGCAAATGTCGTTTAGCATGGCCCTGTTTCGGACGCGCTTCTGCCACTGCCAATCGAAGCGCTGCTCAGACAGCCACCCACCGACCGACCGACCGAGCCCACAAGCCTCCCACGGCGATGGGGAGTGGTTTAAATGACGCACGGAAAAATACGAACAGAGAGAGACAGAGAGAGAGAGAGAGAGAGAGCGGAAGATGCTGGGCGATGAAAATAAACGATGCTAGAAAAAGTCAGAGAGAGAGAGAGAGATGGCTCTCGATATTCGTCTGTATAAGGATGGATGGAAGGGAACGTTCGAGCTGAAGGCAAATGACGAAACGAAACCGGTTGCCAGCGAGTGGTGGCTGGAGTAGCTCTGTGCTGGAGTTGTGGTAATCAACGCTGCAGCAGCAGCAGTAGCAGCTCAGTTCAATTCGGCTTAGCTAAGAGGCAGGTGAGAGGCAGCTAGGTCGGCAGGTATAATAGATTGGTTGCGACAGCCAGCGCTGCAACTCGGTGGGATGTGTACGTGGGTGGACGTCGCGAGGGGGTACGGGTGTTTGTGTTCGGTTAATTCACCAGCAGCATTAGCAGTTCCTCCTCCAGCAGCGCTCATTGCTTAATCGCATTAATCATTCGTCTCGATGATCCCGAGATGGATGGCCCCTGGCCGGACGAAGGAGAGACCTTAGGTTGAAAGCAACCGAGCGCGCCGGTTAGAGCCTGAGTATGCGGAACAGGCGCATTGACTATGTCCGGTGTTTTGTATCTGTTTCCATTGGCATCTGCTGTTTAGGCTGGCCATTGAGGAATAAGACGCCTATGCCGTAACACATGATACGGTATGACAAAGGAAAGACAAACGTACGAGGGTGGCTGATTCAATCGTTAGATGAACGTTTAGAGTTCACGGAATGGCCATACCGGGGTCACCTTGAACATGACCCGTGTAGTTCAATGAAACGGTATGCTATTTAATGCTTAAATGAACACGTAAATTTAAATAACGCCCAAAGTCGACAGTGCTATAAAACCATAGAATAGGCCCCGCCAGCTATTGGATTATCTCCTATTGGATTTAAAGAGACGAATACATAATACATGTCTGCTATTATATATATATAAAAGGGATAATGTCTATGTCCCTACACCCAGAAACACACACACATATATATTTATATCACACAGCTGACTTCTTTAAAGTGCAGCAGCGCAGAGCTTCGCTTTTATGTAGCAGGAGGCCAGGTATTTGTTTTCTAAAAGCAGCTCCCATCAGCATATCAAGCCGTTCGATATGGGCGCCGCTGCGTGTCGCCAATCACTTTGCCTAGCATAATAATGTCAATCTTCAGCTCTAACACGTTTCTTGCCAAAGCGTCCACTTCACTGCACTGAGCTCTCGAACGTCGTCTCGAGCCTCTATGCATGCCTTACTTAACGGCTGCCTTCTCGCTGCTTCGCTTGACCGAACGTCATCTCTGCACCAGCGCTCCCAGCTCTCTCCCCCTAGAAACTTCACTATACGCACATATCCCGTACAGCTGTGTGATACATGTTCAACGATTCCATCGGGCCCTTTCACAACGTCGCCGTCCGCGTTAACCAGGGAGGCGTTTGCGCGTGGCGAGCCCTGACAGAAAGCGGCGCAGCTATACCTTGAGGTCTCGTTTCTTCCAGGGGACTGTATTTTTTCCTCGCTAGCCTCCCACCACAATCGCCCCCTACACAAACAAGCTTGATTCGGCTGACCGGTTAGCAGTTAGCCGACTTCTCTCGTACCTCTGGCTGTTTCCCGCTTGCTGTTGGTAACGGGTCCGGCGCTACCAGTATTTTCCCCTTGCCAGCCTTGCTCGATGTATCGCTCTGGCGAACGAGGCCGGCCCATGTTTCTATGTCTGTCTGCCTCACGTTGGGACGCGGCGCTCACATCGTCACACATAGATGGCTACCAGCATCGTCGTCGTTGTCGTCATGGTAAATCCTGCAACCGACACCTTACCCCGTAGCCTCAGTGGTGAGGTGCGACGATGACCGATAAACAAACGGGCTGTTGGGTGAACCGACCCTCACGCCGACGAACACGAGGACTGGGCAAACGATGGGGCCTGGCGGGAGAATGGGGATCATTACGATAATGTGGCTACCGTTTTGCCAGCGACACGAGGTATGGGTGTCTGTGTGTGCGCGCTTCTCCATGTGTACATGTGAAAGAAAACATCGAGAAGGCCACCGACCGCCAAGCAGCCACGATAACGGCAGACCGCGAGTCAGACGGCGAAGCATGCGTGCAAGCGTTGAGGCTGCCACACATAATAGAGGCTTTGGCCGGTTGGAGGACAAGGCCGCTAGCTGGAGTAGGGAGACTTGGGAGCTGGTATACGGACTCGCTGGCTGACTCGGTTGTGTCCCTCACTCGCTCCCTCGTTTCCTCGCGGCTGGTTGGCGCGTGGCAAAGCCATGAGCAAGCAGCTAGCCCCTTCAGCCTATACAAACTACTCCCAGCACCACCACCATCCGCAGCTGCTGCTGCAGGAGCAGCAGCTCGACGAAGAGTCTCCTGAAACGGGTCAACATCGGCCATCACGGCCGCCCTAAATACACCTTGCGAGCAAAGTTGAGCTCTTCGCAGTTTTCCCCTATTTGCCTTGGCGCACAACATTCGCTATACATCCATCCACCCACCCACCATCCGGCATCGCATAACTTGGCGGGCCGCCGCCGCCGGCGCCGAAAACTCCGTTGTCGTTGTTGGTGTTGTCGTCGTCGCAACCGTTAGCGTCAGGCTCCGCTCCTGGTGCTTCGCTGAAAGCCGCACACCGGTGCATGAGCAGATTGGGCGGAGCTCGCCGCCACGATTGCGACCGGCTGGCGCGTCTTGGCGTAAAACCAGGATAGGGGCCTTCAGGAGGGTCAGTCGTTTGCATTTCGGCGAGCCGAGCTCTGGGGAAAGACTCCCATTGGCTAGCGGTAGATGCGGCTGGCGACGAGGAATTCAGGTAAACAGTGCATGGCTGCGGCTGTTCCTGCTCACGCACAACACTCATCTGGCAGCGAGCGTCGGCAAAAGGACAGCGGTCTCCGTCGGAGTCATCCAGACCGACCGACAGAGAGGGAGAGGCCACGACGAGTGTTGGTGGCGTGCTGATGGTATGATGCAACAGTTTGCTTATGCTGGTGCTGGTACTCGCATCGCTGCTATTCCTACCTTTCGTCCTTAAGACGGACGGCCGGACGGCCGGAGCAGCCAGCGAGAGGCGAAGGAGGCTGAATCCTGGAGATTCTTCTCTGGCAGCTTCACCGAGGCACTCGTGCCGACGTCCTGACAAGCCACCACGAACGTGCACTTGCTTTGACTTCGGCGAATGACGGGCGCTGGGCTAGGCTACCGGGGTAGGATCATTTCGGTGGACGTAGTTCCACGTTAGCAATACAGCAGAAACACTCCACTTTGTAACGGAAGGGGGTCTGATGCAATCAGGTCGAGAATAACTGAATGAGAAGAAATCCACCTGAATTCGATATACGTCCCTTGTACTAAGTGTATACACCCAGCCAATCATCAGATGAACGTGCGCGCAATTAAGGAGTTGACTCAATGGAAACATTTCGAGTTTCATTTCGCACAATATTTTATGAAAAATCCTATCTGAAAATGTACACGGGCATATCATTGTGAAATCACAACGCTTCGAGAATTTAGATGACTTCGGGACGATTTAATTGAATGCTAAGCAATTCGCATGGCAATTACGAAAATTCCATGGCTATATTGTGCAAGATGCTGAACACAAGGTCGCTCGACCTCGAAATCTCAGCCGGGTCACCTACTACAGGATTTCCGTGGACGTATGTCGACCTGACGTGCCTATAACGCACCTCCTGAAAATGGTACGTTAAAGGCATCGACCCTTCTTTTAATTTTAGACAAAGTTCTTTGCTGGCACACACATGTTAGTAGAGATTAAGACGGAAACTCCATATTATCATATCGCGCAATAATAATAATAAGATGACGACTTCCCTCAATTATATTACAGTACTAATTTCATATATTTAGTGTAGGTTTTAATATTTCAACAATGAAGACAATATTATACAGATTTTCCTAAACAAATCACTGTTGATACTTTTTTCGGCAGTGGTACAGCATGATGAATATAATGAAAGCCTCACTTCAATTTTCACCATGGGTCACAGAGGCCGGTCTTGAGAAGTCGTATATTCCATTGCTAGGTTGATTAAACATGGTTTTAAATAAAAAAAAATGTTTATTCACATTATGTAACATCCTGTGTGTATTATAAGTACGATTACTGAGAATAAATTACACGGTGACATCTGGTCGACAGCTTGTGCGCTCCCTTCAGATTATCTCTGTTCGAGAGCTCATATATCATCTCTTTAAGTACCTGCTTAAACTCATTCTAACCTTGGTGGTTGATAGCTCTCAGTGTCCTCTTCATTTGGCCGAAACAACAACAGATGTCTAGCTGGCTTATATTACGAGAATATGTGCGTTGACCCATAACTTGATTGATTACCTTCTCAGCCAAAAATTCCTCGACAACAGCAGATTCATAGCGACAAACGTTGTCGTCGAGAAGCCAGACATATGTACATTGCAGTAAGCCACCTATCCAGATCACCTGCTAAAAACACTTTATACTCCTCTCCGATGACAGCGCTTCTCAGAGGTAGCAGTCGACTGAATGCGATTCCGTCGAAATCTACGGCCATAATCATCATTCTTTTGTGCCGCGAATCTGTTCACACCTTAGGTTCAGCTCTTTCATCTGGGAAGAAACGTTGTTCTTATCAGGCCGCATGTCACCCCCAGTTGCACCTTGGCATCTCGTCGGTTGTGCGTTAAAATTGTCCGACAATTCGTGTAACGCTCTCGTGGAGAGATAGAGAGAGAGCCTCCCGGTATGACAACTTCACGAAATTCGAGTTGCGGAACGCCGCATTTGACGACATCAAATTTGAAAACATCGTTATTTTGCAAGGCAAATTAACTTTGAATTTATTTTCCTAATAGCAAATGGAAAAAAACGTTCCACAGCTGTTTTTGAGCCTACGCCTAGTTTATAATAATAGCAATAATTGAGCCTACGCCTAGTTTATAATAATAGCAATAACATACCTTTATTTCAAAGGAATATTATACACTGCGCGAATCAGTAGTCTGCGACTCGTAAATTGAATCTCCACTGACAAGAGAAATACGAATTTTAGTTTTAGCAGATCACGCAGTAGGCGGGACATTCTCTAGGGGAAGAGGTCATTTACACACTTTTTCGTAGCTATGAATTTTGGTAGCACGTTTCGCGAACATCTTCTGAGCCGTAGCCGGCTGTTTGGCCTCTATTTTGTTAAATAGGACCTCATCTAAGGCAGTAAGAAGTATGTGTACAATGTTGACATTATTTTGTCACAACTACATTTAAAAGCTACTCGTCTTATGAAGGTTTTTGATACTGTACTTAGAAGTCCCTGGTCTCTCTTAAGGCCTGGATTCCGGACTGGCCCCGCATAAGTTATTACAGGTTCAACATAGGTTTTAAACAATATCACCATAAGTTCAGGATATGTAATTATAAATGTGCGCATAGCTTTCAGGGCAACATCTGCGACGTGTTCAGACTATCTTAGACTAGCTAATGTGATCATCCCTAAGTCTCTGACAGCTTTTTGGGTTTTTAGATCTGTGTTGCCTATTGAATATCTTTGTTTCGAGTTTCCATGGCCAAAATGAAGCACCGCACATTTCTCCACCGATAGACGATCAGATCTAGCCGCGCTGCCCACTCGTAGAAATTACATAGAGCCTGTTGGAGAACGGATCTTTACTCGGAGCTTATATTATATCTGTATCCACGGGAGCTTATATTTTGATATCATGAGCATAGACCTTTACTGATACTGTGGGTGGGAGGTGGTATTTAAGAGAGTTGATGTACAGTATATGAATTAATAGTCCTCATATTGTTCCTTGAGGACAGCCTGGTGTTGCGCCTTCACTGTCCGAATATTGGACATGGACTCGAACCCGAATAGTTCGGTTTCGTATTATAGAAAGTCTGCGATCCATTAAACCAGTATATTCCCAACTTCGAAATAAGGGAGCACCGCGCTCAGCTTCGTATGCGTGACTCTTTCAAACGCTGATTGGAAGTCAAAGAAAACAGCATCGAAGCAACGCGACGAATTTATTTATTTGGCCCAGTCATAGTGGGTGTCGATCAGCTGAGGCACCGTACTTATATGCTGGCCTGTACGCAAGTTGAGATTCACTTATAAGGCCTTGGGTGTTGGCATTATCGAAAATGGCTTTCGATATGATGCTCTCCAGAAGCTTACATGCTATTACTGTCAGTGATACCGGTCGTTTGTTCTTAGGGTCGGTCTTGAAGCTGGACATAATATCAGGAATTTCAGATGTATCGAATGACCTCCAGAAAATTCATGAAAACGGAATGCACAGTGACAGCCCCAGTCTCTTCATAACGAAGCATGCTATGTTGTCTGGTGTTGAGCTTAGCTTCGATTGTAGTCTTCTTAGGTGACAATGGATATTTTCTGCACTGACATCCACATCGTGAACCATGTACATTAGAGGTCCTTCTGGAAGAGACGGCGGTTTTCTACTCAGGCTTCGTGCTAGCTCATCATTGCGTGGGCACGTTTCCTGGAAATGCTTCTTCAACATTTCAGCCTTTTCTTTGTTGTCTAATAAATAATTGTTTTTCGAGCTGACCCTCAGCTGTTCCCCTATCTGACAGGCCTCAGCTCTTAACCTTTAGGTATTACTATGAGGAAGACCTGTCGGGGCCATCTTTGCTTATGCTCTTCCTTCCTCGTACCTGGCGAGAATCTTCAGATCTCTCTTCGCTGTTGTCTACGGTAAAGCTACGGTTACCTGTATGTAGCATTAGGTGCGTTAGTGATAAGCGTCTTGGACTGCTACACAGACGCTAAGAATTTTTGGAGTTCCTTATGATCTTTCTTTATCCGCGGGTTCAACCAGGTACGAAAAGTAAAATATAATAGTACAGCAGAAATAAGTAAAGCTGGCCCCTATAGGTTCTTGAAGTAATACCGAAAGATGTATACAAGGCCTGTCACATAACAGGGGAAGATCTGAGAGCCAGCCAGCCAGCCAGCCAGTCATCAGCTCAGTAGATTGTCGGCAGCTGATTGGCGGCCATCCTCATTCAAAAGGGTCCTTCAAACGATCCTTGTCGAGATTCTCTAATCCGCCTGAGCATGGAGGATCGTCAGCGTCACACATCTTTCAACTTCACAGGTCACTCTCGATCGGTTCGCTGAGCCAGAGCGGCGATCCCTCTGTCTCCTAGCACAAATGTCTCGAACAATGCCGGAACGGATTGAAAAAACAACGTACTGACAGAGTGTCGACATTTGATGAGCTTCTTGATCTCGTGGAACATGCATCCTTCAAAGGCTAGCGTGGTACACGCTAAACTTTCAAACAACAACGACCGCAACAGTTTTATAGTGTAAGCTGTTCGAATGGCGGCCCACAGTGCTACTGCAAACAAAAGTGAGAACGCTCCAAAAACAGCTATGGCTAAACAGCCTTTTGATCACAAAAAGTTCACTCAAATACAAACCTTTTGCCATCAATTGAAGACGCACAACTGATTAACATAGTGCATGACACGTGTAACTATTCAAGGATCATCGTTAACTAATCCTGATGACAAGCATAACCTCTTCCGTCCTTGTTTGGTCTGTAAACAAATACGATGAGCGTCGTTCTCGGCTGTGACCCTGAACAAATGCCAGCCAGTGAGCCATACTCTTCCTACGAGAGGCACTTTACTCAGTTCGCTTGTTACTTAGTTAATTATGTGTTAAGAACCACCAGAGATACGCGGGAACCCAATCAGTGGGTTTCGAGTACGCCTTCCAATGAAAGTGCCGCAATCATATGAAACATAATACCTATATATGTGAGTGGATTTTTCGAAAACTCGCCGTCTGGTCTCGTCAACGCATGCGCACTGCCAGATACGGATTTAATCAATGATCAAGTAAAGGCTATTCATGGACCACCTCGACTTGTTCTGGCCAGGCACTCCTCTAAGATACAGCTTCATAAGAAGGAAACATAATATAAATAGAGCAGTACCATTAATTTTTCACCAATAGAATACAAGCTTTAACTATTGCCCCTACCGCAGGGAATTGTTGACGTAAGCATATTCTTGTTAGGCCATTTCGGTGCAAAAACCTATTGTCGATTTACGCCCTACCTAATTCGCGGGTATATCTGTCTACGGTACTTTTCGAGACCAGCCACCAGACGAAATCAGGTAGACAACAAATGGTCAAATTGGTTTGCTGGGTCACCCAACGAAAAACTGCATTATTTTCCTATTATTACTGCTATTAATCCGTCAAAGGGTATACGGCGCCTCGCTCCTCTTCTCCGTCCCATCATCTCCTAGCCTCGATGCACTGCGATTCCACATCGATGACTCTGCGACGTGTTGTAAACACAAGATATGGCAGCCAGTAAAATGGTAGCTCCAAATCACCTAATTGCCGTCAGTTAGTTCCACAGTACATCCAACTTAAGCAGTACTACTAGAAGTAGCTTCCGTATGTCGCTCTCTGTGTGTGTGTGTGTGTGTGTGTGCGTGTGTTCTCGCGCGATGGCAATATCTTGGGATAAACCACCCCCCGCGCCTGCTACCGTCGCATCTCGGATAATAAGGACAACAAAATGCCGCTGACTCATCTCTGTGGATTCCGTTCTCAGTCACTTGACACCGGTGTCGTCCTCTAACATGGAGTAGCCACAATTTCTAGCTAGACTACTCGACTATTGTGCCCTGTGGGATACGTGGTGGCCCCGACCGCATTCTAGCTTTGCCCGTCTACGTGGTCGATGAGATGGTGGTCGAGTGTCTGTGTAACTGCTGCATGTACCAGGGCTTCCAACGGAGCGAGCTGGTAGTCGGCCGGTTCCTCTGCTCAGCCACTCCGTACTTGGCTAGTTCGTCCAGGAGTGATCAGATTGTGAGATCGAGGCCGGCTATATACAGAAGGAAGCTACATCGGCAAACGGCAACGTCTGCCGCAGCGTCTGACGAGAGGCCATCCCTGAGACCTCTATCCCGAGACACCTCTTCGATATGTTCCCGTCCACAGGCGTCCGCTTATTTCCTGCTTTCTTATGTCGTCGATATTTCCTCAATACTGGGGTATGCGTCTACCTGCAGCAGAGGAATAGATCGGGAGAACGAACGAACTGCGAACCATATTGGGAGAGGGCCTGACGTTCCCATCGACGGTCCCAATAGCACACGCCTCGATATGGCCACACGAAAATCTACCGTGGTAGGGCTGTAATGACCAGAGCACATCAAGTTGTGTCTGGCAAGGACCATGATCGTCTAGCGTTTAAAATTACAGTACATTTGTGCTCCATAAACGTGTTTGTTCACACGGGCAATGTTTCGTAAATTTCGAATTCGTATCATCGTCGTCATTGACACATCCAGTTTTATATGTTAAATCAACCATAGTTTTATATGTTAAACCATCCAGTTTTATATGCGGGAGGTCCAGGCAACACAACGGATATAGCAAAGATTATCTGTCTACACCTAAGTATTAACAAAACCAATTAATGATTTAGAAGCTTGGCTCTCTCCTTCTACAAATCACCACACTTGAAAAGTATGAGACAAACTCGATCAGGTATCTAAGTGTCCAAATGAAAATCATTGAGAACAAATGCAGGGGGCCTCAACAACAACAACAACAACAACAACAACAACAACAACAACGTCAGTACCCGTTGTCGACTCAATGAGGTGTAACAAAGAACACTATCGCTCAAGAGACGATATTTCTCACGGCTTCAACCGGTGAGCGATAGGTGCTGCCGCATTCGAACAATTGGGCACGGACACTCAACGAAACGCTTGCCATTCATCCGGTCATTCAGTGGCCGCTAGAGTAGCAATGATACTAACTACTAAAGTGGGGAAATCATCCCGGCCCGAATGGGACAAACAGTTGTGGTAATGTTCGAGCGATGTGTGCTACATGTTATAAAGTGTGTTATGTTATATATGTTATATATATATATATATATATATATGCAGCGACACAGCCGTCGATAAGCAGCAGATGATTAGGATGTGCGGAAGCAAACAGGGATAAGGGGTCCAATGAGATGATGCTGATAATAATAATAATAATAATAATGGGAGGAAAAACAAGCAAACAAGAATGCATGGAAGAGTTGGGATAAGGCGTTAGGATGCAAGAGCACGAGACACAGCAACAGCATATAGACAAGCGATCATGATGAACTAGGCGTTAACAAAGGCAATGGTCACCATCATGGGAAACAAGGAGGAAGACGAGGAGGAGCCGAACAACAGCAACAGCAACAACAGCAGGTAGACTCTGCGTTTGTGTGTGTGTGTGCGCGGTGGTGGTGATGGGGCAGCATTACCGATACTGGCACTGGTCGCGAGTCAATACGGCGATCGAAATAAGATATAGGATAGGACAGGGTAGGACAATACGAAGGAGGCCGTATACAAGAGCAGCAGGAAACGGCGGGAGGTAGGAGGATAGACAGGCAGGTAGGTAGGTAGGTAGATAGGCTCACTGGTGAATGTGGCCTGCGATTGGCCGGATTGGCCAGCAGCTGCTCCTCCTCCGTCTCCTAATCACCTAATACACGGCACTATGAAAGAGCCTACCTCGACGGCAATAGAATTAATAGCGTCTCTATCTGAGAGTTACCACACGTTGGCACGTCGCTGGCACGCACGTAGGCCACTGCACTGAGACGGTGTTAACAATATCGCAATATAGCGGCGGCGGCACCGACAACAGCAGCAGCAACTGGCTGCACTACTGACGAAACGAAATTATATGATATTCCGATCACTATTATTAATCTAATACTAATATCGTATGATGCTTGTTATGATGCCATGTATCCTACGAGAGCCACTATGAGGTTTCTAGATGAAAGGTGCCCTCACGCATATTGTCCGCTCAGGGTGAGGCCTTTGTTAAGAAGCTTTGCGACGCCGGCCAAGTGAAATTCATTTTTTTTATCTATATTTTGTCAATGTCGAATGCAAACTGAATGTTCTGCCCTATGCCTCATGGCCATTAACGAGCTTCACCAGCGTGATTCTTGGCTCGCAACGTTGGCCCGAACGTCTACGCGGTACACGAGAACACCTCATACACAGCTTGCGGAGTTCAAGTTCGATAAAACAAGTCATCATCATTAACATTGTTATTATTATTATTCACGGCAGATTGTGGGCGGCAACTCAAAGCAATCGTGCGGCTAATAATTGTTTCCAAACGAAATGCTTCTATGAGTAATGAAGCAGTCCCACTGAAACATATATCTGCTCCATTGGGGTGTGACGCCGCGCAGCCGCTGAAGTTCAGTACTAACGGTGCCGTCATTCGCACAACGTCATTACATCTACCATCACAAACATTATCATCAACGACAGCGCAATTTTAGGCGGCGAGGAATGCGTTGGTCATTAAGCAGGAACGCCATTTCATTGGGTTTGTCCAGCCGTCAATTTACGGCCTCACCCTAATACTTTACCAGCGCCTGTCGGTCGAATGTCAATACGCAAGTAAGTTGTGGACTCGACGTGGCGCGTCGACAATTCTGAACGACAAAACTCAAGGCAGGTATTGTATTGTATACATATGATCATTTATCGATGAAGTTTATTGATTAGTTTCACTCGATCGGTCATTATCCGGCGAAAGCGGACGAATACCATTGATACATTGGGTAGTTGGTTGGATTTCACGGTGATGGTGTACCCCAAAGTAAATCCAAAGTGTGTTGCGCGAAATTTATGCTAGCCGGCCTACAGCGATTGAAAACGGCGCCGACAACGGCTTTGTGGAAAAGTATTCGAGATAATCACTTCTGACGGACTCTGCGGTATGCGTTCTTGCTTCGAGTTTTGTATCGGAGTTAAATCATACGATTCAATGTTTAATTGTTAAATTTCCTTAGTCAGCTGAAACGATGGAACTTCTACCCTATGGGAGTATATGGGTGTAGGGATCGACCGCTGAGTCTTCGAGCGCTGATTAGTATTTTAGTTGCTGTAGCAATATTTTGAATGCAAATAAATGCTATATTTCTTAGAAAATTCGTCGTCATACCGACTAAGTAGCCCGATGCTGCGGTGAATCCATTACATCCAAATACAATAACGTTACCATCACGTTTCAATTACAAACAACATTACCATCAATCGAAATCTATATTCACAATAATTCCAAGCTTTTCCCTACTTCGAGATCTGTGTATTAAACCGCACCGAGCAGCACCCAGTGAGGTCAGATGGTGCCCGTTCACGTGATGGTCAGCTCGAACGGTGCCCGTTCACGTGACTCCCCGAAGGAAGTTTAAGATGAGATCAGTAAAGCGAGTTGAAAATGTTTCAAACGAGAAAATGTTTCATTTTGCATCATGACAATGCTATGTTCCATTCTAGGGGTGAAACACAATCCTCTGATTGAGCTGAAAAGTTCCTCAAAGGTCGGCCTGCTCTCTCAACTACTTCTGCCGTCATTATCCCCCGTTTAGTAGAATGCAGCGAGAATTTGCGAGAATGAGATTCTCTCATCTAGTGAGCATCAGGAAGTTAAGGCTAAAATCATTCCATCCAAAGGGTCCACCAAAAGATGTTGAACGTTAGAGATGGTGAAACAGCCATGACGAAACGGCTTCATGGACCATGTTTCTAATGCCTTTAACATCGAAACATGAATTTGGTGAAAGTCGAGCGGTGATACACGCTGGCAAAGTAAAACAATATACGATAATATACAGAGGTGGGATATGCGCTTATATACACCAGAGTACAACACGTCGGAGGCCCTAGCATGAAAATGGCGCAAACGAAGTTGGTGTCTTCCGCTAGATACAGTTCGTGTCGATGTACGATGGGATTTTTAACACGTAGTTTATTGATGAAATTTTCAGGGCTAATCCCGCGGCCATCGTAATGATCCTCTAAAGCTGTGTTTCTAAGAGATATTTCTTATCTCTTCTTTGAAAGCAAAGGTAAAGTTTCCAGAGATCTCGAAGAGGTAGAGGCAGCTTGTTCCGGACGATTGCGGCCGCCAACTTTTGACACTTGCCGCACATCGGCCGAATATATTCCCATGGGATCACTATTATAGTTTGACTCGAGTGTCGTGTCCAAGAATTGGCAAGGGAATGTCAACGGGGTAACTGCCAAGGACCTCAGATACGACGATACTGCCAATGGATTGCCATTTGAAGACATCACAGGTGGACTCGTAAATGGACAGCTGGTCTACGCCAAGGGTTCCGTGTTTAGCGCGGGCGTGCGTTTCGAAGCCTGACCAGTGCAGGCCAGGAACCGCTCGAGCAGAGCATCGTTTTGAACTATTTGAACTCTTCGCGTGGCCGCATTTCAAGGAGCACCCAACCATTTCAGGGTTCTCAATCTTAGTTCAAGCTAGTTCCAACCTTGAATGTGCGTCACTACCTTTAATGGACGTGGATAGATAACTTGAGGCGTACAACTTTTACAATAATGTCTTGATGTTCTCTTCCGTCATTCAGAAATGTGCGTTTCTAAATCGAAATGACACTGAAATAATTCCAGTCTTCTTTCTCTGTAGACTGATAAAGATTTCTCCGACGCTTCTATGACCGTGTTTTGATTTCTGGAGACAGCGCAAATATTTATTTTAGAACTTGTACTTGTCATATTGACTGCAATCCATATCGGAAAATTTATCGCTTTGTTATGACAACTATGGTCACAACAATTGCACATTTCTAAAACAACGCCAGTATATCAGTTTCTTCAACTTTCGAGATCTACACAAGTACAAATATGACAATTTTCCACAAAATGTGGTTTTCAGAAGAAAAAACGCCCCGTATTTAAGGGTAAGTGCAAATGCGCAGAAATTGTCTCTGTATAACCTCAACGAGCCTCATTTGCCTCCTGTGTCCTGCCAACCTTCGTTGGATTTCGGCTCCACTTCACTTTTTGGCAGATGTGGAAATTGTTTCGCTATGGTGTCGCATTCATTCAAAAATTGTCATCAATGCGCCTCACCACGATATCATGTCCCGCTGAGAAACGCCGGTAAAGGTAAAGCTTTGTTGATTTATTAAAGGAACTGCATACAATGCTTGAGTTCTCTTATATGTTATGCAACGGGATTCGAACCTGCGGCCTCTGGCTTTTTACAGCCGAGGGTCCTTGGCGATTCCAAGGACTTATACCTATTTCATATATGTATAGTCGCTGCTATATCGCCAACTTTTTCTCTCTTATTAATAGAGGTTCATATGTTATCGCTTGGGTCTCTTTCAACGAAAAACTTTGGGTGCTGAGATTCTCTCTCTCTCTCGCTCTCCCTGTGAACGTTTGTGTCGAACACTCGAAGTGGCCTTGGATAACGTGACGGATAACTGCTCATTTATAGTACAAATATAGGCATCGTCCTGTGTCTCTCCGTTATCTCTAGTATATTACCTATGAGCGTATGTGGCTGTTGGAGACACAGACACCTTTTCCGTAGCAGCTAATTGTGGCCTTCGTGTGTTTTGCTGTCATCTTTATTACAAGCCGTTTTAATACCGCACAGTCGCTCCCTATATATTTAAGGGTTCTTCTGACGTCTCTACGTCAGAGTCTAAGTATTCTGTTGTTCGTTGGCTGACGCATATTCAACTAATTTTGGTTGGAGCCCAAAGTTGGGGGTTATGTAATCACACTTAGTAAAGGATGAGACAATAAATATCATCATCATCCTTAACTGTTATCCTGCCCTGCTTTGTAAATATTCGGCAACGTTAAAGGCGGCTAGCTCCATCATAATAATAATAATAATAATGCTGATGAGAATCAGTGGTGTGAATAAAGTCAAATCAATATGATGCAATTAGCAATGAATCGTTGCCTAATTAATATACATGTCGTCTACTTCACTTGACTTACGCAAGATAGCCAAAACTCCTTATTGGTCCTGATTCTTTAAAATCAAAGCTGTATATCGGACCACTAATTATCAAGGGTTCATCGTCCATACGGCGAAGGTCACTTTTGTCAACGTTGATGTATAACCAAATAAAATTTCCAATGAAGGGTGTTATTGCTGTATAAGCTTCTTTTTATGCCTTAAGGGCTTTCCCTAGGGAGCGTTTGGATAGGGCAAGGTTATTTTTAACGTTGGAGTCGGCATCCTCCTCCACTTCAAGCGAATGGAGATTCCGACTCCCACTGCGTTCATTGAGCCTAGACTATTTTCAAAAGAAACCTCTCCAGCCAAACAGAATTCTGTAGCCGTTTACCAGGATCGTTTACCAATTTATCACCAGTTTACTGACACGAACATAGGCACTACTAAGCACGCACACAGCTTTAGCCAGCACACTTCAGGCCGTTTTGTACAAGGTGCATTCGTAAGTAACCGATTTCAGCGACACCGTACACCCATGTTTAGCATTGGTCCAACTTTCGTATTTTATTTGAAAACTTAGCGGCAACCACAGTTTATGTCGCCGGGGCCCGAAACGCAAGCACAGCAGGTAAAATAAAACTCCAGACTGTAATATATATACATATATATATGTTTTTCACACTCTACATATGCACCGCGTTGCCTTTGCATTAGCAGCACGTAGACACCCATGCACAAGAACTCTAATATAAATTCTCGGCACACGTCTTGACGTTTGGGACTTCTTGGCTGTCACTCTATATATATATATATATATATATGTGTGTGTATGTATGTGTACATATATGAGCACAACCTATATGAGAGTGGCAAGCTGGGTGACGCTACCGCCGTGCCGATCCTTTAACCACTCCATTTCCCGTCTTAAGGTCGGTACTTTGTGAGTCCCTTACTGTCGTTTCTGTGCTTAACGCTGCTGCTCAATGGCTGCTATTCGGTTACATCATTGCGATGTGACGTTCGGGATAGCAGACCTGGGCTGGGTACAGGCCCACCATTTCACGAAGTGACTGATGCATGTATGCCTTTGTCATATGAGTCTTCCCACTATCGTTCGGCTGGTTCGTTCGTTCATCCGTCGTTTGCATAGAATCGCTTGCAGCAACACACAGCAGCGGACCTCGCAAGATCACGAAGGGAGCTATCTGCTTTCTCCAGTCGCCTCAAACGACAGCTGGCTCATGCCGGTGAGAAAGGGAGAGAAGGAAGAATGAGCTTAGCCTTTTGTATTAAAGTCCCTGCCCGTCTGGGGACTGTACGGGCTCGATGTGTGTGTGTGCGCATGTTTCTGCCACTCTGCTGCGCGTTACTGCCTGCGCCTAGGTCTGTCGAGACAGCGAATGGAAGTCTCCTCCGGGACCAAGAAATCATGGACGGCAACCTTCTGGGATCGAAGCAAGGGGGCGTCCTCATAGAGGACGCGGACCCTTTGCATGTTACAAGGCTGTGCAAGGCAGCATCGGGCACTGACTTCGACTGTATCGGGTCCAACGGAACGCTTGGTGCAGAGCTCATGAACCGATGCCAGTGAATAGTAAGGACTAAGAATCACTGCGTTTCAGTAGTGCATCGAACCTAGCAACGTGGGCGAAAACGGGCAGAACACGATCGATCGAACGCGCACCCTCAAGTTGTTGTAACTTTTGAGCTGACATAGTGATGTGATCTTTTTCGTAATAATTCTATAATTCGGCCCTGCGAAGAACACCAAATTCGGCCAATGGATAACTCCTAGTCCAGTCACTTTAGTCAAAGGATTTCTCCAGCTTCTATTAGAGATCTGTACTACGTTATATGGCTTGGAGTGGAGTCCGCATGTCGGAGCTCTCTGATATAAAACCCCTTAGATAAGTCTCGGCCACCAGCGTTGCATCATGATATCGTAGGTACGTCAGTAAAAAAGATCAAAATTATCGACCGCTTCAAGAGAAAAATAACGATTTACGAACCACCCCATTCGAACGAAGGCTCCCCTCGATATTCCGAGACGCCGTACCTCAACGGCAACAAGCACCGTAGCTGAAATGGGAGTATATGGGAGTTTAAGAAGGCCCTTCTAGTATTGTCACTGAGGAAGAAGCGACTAAACAATGCATAAAAAATAAAACTTTATTATTGTATATAACATAGCTAGAGGACATGCAAGGAGAATGTCCCCGTGAAGAATTGCAATTTTAAGCCCGTAATACTAATTAACAAAGAGTCGGACCAGCAGCGATGAATGGAGCGAGGGACGAGAGTTTGTTGGGTTGGTCGAACATGATATCAGACAGGAGTCAGGCCCATAGTACCCACCCTGGCAAATATCTGAGATGTAAGCTCCCTCGTCTTCATGAGCATTCTTTGTCATCGAACACAAAAAACAGTGTCGTTTTGGTGAGCGGAACAAACGATTTCAGGTCAACTGCAAATAACTAATCACCCTGCATATTGACAAAAGAAAAATTCAAGTCTCACGGTATGGCAGCCGTTTCAAATCAGAATCAAGAGATTCAGGTAAGTGAGCCTCGGGTGATCGAGGTGGCGGTTGTGCTACCGGGGGAACGTTCCATGATGGTTCTTGTTAGCTAGCCATTTAACTACAACGTGTTAGTATCCAGCATCCATGCATGGTCTATGCGTAGGCAGGGCATATGTAGTGGCTATGGACACAGGCTATTCCAGGCTTCGTTGACTTGCGATATCTACCAACGCTCTTTCGAAAATTAGTCATTTACTCAATTCGAGAAGTGCTCGTAGCAGGGTGGACGCTGGACGTGAGTAGCCGCGTTACTCAATTTAGTAGTCGTTCCATTCGGAACTAGTAGTAATAGTAGCAGCAGCAGCAATAGCGGAAGCAGCGACAAGCCACCTGGGTAACGGTGAAATTGTATGAATCGCCGGGACGATCGTTTAAGCCGCCGACAAAATGACAACTGACGAGAGAACGCGGACTCCGCTCTGGTCGGCAATGAGCGCATGGTGGCCAGGTAGTGTAGCGAAACGCTACACTGGGAGCGAGCAGCTTTGTGTATTTACATGTATATGTAGGATTTCTCTACCGAGTCACCTTGCTCCTTCGGCTTCGCCTACGTCTACGCTGGCTGAACGAAGAGGAGCGCCAGCCCTCTGGTCAAGGACATCGGAAAGACACTCACTGTGTACTCTCTCTCTCTCTCGAATACCGTTAGCGCTTGGTGTCTTTTTCTCTGTCTCTCTCTCTCTCTATCTCTCTCAGAAGAAGAAACTTAAAGGTCGTGTAGAAAGCAGCCGAACTCGCTACTGGACTTTGAAGGGCGTAGCTTCAGCGGCTAACGACCAAGAGCCTAATAATGGCAATCTGTCGCCGTCTGCCGAGGGGGTGCTATCTATTCTCTTCTGCTTCGACCTCACTGGCGAATTTATTCGATACTCCTTCTCGCAAGGGCTCAATTTGGCTATCCTGACCATGCTGCTAACTTAGCCTGCGTGTTGCTTTGCGATGTTGTCCGATGGATGCTGCCGTACATGCAATGGAAGGTGCAATGCTATACAGGGTGATCCTTCAGCGCATGTTTTCAACACCGCTTACTCTTACTAAGTAAACTATCTAAAACGGTCACTCTTGTTGAAAACAGCCATATAGGAATATAGTATTATATATCGAGGACAGAGTAACCCGAGTTCTTAGCAGATGAACAACGCAGAGAATGCTTAATTATCCTGTGTCCGGGTATGCCACTCCAGAGATATTGACCACGAGACCCAATTAATAAAGCCGACACTTCAATTAGCACGGGTGGCGTAGCATCATTGTCTGTGGCATACTCTTGCCAACGATATGGGCCCAAAATCGACTTGAGCGTCTTGATTACTTATATCGCATTTGTAATCACGTCAACCCCTCCATCAGTTTTTACACAATGCCTTAAAACAATTTCTTCGCGTTCTAGGACACAGCTGTCGCAGGCTGCTCCAAACAATCGCCTTAAATCGTCGATTGTTAAGAATCGGCTTTCTCTGCAAGCTGAAAATCTCATTCTGTCGAAACGATATGTGCAGCGAGAAGTTTCGCTCGTAAGATGTCTCCGCAGATATATTTAGAGTATTTACACTCTAGTCGCTAGCTAGTTTTTGTAGCAGTAATTGGAAAAAAAGCGTAATTAGTTTTGGCGATCTTTCATAGCGGGTCCAACCATTCGTCTAGTGGATATTACAATGTTTCAGGACGCAGTTCATAGTGATGAGCTTTAACTCATATCTACTCTTAGTATATACCCTTGTCACAAACTATTGGATCCTAATTACATATATAATAAACATTTATTTAAACATACAATAATTAGGGATTAATTATAATACTATATAATTAATATATATATATATATATATATATATATATATATTATTAATAGTATATAATTATAATACTTCTCTCGTGTAAGTCTGTATCAAGAATATTCCATATATGTATATATATATATAGATATATATATTTTTTTATATATCGAGTCAAAAACCACTATGTGTCCTCGGTGCCGAATGTAACCTCGTAAGCACACCTCCGTAATGTGTATTTGGTAAATATAACAGTAGCGAACACAGTGAGTGATTGATTTCGGAGACGTCACCATCAATTACGTATTGAATCAACATTGGCGCAGATCTCTAACGATAAACGACGGGGCGAGAGCACAAAGCGCACGTATCCCATGGTTACACGCATGTATCCTATGGAGTAAGAATCGAAGCGAGTTTAAGCACACGTTTATTATTGGAACTCTGCCGGCAGAGTATCTTGAGGCGGTATCTCATTACATCAAATGATCTCTCCCATATCCCTTCAATGCTCTCTTTCTGTCTTCTCGCTGCAAGTCGCCGCCGCCCCCCCCCCCATACAATAGTAAGTTTATAAGCCCCACCATGACTGCTCTCTGCCACAGGCGCCGTTACCGATCCGAAACACAGTCTCGACTACACTGGCATCTCCAATCACCCGACAACCGACTGGATGGCTGGCTGGCTGGCTGGCGAACGAACAACTTTCATCAGCCCAGAAAAAATCCTGCTTTGACTGAAGGAGTGAACACAACAGCGGTAGAGGCCAACGAAAGATAGAGACACAGAACGAGAGATAGAGACACAGAGCGAGAGAGATAGAGAGAGCTGGTGGGCAGGCAGGAGTTGCTGGTTGCTCGCCCCCATCTCATGCCATCGCAAGCCGCACAAACACACACAACCCATACACAGATAGACATTGACAGAGACATAGCGGACAGTCTCCAAGCGTCATCGCTTGTCGGCCTTGTGTCCGTCACTGCTTCTTTCTATGCGGCTTCTGTCATTGCGCCCAGGCGGTCCACTGTTTGTTGCAAGCCACCCTGCCAACCAATGGCTAATAGATCCGCGCAGATACCAGCGACCGTCTCCTCATTTGTCCTCGTGCAGTCTACACCGCGCCCGAGTTACTGTTTTATCTGGCAGTCTACTCTACTCAGCGGAGGTGAACAAATACATTGACTGACACACACACACGCAAGGACATGCACATGTATATATATATATATATATATATATATATATATATATAATTGTAGCTCTGCAGGGACACGAAAACATGGCAAAAGCATTTTCCTTAAACAAATGTGGACGGAGCCACGCCACAGGCAGCTGTCTTCGTAAGTTCATTGCGACAGTGTTGCAAAATGCTATTGTACATATTGCACACATATAGTCAATGAAATTGATGTGTAAAATGTGCCGAATAATAACGGTTTAGCGAATGCTGCAAAAATAGCCAATCTGAGGAAGTTGTTACTTGTCAAATATAGTTACTTGAACAGAGTCAAGTCGTATACGAGGGCTGCTGAGGTCCCGCTTGGTAGGGGAGGTTACTGGTGACAGTGGATTGTCCTTCGTATGTCCCCACCGGCAAAGGAGATCAGAGGCTTCTGGTTTGAGCATCTTGACGCGGCAAATGGCTCTGAACTAATAAAGCTAAGTTTTTGACTTGATATTCAGAGATGTGAGTAATGCTAACTAGATTTCAATGTCTGGTCTAGGAGACCTGCTTGGGATCAAAGACTCAAGCAACAACAAACTGGTTCCGATTCACGACTTGGAGATACCGTTATATAATAATAATAATAATAATTATGATACAACTTTTTTGGACTATTGACAAGCCCATAATTGTCCGAAGTGATTAAAATGCCACCGACCCCGATAGTGCAATACGATCACACGGAAATCGATGTTCCGCTCTTCGAGGTGATTTCCTAATTGACATTTGTCCATCATATCCACCAATACAGGGACTCTCTATGAATGCTATAAAAATATCAGCCACGATATTTCCTTGTCGTATACATGTTGAGACGCATAGGCGTCCAGCAGCGGCATACGCGGTCTGTTTTTATGGGGGCGAGCCCGCTATTGCCACTGTGGCCGAGTCGCCTTCATCTATGATCGAGGATGATCAGTATCAGACTCCAAAAACAGACGGGTCACAGCGTGCGGAGATTTGGTTTAGGCTGTGAAAAATGGGGCTGCGATTGTCGTAGCAAATGTAAAAAGCCTGCAAATGGTGGGAAGCACGATCCGCGACCTCAAAGACACGTTGGATGAATCTAGTTCTCCATATCTGTAAAGGGAGTCGCCGAACGACGACACTTTGATTGATTCGTTGATACGATTTAGTGCACCGAAGATGCAGGCGAAGCTCCTGTTTAGCCAGTTGCTGGAAAAGATTTCAGAAGGTACAATAGCTCATGCGACTAGAATATCGTATACCTTGGAGGACGGGCCCTTGTTGGAAGTGAGCGCGATGATAGTTAACAGGTTTCCAGCAAGACCACACACAGCGACTAGAAGAGCGACGCATGCGGTGAGAGTGAGGGTTTTTCGATGACTTTCCCAATCCGGGCCATCTTGAGACGTTGCCAACAAAGGCGGTGCGGTTATCGCCTATCACAGGAAGAAGGTCACAAATACAAATATCAGTTAACGCGGTTACGAGTTGTCCTCAAGAGCGTATCAAGCTGCCCCCCCCCGCCCAATAGGGTATTGCATAAGGCGAGCAAGATGCTCTGAGCTAGCGTATGTTATTTTAGCTTCGCTGAACCGAAGTTATACAAATCTCTCGAGCGTCCCTTTCTAAGTATACTATATCACGTTACAGCTCTCATGCTGGATCTAGGACGCAAAAACCCTAACTAATCTCTGTACTCTAGCAGAGTCTCATTACACAGAGGTATCTGAGAAAACAAATATAAACCTGAAATTAGCAGTTAAGTAATTAATTGGCAGTTGAAATGTATCCGGGCTGAACCAGATCCAAAGTGGCTGCTGATTTGATTTCAAACGGACATCGAGTACGGCGCGCAGAAGAAGACAAACACCGGTGCTGATTTTTGGTTTATTTCTTTGGAGAATTTTTGGAGTGAGGATAGGTCGGGGCGTTCTGCAGTCGAGCGTTTGCAGCAGGTTCGAGCCTCATCGAGAATGTCGATAGGGGAAAGCCAAATTTGCCCTGATCCAGCCGCAATAAGCTGAGTTGGAGTGAAGCTTACAGTCTTGCCTCGTCTGTTGCACTGTTTACGTTTTGGCTGGGTTCGTTATTGACAGTGCTCTGTGTGATAAAGCACTATGAGACCAGAAAGTTGCATATCCGAACCCATCCGAAGCGAAGGTAATTCTTTTTGCTAGGAGATACCAGTTTCTTGTTTCAAAAATTAGCGAATCTCTTAAAGTGAGCGTCAGGCTAACTTATGTCTTGAGTTCAGACCGAAATTGAAACGCGTTGGAGGAGCGTGCGATGAACGTTCTGCACTAACTCATGGTCGCTGATAAACACAGGATGCGACAATGCATATAAATCTCTACGGCTATTTTCTAGGCTGTACGAGAAGTGGGCTTCGACAGGGGAGGTCGATTGCGCCTAATGTCCTTGCGCGCTCCATGTAACTTGAGTCGATCAGTTTGCCCAGTGCAAGAGGAAAAATAGATGATTATTACACAAACCCGTTTCGCCGCTACGGAGAGACGAATTTGTATACACACAGTGTCGGAACGAAGAGCTGAGATTATTAAGATAGAAATGCTGTTCAGGGACGATTAGGAATCGCGCGCATCTACGTATTTACAAAAATCAAACTGAGAGATCAATGTTCGAATATATTACGCCTCAATGACGGAACCCTATTTGTCGAGTAAATTAGATAAATTACATGATACAAAGGTAACAGTGAAATCACATAAGCTGTGGAGGCCAGTTTAAGGCTCGGAAGTAGGACTTCGCTGTTCTTCGAAGATGGTCGACCTTACGGGGATTCTCAGCTTCTGATGGAGTGTACTGAATGGACATGAAAATTGTTTTAATGAACACTTTCTTCCTGTGGCCCTCCGGACACTTTCCGATTGCGTAGTAAATAAAAACACGTCAAACTATCAGAACGCCCTTTGTACATTGATTTCGTCAGAAAGCGTACTTAGTACTCATTGAAAATCCCTTCATCAAAAGCCCTCATGAACCTGCGGCATTCATAAATAGGTTAAGACACCTCCTTCGTAAGGGGCAGATTAAAATGAGAGGATCATATGATCCCAGAGGCGTTGCTTATGCGATACAAATAATATAATTAAAAATTATAAAGGACCAAGGCTTATAGTGGGGTTCTGCTAACATTTCGAAGGTTTGGATCACGTTCTCCAGAAGAACACCAGAGAATTTTGAGTATGCGAATCTAGGTCCCGAACCTCGATGTTAAAATCATACCGCTGTACGAAGAAGATCTATAACGGGACCCACAAATATAGGTAGTTGCCGCCCTCCAGGCAACTCGCCTTTTTGCCACTTTTTCCTTTGAAACCCTAAACGACCACGGCCCCCTCACTGCTAAATACCTCGAAAGAACCACAGGCTGATCCGCGCCACCGGGGACAATCGCACAAGATCCTTCCTTCTGCAGCGTCTTACCTTCGCTCTGATTCAGAGAGGCAATGCCATCGAGTGACCATGACGGCCTCTACCGGACACCCTGTCCCTAACTACTTCTCTTATTATTTTATATCTACATTTTTTTTTAATCACCTTTTGCTTAACTAAAAGTCTGTCATATGGCAGTTGTTTATCTAAGCAAAACACAAAGGCAACGAGAGGGAAAAAAGCAGTCAGATTGTTGGTTCAGGTCTCCCTAAACGTTTGCTAGCCGATGCCAAAACACACACGAGGGACATATATGGCCGTGGATTCAAATCCTGCTGCCGGTCGCGGAGGATCCTCGGATTTCTCTATCATCTTCCTGTATCTGTGAATTATCACCAGGTAGGACATCGTAGAGGGCGTTTGGAGAGGAGAGGCTCTCGGATTTAAGCGGCGGCTTTCGGTGATGTGACCATGAGGTGTGCCGCGAAATAACGATAGGCCTGGTAGTCCGCCCGGTCGGCGTGGCATTGCACACATGGTATTCGAGAAAGTATCTGAAGATTCCATAAAGGGTTACCAGCTGGGACTGTGTACGCTTTGGCACTAAAATGTCCAGTCAATAAACTTGACGACTTTTCGAATGCAAAGTTTGACCATCTCCAAATTTGGGTCGCTCGTATATCTGACAGCATGCGCCTCTTCATATCGGGAAGACATATGGTGGCGTTCGCTACTGATAAACGCAGTGATATGTTATCATCCTACAGTGGGCATCATTAGTCGAAGAAAGATACGCAAATGCAATTTACGTTACTCAATTAAAACATTACGTGTTAACGGTTCGGGCGCATCATAGCTCCCGTGATTAATAATTAGCCGCATTGTCTGTACAGGAACTTTCAGAGAATGAAACCAACTTCCAGTAAAAAAAGGATTATCACAGTTATATTCACATTACAGTTGAACCTGATAAGCACAGATTTTATTATTATTCAAATTCACAATGTGGCACAAAACGCAAAATGTAAAATATGACCAAATTGTTTGTACTTGTTGCTCTTAGAGTAGAATGGGTGGGAGTGGCCTCAAACTGAAGACTTCGAATGTTCGTACCAGTTGAAGTAATGGAGTCATAAGAAGCCTACTAAATTATTAGTATTTATATATCTATATATATATATGTATATATATATATATATATAGCATTGTCGTAGCTCGTATATCAGAAATTGACGTTTAGTATAGTAAAGATAAGAATACACAAGATGGATAGAATGCTTGATAGATCTATACCTTATTGACACAAGTCTATTCACAACATTGTACCAATCATTTTTGGTTAATTAAAGGAGCATTTGAATTGGATATGGAACTGAATAGACTGCTGGAAAAATAGCCAAGGTCAGGTATGGATAGAGATTGATAGACTAATTGTATAGAGTGATATATATATATATATATATAGCCGGCTTAGATCGGCGACGTCCGTTTTGCCGGCTAGTTTCATTGATTCTGATTGGTGTGTCCCGCAGCGTCAACTATAGTTCGCAAACAATACACGTATGCAGTTGTCTCACTGAAATATCACTGTGATCCCATTATCCATCCTTCACAGTTGTGTTGTTCAAAATCACCGTCAGCGCAATCTTGACAACAACGACGCACTATTACTACCATAGAGAGCTTTTGGGCGCATCGTATTATATATATATATATACAGTATACTGCGTAATGCTGATATTAAAGAGAGACTTCTTATATATTAAAGAGAGTGAAACCAGCATCCACTTTTGCTGCTGGTTTGACTGATGCTGGATCGTCTTCAGCTGTAATACATAATGCAGGCGGTAAACTATAGTGTACAGGATGTGTATCCCTCGTAACGTTATACTGTTGTTTGTTTACTCGACAAATCTAGTTGTTCCACTGGAATATATAGATATTGTAACTTCATGAAATGTCCTCAGTTCTTTATTTATTCGATTGGAATCTACGTAATTTGTGACGCACATAACAACATCAATGCGCAACCATCTCTAATTTTACATGACATACAACCCGGTGTGAGCAAAGTACATGGTTTTTACAAAACACAGAGTTTAATCAGCAGTTGAACGAAATGACACGACTGCGAGATGGTTGTGACGGAGCTGAACTGAATAACATTGGTACCGTGTAATTGAATTGAACTATTCAACGGCATTGGCTTCTGTAATTCGCGTCGAGTAATCCCATTACTTGTTCGACCTTGTCTTGTTTTGACAGTGGAAGCAGCCCTCTAGGCAACGTCTGCCGAACAAGTATTAAATCCATCCGTAAACATTTACAAATTGACACGATGCACATTTTCATATGTGACGGGTTTAACACAACACAGTTTCCTAAGAGTGCAACCGAATTGCATTGCTAAAGAAAAACCTATGGGAAAATACACAGTATCTTCGCTCTGTGCTGTATGGGTACATGGACCTTAGGCTGCTAGAATCTCACTGCTTTATGTTAGATGGACCCCGCTAAGGTGAACCGGAGAGAGTGCCCAAGATAGAACTGTACTCGCCACGGTCCTAGTGCTGGCGTTTGATGGTATTGGAGCTGAAGCTCATTAGGATATTCATAGAATCATTGGCGTTTGACCCAGTCAAAGGTCTACACTAGGTAGCAGAGGCGGAATCCCCATCAAATCCTGATCAGGATGGACATTGTTGAGTTCTGGGTATGGGTTCTGGGATTATACTGTAAGTGTATCTAACTTTTTGCGGGTGGACAGTGTCTGTGAAGTGAGACCTGGTCAGTGAAAACCTGGGACCGGTAGAGGATCTAGGAGAGGTTGGCGAAGGATTAACAAGGAAACACCCAAAGGATCTGTGAAGGAGTCGTTGAATTTAGTAAACGGAAGTCCTTGACATCTGGGTTGAAGCCTGATGGACTCAGAGACAGAAGTCCAAGAACCGATGAGATAGAGAATACACAAAGGACGAAAAGTGCCGGACAGGCAGTCAACCGAGTGCTACAGGCTGAGTATGGTCACAGCTTCACGAGCGTGCTTGAAAACCATATAGCGCTCAAATTTGAAAACTTCAAAAAACAGTGCAGAGCAGTGCAAATGGCGTGCTAAACCTTTGCTAGCATGACCACTACGAGTAGTCAGATTCGCTCCGAAAGGGAGGCAAGGTTGCCGGTCAGAAGCCTCATTGGTGAAGTCGGTTTGTAGGGGGCACTCCAATCGACCAGGATCAAATGCCGCCAAGTGGCACTGAATTTGCGGTTTGATAAAGGACCCAAAGGGGTGGATACTGATAATGTCTGCCAGGTTTATGCTAAGCTTGGACCCTTACAGCAGGATTGTAAGGGTGAGAATATTGTAACGAGCATAACAATCTCCAAAACTGCAAGCTTACTCCTCTGAGCATCACAGCGTAAAGGCGGTGTAAAGGCCAAACCGCGAAAGATCAGAACAACCACGGAATACTGACCTTTGAAGCAAACAGAGTTGCCGGGCCAAAAGACGCTGATGAGAAAACTGTCTGGGTGCTGCTCAGTAGCTCGATCATTTCGACTATTCCATGGCTGAACTCAGCTTTCGGTGGGCCGTAGAAGGTAACCGTTGGTAGTGGCAAACCAACCTTTGGAGGCACTGGGCTCGGGAACCGTCGAGCTGGGGGTCGTCGTAGATGAAAAACCGAGAAATGCATACAAGCCAACGTATTGCGTGTGCCGACGATGCGACGTAATTTGCTCTCGGTGGCAAAAGCTGCAGACAGCGGATGGAAGTTAAAGAGTAGAGGCACCCCGAGGACACTAACGCGAGGAAAGACAACCCTGAGAGCAAGCAGAGCCAGAAACTGACACTTTCCCCAATTTGAGGGAGCATCATTAGGCGCGATGGAAGCGTTGCCGGCACAGATAGCGATGCTACGGTGTTTTCACCGGACATCTGGATACACAAGTAAAAGGGCTGTGGAGTATCTTTTTAAGCGAGGGGGTGTCCACCATGAGGACGACAAAACGCAGTTCCTCCCGTAAAAGGTAAGCAAACGTCCTGCCACGTAGAAGGACAAACACACACGCGTAGAGTCTGCAGGAACAGACATAGGTTACACAGCAATTTATGCAACCCATCGGAGGGGTCGGCCCGAGGAGGCAGACATTTCGTGTGCCTTGTCGTGCGCGAATACACAGAGTTCAGGACGCTTTACTACTCTGCAATCAAAGCAGAGGCCGAGGCCAGAAGCTGAAGAGAGATTAGCAGCAGGTTACACGAGTAGAAGCTGAGTGGTGGAGTCTATCAGATGGACTTAGCCCGCGTAGCTCCAACTTAGATCCAACTGTCCTCTTGGCCTTTCTACACGGCGATATCTCAGGGCAGATATTTATGGAGCATCCTGAACAGGGCCGCCCACGTCAACTCAACAAAACAGTGTACGATTGCCCGGCGGTTGCTTCCGAGCTTTCCGAATTTGAGAATCTTATTGATCATCGAGGGTAGAACTTCGAGCTCATGAATAGACATCCAGGTTCCTAGATAGGAGCCCGAATCCGGATCAATCAGCGCTGGGCTATTACTTCGATGGATCGAACCAAAAACATCCGAGAACGGTACCTCCTCATGGTTACGATCACACTCTGGTTACATCTGGGCGAGTGCCCCTGTGTTCCCCCCAGGTCCATCCCTCAGCTCCAGTCCCTGTCATTGGAGGTATCCTATCTGAATCTATTCCTTGTTAGGCCCTCCATCCTACTTTTCTCGCTGGGTGCATCCATCCATATTGTTGCCTTTTCCCAGTTTTCTCCAGACCGGATCAAAAGTTCACTATCACTCGAAGTAATGCCTTTGGCTTCCCGACTCAGCTGGTGGAGAGAGAAGTAGGATCTAGTAGGTTCTGTGAGTCCCACACTAGTGCTGAAAGACAGCTCAACGCGAACGTGCATCACGCATTCCCGGTCACCAAAAATAAAAATACTGCTGAACACCCAGCCTGCGATCTTACACCGACATCTGTCAACGGACAGACAATTATGTTTTCTCACGGACCGATAGTATGGGCGTCGACCCAACAAAGCACTGCGAAGTCGCCGCCATTAAATCCGTGAGCGATTTGAAGGTGGAGAGGTGAAATTCGACGAAGTACCAAAACAGTTGGTCAATATTTATATATAAACGTATATAATAAGGAATCATTTGTAGGGATTATTTAAGAAAAAAAAAACCTATATATGAACTCAGTTGGTGTTATAGCGTAGACTAATGTCATATTTTACTATTCGCACCTTTCGTATATCATTTTTGGGTCACTGTTATTATCAAATTAACTCAGGATAGTACTAAATTATGTAGTCGATCGGCTATTTTTTCTAGTTCTTTTGTATCTGCTGCCGATTTGTGTCGTTTACCACTGTCTAGTTTAGATATAATTATTGTTCGCGTGTCCATTCCGACGTTCGAATTTGAATTATCTCTTCGAGCGCGCTCTCTGTTAGTTTGATCTCTTGCCGCGGTCGTTGCCATTGCACGATCTGAGGGGCAGAGCCCAGAAGAGGCGGATTTCAAGGATTGCCCTCGGAGCGTCCGGAGCAGTCGTCGGCCTAACTGTAGCCGTGGGGTGTGCTCTTCGTGTCTGAGTGTTGAGTGTAGCGGAGCGGATACTCATTATATCCATAGAATATATGATATGTATCCATAGTATATTCAGAGAATCACTGGTGTATTCTCACTTTACTAGCCACATAGAAAATCTTCAACTGTTAGTTGATAAGTTCACCGAAGCACCAACAGCGCTGCAGAAGCAAGGACTAAACATTTTGCATCCGATAGCATCGGTGAATAGGATTTAAATCGAACAATATCAGTATGTTTCTAACATTAGTTCAAATTCACGTAGAATCAAGTCTTGTGCCGAACACCGAGCCAGACACTCTTGAACTGAGGAGAGCGTGGAACAAAATAGCAGAACAGGAAGTTGCAATCATCGAGCAACTTCCTTCAACAGCTATTGCAGACGACAGCAGTGTCGCAGTCTGCAATTTGACGTAAACAAAAAAAGATCGAAGCATGTCGAAAATGTAGAGAAAAAACCCGTATTTGCAAAGAAAATAGTGCTCACCAAGCATCGAAACATAATCGAATCAGTATTACTTATGTGTCGAGCGCGGTGGCGTGGTGTATTTGTGTACGCCTTGCAATCGGAGGAGACACGTTGGTGCTCACGGGCTCGATCCCCACTGTTGCACATTTACATTTAGGGATCCGTCTTACGAAGCACTGCGAAACCGGTGCCGCGGACGTTAAATGTTGGCTGAGAATTAGCCCGAAAAAGTTTCGTTTAGTATTACTTATGTGTAGAAACGATTTTTTTTTATTTTTTTGAGGAGGAAATTTTCTTCAAACGCGTGTTTCTAATAAACACCTTCGGTGGCAACATATATGGGCGATCGTTATTTTAAATCGCTCACTGACTCGTGATACTGTCACAGCTGCCATGTCTTAGACGTTGGGTGCCGCGCCTATTTATTATTAAATAGATTCTTGCATTAATTATTGTATATTATTTTAAAGTTATTGTAATAAAAGCTAATACGAAAAACAACCTGACTATATTGGAACCCTTATTTCAGTTACATGTATATAATACCGATACTCACTAAATACAAAGTCTATATGCTCATTGCGTGATATCCCTGAGTATGCCTCATAGCGAATTTGTGCTCGTTTGTGCTCCTCAGTTGCGTCGTCACTTACGATGCACATGAATTCGTGCGAGTCAACAGAATGAGCGAATACTTTCGGGACCCACAATATATATATATATATATATATCGGTTTATTTGTTATACTGTATATATATATACATATATATATATATATATATATATATATATATATATATATATATATATATATATATAAGATAACAAATAAACCGATAGAGTATTCTCTTTAACTGTTGTAGTTAAGCAAAGCTATGTTTGATTCTTATTTCCACATGGGTTAGAATAACATCGAAACTGGTGGTATTATCCCTTGTGGAAAAATGTCTAATATGTAAGTGGCCATACTTTGATAGCGCCGAGAACCGATAGTGTGAACTGGATGTAGGTGTTCGTGCGTGTGTGTGTGTGTATACCTCTATACCTATATGTAGGTATTCTTAGTGAGGAGTGAATACAGGACCTGTCTTACCTCGATTACAGTAGCTAGCGAGGCTGTGCTTGTGTGCGCGGGTGCTGTGACCGTGTGTCTAAAGAAGTCGACGGTCTCCTCTCCTGTGTCTACCAAGAGAAGCTCACTTGCCGTGTCAGCCTCCATTATATCCGGTTGTCCGTCTCAGCAGAAGCAGTCAAAGGTGACGTGCCCACGCCGGCGTTCGCACACCCTCTGCCGCTACCTCAACTACCGCTACCACAACCGACACATAGACACACAGACAACACAAAGTCTAAGATAACCACGTGCGTGTCTCTGGTGGCTCGCGTGAGGCAATTGAATGGGCGACCTCACCCTGCGGTCGGCGGGTCTACACGATACACACTTGAATTCACTTGGTCGTGCAGTGCCTTTAAACTGACGTATGTCCAGCTATCCTATGACTGCGAAGCCAGTTGTCAACCTCACAGACAGACTGAAACAGAGAGCCAGACGGCTAGACACCTCATATACACCTCACAATAGGACCCCGCGCAGATTCAGGCCGCGCCTCGTGATCGTGATTATCTCACTTAGCGTCACGAAACAAAGTTGGAAAACAGAGACGAATCTAGGCCCTTTGGCCTGCTCGTCTGAAGCAATTTGTTGAAGGGTTTCGCAAGAAAGGCAAAGCTTAGGCTGCTCTCCGGCGGCCTGCAGCAGACACACGTGATGAGGCATTCATAATTCTCATTCACTCACTGAGCCATTTGTCACCGGTTCCGCCATTGCCAGTTTGCTGAGTTTTTTCGATCTGAAGCTTGAGACCGAGTTGGAGAGCGGGCGCAGGTCTGGGGAACGATCTCTGGTCTCACACGCGATCGTTGACGTATTTGTAAATCACGAAGAACACTAAAAGGACGCACACGCGAATCGCGAACCGAACAGGTGAGGACCGTGCCCGATAGAGCTCCATGCTACGCAGAATTGTGATTCCGAAGAGATTCGCATGTGGCTTTTCGCTCCGCTCTTTACTTAACGTTCAGATTAAGTGTACATCCGATCCGAGGGAATATCCTTCAGAATTTGAAGACTTACTCTCTAAGCGAAAGCTGTCGACTGAAGAGATCCCTGAGCTCTTCAGCGAGAATTGTCGTTTGACTGTTCGCTACTAATCTATACAAACAACATTGTTTTGCGTGAGCATGAGAGACAGAGAGAGAGAGAGAGAGAGAGAGAAACCGAGCGCCACTGATGTTCTTTTATTCTCCGCTCTGCTCTGTTCGAATGGTAGGGATTTGCCGTATCTGTGCGCGATGAGAGCCGAGGGTATTAGACAAACTGAGGTGGATAACAATCCGGAGCTTGGTGTTTGTCGTGTCGTTCAATATCGAGCGTTCCGGGCTGGGTTACTGTCCATCAAGTGTTCAACGCCAGCCATCAACGTGCCCGGGTGGTTTGGGGATGCAGTTTGGCGGAGGGCGACATACACACACACGACCCAGCTCGATGAGGCCGAGGCTTGTCCGTTTTAGCAGAGCGGCCGCGTCAACCGCTATCGCTGCTTTCGAAACAACTGCCATCCTCGAATCGAGTAGCTAGCCACCCACCGTTCGGTCGTTGTTCGTCGGTTAATTGTTGTAATCAGGAAACACTCTCAATCCGGGCGGCCCCATTCCGATTCGGTGGAGTTTAGTCCCTCTCAAACGCTTGACACACTACTGGCGAACGCCTCCGCAAGCAGAACCTTCCTTTGGCCGTCGAGTACATCGAGAGATACAGTGTCACGCAGACAGATGCACGTCGGCAGCAGCGCTTGCGACAACGACAACTACGGCCTGCTCTACCGCTACTAGAACAGGGGGCCCCCCGCCGTATCTGGTGGCGTTTGCCCTGCGAGCAAGACTAAGGAAGATCACTTGCCTAGTTCAATCGATGTTGTAGCTTGATTTGGTGGCTACGTGCCAGGGATACCTTGGTGTTGTACAAACACATACACAGACGAGAGACGATGGTAACATGGAACACAGCGGTGTCCAGGTGAGTGCGGGCTCGTTACGGAAGAGCCCGTCTCGAACCATTGTAACATCACTTATGCACATGACATTAGCAACGTTAACACAAGCAGTAGGTATAAGCATAGGGTCTGGCCAGTCGGTTGGCAAAAAAGCGCTCTGTTTTCTGGCGGACGCTGGTCGAAGAACAGCGAAGACCAATGATTTAGTGGCCGCTCGAAGTGGACGTCATGACGGGGACGGGAGATTGAAGCAACATTTGGCGTTTCATTTATACCCTCCTTTATATAATACCCCACAAAAGGCAGGTGAAGGCCTGAACAGATGGGACAGCCAACTCGTTTGCTGTACCTAAAGCCGAGGGATTTCAAGTTGTTTCGAAGTGGTGGATAGTTGAAAGGACCTCTGCTTGGTTTGTAAACTTACAATTTTTCACTTTTGGGCAAATTACACGCACGCACAGAAACATAAAACATCGTTTGCATGTGTGTCCACCTCTCGTCAACAAGCGACGGAGTTATTCAGCTTCACGTGATAGGTTATGCACGTCAAATGAATCACTATGTTTGAAACCACTCTGTGGTCGGGCAGCCTACGCGATCGGTGTTATATATATATATATATATATATATATCAACCAATAGTATCATGTCAACTTTAAAACTGAAGGGCGCGAAAGTATGATGTCTTTTGTTGATTTTTTTGTATTTATCAATTTTCACGGAAATGCTTGTGATGAGCTCGAAGGATTCACTCCCATATGGTCCTCGGTGGTGCCATAGCGGGTCGACACACGAAGGGACCTATTTCTAGCCAGTTTCAAAGGCCGCTACCGTTCATAGAGGTCCCGGCCAATTGCATGTGATGTGTTGAAGAGGTTTCAGCAAAGCAGCGCAATTTCATAGCGAATTCATTGAGCGCCGAACGAACTAATTAACCCTACGCTTATGCGCCACAAGCAGGTTCGGTGCATAGAGTCTGAACAGCCCTTGTGCGATACTCATTGGTTCCTGTCAGACGCGCGCGGGGGGGGGCGCGTTCGTGACGCGAAACTCAAAAAAATTCAAGTTTCTTTTCGGGGAAATTTGCCACATCACAGTAGTAAGTTTTCATTGGATGGACCACCATTACATATTTAGAGCATTGCATATTTAGTCGTTTTCGTCAAACCGGCCTGACTGTTCGATGCATGAGGACGATGATATCGTCCGTCAGAGAAAAACTGTGATATGCTGTGCTGTGCTGCCTTCAGACGATTAGCCATCGGAAATCTATTGAGAGTGGCTATTTGGCATGTTTCCACGACTCGTTAGCAAGTTCGATAAAAGCTTTTGAGTATCGCATAATATATTAACATCAAGCGGCCGCTATGGTAGATGTGAGGTGAGAATCGTAGTTCGCTGAGCCAGAGAGAGAGAGAGAGCGACAAACACGCGCTAAATGGTGGAATGATACGTCTCCTGGGGTAATTCGTCAATATCCAAGGCTGTTGGTGCCCAGCGGTGAGACCGGTTCGGGTTTTATGTTCAGCTTTTGACAAACATAATAAGAATAATAATAGTAATAATGAAGGCATAAGAAAGATAATAGCAGAAAGAAAAACATATGATACGATACAGAATCACAAGGCAGTAGATAAAATATAATATCACAGTACAATGCGATATTCATCACACCCGAACATACACGTCACAGTCAACGATTTCATTTGATATCGTCCAATTGTGATGGAGAACCCACTGAGATACAGCTCCTTGCGTCGTAAATGGCGCGTGGACTTTTGCCTCAAGCAAAAGGTTTGTGATGAAACCCGATTTCTTTTGTCTTTGTTGTTTTGTTCATTCGACTGTATCGACCCACATAAAAAGAATAAACAATTCTGGATCGACACATGTGAACTTCTGCTCACGCATTTGTCGGAACTGATTGTCGGAAGCTGAAATTACAAGAAGATTAGGGCAACAAGGTTTAAGGCCCGACGAGCAATGGCGTGTCTGCTGTACGATGCGGTTCCTTGTTTGAAGATAATGAAGATACGCCACCCTCTTCAGATCGGGCACTGCTTTGGTAGAATCAAGACCACAAGCAGGATTTCAACATTACGAAATGATTTGGATTTGAAATGATTTGCCCTATGATTTGGATAGGAACCGTGTAAAGAATATAGGGCTGGTCGCTTTCATGTGTAACAAAGTGAGAAAGTTGCCAACGACTGATCTCATTGGGTGGTCTAGTCGAGTTAGCCGCCGCCAAAGTTTTACGGCAGCGTTCCTCTATATGAATCGTAAATGACTGGTCACTGTGTTATTCTGACCTCAAGATCTGTAAACGGATCCGCAGACGGGCGTCGCCCCAACGGCTTCACCATTATCACCTCTCACAGGGGTCAGCACCTGCTTTGGGACGGCGCCGTGGTTGATACTTGGCACCTTCCCTTGTCAGCAACTATGTAACCATCCCCGGTTACGCAATATCGCGTGCGGTGCATGCAAAGCTCGGAAGTATGCCCTGCGCGAGACTCATCTCTTTTCCTCACGACCAACCTACTCGAGGTGGTAATGAGCGCAGGATCCTTCCTTCAGCAGCGTCTTTCCCTCGCTGTGAGGCAGAGAGGCAATGTCATCTGCTCTTTTGCGGACTATGACATGACCATGAACTTTCGTCATGACATCCCGACCCCACCTCCGCACTCTCCGCAAATCTGTAAACTTGTTTACATATTTAATACTTCGACTTTTACACATACCTTCGAACGTCCGTGTCAGACAGCCTTCATCCACATTAAGCTTTAGTTTTCTTATGATTAACCTCAAGTACAACTTTGTTGACAAATTGACTGAGCTTCGCGAGCGATTGTTATAGGCGGAAAAAGTCTGTAGTTCAACAGAACTAAGTCATCATCATACACACTTGCGTCTGCGCTCGTACGATGTCAGTCCAGATGGCGAGTCTGCTATATGTACGTAGAAATTCAACGGTGATAAGTTCCTCGTTTGTGTCAATCCGTCGTTCTTTTTCACACACTTCCGTAAGCAGTGCCATTTGTCCATGAGACAGGGACTTATATGCAAGAAACCTTTAAATACTCTGAGAATGTTTGCCGGGTGTGTGTCTCACCCGGTTCTCGGGCTGACTCTCAGCCTTAAACATTTAACGTCCACGGAACTGCTTTTTAGCATTGCTTTGGGTGTGTGTCTGCCCCTATGTCTCCATATGTTCGAATTTTGACGATCTAGACCCAACGTCGAAAGGCAGACCACGGGAAATCCGCAACTCTGGCGCACACTTGCTGACATTTTGCATTTTCCCAACGTGATATTAGTTTTCTCCAGTAGAATTTTGCATGCTCTCCTAATGAACCCGTGTTGGCTGAAATCCCTAGCATTTCCCACGAGTACGAAGAGGAGTCCAGTCAAGGCACGCGATAAGTCGCCACACACGAGACTATGTGACCATCTTATAAATACAACTTTTTCTATGCACCTCTCAACGAATGAGGCCATGTAACTACAAATTTCTTTCTTTTGGTTACACTCAAGGGACGAATTTCACACATCGCTCGCTGGATGTGTTTATTTCTGCTTCTATCTGGTCCGGCTAATTTATGCGAGAGGATTGCTAGTATGACTTGACCAGACTCTTCCACGATGTTAAAGCCTCTCAACATCTTTTTTTCGTACCAAAGCACGTCTCGTTTTTCAAAAGCGGACCTATATAGCGGCGTGTTGTATTATTAGACAAGATAGACAAGAATACTCGAATAGAAAATATTCGATTATTGTCCGCGCACGTGCGACCTTCGGCTCAGGAAGATTCTGAGCTTTCCGCAGAAATAATGTTTTGTTCCGTTGATGATATTCCATTGCTGCCTCCCGTCGTGCTTGCCTGTGGAGCGTTTTCAATCTAATACATCATACATTGTATACATTTCAAGTCCCTCAAAACGACCTGAGCAGCCTGGTATACTAAAGGAGCGAATCCTGGGCATTTCACCATGGGGTACCTTTCCCATCCTTGGGCTGAACGATGCACGCTTTGAGTTCTTCTATCAGCGGCTGGCTGTATAAGTTTTGATATCAGTCTGTACAAACGCACTTTATTCAAGGTAAAAGAGGTATTTGCTCAGTGTGCAGTAGAGAGTTGTCAGCTATCTAGGTTATATATTACGAGATAGGTCCTATCCGCAAGGCTCGGGAGATTCTCCAGGGCCTGGAAGAGCGATCATTAACTCATTTCTTACTTGCACCAGCTTTGGGTATAACACATTCACACCTGCTCTGGTATTCGTTACAATCACATCAAACATAAGTGTTCATTGGGGTGGGTAGATGTGTATTTATATTAGGGAATTCCGTTCAAACTTTCGCCTCTTTGAATACCAATAACTTTTGAACTAAATGAGTTAGGACAAAGATCTTTTGGTATGAGTTAGAGGTACTCCCCAGCTTTATTCACACACCGATTCCAGCGCTCTGGGAGTTTTGAGATAGCTAAATATTTACCATTTGCATTTCCATATATAATTTCGTTATCTATTGCTTCTTTGAGTAAGTCGACGTTTGCATATGGAACCCCACCTATTGCCCTTTTTAATGCATGGAAACAACCATAATCACATGGGCTTAAATCAGGAGAATATGGGGGTTGATGCCATCGCTCAATATTGGTCCCCTCCATCCAGGGCGTAATTTCAGCAGTGCGGTGAGGTGTTGCATTGTCGTCGAGTAACCACACTCGGTGCTGTCGATCCCCACGCAATGGGGTTTGTTGCCTATAAGTCTTCAAATTAAATGTCGAACACTCCACACGCATTTTCATCTGCTCAACACTCAGTTTATGGGGAACCCATTTTACATTGATTTTCTTCATCTTCAGTATATTGGAGATAATTCTATAACACGTAGTCCGAGAAATCCCAGTTTCAGCCGACAAAGACTTCATGGACCAAGCTCTAGTTTGCTTGAAAGCTGCCTTGATTCTTTCAATCCGTTCTTCCCTTGTCGCACCTGATTTGTGGTCCCCACCTCGATGGTCATCGGTGTCCGTATCTCCACTGTTAAATCGCTTGCACCAACTTGCACCGTTCGCAGGCATAAGGCAGACCTTCCGTACGCGTTCACTTATTGTCGATGGATTTCAGCTGGCGGGAGTTTTTGGAGAAACAAAAACTTGATTTTTTTCCCGTTGATTTTTGGGGGAATTTGAACTTTTTGCTGCAGTATCCATCTTTCTGATCGTATCGAAACCACTCAGTGTTCGAAAGAAAGCCACGTTCCTGCCGCGTGCCCACTCCAAAAATGAACGCATTGTACCGCGTAGTTCGGATTGTGCGCTATTCGGAAGGCGTGAAAGTTTGAAGGGAATTCCCTAATACATGAACATGTTAGCTTATCTAGGTTATCGATGTGTGTTAATATTGGATAAATCTCCACATCTGATCTATTACATTGCCACTATCTAAAAGCCACTTCTCTGGCGAATGTGGCCTCCATTTTTTGCAACCTGTCAAAGTATTTGGCTCCGATAACATTTTTTTTTCTTTGAGAGGAGGAAATTTTCTTCAAATGCACGGACACCACCAGAGACCTTTCAATCTCCATGAAAGTGGGTCCATCCTGTGCAGGGTTGACGTGGATGACCGATACCATTTGAAACCCGTGATCTGTCCGTAAATTTAACCCCATTTTTCTACAATGGTTCGCCTTATTGTGGATGACAGTTACCTATCACAAGTGTGGTATATTATTAGTTATCTTGTAAGTGAACATATGTTGTCAAATTTTTCAATTCGCTTGACTGGCTTTTCAATTGGCTACCCATATACTGCAAGGCTCTTAAGGCGTGCATGCAGTAAGGGTCTTTGAAATGTGTCAAATAACACTATCACCTAACAACTATGTCAAATAACCTAGAATAATGGAGCAAATGTATTGCAGCTAAATGTATTTTGCCAATTGTCCCCACATTGAAGGAATTGACGCGATCTTCGCTATCAGCTGGATATGCGCGACACTAAAGTTAGACTGGCGTCCGGCAGAAGTGCTGAGTGACTTGATGGGGTTCTTTCATCTCTTGGAACTTTTCCCAGAGGGTGTGGAGATGTTGTTAATTGAGAGAGTCCCATAACCTTTCTCAACACTGATCCCACCATGAATCTTACCGTGTTCTGTACATGGCACGATGTTCTTACCCGCAGTAGCTCGGAGCACAGCGTGGTACTATGGTCCAGGTAATTTCCCAAACCTAGCTCTCCATCCAGATAACTAACTCGGGAAACCTTTCAGAGCCTAGCCACCTAGATGCATACAGATATATAATATTTAAAATAAACACATTCCAACTCCTGAATACTCCCAATACCGTATTTTCAATTGTGCCCTCCTTTTTACCAGATCAATCTGTTGACTCTTAGCTTAATCTATCAAAGAACTAAATAAGAATGACGTTCTAACTCCAACGTCTCCTAGTGACAACTCTTCTGTACCCGCTATAGACTAGGAGAGCATTCATTCCTCCTGCTTAGACTCAGCCGCTTGACGATAGCCTTTTGCGCTCACCATACCATGTGCAATACGATTAGGACAATGCCCTTATAGCAAATGGAATATCGATGGGGGTAACCGCGCGTTTGAAGAAAGTTTCCTCCTCTAAAAAAAAAGCCCTCATAGCTCAAACAAAAAAAATGCCTCCATAGCTCTCACATATGGTGATGACGATAATGATGATATCGTGGAAAGTTCGACAGCCACCCGTATGGAAAGTAGGACAAATTCAAGTTTTTTTTCTCAACTATTCGTATTTATTATCTTTGTTAGCTTAAAATTCAACAGTTGTGTGGTGTGTCGTGTTCTCTCGCTATTGTAATTCTCAATATTTCTCAACATTGCTCGTCATTGTTCTTCGGTTGAGTTTCAGCAGTTCGTTTTCTAGTTTCTCGCCGTCGAGCAATTCACGCCCACACACAGTGAGCGGTTCCAATGGAGGCTCCCTGCAGCTGCAGCTGCTGCTGCCGCTGTTGTTGCTGTTGTTGTTGTCGTTATCTTCAGTAGTTCGCTAAAATCGTCTCCGCAAACACGCTCACGAACTCAGAGATAGAGGGAAACGCGGCAATCCATAATCGAAGCAATATTCATAATAATAATAATAATAGTAATAATAATAATAATATACGCGAACTAACCTTTGTCGTTTGTAATGTGGTTACCCAACTGACGAGTGATAAATAATCATATTATAACAGTAACAATATTAATTTATCAGTATCTCATAAAGACAATTACAATTATACTATGTGTATATATAGTTTTATATGTATTGATTATTATTGTCATCGCCATCATCGTCATCATCATCATCATTGTTGTCATTATAATATTTGTTGTTTGTTGTTTTTCTTGTAAATAACTCATAAGCGCGTTGTTTGATGACAGACAAGAACTACATAGTCAGTTACAGGGTCAATCAACGATAGCAGAATCGATCATCGTAGTGTTTTGTCGACTGTGTTTGTCACCCGTTTGATGTCTATGTCTGAACTGTGTAATGGACCATACTGGATAGATTAATGAGTGTATATATGTATATATATATATATATGTATGTGTGTGTATCTTGGTCAGGCAAACTGACCTGTTAAGAGCTCAACGTATCGTACTCATTGTTGGTAAGCGTCTAGTTCGTTTGTTTCTCGTAACGTATTAGTTACTGCCCAGCCTAAGAGTAACATTGTGAAACTCGGGATTAAATATAATATATATATATATATATTATTGTGTGTGTTTAATATCGCCTCGAATGGTTGCATGTTATGGTCCGCCCCCACATAGAATGAGTCCACCTACAACAGAATGCTACGGGTGTGTTTCGTCCAATGTGAAGTATCATCTGTGTACCTTGGTCCTCCGGGTCATCCCATTCCTCCTATTGCATTAGAATATACCCGCCGGCGAACGTCAAAAACCGGCCATAATTTGTCTTTTTTTTCCGAGCATTACACGGTTCTGACGGTTGTTCCGGGTACTGTGTTATTTAGATCTCATGCTACACTATATTTTTTTTGGTGTTATTATCATTGTTCTTCTTCTTCTTCTTCTTATTATTATTACTACTATTACTATTATTGTTAATGGCAAAATGTCCATCTCATACACGAAGGGCTGTTACTTATTCTGTACTACTGATGGAATAGCCGAATTCGTTATATTTTCGCTTAAATATCATCCCTACGTCAAAGTGCCTAGGAGGCGAGTCGCCTACTAACCCAGCTATTCATGTTCTTGTCTGTCTGTTCGTATATGTCCGCATGTATGACAACCGTTTTTCGTTAGCCTCTCACTCATTAGTGCGAGCTCATTCGTTTGCAATTAGTTCTGCGTTGCCATTGTCCCAACCACACACACACACACTCACACATACACACGCAGACACCCTCACATCCACGCACAACTACCACCTGCTCTGTCGCTATTCTGGGACTTCAGCACGATGGCGCAATCGTCAGCGCACGCAAGACTCTCGTGTCAACGCCGCATAACCATAATAACCGGCTTGGTATAATCTCTGTGACGACGAGAATCAGTATACGCCACCAATACGAACTCATTTTTGTCATTGATATCTCTCTCTCTGTCTATCTGAGTTCGTTATTCTTCTGTCTCGCTATAGTATTCCTCGTCCTCTCTCGCGTTAGGGTCTCAGCAATCTTATTATTTTCTCTCTTCTCGTTAGCATTGTTAATATTAGTATTCCATTAGTACTTTCATTATTATTGTTGCTGTAATTATCATCATCATCATCTCATCGGCGTCACCATTATCGTCAGTGCGTGCTTGTCATTATATTATAATAATAATTATTATTATTATCATTGTTATTAGTATCATCAACTTCTAAAATACATATAATTACATAAATATTCTGCACTCGATTCTACAAAGAACAAACGAACCGATGTATTATAATTTATTATTTATTATTATTGTTATTATTTGTTGTTGATCACTACTGTGTTCTATCGCCATCTCAGCATTTTAGTTCTATTAGTTAAGTTTGTCAAGGAGTACGCGGAGAATATTAGCGCCCGGAGATATTTTTTCTTCGATAAACCAACCTGCCTTGGGCTCACATCCACCGAAATCAGCCTGTCCCGACACGCAACAAACCTCCTCTCAAATCGTGCTTTCGGGTTTAGCGACAAAACAGTGCTCGTACGGGGGCTCGATTTGCAATCCTGGGTTTGTAACCGAAACCTATCGCGCTCTTGCAACCGTGGCGGGGCGTATTGATGCTAGCCGACGTAATAACGGGTACGCGTTATCAGTCGTTCGACCAATGTCAGTTATGAATTGACGGCCAGTGCAAAAAGCGTGTTGATTGACACATTCACGATTAGGCGCTAGGGATAGGCAATAAACTTCTGCGTGTCTACGCTGGCGGCCGTACTGGCTAGCCTATGTGAGTTGTGTCTGTCTTTAGATGCCGCTCATAATACAACAAGGCCGTTTTTTTTGTCGCTGCAGGCCGCCATCGGCTGCACCCAACGCAAGGAAAAAATCGTCTGCTCTCGTCGAGAAGATAATCGTATACACCGCTCTCCCTGTTTACAGCACTAACAGTAACACGTCTTTGCGATCGTTTTCATTGTGTAGTTTCAGTGCTCCGGAGCATGCGAAACATCTTGACGCGCTTTCAGCGCTTCTCACCTTAACTCACGTCAGCCTCGCGCAAACCCCTTGCGCAAACCGGCCACCGTATTTCCTCCGTATTGTTTATACCGTCGCTGCTGCCGCCGCCGTTGTCGCCAATGACAGCCCAATGTCGTCTGGTTCATGTTTGGCCTGACTACGTTATCAGCACGACACCCGTGTCATAATAAGTCGGACTCAAGCGTTTCGAGGTATTGTTTCTGGTTGGGGACATCCGCTATAATAAAAGGACTTGGGTGGCCCAAGGCAGATGCCGAGCAACCTCTCAGGAATATCAATGTTGTTCTACTCCAATTAATATATTTCGACCTGTCATACCTTTGAAGCGTTCACGACGCCTCGATAAAATGGTGTCATGCTTCATAATCATGATTTGTTTATCGACGTATTGTCATGTTATGTCGGCTCTCTTAATTGTTATTTTGTTAGGGTTGGACGATGTTTTCTTTGTTTGCTTGTCTGTCTGCATGTTCATATGTGTGTCTGTGTGTGTGCTGTGTGAATGAATCAATGTATCATCAAGATGTGTTTATTCAATGTTTATAAATGTATAGATGTTGTTGCCTTTGCATGGTTTATTCGTTTGTGTATATTATATATGTGCCAGTCGATTTCTTGTCATCGGCATCGTTAATAACAGCAACTTATTACTATCGAACAAACCAACAAGTCATAAGGTCGGGAATCACAGAACAGGAGAAATCTTCGACGCACCCCCAACCCTTGCAACCTCCCCATTTATACCACCATCGCCACTACCACCACGACCACTATCCCGTCCTCAACGTGAATGTCTTCTTAGTTCTTCACGCTCTACTCAGTTCGGTATTCTAGACAAGAATGAATAATGTGCTCTCTCGCTCTCAACCTCTCATACAAGTATATATATATATATCTATATATATATATCTGTGGTAGACTTCGACAGCTGCCACAGTTGTCCAGTCCCATTGACATTGTTCAATGCCTCGTTCCACTCGTGTCTATCATACATCTTATGTGTCGGTATACATCGACGATGAGGAGGGTCTACTCCTACGTTGGAATGTAGAATAACGACATCCCAGTAGGCAAGTAGACAAGTTAGACAGAACGGCCCATAGAAGATTACGCCGCGATGTGACCGAGAGCGAAGCCTCAAAGTATGAAACTCCTCCGAGCTCGATCTGGCGTCACTCTGTCGTAGTTCTAGTAGTTAGAGTCGCTTTTGCAGTAAAGAAGAGGCTGAATGGCTTCTCATGGCTGTCTAAATTTTGACGGAGCCCACGAGTTCGGTTCGCACTCCTCTTGCTGGTCAAAGACACTTTCTCGTCTAAAGCCTCGCATTGTAATCATGTTCCCTTTATCTATTATTTGTCAACACAATAGCGTTAATCAGCCAAAATCACAACTAGAGTTCATACATCAGCGGCATATATGTATCGTAAATCGGGTATATATATATATATATGTGTGTGTATTAGTATATGCCGTGCGATGCACGTTATAGGTACGGGCCGGCTAGGCGGGCCTGAAGGCAGGCTTAAGTTGAAGCACGAGTAACAAGGGTGCATGGAGATTAATAATAAACAGCCATAATGCTACGATATATCTTTATGAGGAGTATAGGCTTTTCAAGAAGGAGTCAAGGGTATGGTAGGCATAGACCATATTTTTTGTATCTCTCTCTCTCTCCTCTCTCTTCCTCTCTATAGTTCTGGGAAGCCAACACTGGGTGTGCGTCTCTGGGCGGAGTGGAATTCGATGTAGAAGAATTATGGTGACACTGTATGTAGCAGCTTCGGCAGTTTTGCAAAGAGAGGCGGTGCCTGTCAATCAAAAACACGTCACAACATGCCGTACCACCGAGAGGGCTTAATTAGCAAACGACGGAGAGAATAACGATGTCAATATAACTAATTCGAACTTCGCTTGGTCGAAACCTTGAGATGGGATGAGGCAACAAAAGCTGATTTTGAATCGATACAAGTGGCAAGGTAGCACTAGTACCGACTGGAGCGGCAGTAATTGTTTCGCGGTGCCATGCTCGAGACAATTCGTAATTAACAAAAATCGATCACCAAATCGCTGCTAGCAATTACAGTCGAAATGAATCATTAACCTCATGATGCGTGCGCATGGACGCTGTGTGACAACCTGCGAGAAATGACAACTACTAGAAACGGACAAGCGAATGACCGATTCGATTGATGCCTGTCTTTCATGATAGAGTTCTCGAGTCAATAATAGTTAGACGCATTATTATTATTATTCGAAACAGAGAAATCTAGCTGCTGCGAACTAATACCTCCTTCCCTCCCCCAGAAGAAAAAGCATAGAAATAATCTAGCGCTCCCAGCGGGACGTACGTTAACAGATTTAGATTAATTGCAGTGATGAATTAATAAACACACTGAGCAAATAAGACACATAGGGGATACACAAGTGAGCAGAATATTCTGGGTGTTCATCTGGGTGTCTTAATCTGGATAGCAATTCAACGGGAAACCCTGTCACACGATTGAAATTAATTGAAACATACAAAGGAGAGTTTCGCTAAGACGGGCCTAATACGAAGATGTGTTTTTTTTTGTTGAAAACATTAATATTGGGCTTACACGCATAGTGATGAAAATTTTGTACGACATTTTATGATAACGTTTTGCTTAAACGACACATTTATTACTTATTTAAATATTCTATAAAGGATATATAGATGAGGCTGTTCTTAGATGTCATTTACGTTTAGCGGATAGTACAATTGTCGCCCACTTTTAAGTAATCGAACAAATTTCGAGAAATAGTTCAAATTAAGCAAAAAACAACTGCTGGTCATTTGGTGTGGTCGTTGTAATTAAAACGGCTTTGGCGCATTTTTGGCAAGAGCACAAGACGACTTATGAGCAGCACAATGTTGGGATTAATTAATAAATTCGCTATCGGTTATACTGAACCGCTGTATGGTGATATTCTCCCCTTCCTCCCAGAACTCTACGCCTATGATAGTAACAGTAATAACAATAATCTATCACATTATATATATGTATATATATATATATATATATATATATATATATATATATGTATATATATATATATATATATATATATATATGTATATATATATATATATATATATATCAAATATTGATGAAGCATGCTATTGTTACTTCTGTCTTTAAAAAATTTTCTATCGGGATATGATATCGCATGTCGACATTCGATTCCGGTTGGAATCTCGACATCGTCCATCATGGCGGATACACACAATCACCATATCCTCATTGATTAATTGCAACTCAATCAGTTTCCTACGATTGACGATTAGTACGATGCTGAATCAGTCAGAGCCTCGCGATGCGACATATACCTAGACGTATTTTATAAAATAAAGAAATAAACCATCAGTCATCAGATGTTTGCTCATTAGAGAGTCGAGTGATTGGCACCACTTTGTGCCACCTATCTTGACCGGAAATATTATGGCTGAATATTATAGAGTAATTACTATTGTTTTATTATTATTAGTTGCGTTTCAGTTAAGAAGCTCACAATGAAGCCGCCCTCGAACTATAACTTGGGCTGAACTGTCTGATATTATTTAAATGCTATCGCGCGTCTCATTAGAAACTGTTACTTAGCATATCGCTTGATTGCGTTAGGATTTCATTTATATTTTGATTTTCTGCACCATATCGAAGCGTTCGAGCCGTCGTTTTCTTCACTATTGAACAGTAATGGGAATCGGCAAACGTCTAGTACTTCAACGAATCGTTGACTAGTTCAGCATTGCTTTAACCTTCTAATGATTTGTTTGCTGTTCGCTTTCTGAATATAAAATAATAAGAATATCAGTAATGCAATGGGCTAATCTGTGATAACACCATCCTTATCAATTGGTAGCATATTAAGTACAATAACAATCGATGTTCTCTTGCTAGACTCATGCTAGTTGAGCAACATACCGGGTGCTGGATTGGTTCCTCTCTGAGGTGGGTACCAAGCTACTACCGCTTCTGTGGGGCAATCCTGTAACATTGCAATCAGGTGGGTTTGGCGTACTTATATATATATATATATATATATGCATGTTTGTGTATGGTTGTGTACGTGTGGGCAACTGTGTGGGTTGATTACCTGACTGTTAAAGTGCTTTTAATTCAAGATAAAAGGTCGAGGACATAGGGTAGATTTGATTTGTTTTTCCTCGATTTTGTTAGCTGTATCCGATGACGTGTAGGCATATTATCTAATAAGCGATCACACAAGAACTCGAAATTTAGTTGTGACGCCTTAGCATTGCGTGTCTCCATATGAAATGTTCAAAGATTGGCGTTGATGAGAAAACAAGCTGTTAAACGGACACCGTTGACAATGGTGCCAGGGATGTGGTTGTCGCTTGTGCCTTGGTGTTTCAAACTCATTATTTGTCTACGAGGTATGGTGAATAAAGGCAGGTAATCATAATAATAAGTTTGTTGTGACCGAGTCTAGTCAGTGGGTGAAACGAGTTGATTGTGATAGAGTCCGAGTCGATAATTAACGATCGATAATTCGCAACCCAGAAAGTTCAGTTCGGTTTCAAAATTTGCCGTTCGATACTTCCCTATGCACCAGGCCATTGTTAGGCATTCGGAAAAGTCGAGCGTGCATGTCAACGCAACCAGTCGATTCTGTGGCGACTGAAACTTATGCCACAAACGAAACGTATGGCACGTACGGTTAATTGGCAAAAGTAATTAGCTACTCATCATCAGAGAACAACAAGGAAATCGCTGCCTCTTTGACGAACCACGTCGTCGTTCGCCACTGCGAGAGCTGTTCGTGCTTCTAACCTATTTCAATAACGAAAAAAAACGCCCACATCGAACGTGAAATAACCTCAGACGAGATATTCAACCATTGATTCGTAAAATATTAACGTGGTGGTAAATTATGGTGGGATGTCGATCGGCTGGTTCACACAGCGACTCGGGGGTTGATTCATCAGAGAATGCAAAAACAACGATTAATAATAATAATAATTATGATTATAATCATTATGTTGTTGTTGGTCGAAAGCAAGCGAGTTGGGTGAGGTTCTCACATACTCATGCGTTGGCCTGCAGAAACAGCTCGCGGGCCTGCGATTTGAGTTCATTATTGTAACTTGCTGTATTTAGGGCCAACGTCCTCGGCTGTACCAAGTACGTCCCAGGTGTGTACCGAGTGTTCACTAGCCTAATAGTTAAATAAAAATTGTAATCTTTGAATCAGTAAATTTAGGGATATTTAAAGGGAGTCGATCTAAATAGGCATAGAGCGTCTTGTTGTCTATTCCTCTTATCAAAACCGAGCAACGTGTAAGGATTGAGTGAGAAGTGACAATTCGTTGACTAATTACAATACATTGAAAATTGAAATGTTAACTTATTATGATTTTCATGGCTGATTAGATCTCTTGACTGGCTCTGCTGGGTTGTTAGTCTCTCTGTTTTCACCTCATGCACTGCACTTCATATGTAAGTTGTTAACAGAATCAGTCGGCCGGCTGTCCGGCTCCCAGACCTCGATGTGTACGTGTGTTATTTTGAAATTAACGCCGACGACGACAAGACGAGATTCGGTGGGGGGGTCAGACTCGGGATATACCGAAACACCCCTGAGAGTTGGTGAGCCGCGAAGGTCGATGTTCTCGTGGAAAGTTTGAGAAGATGGTCGCGTATCTTGAATCTTTCCGTGACAACTACGGCTACTGTGACAACTACTGTGTTGCTGTCCTGCTAAATGGCTGCTGGTTGCGCAGACTAACTCGGCATACGAGTTGTGTGTTCGAAATTGTGAACCAAACAGAGCAGGAACAATGCGTATTCTTTGCCACGTTCTCTGTAGTCGGCTCCTGTCTCAAGTGTGGCCTACGAAGCTTCAATTCGTCAGTGATTTCTCAGTTTCTATCAGTTCGAGCCGTTCGAAATTATAGACCTATATTTTGTGTTTTCTTCCGAGCTCACAGGCTCACGTGATCTCAGTCAGCATCGATTCCATGATCGACCCTCGCGTTTCCACTTACCCTGACACCTGTTGTCAGTGGCCAACGGATATCAAACGGCTGGGAGGCAGTCGACTGAACCAAACACAACGCGTCACCGCATCTCAGATTCGACATGTTTGCGATCTACGATCGCAAACGATTTATGCTAAATATAAATAACGAAATAATTATAATAGTAATAACAACAACAACAATAGCAACAACGGCAACGCGATATAAAATTTTACGCCATCATCAAAGCAAGAACACTCGTTAGAAGGCAGCTCCTTATCATGATTCAGAATTTGTTTTTACATCGCACATTATGCACACACCAGTCGTAGCATTCATATGAACTGCACTAATATAAATGTAACATTAATTATCAGCATTAGTCTCGTTAGTGATGTTGTTTATGATTAGTGTTATATTCATATTATTGTGGACTTCGTCAATGGGTGTATCTGTTTGCGTGTGTATAGGAGTGCGTGCTTGCATTCTACATGCATATATATATATATATATATATATATATATATATATATATATATATCGCGTTTTGGCATTCTATTTCTACGAGACCTATTGGGCCCCTTCGAGGGATGGCGGAGGCCGAAGTGGATGGAGGGAAATTGGCGATAACAGAGATAAACCTTCAAACACCATCAAGCGTTTCCATTGCCGTAGCACAGCCCACCTATCTCTCTCTCTCTCTCTCGCTTCCTGACAAAACAAAACTTCACTGATTTCTAATCTCCGTTTATCTACCGCCATCTTTTTCCAGCGCGCATCCGACGTTCGAAGAAATGTCATCATCGAATCGAAGCGAGGAACTCATGCTATCACGGTCAAAGGGTGACAAAAGAGCATCGTTGTCCATAGCCGTACTCTCTCTATCTCCCATTATCCACTTAGTAGCCGCCTGTCGGTAGGTTGTGTTCCACTGGGCGTACAACTTCTTTGCCCGGTGTGCACGGCCACGTGAGATTATTTGTTCATCTGACTGGTGTAAGTGTGAGTATCTGCGAGATAATGTCTCTGTGTCTGTGTGTGTGTGCTTGTGTTAGGTTGTACAATATGCGAATGCATGTATTCGTGCTATTTGTGCCGACTTTCTGTGCTTGCATCCATACTTCGTATTTTGAATAGACACGGGCGGGATTGCTGCCTCTTGCGCCATATTCCAGCTTTCCTCGGACCACCTTCATACTGTCTCAATCTACACAGTTTACAATCATTTCATTGATGGAGAGAAGGGTTTCATTTCAGAGATTATTAATATTATAATACATAGTACAGACATGATAGACGCTGTGTCGATGTTTTTGTTGTGTCATAGCTAGATATGAACTTGTGGAATAATGCAACTCTGTGTGTGTGTGTGTGGTGTATCTGTGTGGTGAGAGCATAGATGTGAGGACAAACATAATAATAACATTACTATTATTATTATTATCATTATGAATAATATTGCCAGGATGTTGATCATACGACATTTTTAGTCTGGGTACTATTATAACGATAGCAGTTTCTTTCTCCCATATCGACCGTTCAAACGATCGACCTAAGTAATAATAATAATAATAATAATGATAATCACTTCCTCGTATATCGATGCCGTCCAGTTTAATATGTATATGTTGACGTGTAACCCGTACGCTTCTCGAAAAATGCGCCTGAGGTCGCTGCATGCACACACACACACACACGAAAAGCGTAAATGTCACGCGCAGAAACTACTTGTTGCTGTAGTTGTCCACTGCTCGCTTTTGTCGTCGACGATAAAAACGCTTTCACATAACGCCACGAGCATCAGTATCGTCGTCACCAAAACATGTTGTCCGTTCACTAGTGCTGTTTAGTTGCACGTCTCATGTCAAGAGATCATATCGGTGTCATCGTCGCACCGCCTCCACGAGCAACCTCACGCGTAATCCCTCTGGGTAATGGTTGTCTTTGTCTGTCTCTTCTGTTGCTGTTGTTGTTGTTCTTATATATATATATATATATATATATATATATGCGCGCGTGTGTGTGGGTGTGTGTCAGTAGCTGTATTTCTGCCTGACTGCTCCCTGACAGCCCTCTTATATTGCCTCCATTCAATACCGCCAAGCGATTATTATTACTATTTCAGCGTGATCATCGTTAACTTCTGAGATGTTCTTGTTTCTGAGTGATTATCTCTTGCCGGGCGCCGATTGGCCGAGCTCTCTTGTGCGCTGGCCAGCCAGATTATTACCGGCCAGTCCAGCTAATGAATATATATATATATATATATATATATATATATATATATATATATATATATATATATATTAATTATCATTGTTATTACTATCGTCATCGTTATTAAATAGCATTCTGTTTAAATATTCTGTAGTAAATATCAATGAACATTAGTTCTAGCATCAGTCTTATTTTCTCATATTCTATTGTTGTATTTTATCACTGTCCCTATAACTACCATTATTATTATCATTATTTTCATCATTAATTCCCACATATTCATTTCTGTTGACAACCCGCTCTGACTACCTCCTCGTCGATTTGATGCGAATTCGCCACCAAACTGGAAACGAGCTGGCGTTTTCACACCCGTCTCAAAATTGCTTCTCAAGTTGAAACTGTCTTCCTCTCTCGCTCGTTTTCACCTTTTCTCTAAATAGTAATAATTATTAGTATTTTTATTATACTAATAATAGTAATACACTATCGGCTTTATATTCTAGCCATCAAGCAATTATGTGATCATTAGTTTTTCTCAAACAGCTTCATCTCATAATCACTCAGTTGCAATTACTATTATTATTATTATTATGATCATCATCATTGATAACTATATATTATAATTTAATTGTCCATGATAATCTCGATCGGCGATTATTTTCGGTTTCTGTTTGTCGGCGTCCTCGTCATCGTCATTATGTAATTATGCTTGTCTCAACATATATATATATATAATCTGTAGTGTTATATAGTGGTCACACATATACATAGCTGTATATATATATATATATAATATTGTAGTAATATTATTAGTACAAAATCAACAGATCGATGAATGATAAACAATGAGTCATTGATTATTAACCTCTTTATAGTTAGTATATACTATATAATATGTATAGTAATATTCATATAACTATCAACACATGATTAAATGTCAACATCATCATCATTATTATTATTGTTATTACTGTCATTACATGATCTTTCCGAGTTTGTTATTACCTCCACTATTCGCGATTACTATAATTATTAATAGTAATAGGATAGAATTGTATCATTTGTCCACTGCCACGTGTCTGCAAGTGAATCGGTAACGTTATTTGATTAAAACCGTCAGGACCACTGACACGCTTACATTATCATTACTAATTAATAACTAATTCACTAGAGGATCATCACTAGAAGGTGTTGCTCAGGGTCCGGGTAAAAGGGAGAGATTAGTTACTCGATTGCGTCTCATGAGAGAACAACAATAGTATCGATGAGCCAAACATATCGTGCATGTCATATTATTTGTCATTATTATTATTATTATTGCAAGATATAACTGCAAACTCGGTAATCATCTCTGTGGGATTCGATATCTTGCAAAACTCTGTGGGACAGAGTGGGTTGTAGCGTTGGTTCGTTCTGTTATTTCTGGGTAATCCTCACTCTGTTGTTTGTGTGTGTGTGTGTGTATTGGTGTCCATTTGTTTTTGTTTATGTGGCTGGCCTGTTGTCGCCGTGTCATGGCTACAGCAAGTGTGTGGCTCTTATTAATTGGGAAATCGTTACGGTTCGATTCCGCCCTCATTCTGTCGATTCATGGGTTTATTATATATATATATATATATATATATATATGATGCCCGTATGCATGTGAATAATACTAATTAGTTAATTAGGTAACACGTTCACTGATGATGTTTCGCTTTTTGTGTCGTTTGTGTGTTTGTCCCTCTTCGCGTCAGGTTTGTCGGCTCTGGCTTCAGTTTGTTTCCACCATTTTTTTTTCTTATCATAAGAATAAACAACATTAGATCGACTAACTTTGCTTCGTCGACCCATTCTGTCAATTATCAACCTCCGTCGAACTGTTCATCTCCGCCTGGTTGATGCTGTATGTCGCTTCCATGCGTTATTCGCGCGTTTATTACTCACGCCCGTTCGTTATTGTCACTGTTCTTGTGGTACTTGTCGCTTGCTGGTTGTCATTATCATTCACCGCATGATTCTCATGATGTATTAGTCGTAGTAGTAGTAGTAGTAACAATAACTGATAACAATAATTAGAGAAAGATAGATCGTTGTCATACAATCTCAATCCAGTTTCCACTGTCGGGTCCCACAAGAATAGTTTGCAACGTGGCATCGTCTCGATCCTCTATGAATGACCGTCACTCGAAAGAATTGTCCGTGGTGTGGCCCTGTACACAATCGAGCCCTGGTAAGAGAGAGATGCGTCCCGGATGTGCACAGTCGGTAGCGCTGATCGTTACGAAGGAATAATGCGCGAATTTTTCTCGTTGGCTAGATTTGTGAAAGTCAAGGCGATGCTCCCTTTGTACGTTCGGTGGGGGTCCGTTCTCGTACACCCTCCGCCGCCGCCGCTGCTGTCCCTCCCACACGCGCGCGGTGAGGGGCATACCCCAACGACAAAGTGCAATTTGACGGCACCGTCTCGGATGGATGGATGACGTTCAGCCCCTCAAAACTGGTACCACTTTTTGTCCTTGTATTTGTTCATTAGTTGGCTAGTGGTGCTGGCGAACACCTCGGCCTCGTTCATCATCCGACCTGTGCGCTCTTCGAGTTGTGATAGGGCTTGGCCCCGTTCGTCCAAAGCCTGAAAAAAGCAGTTGCCACCGAAGCATTGAGTGAAAGTGCTTCGAGAGAGAAGTGCTCCTAGAAGTGCTACAAGTGTTAAACGCGAGTTCAGAACATCGATTCAAGTAGTGCGCCATGCGCGCTATACGAGAACTTGCTATGTTTGCTTTTGGCTGAAAAACGAAGATGTCCGAGATGTCTAGATATATGTCCCGTTGCATTAGCACGACTTGTCCGAATAATCAAATGAGGCCAATGGAAGATTTCCCACGAATTGCTCTTGTTTGAAGAGCAGAAGTGTCATCTTCGATATGGTGACTATAATGATTACTATAAGTAATTCAACTACGGTACCGGATCGGTTAAACCAAAGAGGAATGATCTGACATTGCTGTCAGTAGTGGTTACATATGTGTTAGCTTCTCGCTTGGAGACATATCGGTTCTTCTCGTAATTAGCAATGATGATGCCTGTTGTCCAAAATGAGGACTTTAAGACGTTTGCAAAGCCGAAAATTCTTCAAAAAATAGTTTCCTCATGAGAAAAAAAACGAGAAACGTGAAAGAACAAAACGGAAGCACGTAGAGCTCAATGCATCTTATGGATAGAAGTCGGACAACTATTGATTTCTTCACAAATACAAGTGGGAGCAGCCTCCGTAACAATGATCGTCCCAACTACTATTTTTTCGAATTTTCTATTGACGAGACCATCTTCATTGGTGGCGTTAATCGCTCAGGTCCATAATAAAGTAAAATATAGATTAACAAGAGTCAGAAAAATCAGCCTTAGAAACCTCTGCTTTCTCGCCAGGCATTATATTATATGTCATTTGATCTATGTTTGGCCGAAGTCAGCCTCGACACTCTATCTGGCTCATAGATGAGGCAATGACGCAGTAATTAAGTCATTTCAGATGCGCGCCACGCTTCCTCAGGCGTAATGGAACTCTGGCAGATGGGCGCTCGAAAAATGAACGCATCGTTGAGCGAGCTGCTGCGATGACCTTAGCACGGTAGGTCGATTCCAATGGATCTACAGCGCTTTTCCTCAGCCGCGCGACTGAACTAGAAGTGACTTAAGTTCACAGATCTAGCTCAGAAGTTATGATACCGAACGACCTAGGTCGTTATAGCCGAGGATATTGTTTGTTTCCGTGGATATAATTCTTACCTTACGACAACATAATCGCTAAATCGGCCAAAGGTAACCTCAAGTTTAGCTGAAGCCATTTAACCGCCAGAAAGAAACCACATCTGCCTGGAATAGCTGAACACCACTAATGGTTTGTGAAGGAAGAGATTCTCCAAATGCAACACTTAGTCAAACGTTTACTCTGAACGACGTCGAGACCAGCCAACTAGCAATCGCTATTATAAAGGTTTTAGCACTTTATAAAAGTTAAATATACCGCGCTTTTATGTCGCGTTTTGTGCTACAAGTAACAACAATAATAATAATAATAATAATTAAAGAACCCAATATGATGAAAAGCATCTCAATGCGGGTGATTTGCACCAAATTTATAAGGCGTCATTGAGTCATCATATAAGCCTTGCCAAGCAAACCGCCTGGTGTGGCTTGCATAACGCGTCAACATCTAGCTTTTATTTAGCCAACTGGGACTACGAACGATTGTATGCAAAATAATGCAAAGCTCTTGAAGAAAACTGTTCGTGTTGTGATCTTTGAGCCGTGCATATTTGACGCTTTGATCGAATCGCTGGAAGAGATCTTGACAAGGCTACGATCCTGACGAGCAGCTAGGCACGATCCGAGGCTTTGAACGTTTGAACCCCGCCTGCTGTACAGCTACGTGCAACTTCAGCTGAGCTTCATCACCACGAAAGGCACTTAGAAATCAGGTGTCACCGAAAGGTTTCATAGTGGCGAACTGCCAAAGGGCTGTCTAACACCTGAACATACGAGATGCGAAATCATATTTTACATGAAGACGCTACTTTATCCACTACTGGGTCTCTCCACGAGCTCTCCATATCTCGAAAAGGACGACTGATAACTTAACGTAAGAGACGTTAATCGATCTAACACTATGCCGAATTCGAAATGCGATGCGCCCTCAGATCGCCCTTGCGCAAGCCTGCATACTTAATTTAGCACAAAATAAGTTATTCTCGTATAATACGAATTCAGAATTTTTTAACGATCTTATATATATATAGATATATATATATATATATATATATATATATATATATATATATATATATATCGAAAACCACTACACAAGTTATATGCCATTCCTTCCATATGCTCAAATCACTAGGAGCCTTGCGACCCAGGCATCCTATTTTCTTACAACCATCGAAACATCGCCCTGATCGAGAGACAAGCCCTGGTAGTGTCGACAAAGGGTGTCGCTAGCTAACGGGCAGTAAACGTCAGCTCACGTGGTGACCCATCGGCACCCGAATGTGCTTCGCAACTATCTGCCATCAGATCTTGCTGGCCAAACATCTGAAGCAGGCACCGGTATTCTCAGCGTTGAATCAAAGATGCAATTTATCGATGTTTGTGTAGACAAATAACTAGCGGGAGATGTACGAATCGTTCAATATCGAAACACTGTCGCACCTTAAAATGCAGTCTTAAGAACTAGAGCATTTTTCACACCAAAGGACAACTAACAACCAACTGACGGCCCCTCGTAGTAGATATTGACCACAGCAAATCCTTGACACTCATGCATCTGTGAAAATGCACACCTCGCTCATCTGAATTCGTTTACACGAGCTCGCGTTGTGACGGGCTCGTGGTGAACAACGGCACACCGGAACTAATTTCAAAGACGGACATTGAAATTTAACTACTTCAATACGAGGGGCCGTCAATTTCAGTGAGAATGAATGTTGCTAAACGATTACTATGATATGTGCGATGGTAATTGGGTATAAAGTAATTAGTCACAAACCATTCGCGTGCGGGCAATTTCCCCAGCAAGGGTGCCTGTTCGCTCCTTCATAGCTTCGAGATTAGCTGCGTTGCCAGGAATATGGCGAGCGATAGTTTTAGAAGCCTTCCCGCTCCCAGCCTCCCCGACTGAAAAAAACCATAACAATCATTGTATACATTGTTAGAATCGAATTGTATACGATGCAGATAAAATTATGCATCAAACGAAATGACACACACAGGCATACCTTACTTGAGTATCATCCTCCTTAGCCAATATAGAAAAATATAAATCATTAAATTCAGCCTCATTCCAATAAGAAAGGATAGGTTCACAATTAAAGGGACTCAGAGAGAGAGAGATCACTGTGAGGCGCTTTAAACGAAATTCAGGGTCGGGTAGATTACCCACGATGTTCGCTCTGCGTCGACTCTTTTCGGGTGTGTCTACCGGGACCATTTTTCTGAGACAAAATCCGGTTGTTCAGGTGTAATAAGTTCACCTTTCTCATAGATGATGTCGATGCTATGTCGATGTCTATTAAAAGAAACACAGGTATGTCCCACTGAGCGGTTCGTCTTATGAAGCAATGCCGAAAGCAGTTGTACCGTGTACGTCAAATGTTGGCTGTGGGTCAGCGCGGAAAATTTATTTATTTCTTTTTTTTATGTCCCACTGAACGTTTCATAGGTTAGCGGAAACTATAAAAAATACTCCCTGTGGACCTGCCTTATCTAGTTTATGTCTATTTTGAACGAGTACTCACATAATTCCTCACGATCGAGGATACTCGGCCCTCCTCCAAAGAGTCCTTTAAAGAAGGACTGCTTCGGTGCTTCGGGCATCTCTTTCGTTGTGTGAACGGTGCATTTTAGCTCTTGCAGCTGATTACAAAACTCTGCGCTCACGGTGAATTTCTGGAACTCGGTAGGCGAGCTCATGTATAGACCGTGGCCGTTCTTGCTTAGGCAAAAGGTTCGACAAATTTGCAAATCCACCAGCGTCTGGAAGTCACCCTCGAAGACGGGCTTCAGCGACGGCAGGCTATGTACCAGAATGTTGCCGTTTGCAATATACGACACCAAACATGGCACATCTGAAATTGCAGATTTTCATAAAACAACAGGGGAGGCGTCGACGGTTTAGGTACGAACTAACAATCAATACTGACTGTTGACCGAAGAAGCTGGTGAGAAAAAACAGCGGTTACCTTCTACAATTTCATACCGTGTCTCTGTAAGTAATCAACTAACTGGGGCTTACCACATGATTTGAGCTGCATGACATCAGCGCATATCACAAACGAGGTGTCGGTGAGGTTCGTCTTGACGACTGTATTCTGGGAGGGAAGGGTGACAACGCGGGCAAGCTTCTCGCTTACCAGCACGGCTAGGTGACTGCTTGCGGAGCTTGAAACGCCCCGGAGCCGTCCCCCGTCGGACACCAGCTGCGCGCCGCTGCTGTCTATAAAGCCGATGCAGAGCACCGGGCTCTTAAGCTTGAATAGGGTCCCTAGACAGACGTACCGATACACAGCGAGAGAGAGAGAGAGACAGAGAGAGGACGTACCCACACGCGAAAAAAGCACACAGGTAAGCGGTTAGTTATCCATCGTCGCATCGAGAGAAACAGATCCTCAGATCGAAATCGAGACAGCTACAACAACGTAGAGATCGTATTAATGCATTGCAGCTGGCTGCTATTGCAGGAGGAGGAGCAGCAGCAGCGCACGTACCTGAACCGGGAGAAGCGAGGGCCGAACGGGATTCGTTGGCGAGGGTGAGCGGCAAGGGTAACACAGAACCCAAGCTTGTGCCCACCCAGAGTGAGGGCGTCGCCGACGAGCAGTCGCCCTTCTTCGAGCAGAACGTGTCGCAGAAAGTGAGGCACGTAATCGCCTCATGGGAAACATTCTCCAAACTCGATATCGATGACGAGCGAGACCGCGAGAACGAGCAATCTGCTTCAATAGACGTCAATAGAGGATGGGCAATATTGTCGACGTGGCCAGCGATGGTCATCGTCACCAGCACCAGCAGCAGCAAGGACGCACGGTGTCATCAGGTCGGCGATAACAACGGCGGAGGATAGTTGTGATGCCACCGACACGACAATATAAATATCAATATATTAGTTTGTCGTTCAGCTGAGTTTAGACAAGAGAAGCTCACGAATCAATCAATGTCGTAGTTGAAAAACAACCGGAAATAGGAACATAGGAACGCATGAAGGAGTCTGAGATAGGGAGAGAGAGAGAGAGAGAGAGAAAGAGCAGCGCGACGCAAGCGACTTTACAAGAGACACCTGACCTTGCAGCATTGAACACTCAGCATTGCGGTGCTACCTTAAAAACATACATTGAAGTACAAGGGGCATGGTCGAAGATATCGGAGAGATTGGGGAGCGCAGTGGGTGGAACAGAGGGAGAGAGTTGGGAGGAATAAAGAAAGAAATTCAGAGAGAGAGAGAGAGAAAAATGGTAAATAGACAGTGAATGGAAGGAAGGTATCGGTGAGAGGAACATCGAGTCGGGGCAAAGGGGCGAAATCTTAGCGGGAAATTGCGACCACGAATTGTCAACAGAGAGAGAGAGAGGCGGGAACGAGTTCGAGTAGAGGAGCAGGAGAAGGAGCGCGCTTTTTTGTTGAATTTGCAGTGAGCGATACCCTCGAAGACACAGGCCCACCCTTAAGGAGCTGTTTGAATGATGAGTCTTTAGGTAGCATTCCGCTGTCTCGATGCTGCTCTTGTAAAGTGGAGGTGGAGACCCCTCTGCCGGCGTCATCCAAGCCGCGGCCGCTTTGTGACTGGAGTCGACACCAGACCAGGGGCAGGCAACAGAAATGTCTCGGACTTCCCGGGGGGCGCGAACCCCTCGGGGTCCTTGCCATGACCGGCTCTCGGGACGCCCTGGTTTGGCGTGATACACTCATCACTAAAAATACGCGGAAACACGTGCCACCAAATTAATTACAGCGAGCTAGTTCGTTACCAGCGCATCATCGGCATCATGCAAGTTAGAAAAAATCAGCCTTAGGTGTTAACGAAAATGTAAAACAGAACGAAAAAAAAACACGTAATTAACGAACGATTAATGGTCTGCGAATCTAAACAATGGGTTTAACAGTAGAGGTATTCTTTATATGTCATCAATTAAATCGAATGATAATCATCGACTGGTAAGCTCGAAAAAACGATTGACACGCCAAAAAAACACCAATACGCTGGCTAATTACGTGAGTAAACGAATGCATTAATGATCTACGGTGACATGATTGATGACTATGACAGTGATGAAATTGTGTGTGTTTATAATGAACAATGAAGGAGACCATGACCAAAGACAACGCACAAAGGTACCAAGGTATACAAACATGTATACATACACAATATATATATATGTATATATGTATATATATATATATACACGTGTACAAATCGGTTTTTACGGTGGGATGGGACCGCGGGAGGCATGCAAGCAGGGAGAATGTGCCCGTTTAGTTAACTCAATCCCAGTTTAGCGGAGGGGTGCCGAAGTCCATCCATTTATCGATTGGGTGAACAGTGTGTGCACAGTGAGCCGAGTGGGGTTTCGCAAGGCTCTCCGGCAGCAAGTGACTGAGAGTCTCACGCGTTCTGGGAACGAGGAACGAGGTCGACGCGACGAAGTCAGTGGTCAGCGGACACGACACTCACACCGCTCGGCTTATGTGTGTGTGTGTATGTGTAGGTGCCGTGACCAGTTTTATGGAGGGCGGGTTCGGATTCATACTACGAGTCAATGGCATAGCAGCATCGACGAAGGTTGGAAGGTAGTGTCTCAGCTTCTGCCGATCCTTTAATGAGACCGAGGGTAAGGCGGGCCTTGACGGGAGCAGTGGTTGTTGCACTGCTTGCTCTAGGCGAGACAGGTGGCGATAGCCGAACGAACGGATGGAAACCAGGACGTCGACGCCCGCAGGACATGACCAAAGGCAGAAGGTAAAACAGAACTCGACATTTCTCGGCAGAGTTTGTTGTTTACTGCTAGACGAGTCGGGTCTGTCGCGTTGAGAATGCCATCATGACGGTGAATGCGAGCAGAAGGTGTGTGGCGAGGACAACGGGACCGCGGTAGCAATAGCAGCAGCAGCAGCTCGAAGTTTAGGACATCGCAGGACAGCGTAAGGAGGACGGCCGGGGTACACCACCCGGCACGATGCGCACGATAGGACCAACCAACAGCCGAATTGGGGCGAATGACGATTGACCACAGCGACGCCGGTCACGGCCGCGGCGACGCTATAGAAGATCGGTATCGTCAGGCCAGCACACGTCGTCACGCGTTTAGAACCATAAGTGCATTTTAATAGTTGCTTTCTTTGCACCTTTATATAATAGCTTTAGCCTTTTAGTTTAGTGCAGCTAACCTGCTCAAAGGAGGTAGGTTATAAGTAAGTAATTAAGTGGCATAGTATAGCTGTTACAGAGTCATGTGATAGAAAAGCGGAAGACATGTCTACAGAGTATATATACATACATATATATGTATATCTATATATATATATATATATGTGTTTAAAGAGAGAGAGAGAGAGAAAGAGAGAGAGAGAGGAAGATCAAGGATGGCATTGTCATAGGACAGCTTCATATATTCACTATGCGATTCTTAAAGGTAACCTAAACACTGGCTTAGTCATATGAACAGGTTCTTTAAGGGTTTAGGAGACTTCAAGGAAAAAGGTGAGTTAAATGAAATACATGGGATATTTGTTAAGTTTTGTTTGACAAGAATCACATCTCTCCGTGCTCTCCAACATGGTCGTTCACCAACAAGTAATAACACCTAATTTATAGGAATCTTTTGTTTAGTATGGGCAAGTAAATAAATATTTTATTTATTCATTAATAATAATTTATTAACTTGTTATATAGGGAGACAATAATACGCACACGAATAACGTATTTACATAGAATAAATGCCAAGCCATAGGGATTAATGTCATATAAACGGATCAGTTGTAACACAGAGAGAGGGAGCAGTATATAATCGACAAAACAATCTCTCGATTAGGCGCATTGGATACAACCTTACGTGGAAGAGGTGGAAGGTTAGGAAAATTGCGTGAGCTAGGTAGACCGATGATAGCTGAGCAGCATCAAAAGGATAAGATGGTGTGAAGAAGGCTATTAGCTTGAGGGTGGTTATAATGCGATGGTTTTAGTTTAACGAGTTAAATATCACACGAAGTTTAGTTTAGCCATAAGTATTCTTATTTTTGTTCATGTTTTAGCAGTAATGATTGTAGTGAATAGTGGTGCGATATTCACATCGGAGTACAAAGGAAGAGTAACCAGAGCAATAGATAGTTGCATAGAGGTGAGAAGAGATAGCTGTACAGAGTACCGAGAGAATATGTCAGTCAGGACAAGGACAATATAAAAAAATGTGTGTGTATATATATATATATATATATATATATATATATACATATATATTAGGTGGCTCAGAAAGTTCTTTCCGGTTTTAGTATTTCAAACTTTGGCGCCATAAGAGTGGTAGCGGGTGTGTTTTTGGGCGGGAAAAAAAGTGTTGTTAGTTGCTGTTAGGTTGTTCAGGAGTTAAGCTAAGATGAGCGACTCGATCAAACGATTTTAAAACATTCATGACTTCAAATTGGACCTATCTCGAGGCCAAGTTCATGCAATAATACTTTTCAGGTTCAAAATCGGAGATACCGTAGCGAACATCGGTACCGAAATGTGTGGTGCTTTCGGACGCTCTACTATAGCGGCTCGTACAATGGAATTTGGTTGAGGAAGTTCCGTTCAGGGGATTTCAACACCTCGAAGATGCCCCTCGAGAAGGAAGACCTTCTGGAGTTAATAACGAGATACTTTAAATAAATTAAAAAAAACGGTGGAGATCGAACCCCTGTGTGCACCTACATCTCTGTGCTGACTGCAATGCCTACTGAGCAGCTAACCGCAGCAGAGACGACCGTTAGAGATCATCTGCACGCATTGGGGAGAGTTTATAAACTCGGAAAATGGATTCCTCATGAGCTAACGGATGCTTACGCATGTGAACAAACAATAACTTCCTTTTGGTTTTCCGTATCGCAGCGGTAAAACCAGTGCGATTTTCAGAACCGAATTGTTACGTGCGATTGAAAGACGGGTCCTCTAACGATACTGAAACGAGAATGCACTACTGGACATTAAAGGGAGAAGCTACCTCAGCGCATCCAAGGCGGAAAATCAATAAAAAGAAGAAGGTTCCGTTGTGTGGTTGGTGGACCACTCGAAGCATTATTCATCATGAGTTTGCTGAAACCTGGAGAGGTGCTTGCGGGCCAAATATACTCTTCTCAGCTCGAGAGAGTTGACGCTACTGTTCGTCGTAACCAACCTAGCTTTACGTCAAGAAAAGGTAGTACGGTAACGCCAGGTCGCACATTTCAAGGGTGGCACAAAAGACAATAACGCGCCCGAATTCCGAAGTTTTGCCGCCGCCCCCCCTCCCCCCCCCGGTTCACCCACCTCGCGTCGTCCGAGTACCAATTATTTTTGAACCTTCAGAACGCTCTGAAAGATCACAAGTTCTCCGATCACAAATCAAAATTGGCGGAATGTCGTTTTTCGAGCACCAAGAACGAAATTCCTTTAAAAGGGGAATGTATTCTCTGTCCGACTGATAAACGGGAACGTAGTATAGTTATCAAGGGAGACCATTTTTGTTATGTAAAGTTTATTAAAGTTCGGGTGCGTACGTTATGTAGATTATATATTTAATAAAAAAACCGAAAAAAAAAACTTTCTGAGACGTCTATAGCAATGGGAAGAATACTTATTCGAATGCGAATCAGTATTCTTTCACAATGCCATCAGTTAAACTGAGCAGGTCCAACCGCTAGTGATCAGAAGGATATTCAGTGTCTTCCTGGCTCTGGTCTACCGTTTGATTCGGAAGCCAGATTCTCTAATGTTATGATACTCAGTCAGTTTAAATATGCGACAACACCCAGAGCCTTGAAAATGTGTTAACAGATACCGGTCATATATATATATAATATAAATATATATTAGATATATACATATATACTTATATAGAGAAGATAAGGAGATACAGACAGAAGTAGGTAGAGCGAGATAGAGAGCGAAAGGAGGATGTGAGTCGTGTACAAATCAATCAGTCATTCTATCAATCAATCAATCGAGCCAATCAATCAAACGTGAACAATCAGTTTGACCGAAGACAGCAATTCAAGCAGCTGGTCAAACGGTTCTCTTTTCAATCTGGCTAGAAGAAGAGAGAAGGAGGTCGGTACATGAGTGATGTAATGATATGCAGATTGAAACAACGTCTCTGTATATATATACGCACGCCGAAGCATTTGCAGCATTCAGGTGATCCAGCAACGATGAACGTTTATAGTATTTGTGGGCTAAATGCTCGGAAATGTTTGACTCTTCGTCACGACAGATCACGAGAATATCGTCGCATACAAATGGGCCAATGCTGTTTCAGATTGCTCATTACTCGATCAGAGTTGAGTTCAGGGGACGTGGCGTTAGGACAGTGAGTCGGATAGGGAGTCGAACGGCGAACCATTTATTTAGACGGACTGAATCGTTTCTATATTTTGGGTTGTTGTTGTTGCTGTTCATTTTCTAGTTTTGTGTGACGTGCGCTAACTTTAGAAATACACACATTGACGCTCTCAATAACGCGTGTTGTGTTCGCGTCCACAGTTTAGGTTCAGTCAATGCATAGACGCACGCCGAACGATGTCTTGTCGATCGGCATACGGCATAATCTCTCGGCGTCAATCTCGTGCACTCATCAAAGCCTTCGATTGGATAACGCGAGAAGGAGAATGCCGCTGCACTGCATTTAGTCGAGATACATACACACGGCGCGTGCCTCTCAATCAACGGAGCCAACCAGCTAGTCTCAGTCTCAAGTCAAGTCAATCAGCTGGGTTTGTGGGGTAAACCAGGTGGAAACAGCAGCTCGTGAGCTATTCACCTGAGGAGGACGTGTTGGCGTTGTTGTTGGACCCCGTAAGCAAAAATTGAGGCGGCTCGTCCTGCGATGCGAGATTGGGGTGCTTCTGGAGCATCTTGCGACCTGGGTGCGCGCCCAGGCTCGACATCGTTGTCAGCTGCTGATGCGAGGAGGCCGAAAGCCACGAGCCGCCCGTGCCCCCAGAGTATGGTGTCTGCATCGATTTGGACCGGCGGTCCAGGTAGTGACGCTGGGGCTTCAGCGTCGTCGGACTCACACTCGTCGACTGCCGACGCAAGTGTCGACACACACGAACACACGAAAAACGCGAACATCGCGAACGAACATATGAACCACCACAGGTGGTCGGTCGGGTGGTGGGGACGTTTCGGGGCAGTTGGGGGGAGAGAGGGGCGTGGGGGGGCAGATCGGCGGACAGAGAAACAAATCATCGGAACAACAAAAATCAACAAGAACAAAATCGGACGACGACAACAACGACGACGACGACGAAATTCAACGAAACACGAACGGAAAAAGTCGAACATCCGAGAAATGAGGCAATATTCGATAGCAGACCGAACGAATCGAGGGGTGCAACAAAAAAACGCGAAAAGACATCAAACCACGGGGGTGGTTTGACAAAACAACAACAACAAGAACAACGGCGACGATGACGTCATCGTCATGGTGATCATCATCATCATCATCCGGCAAAAATGAAAGCCATTATGTCAAAGTAGCGGGCAACACAGCCAGCAGAGAAACAAGCATAATAGGTGTTAATAATTAATAATAATAATAGTAATAATCAGAGTGAGACGAATCAATCAAGTGATGAAAATGAGGATAACATCGAAACGTGAAAGAAAATTTGTCCCGTCACGCGCGGATCGAGTGTCATTGATGGTGTTGTATTGTGATTAATTAATCAATCAATCAATCAGTCAATCAGTCATGAGAATATGAAGATAGGGTTGTTGTGTTCGAAACGGAGGCCGACCACGGGCGTAGTGGGGGAATCAGTGAATCGACGTGTAACATGAACAATAATGATAATACCATGATGTGTTTGTTACACAAGGGGGAGAAGAATCGACAATGTTCCCCCAATGGCCGGGACGAAAATATAGCCGAGACAGCGAAACAGACAGGGAGCGAGCCAGAATTGTTTGGAAATGTCAGAAGGCAAAATCATTGCGAAGAACGAAACGCAGGAGAGAAGTGGGAAAAATTCATCATTTTTTTTAGGTCGTCCATTTTGAAAATTAATTTTGGCCGATTAGGTTTTTGTTTTGTTGTTGTTGTTGTTGTTGTCGTCATTTATAAAGCGAAAAGAACCAATGAAAGGTGTATGGGAACCCGATGAGCGATGGGGGACGCGTTGTCGGTCCATCGTCGAGTCGACAATATTCGCAATTGACAACAATCGATGGATGAAAGCCCCGTCCGAAATTTTGCCGACGGGACGCGACAGTAAGGAAGGTTGAGAGGAATGAGTGGAGACGTAGGGATAAATGAACGTCCGTAGGACGATAGCATATAGTGGTTTTTGTTGTATTGTCAATGGTATCAACAAATATTCGTGATATCATAAGCGGATGAAGTAATGAAATATAGCTCAGCAGTATATGCCGCCGCAAGGTCAGTAACAAAGAAACAAATGATATTATGATGATGGTGATGATGACGATTATTATTATTATTATGATAATTAATGATATTATGGAATTTAATTCGATGAACAGCAGCAGAGGTGGTTGATGTCGTTGTGGTGATTAGGGTGTGGAATTGGCGAGGGGAATTAATTAGGCGGAATAAGAGCGATTAAAACACAAAACGGAGGCGTGTTGTTGTTGTTATCAATAATCAGCCGATTATGATCATTAATTATGTTGTGTCATTCGTGTCGTTCGTCATTCGATGATTGGCGAACGTTGCGGGCGTTGATTTTCCGTTCCGAGTTCGGTTGTGTATTTTGTCGCGTGTATATTTTCCCGCGTGTATGCGTATGTGTATTATAATATCGTGTTCATTGTGGCACCCCGACAGTGGAGTGGAATATTAGACACCGCCACCGATCGCAGGAAGGCAACAGAGGGCAAACACACAACAAACAAATGAACATTGTTTTTGACATTAATCAGTTTCATGGTTCAATGGTTATGATGAAGTTATGTCGATCAAACATCACGAAAAAAGCGAAAAAAAAACACAGAGATATTTGATCGACTGCGAGCTGATCACAGCCGTCGCCATCCGGCTTCTAACTAGTTACCTGCGCGCTGTAATTCAACCCGGAGTATGGGAAGCGGACGGGATTAGACTCCGGATTGGGACGGTACCGGCGGTCCGACAACGCACAGACAGCATCGACGATCGTCCGCCAGCGATTACGATGACCGTTGAATGGGTTAGAGTGGTTGTTCGTATATATCGCTAATCTATAATCTACTCTAATCTACAGATACGATGTGCTCACTACAGCAGCCGTCAATATATTCGGCAGGACGAACGCATAACATATCACAGCACAGCAGCAGCAGCGACAGATGCTGAACCGGCTGCATGGCAAAGAGCTTTGTCTGATAAAAGTATATATATATATAGCCTTTACACAAAGATACACCTGTAAATTTTTTTGATCTTTAATTAGCTACAATATGTTCGCTATCCTGAGTAGGTATCATAATGGATTCATACAGTACGCTCCGCCAATATGATTCGCCCTTCCTTCCTGCACGTGTCGAGGGACGGTCGCCCATTTAATCACATTATCCACAGCACTGTCTACGCAGATGATTTACTCTGACCTTTTCTAAGCTGTACTCATCTTGCATCTCGTCACTGATCTACATATCACTACTGAAGTTCAACCATCTCGAGACTCTGCCGAAACTACTTATACCTATGTTGTAGTGAGCACGATCGCCATTTGGATGAAACGGATTCCTTTTGAATAACAATGCTATAGTATAAGCTGTCCTCCGACCCTCGATATATAAATATAAGACTTTTGTTATTTCTACCCCTCGGTTGCCTGTTTCCGGAAGCGCCGCTGTTCATCCGTACATCGCCGCTACCCGCTCTTTTCCGGCCGCTACTACCTAGCCTTGTTGTCAAAGTGGGCGATTGCTGCGGCGACGGCGGCGTAAACTCTCGACGTTCGTTCACTGTCCCTCATTATCATAATACACCTGGTAAACCTCTTCCCTGTGACTCCCGCTACTTGGGTTGTTGCCGTACTGGCTGCTACAAATGAGATAAAAACTTTGTAGCCCTGTAGTGTGTAGCGTCAGCTAAAGGGCTGGCGTGATGTGGGACTGACTTCTCCTAAAATCCAACGGACTGAGAAAACGGATTGTCGTAGTAGCAGTAGCCGCCGCCACCGCCGCCCCAGGAAACCAATTCCGTTCCGCAGACAGTCTACCAGTAGAACTGGTACTAGCGCGCTGTTGCCTAGAGACCCGCTCAAGTCGACATCTGCGCGGGGCTGTTTTCCTTTTCAGCTGCGAATGTCCGCTGCGAGGCCAAAAAGCCCGGCCGCAAGAGATATAGCATAGAGCGCTGCGACGCGCGCACGTCCCGGTCAGTGGCTCACAGTCGCCGTGGTTCTCTCTTTCGTACTGACCTGGTCTGGGGAGCTCTCGGCAGGATCCGGAAGGCCGTTATCTTGCCTCTTCGGGGAGCGCGGGGACCTCTGGTAGGGGTCCGCAGATCCTGCAACCATCAATACAGCGGCGACATCGACGGCAGACGCAGCAGCAGCAAGAACAAGACGAGAAAAACACACAGCAATATTTTCATGGTTAGTTTGGCGAGGTAATAGCTATTCCTCCTGTCGCAGAACAGAACGGCACAGCAATAACACAAGCCAAACCGAAAAACTGCCCAGTGGAAGAGAGTCTGTGGCCGAGGCAAATCAGAAATGAAACGAGTTTGAGTAGTTGTTGTTGTTGTTACATGTACTGTCCACACCAACCGAGAGGCAAAAATAGAGAGAGAGAGATTGTGAGTGAGTGAGAGATAGAGATTGACTGGCTGATGCAGACAAACAGAGCACCTGATGCCTACGCCAGCTGTTAGTATGTGATTGCTATTGTATATTATTATATATGCCTGTATATAGGTGTGTGTCATGTGTATATATGTGTGCGGGAATGAGAATACGACAAAAGCAAAATACAGCGTCGCAAGACCGTCCAGGGGTCAGGGTGGTCTCGGCTGCGGTGGCGAGCGTTGAAAAAATCTGAAACCATCACCAAGAGGCCACCGTCGAACTCTCCTCGATGTTCAACGCTTGTACATCGTACGTCGGAGCTGAGCGTAGTCAACGGTCGGAGCACACAGGATGATTGATAGGCTATGAGCCGAACAGCTGGTTAGCGAATCACGAACTTACGGGCTTCAGCAAAAGGCAAGCAAACTGCTGAACATTAAAAGAGAGAGAGAGCGTAGCTTGAATCAAAGCGGCCGCAATTCCTCCCATTGACTCATTACCGTGTGAAACAACTAATAACCCACGGCGCGGACAGCGCATTCGATATCGTTACGTCATCCCCGAGCTACCGATCCATCACAGAGAAACGGTGATCAATGCAAAAGCTCTCCTTTTTCAGTAGTTTCCACCGCTTCGATTTTCACGAATGCAACATACTTTTTGAACGTGGTGATGAAATATGCATTTTTGCCCCTCTACTCGATTAGTTTGTTATCTTTTGTTATTTGTTGGTGTCGTTGTTTAGCTCTCGTGCGAAGAAGTTAGTTTACATACAACACTGCCGCTGTTCGCTCGTAGCAGTAAAAATCGGCTCGTCAGGGCCATTTATCATCAGTCACCAGCACCGTAGCGTGCTTTGCCAGCTAGCTCGATTTTGTTTAGGTAACCAGCAGCATAAGTGGTGGCAGGTAATAGATGAACACCAGTATAGTGACGGCAGCGTCAGTAGCAGCAGCAGCAGCAGTTGTTGTAGTAGTAGTGGTAGTAGCGTTTAGGCGGGGCTTACGCGTGGATGGTGACGAAAGCATGCGCTGCAAGGTTCTCTTGCATGCGTCTGCTATCGTCTCCTGGATTGACGTGCCCCGTCGGAGGGCGTCCGGTCGCCGGCTTCTGCCGCCGGTGGCGCTCGAAGTACTGGTGGGCCTGTCCTCAGCCTTTTCGGTAGCTTTGTCGACCTTGTCGATGTCTCTGTCACTGGCGCCTTTGTCACCACCACCACCACCTTTATCAGCAGATTTGTCCTCCTCTAGGACCGTTTCGGCCTCGGCGGGCGCCCTCTGATCCTTGGTGGAGGTGGCCTTTTGTCCGTCGGTAGGCGTGGTGTCACCCGACGCAGGGCCGGCTCCGGAGGCGGGCTCCCCTTCGATCGCCCGAGCGGTGGGGTGTGTGGGATCAGAGGTGGGATGGCAGCCAGGAAGAGGTGGAGGTGGGACTTTGTTGGGAGAAGTGGGTTGGCTTGTAGGAGACTTGTTGGGCTGGGGCTCTGTGAAGGGAGACCCATGAAACCACGGGTTGTTCAGATTGAGTTGACGAAAGGAAATGCGCCTCAACCGGCGACGCAATGTGCGCTGCGTCCCCCGAAAAGTGCCCGAAAATCGAATAGAGTTCATTCGAATCGAACGAAACCTAGATCTAATACGCAAAGATAGTCGTCTACGAAAGGGTAAGCGTCGAGATGCCTTGGGTAATCGTAGGGAGCTTTCCCGAATGAAATTTGAATACAAATCTGCAAAAACCGAAGCGCGACGAACATAGGTAACAGACACACCCATCGACCGTTTAGGCTTCATTCGTAAGTAGTTCGACCTACTTTTGTGCCACTTTTCTCGTTAACTTTAGAGACTTTAGAGAAAGGCGAAACAAACACAACACCTGTCAACAAGTAGGGCGACACTTGAGCTTACAGCGAGAAAGGAGACCCTGACTAAAAGATCACATTGATCCTCCCCTGGATACATATAGTTCCGTTTGCGGGTAACGCAAACGTCGGTGTATTCCATCTTGTAGCGGATTGTCTCGTGAGTTTAGCAATAGCAGAACGAGGTCCTACGCCTTGTGCTCCACTCCGATCTGCTCTAAATAAACTATTGGCCCAGTTCAAAGAGACTATTTTGGACTGTATGATGCCAAACCAAGGATGGCTAAGGATAACGTTGCACATGACAAGGCGGAGCCAGAGACGGGCTCATTTGATCCAAACCCGCTAAGGATTTGTAAAATTGTGGCATCATCAAAGTTCATGCATCCGGGCACCTTAATTGAACTGACTTCAGAGATAAATCAATTTGGACTAAAAAATCTTTTTTAGTGCCGTAAAGCCCGCTTACGTGCGAAACATTCCGCTACTGTATGGTATGGAAATTACTGCAATTTGGGATTATTCCAATTTTATGCAACTGACTTCTGCGTTTTCCGTAAACGGTGCTGTATATATATATATATAGATACACTCACACATTCGATCTTCCCGCTACTAATTGCAACTATAAAACAGTGAAGTATTTAAATATAGTTTAAGTGTCTTCAACATTAGGCGAGAATATATAATTCCTAGATTCTAAATAAATTTACGTTCATCAACAAACTTTCCAGCCATGCACATTTTACTGATTTTCATTTTGAAAAAAAAACACATAGAAATAAGGGTCAAAATGTGTATTGACCCGAAAATTCGTTTCCGCCAAATCGGACCTCGGTCATTGTTAGCTGGCTATGTCATGTAGAAACGAGTTTCGAAATGGCATATTACAAACTAATTACCAAAATTCCAATATTGCAAATTTGGATCGAACGAACACAAATTAATAGAAGGTGTATTTTTCAAAAAAGAAAAACCAGCTGGCCTCACCATAAATTTTTGAATACATGTTCGTGTTCCGAGTCATGAATAGAGAAAAAAGCAGGTATGACTTGTGCTGATCGAATTCGTTGCTACAAAACATGAAAAAAAGGGAAACACAATTTTCTATAATTTTTTTTCAATATGTTTCGACGCAATAACGAAACAAGTTATTTTTGCGCCAAGTTTGTTCGCTCGCTGCCGCGGAGCCGCATAGTTGCCGCTCAGTTTTACTCACCATAGAGTTCGGGCGTTGCAAAATTGAGGACGCAGGTATTGTGAACAGTGTCGACGACGACGAGCCCCGAGTCGTTGCCGAAGGCCAACAGGTTGAAGGCCGAGCTGACGGCCATGCAGGTCACACGGCGAGCAGAGTCGGCGTTTCCGCCGGCGCCCGATGAGAGGAACTGGCAGACCAGTGATGGCTGTAGGCCAGCCGCCCATTTCTGGGGACACGGCCGAAGCGTGACACGTTCCCCGTTGCTGACTGCCTGACCTCTTGGCGGAACCTCCAGCGGAGCCGGTTCCTCCATCTCGAAATGGATAGGCGTATCGAGAACTGCTCCCGTCACGTTAGCGAAGCCACGATCGGAGGACGATTTGATTTGAATACAATCCGCAACGCGACGCATCGATTCGTAACATATGAAACGAGCGAAAAAATGCATAATATCCGAATGGCGTTAATGGCATGTATATGCTATGGTTCAGTATTCTACTAATGACTTAAATCGACTTTGTTTTGCCCTAACAATGTGACAAATTAACCCACCTGTGACCGAGCAGCTACCCTCTGCCTTGGCAAACGAGAAGAGCGCCACGTAGGACGATCCGGCGACGGCTAATTGCCGCCCCTCGGGGTCGAACGACATCTTACCCACGGCGAACGGATCGTCGTCCGATTTCAATTTTTCAAATAAACGTGACGTTTTCAATCGATATAATAGCTGAAATAGAATTAGGTAGCTGATTATTTGCCTCTAAATGTTTCGACAACGAATGCAATACCATACGATGAGTGAGTGCCTTCGATAGTAATTATAATCACTATTGACAAACAGACATTTTCGTTTGTGGCACTCTCTCCGAACACGTCACATATCTTATTGTGAATATTTGTGACGTGATTTTGCTTTTTTAGAAATAAATAAGCGAGGAAACAGGTGATTTCTTTCATGTTGAAAATAAAATTGAACCTTGTACACGTCACAGACCTCGACTGATATGATCTTATAGTGTCGGTTTGCATTGATATGCAGAGACTGCTTGATTCACACATGTGCGAGCCGAAGGCTAACTGAGATCGTACCGGTTTAGGCATCAACCCAATGGATGGATGATCAATCCCCCAACTCTATTCACAATGCTCTGGCAAAATACCTGGAAGCCCAAGGAGGACGCGTCCCAGAAGCGAACGGATCCGTCGGCGTGTCCGGTAACAATGAGTTCGGGGTAGGACACTATGGCCTGGCCCCATTCACCGCCAGTAATGGGCCACTCGCGCTCGGAGAAATGGCGCGATTGGCCGGCTGCCTTGGCGCCCACTGAGTACATGCATGGGATGAGGTCGCCCGGGCAGTCCGCCAAGTACTGACATGATACCACCGTGCTTTCGTGAATGTCCATCGAGTAGGGGTTCCGGAAACACGGATACCTGGATGATTATACCAATAAAACGGTTAATTTTAGTCATGTCGATGTGCTACATATGTAATAGGACAATGATTCCTTTGCTGTCTTTACAAACGAAGCTAGACACCATGAAGTATATAGATATATAAATATATATATATATATTATAGCACAAGATATGGCTGGATGTGCCCACTCGAGACCCACTTGGCTAGAGGGGTATAAGTCTAGTATCTATTGAAGGTGCTGAATCATCTTGTGAACAGGTAGCAGACAATAGCAGTTTTTCTTGGCTATTTGTGCCCTTGGGGCATCTCTTCTATTTAGATCCCTTTGGGATTACCTTTAGGAAGCTATACAACTAGACACTAAAGAAAAGCGCTATTTGCGACCGGCCTATTAGGGGAGCCTATAAATAAAGTCAAGCCAGTAATCGTCCATGTATTTAAGGGTCAGCAAGTACTAACAATAGTTACCTGCCGAAAAAAACCGTGGCCCAAGAGGTCAGGCTTTCAATTGAGCGATGGTGTCTATCTCTCTCTCTCTGTGCATAGTTGTTACCGGTAGAATTTCAACGATTACCATATAAGGACGATATAATAATTGAAGTTGACCTTGCAAGACTTCACCTTGAGAGTCAAGGACACATAAACAAGCGGTGGCTAGGAATAAAGATATCCCACGAATCGTGCAGTTTCAAATTATTGAACAATTATGCTGCTGCCGATGGAAGTCAAAGACGAAAATGCCGGATGAGCAATGTTGCCGCTTACCCGTGAGTCATGAGGTCAACGACGACGAGATCGCTGCGTAGCAGAGCCACCACGGCGAACGGGTCCTGCGTGTCGAAAGCGAACGGCGACTCGTTGAGCGTCAGGAAGTCCAGTATTGGGCTCTCCATCTCCAACACTGTAGTCGACCTGCCCTGGGACACTGTCAGGGTAGACACTTCGCTGTTGCCCTTCTCGAAGGGGAGCCCGCCTTGATATTTCCCACGATTTCGCCATCGGGATCGGACGTATAACGTTCGACGAGAATTGATCGACAACGTCATTATTACAAAGTGATCAATGTGTACTGCCCCTCATTTAATATGTTATGTCCTTTCGTGTAGACTTCGTCGATATGGCTCAACGAACGCATATGACTGTCATAGTATGGAACGCAATGGAACCCTTCTCTCTCTCTCTCTCGTCAAGCCATGGTGTCGCTTCAACTACCTCACCTCACCGAGCTATAGCCCGTAATCTTACTGGCAAACATATACACACATTCAACGAGCCATCCCATTGCATATTATTGGCCCTTTGAGACTCCCCCCCCCCGCCCTCAACCGGGTAGAGACACCTTAGCTTTCTTCGCAGTGATGACAGGCAAAAGAGACACCGAATATTGTGAGCGTAAATCACGGCGTTGCATAGAAAAGCCTTAAAAAGTGTCTTCAAGATGGTTGAAGCTGAGATTTGGGTCATCTCACGTTCATCCTGGTCCATATCGCATCTCGATGGGAGATTCTTTACCATACGTGAATTATATTATTATTACTATTATTATATTATTATGTGACATAAATGCAGCATAGAGAACAAAAGTCGATAGTATTATGCACATGGAGCGAATCAAGAACTAAGATCACCTTGAAACTACCTGGATATTTGCCATGGTTAAGACGACAGAAGGGTCCTAATGCTGTGTTCGTTTTGGTACTGATAGAACAGAGAAACATTAAAACCGGTACCAGCTTAGAGCGTCCTTCTGTGTAACATTAAAAGAGAAATCATTGTACAGTGGTTGCAGAGGCATTCCTTTTTGTTCAATGCAGCACAACTGCTGAACACTCGCTAGCCTATGGTCACGCCCAACGCGATGTCGATCAACCTATATTTTTGTAAATTAAGTAGACGGTTAGAATATAGATAGAAAGGGACTCGAATTAGTTCACTTGTGTCTTCGCTGCCCCTAATAGTCTACTACGGAACTTACCGGAGAAGATAACATAGTCATCCCCTGCTCGGGTGGTCCTCCATTGGACCTTCGTTATTGGTAACAAGTTGTTTCTGGAGGAGCTGGGCACCACAAGCGGCGATCCGGTGGCTCCTGGCTGGCCAGCCGAGTCGGGGCCTCCCGCCGTCTGGGCAAGGCTCTTCGTGCGCGCGTGCGGATACAGGACGCTTTGCGGTTTGCCTGGTGTGCGGATGTTAAACGTCGTCAGACTGCCGTCGCCATGCGACGCCATAAATTGTTTGCCTTCAAAGTGCCACGACACTGATGACAGCGCCTCGTTATACTGGAAGCGGACCTCGGCAGCGCGGCTGCGCAAATCCCACAGGACGATCGTGCCCGCTTCAAATCCTATCAGCAGCTTGTTCGAGTCTACGGGGTTCTCGCTGAGGTGCACCACTGCGCCGGGCTTCGTCTTGCGGGATCTACAACATCGCCAGAATACCAAAACGACACATGGACAACAATGAAATCATGTACTCAAGCAAGCATTCGTGTTTTGAGCAGCCACGATCGGCATCGTAAAAAGAACGTATGCCAAGAAGGCCATCCTCATTACCGAAAAGCAGACAACATCATTTTTGCTGATTCGCGATAGCGAACATCACTTTCGGGATTGAACGGATACGAAGAATCGATTGCGTCGACTTCCTGAACAAGTAACCTGAAGCATATACGTTGTCCTGTTTTTTTTTCTTCTTACTCAGCTTGTTCAATTGATACTATGATTTTAGAATAATTCTAACACGTATAGCGTACACATGAACTATTTAACGACACTTGTCTGTAAACGCAGAACGTTTTGATTAGGAAAACTTCACAGCATAATTTTTTTTGTTAGAAAGAACAAAAACAACATTTTTTTTTCTTGTTTTCACGCACATCTCAATGGCCTTGTTCCAGTTGATGACGTATCCGGATAGTGAGAAGGTGTCGATGTTGACAACGTGCACATTCCCGCCCTCGGTTCCGAGGTAGAGCCACTTGCTCTGGAACGGTAGATGAAAGAAGGTCACCCGCTCCTTTTGGAACTTGAGGGAATGCACAATTTCGGGCGTTTTGCCTTTAATGTTCCACTCATGAATCTGATCATCGGCGCAAAGGCTTAGCAACAGACCCTGAAAGTCATACGAGATAACGGCAACGAAATCGCAATCGTTAATAGCTTCAGGGTCCAGTTTTATCATGCTAAAATCGAATAACTAATAATGACTAACTGTATTTCAGTAAAATGCCACTCGAATAACGGTAAAATGAACGGTAATATTTTGCGGTGGAGAGTGCAAATGGTCAATTTGGTGTATAGTTGCTAAAATTAGCAGTGAACCCATCGATAATAAGGTTTTAAGATGGTTTCATGAGTGCTACGTAACTTTCGTTTGGAAAATTCAGTCAGTTAGGAGCCAGAATAGTATCAGATATCGGGATGTGTGCACCATTCTTCAGCACACAACAGGTAAAGGTAAAAGCTTTATTGGTTTATTAAAGGAGCTGCAATTTTACAGTGCTTAAGCTCTTTTATATGTCATCACGCAACGGGGCTCGAAGTTGCGGCCTCTGGCTTCCGATAGCCAGGGACTTAGCGGTCCAAGCCACCGTGCTGACAGGAACAGACCGTCGAGCAAACATATACTTCAATTGGAAATAACCCTAGCTCGACTCTAGTTGTTAACTAATTAAGATCTGCTCAAGTAAAGATATGCCCTTGTGAGATCCATTAAGTGATATATGCTTCGTTAAATAGCTATCCGTGACTGGTTAACGATGTAACCCAAACATTCGACTTCAACTTAGTCTACAGTTGAAATAGCCATAGACGATTCTGGGACATGAAGGGTATTGTGTCCTGTAGAATTAGCCTGCTAAAACGAAGTATTTTCAAATCTGACGGGAATAATGGTGTCCTCGGGTATGTGCCTATGAAACGACTCTCATCTATAGATATATATATATATATCTATATCGATATTTTTTTTTTACCGAGAACTTAAGCATATATATGTATATTGCAGTTCCGAGAATAAACATTTGATTATGATATGATGATATGATATGATAATCATCATAACCTCCGATCACATTGGAATCAATGCACTTCGATTTAACACCATTTCTATAGCCCGATATCAATTCAAACTTACACAGCATACAGGGCAATAAGGTTATGCTATTTGTACTCTTTCAATAGGCAACGATTCATGCCATGGGCCATAGCCTAACCATGTTGGGCTATTTCTAGCGGAGATTTTCTCTATCTCCGTAGAATTACGTGGTAAAGGGGAGGTAGGTCCCTCTTGTCACGAGTGGACAGACCACACAGGCCTCTGTGGAACAATATATTTGGTAAGCATCATACGCTTAGCTTTTACAGCAGTCCTGTGCGTGTCCTTATTAGCGAGATAATTAACGTCCCGGTAGCTCCACACGCGTATACGACACCAGGTCGTCAATATATAGTAGCATCTATTACCTCAGGGTTCCTAATACGCCATGCATCGGGCAGACCCCTGTTGCTAGACACGTCTACAGAATACCCGTGTCGAATGCAGTAACATTATTCAGCATCATTTTCCCGCCACGCCCGTATATCTAACTGTATGCTATAGTTTCCCAACCGGCTTACTCTGTACGTCTCTCTTTCTTTCTCACTCCCTCTCATTTGGGCATGTGTATTCAACTGGAACGACAACAACGTACTTGTATGGACCCGTGTAATGGTGAATGTGGTGTCGGTAGTTCCTCTCTGCACATCCCGGGTCATCGGTCTCACCACTGAGCCTCACACTAGCAGTTCCTACATAACCTATATCGAGCTATTAAATAATCTATCGTGCAAATAATCCGGCTCATCGGTGGTACGCGACGAGGCCGTGCAATGGTCGCGTCGGGGCCACCTGTTCGGTTCCTACGATTCGCTCGAACAGGCGCATCTGCCATGGAAGGATCCTCAATGCCAGTATCACTACTGGTTCCCCGTAGAATTCGGAGCTCCGACAGTGTCCTGAAAGGTCTGTCCGGGGGCAAGTGACCGCTTACATTGTCGCGCCGTCTGTGTTCGGTGTGCGCTAATTTGCTATCCATCAGGATAGAGGGGAAGGGCCGGGAGCAGCGGGTGATGCCAAGGAGCGCTGGTACACATGGTCCCAATGTGACAAATCCTGAACTTTGAACCGATGGACAAGAACGTGCGTGTTGATGATTATATAGATACCGTCGACGCTGACCCCCGAGAGGTGTGGCTTCTCAATGTAAATGAAGAACGTATTGGCGCAATGTGCAGATTCGCTAGCGAAATGATATCCAACATCACGGATTAGGATATCGGTTAGGATACGGGAGGTATTCGTCATCAACTAAGCAGTTCACTTGCGCATCCGTTTTGGGAGCGAGCGGACGTGTTTGCGAGTATGTCGTGGGAAAAAACGCTTGGAGAGCAACTTTCGAGGCAGAAAACTTGGTGAGCTATGTGCGTACTGAAAGCTTGGTCGTCACAGCCATGGGTCGGACAAATTTGCTACAGTAAATTGACATTTTGTATAGATCTGAACCTATGTCTTCGTTTGGTGCCTAGCATCGACCGCCCCGACTGAAGACTACGTTTGTAAGCAGCGAGGTAAAGGAAACGCCGATTGACCGGCAGAACCATGCATATTCACCAAAAAGGTACTGTACTTGATAACCTGATTCTCCAAGACCTCACTGGCCGCTTTTCGTGGGCCTCTCACGCGCAGATAGGATTTCATCCTCCAGTAACTTATTTATAGATCTGTGGTTTACCATCTTAGATTGCTACGTGGCAGCGATTGCGTCTCAGTGGACAACCTCTCTGCCGGCCATCTTGGGCGAGTTGTCTCCGCTGGCTGCCGAGGGCGCTACAGAGTGTAAAACAACGTAACCGCCTTGACACGCCAAGCAGTTGAGAGAAGGTTATTATTCGAGAACTGGCAGCGACCGGAAAAGAGTGTCTCTGGACGAAGCCAATGGACGGGACACAGACGAGGAATGAGGCAAAAATAGCGATGGGCAAAGACAACGAGGGCAATAGAGTAGTACGCATAGAGGTATCAGAGGATGGTGAACACTCTCACATCTCAGCTTCGGGGACTCAAGCAGGAGTTAGCAGAATTAAAGAGATTGGGAAAGGGACCCTGTGCTCTCGATGCCAACAACACCTTGGTAATGATCGAATTTAGATAGTGGAGGTTGACATCAGGGCGTGGCTGGAAAGGCCAGATGGGGAAATAACCTACTTCCTCAGCCAAATTATCACACGGCACGGGGACTTCAAATCCTACCTACACAGGATTGGTAAGGCCCCGTCGGACATCTGCGTGCTGTGCGTTGCAGGAATTGAGGACGATCCTCTTCACATACTGGCAGCATGTAAAGCCACAGGGCAAGTATGGCAGGAGATCGCGAACGCCGAATTGACAAGGGCCATGCAAGACGGGATCCAAGGGCTCGCGTCCTACATGTGCCTGGCCAGAGACAAGTGGGACAGAGGTAGTACACTAGCCGAAAGGATCTTCCGGGAGAAGGACAGGCTAGAACGGGCGCGGATTGCAGAAGGGAAAATGCCCGAAACCCACTCGCTGCCCTGGGCGGGAGGGTTCGTCCCAGAGGAGGAACTGAGGGATAGGACATGGTTGGAATAAACTGCCGGTCCCTGCAAAGCACTGACTGATGTAATACTTTTGACAGCCCCGGTCAGTGCCCCAAGTCAAAATCGGTTCTGGGTTTAGTCGGTCAGAGTCTGACACTACCAGGCAAACTCTTAATTGTGAAGCCTGGTGTCCATGCAGGATTTACCTTTAACCTCTTAACAGGGGATCGCTGAGGTAAACTCAGGAGCCGTCGCCTTGCTCAAACTTATCGGGGGGCTTTTGAAAGCCTTTGGCCTCTCAGCGTTTCCTGGCGGTAGGAATGGCCATGCCGGAGGAGTTCCTCAGTGTTGTCACAATGGGCGTACACTGTTGAACCAGGCTATCGGGTTGACGCGCGATGCAGTAACACCGGCGGTGCATGTCGTGGGCTAGCGTCGAAACAAAAGCTTTCTAATGGCCCTGGAACTCTGCTGTCGGGACGCCGGTGACAGTGGCAGGACCCTAGAAATCTGCTCGTGACAATCAAGCGTCACAAACATGGATAGCGATGGATGGACCGCTGGGTGCGGAGTACGGTCAGTGTAAGAGACGAAGTGGGAAAACCTTTGCGGATACCCTCTGAGGACTTAAGAGCCATATCAAACTCGAAGAAGCAGGAATCAAATTGCATGGGGTCACCCTAAACAGGGAGGGGGACCTCATTCGCCGGCTGGAAGAAGATCAGAAAGGGGAAGAAAAAAAAAGTCGCTGGCTGCGGCCTTGGGGATGCATGCTGACTGTCGGATAGCCAAAACGAAGCGCACCGTTTCCTAAGGCATCGATCCCTTGTCGGATGAGGGATGACTTGAACGGTCTTGAGAGGGGTTCTTCAGTGCCCGGACGGGATGGATGTGCATGGACACACCATGCCTTGTGTCCGAGCTACCGAACCAAAGCTTGGTAGTGCTGAGGTCTTGTACTCTGCAGTCACTGTGCCCATTCCGGTTGCTGGGACCGTCAGGCCCCACAAGACCCTTAAGCTGGGCTTGAAATGGTGCAGGTCTGAGAGGTTGATTCGACTTCTTGGCTACGTGAACTGCCAAAAACTGAGCCACGCCAACAAATACAAGGCGTTGGTGTTCACGAATACAGGTTCTTCTTCCTCCGTGCTGTGGCACGGAGCACCTAGTCAATGACTGTAATTCAACGGTACATAAATGCCGCGTTTGCAAAATAGAGGGACACCGTGTTGATAGCATGGCCTGCCAAGCTGCAAGCAACTGGTTGAGCAACCACGGGAGAGCAGGTGGGGCGACAAGAATATGGACTCTCAGGTAGTTGGTGCTGCTGGGCCGAGCGTGAAAATAAATGATAGATGAGATGAAGGGTGACACATGGGGCCTGCCGCATCGTGTTGTTACAGCCAAGCTCCGGACTCCCTCCCGAAGGTTCCCCCCGGATGCACTGCGCAAGATCATGACAATTATCTTTCCACTACAGGCGTGAAGAGGCGGCGAGATGTCTCTGATTCCCCCGGATGACTTTCCAGAGGTAACATCAGATGAGTTGGAACAAGCTTGGATACGTCTGGCACCCGGTAAGGCGCCCGGCAAGTATGTAGCGCTATCCGAAGTGCCGAGGATACTCGTCAAGCCTTGTCCGGAACTTTTCAGGATCCTGGTCAATCAACTGCGCTGCCAAGGTAACTTTCCGAGATTGTGGGCGAAGGCAAACCTGTTTCTGATCTCTAAACCGGAACGAAGGCCTGGGGCGTCGGCGTGCATACCCATATGCCTCCTGGCAGCACATATACGGAAGCTCCACGACTCCCTCAACGACGAAAGGACATATTGCATTTCTTCAGAAAGAAATAGCCAAGGTGTCGAAACGGGAGCGAACCATAAGAGAGCATGCCATCCTCCGCAACGCCAGCAACAAGGCCATCCATAACTATGTACGTAGACGGATCGTGATTAACGACACTCTCAGCTTACTACAGCACAGCGATGGCACTTTTACCACTGACGACAAAGAAAAGGCGGAAATGCTCAAAGGCATTTCGAAGAAACGTATCCAGGCACCGATGAGCTAAAGCGACGTCAAAGCAGAGAACCACCCGCTCTGCCAGGAGGAACCCTAAGGTACAGTGTTCACGACGTAGATGTAAGTGCGGAAAACATTCACCGTCACCTACGAAAACTACAGTTGAAGTTAAGTTCCACACCAGACTACATACCATCCTACGTGATGAAGAAACTGGAGCTATCGGTCTGTGTACCTTTCGAGTTCGAGTCAATGGACAGTATTCGGAAAGAACAAGCGTCACATCAGGGTGCCCCCAAGGAACGATTCCGGGACCCTTAATATATAATGTACATAAACGCTCTCCCTCCCTTTGTATCTGTGAAAGTCTATGCTGATTATACTAAAATATACGCCCCCGTAGATACGCCTCAACAGAAATCGGTGCTACAAAAGGCACTACATGATTTTTATGAATGGACAGGGCGGCTAGATCTCATGCTTTCGATCGAGAAATACGCCGTGCTGCATTTTGGACACGGAAATACTAAACAAAAGTACTCCATAGGTAGGCATAGAACTCAAACCACAAAAAGCTATTAGAGATCTAGGTATAATCACATCAACTAGTCTAAAATACTCTGAACATACTGCAGACGTTGCTCTGGCGAGTGGCATACCGTCTTGACGCACTAGATAAAGTCTTGCTTCAAAAAATGGTGCTGAAACAACCGACGATGGTTGCAAAAACATTTGATATTGTCGAAACCACGACTAGATCCAGAGGGAATATACTCCCAAAAATTATAGCCATGAAAAAAATGTGTTATTGATTTACTCCTCTGGAGACTATCACGCCCACAACACGTGCACACATCGTGCGCAAACGGAACTATCATAGAATATGAACAAAAGTGAGACTTGTAACAACTATATTATACCTTTGAATGAAGTGTTTGTTATTTTTATTATTACGATTATATTAATATCAATAAAAAACTTGTTTTTATTAAAAATTAATTCCAGCTCCTTTGCTCGAATCAACTCGAATATTTAACTAATCAAATATTTAATTAATCAATTTACACTGAGATGCGAAGTGTGAATCCTACAATGGAAACTTCCTACTTAGGCTGGTCTTTTGAAGGACTTAACTTCGTTGAATAACTCATAGCGTGCGAATATGCTGAAAACATTGCGACACGCTTGAATCTTTCCAGAAACGACCTGTATTCGAGAGAGAGATAGACCACACAAGATGATAGCGTTAATCATATGGAAGGGCCTTAGTCAGCCGGACCCTCCAGCTCACGATGTCCCTTGTGGCAAGACATATTGTCAAAAAATCGCACTTCCGCTGAGATAAGCAACTTAAGCTGCCATCCTGTGTATTCTCGTACTAGGCTGTTTGTCAACAGATTCTTTTAGATCGAAGTATCCGATTCCGCTTCACCAATTCGCAGAATGTTGCTAATGCCACTCAATGTATTTTTAGTGCTATCGAAAATAGCACTCGGTTAGTGGCGGTTCCAAATGACAACGTCCTAGAGCTGCATAACTCGTAACTCTCATACAGTCTCTGTCAAAACAAAGTGCCCGTATAGAGGAATCCTAAAAGCATCAAGACATTCTCAATCCGATGCGTCGAATGAAATAGAGCTGGCTCTTCTGCGGAACTTGTGTAATACTACCATCGTATGTAAATAGCCGTGCCTAACCAGTCTCTCAATCTCGTGATATCGAGACACTAGCTTTAGTTTTAATCCTAGCTTGTTCTGCACCAGACCAATACAAAATACGAACGACTACCCTTTATACGATATAACCGTCTTATTAACGGAACGATCTTTATGCATATCACAAATCGATACTAATACAGCTCAAGCGTCAATTCAGTATATAATAGTTTGCTCAATAACGATGGCGCTCTTAGTTTTGTGCTCGTCGAAGGTGCCAATATGCTCAATATACATAACGAAGACGTCCTTTGTGTCTTTTTCGACAAAATGCTTAGCACTGAATTTTGTCCTCTGTTTTACCAAGGGAGTTTGCAAAATTATCGATTGGGATTGGATTATCAATGAGGGTCCCTGAATTCATCAGACCTCTCGTTATCGTGAACATTAACAGTAAACGAGCCCATTTGAAATTTTTGAATGTACGCATCGGGTAAGCGTTTTTACCCATACTCAACGTGCAAGGTCATTATGTTAAACGTGGCATTGGAGTCGTGCTTCTTGAGGGTTATAAAGATGTTCCAATGCTACCGGAAAGACTGCCCGTCAACTGCGAACATGATTAAGGGGGGACCAATCTAATCGTTCTCGTTAGTGTCAATGATGCCCGTATATGGTAAGGTGTACAGTTAGTCCCACCCTGTCATATAGGGAAACGACTGTCTGCTAAAACAATGTTTAGAAAGGTATACATTTGTTAATCCGGCTCGAAAAGGACAGCCGCAGGCCATTAAAAATGTCTAAAACTCGAGAAGGCACCGCGTTAGGAGTAGAAAAAGCCGACCAGGAGGATATAACAGGAGAGGAGGTCGATCCGCAATGAACGCTCTGTTCTTTGAAGGCAATGACTACGTATTAATTGGCTATGATGTTAACGACGTCACGTAAGGCTATTCGTCCCTCCGTTGTCCTGCTCGTATTAATTTCCTCTCCTTCACCTTAACGAACTGCAGAGAGAATACGAGACGCTCAAACATCAGGGGACCCAAATCCTCCTCCGTTCAATAGCTCAACGAGGCCACGGCCTATCGAATGATGAGAACCATAGGCTAAAGGGTATTGTCTACCGGGTCCTCGCGCAGCTTCTCCCGGAGAGTGTCTGTATGTAGAATACATGTAGGTACCTTTCTCATTCTGGAAAACGAGGCGGGCTGCTTTTCATTTGGGCGTTGTGTGTGTGTGCGTGCGGCTGTTTAGGCGGGTTTCTAGGTGTGCTGTCGTAGAGTTTCGTTCTAGGAGCACTCTTCGGCTTAGCATAGGGTCTGTCTCCTCTGCCCTTCTTCCAATTCTCCTCCCATCTGGCCACAGCGGGCAGCTTGTCTGACTACTGCTGGCGACCGTAATTAACAGAGAACACCTAGACGAATCACACGAGTGGTCCGATTCTGTCCCTGATGCTGAGTGTCCTTTGAAACACTGGTCGGTAGCCGCGTCGTGCGGCTCTCGTTCTGTCCATTCCAAGTGACTAACCGCGTCATCAAGGGAATGGTCGATCTATTCTCAATGCGTGCTCGTACATGCATCTACTAATGTATTGCCAAGCGGAAATGCGTTTTTTTACACGGGTGGTACAGAGCAAAGAAGTACACGAGAGCACTGACAAATATTCAGTATCTGTTCAGCAAGAAAGATAAACAAGAACACGGCGGACAGCAACATCGATACCAAGGTGAAATACCGCTTCGTTCATTGCGTAAAATACGTATATAAAAACGGTCAAGGGAGATGCGCTTATTCTATCGAGTATGGACTGTTATTATGGTTATCATATCAATCACGAAATATAACAGAACCCAGAAATGCGGATAGAGTGGGAATACTTTTGGGCTGGGCTTAGCAACAAATCAGATCAGGTCTAGTCTTCAACAAACCGGAACTTATGATTTTGAAGTATATTTATAGCATATACCGAGTCTACGGACGACTCTCGCGTTGGAAGCTTCTTGCTGCAAAGGCAGGGCACCAATGGTGACTGCGCTGATCTCGTCAATAGGTATAATAACTAGGGGACTTCAAAGTCCTTCCCCCGACCTTCAGAGGAGTAAAACGGCCGGTTCTTTTACATACCCCGGCAAGTGCTTGTAACACTGTGCTTGTAAACATTGCAAAAGTACCAATATATATATATATATATATATATATACACACTCGCTTGGAGCTGTCTAGCGATCCAGCTGATTATGGAATGAATCCTTAACTTAACACTTTTATTCAAAATTTTCAGAAGTGGGTGCATTAATAGCAGATATTTGTAACTCGAACTTGTAGCAATAGACACCGGTTGTGCCTGTAATGTTCTTAATTAAATGTACACATTTATAAGTGGCAGTGTATATCGTCATCCAAACTGCGATAATCTATCTCGAGCACAGATTGCGGGCATAAATTTGCCGGAAGCTTGTTCCAGAGGACAGGTTCTAAGGCCAAGACATTATTAGATTCTTCAGGCTGATTGAAGATAACGAGCATCGCACTTGAATGAGGTTAACGTCGCTGCTAGATAAGGCGACTCTTTTAATTGTGCGACAATATAGGATATCTTGGCCGGAGATACGGAAGATCCCATTGTCTTCATAAATAGACGTGAGGGTCTTGAGACAGTCAGAGAACAATGTTAAGAGGCCTCCTCTACAAAGAAACGATAAAACTTAGCGTGGCGGATGAAACAAGACCGAAATCTCAATGGACTATATTAACCTCACCGGAAATATGCTTGGTGGTATACAGCATGATATCTATTTCTTCGAACAAGGTACAAGCACAAGCTTTGAACGGCCGCCGAATGAATAAGGTCATATTTATTGTATCGAAACGTATGCTAATTAAAGGTGTTCAGTAAATGGTTAAAGGCCATTTAACTCGGAGGGGTTTGCTCTAATTTGGGCACAAGGCGGGGATGATCTCGCTTTGTTCATTGCGTTCTATTTATGTGCTCTAAAATAGACCATGAGCCTGAAGATGCTCGTTTTGTGCTATAGACACTAATCGGCAAATTCGTCCACCCCCAGCGTAATGGACAATACAGAAGTGATGTATCAGCCTTAGTGATGGCGATGTCGAAGTTCAATATGAATTAACGATAATAATAACGTATTTATTTGTGTTTTAAAAAATTATTACAATGGTCTTGTATGAGGTGCAACTGTTATAACTACTCCTTGTAGTTTTCCGATCAGACGTTCAATATGAATGAAGAATAAGAGTTGACGGCATTGATAAGAGCGGAAAGAAAGAAACCTCTTCCGTTTCGCATTCGTGTAATTGTGAAGCACAGCTTGAATCGGCATCTACGAGAGACCCAAAATTGTATGATTTCACCAGCGTCATAATGACATATGACGAAGACCAATACCATGATTGTGATTTATTGAAATTGATGCCCACCAATCGAGTGGCAACTCATCCAAGATACACTCGGCATTTAGATTTGATTGACTCATCATTGCTGTAGCGAATACGTATCGATTCGACATCGCTCTACAATATCTATGTTGTTACGGCTTTCTGAAATCGGACGTCGACTCGTTTGGAATAACATCGTATATGTCTGCACGCTGGACCATTGCTGGTGACTTCCATCGACAGATTCGCGGAGTCGAATGATTGAATCGAATGATTCGCCTGGCTATCCAAGCCAACATTGTCTGTGCTGGATTATACTTGATCGCTGTCCCAATCACAGCAAGTGAGTAAATCGCGTGTACGGCGTCTACGCCTAATAAATGAATGACTGACCCTTGTCTCCAACCGGGACAGCGTGAGTCCCTCTGACTGACTGTCGGTCTATTCGGCCAGTATCATCAATATTGCCCTGACCTTCCCCCCCCCCCAGTTCGCCGGGGTCTTCATCTTCAGGCTAAAGGCTATCGGCTCTGACAACCGGGTCCCCCGGGCACGACACAGGAGAAATGGCCAGCCTCAACCGCTAAACTGCGTGGGACACGCAATGTGACCACTTCGAACCGGATACAGGACAATGGCCGATGAAGCACCTCAAGCGAGCTATCACTCTTGTTCTTCTAGAGCATAGAGATATTAGTCTGACGAAATCCTCAACAAATGCGATTTCTTCGATCCGGATCCCTACACAACCGTGTTGTGAATGGATCAGTCTGTAATACACAACGAGTGAGATCATGCCCTCCGGTAAATGTGCGTCTAACAGATGTAAAGGCGAAACCAAACGTATCGGTGTATGTCGGTAACGTGCAGTATTTGCATCAAGGGCAGGGGTGAGTGTTCGAGACTGACATGTTGCTTAGTTACATCGGAGACATCGGCCAAACTACGACACACGTTGGCAAGGCTGTATAAATGGTAGTAATTAAGCTGTGTATAGATTTTAGAAAAATATTTCTTTCAAAAGGAATCATAATTTCCGACACCTTAGCGACATGCTGGAGCAAATGAAATCTCTCTTTTCGGGATTGCTACTAAGTTAGAGCGAACCGCACCATGTAATACGCCCATATTATCAGACCGACAGCTACCAAATGTCCGTCTCAGGTTGTTTTTTTTTGCATTTTTGAACATGAACACAGATTTTGCACAGACACCGTTCTCAACAATCACGTACGCAACACAGAATTTCAGCCTATACGCAAAAAGTACTCAAAACTTCCCAGCCGTCTTCTTCTTCTTCTCCGAGATATTTCACATAATATGCATAGTTACTCGTGAGTCCGCAAGTTAAATCTATGCGTTTCAACTCGTTCGCATGTCACCCTTTAGTGACACTTTAGCTACGCTCGGGTGTTTATCGATTTGAACTTAGCCACTTTTCGGCATTTAGAATTCAAATTAAAACAGATCCTGGAGATTTGCAATTACTCTTTAAAGGTGATTCCACCCAAAAATAAGGCGATTATGTGCATTAGGGTGAGATAGCAAGAGAGTGGATTATTTTAACCTTCCCCCCCCCGCCCTGAATAATCAAAACATCACTGGCGTCATATGCTGCCAGCAATTGGACCGTCTGAGGCAGGTCCATATCGACTTCACGCTCAAGTGCCTCGCCCTTCTTTAATATATATATATATATTTTTTTTTTAATGAGAACTTACGCATTGTAAACAATCGTATTTAAAATCGCAACTCCGTAAATCCACAACAAATTGAATCTTGAATCTGAAAATCCTATTTTCTAAAATATTGCTCATAATTTCCTCTAGATTACAAGCAAAAAGGCCAATGTGGCGTGCACCGTTAGTTCGAAATAGGCCCACCCCGCATGAGCACAGCCAATAGCCACCTTTATCATTGCATGAGCACAGCCAATAGCCACCTTTATCATTGCACAAGCACTGTTTAGCCTGGGACTGACTATATGTATATATATATTTTTTTGCTGACATCCCAAAGCTACAAGCTACGCAGCTCGATATAGCTCCCGTGGAAAGCATTAAAAGTGTAGGTCAATGGGCTTGCATTTTTGAGCGCTTTTCAATAATTTCGCAACTCAGTGGTATCCTTGCATTATATGATCAACATCATGCACAATATTCTCTATGGACAGTTTGAAGCGTTTAACAGCGTGGCTTTTGGACAAATTATAAAATAAAAGAGTGCTATTATAGTTGCTTGACTATTGGGAACGTCACATAGTTACGTGACTGCCAAACACCCCGCAGATCACGCAAGCTGATGAAATCATAAATTAGAGAAATGTGGATTTAACTAGATGTAGTCGAAGTAATATTCGCTGTGAATCCTCACTATGGGTAATGTTACGACAGCGTACGTGATTCAGAATTTAACATAATTAGGCTAAATCATTTTAAGATTAAGCTTCGCCAAGTATTTTGTAACACCGATTTTCTTTAAATCCTCATAACAGTTCATATGCAGTAAACGTGAATGATTCCAAAGGATATATACCGCATTAATTTTCACTAGTGGTAGCTCAATGATATGAATTCCCTTGTCTAAATATGGACTTGTAATTGAGCAAAATGCCATTGGAACTGTTTGGGTTCAATTTCGATACTTTTTTTTCTGTTATAAGAAAAGACTATTTACCGGGTGGATGTCTCACGTTGAAGCTTGCTTTGTTCTTTATATCGACACCAACTGACAATGTGTACCCTGGTGGAAAGCTGCTTCTTAGCTACGTGTTTTAATTCTTCTTTGCCATGTGTGGACTCAAAACTCCGCCTCGGAAGATGGCCTTTTTAGAAATTGACTTCACCTTGTCTAAGGAAATTACCCCTCTAATCGTGTTCTTCGATTAACCGGTGATTTCTGCAACAACACTAGATTGAATATCTATATATATATACGCACTCACTCTCACTTGGTCTTGGGATACACTTCAGTGCGCATGTCTTTACCCTGACTCTCGCTGAGCCTTAGGTTCTACTCAAACTCTAGCTTAAATAGCGAGAGGTATGAATGGACATGATCGTAACGTCATTGTCAAGGACGAATCTAGAATACGACACTATTGATGAATATAAATTCGTCACGCATGCGCGTCGGCGTTCACGGCCTATACTGACGTAACAATGATCTATGTCAGATGAGATGATTTCACATTTCGCAAATTGCCTTGCATATCCAATTCATCATTGCAACAATGGGGCGTTCACCAGCTCTTGCTGTGGTCGTAGTTGACATGAACGGCACAATTGCGAAAAGCAATTCGATTTGTTCTCGCTTGCATCAGAACAATGACGAATTGTAATGAGCCGATAGAAATGTATGTGAAGTGTACAAACGGGCCGGAGAAACAATCATCGCAAGATCGCATTAAGCCCACTCGAAGGGTTTCTACTATTGCAGGAGGTCTTCGCAATGTGGACGAGGATGGAAGGAGAGATTGCAAATTTGAGCAAACAAATAGGCAAGAACGGACTTACAAGGGGATCAGAGTGTGAATTGGAAGACTCGGCTTGGTCTGGTGATTTTTTATGGTTAGGCGACGTTGCCAATAGCGGTAGAACAATGAAATGAATGCCGCAAAATGTGTTGTCCTTGAAATGTGAATTTTGTGAAAAACTAGGAAAATTTCGGTTTCTTCCAGTATGATGAAGGCAGTGGACACTACAAAGATATGTTCAATCCATTGGTATAGTTACTCGCTTCGATAAAACGAAAATTGATTTTCTCTTTCGATCTTAGATTCCTGTTCGCGCCCCGCAAATACTAGATTTGATTAATTAGAAAGTTTCCACATTTTGTTCGGCGAATATTCTTCATATAAAACCAGAGTAAAAACGACAATAGACACGACAGACAACTACTCTACTAGAATGACAAGAAAGTAAAATCGCAGATATCAAGTACTTGATTGACAACGTCTTGACAACACCCAAACTAGTCGAAGGGAATTTGAGCGTTATCGAATAAAAATAACAAGTAGCCATGTCAAACTTACCGAAAAAAATATCACGGAATAGCTCCTACATATTTAAGCTAATGAGAAGAGCAATTAGCACGGCTAACACAGAGAGCAATAAGCAATGACTAAATTTCGCGAGTTCTTGTTGATGCGTAATAAAAGCTTGTCAAGGCAACACGGTTAACTTAAAATGGGGACGATGTACGCAAGCTACTGTTATTATTATTACTATTAGTGCTATCAATTATATTTTGTTGGACGTTTTAGGGATTATCCACTGTAGACCCCCGAGCGAGTTCAATTGAAAGAACTGTGTTGGTTCATCGCTCTTGTCCACCAGGATATCTAACAGATGGGAAGACCTGAGTTTTAGTTAGCCTATTCTGTGTATCCGCGACACATAGTCGTCGAAACCCCCCCCCCCCACACCCTTAAGCAGTTGTAATTACACGGTGCTCGGTACCACTCGCATACCACATGGTGAGGTGAGGCTCTCGTGGTGAGGCACGCATTGGAACATTTCGATAAGCGCTCATATTCGGCAATAAATAGTACGCTTCTATCTGGAATAGATAATTGCGCACATATTGATGCCACAAATCACTAATTGATTGGGTCGAAACGGTTATCAGCATGTTTCACTTCTTACAGTAATCATCGTACGCATGATAACACCCAAATTGAGCTGTAAGCCACCCAAGAAACAACAGCGTCTTATGAAGTGAACATGTCCCTCTAAGGGACGAGGATCGGCTCAAGTGGCCGATAATTGGGCTCGAGAGAGAGAGAGAAGCGAGAGCAGATGACGACAAGTCCTCTTTGTTGAGTGACGGCGGAAGTTATCCGCGCATCTGGATCTCGAAGCAGCTGGGAGAATTCCCACTGTCTCTTCCCAAGTGTAGAGCGATTTGATCATTTCGAATGCGCGCCAGCCTGGATAAAAAGGATCTCCTGCCTCTACGATTTCAACTAAATTGTGGCCCAACTCACCCCCCCCCACACACAGACACACATCGACGAGCTACGCGTAACCCAGGCTTAGCGTAGTGATGCAACATCAGACAAACTTCTACAGTGGCGATTTATCTACCCATTATAAAATAGCTAGTACACTACGAATAGTAGACAAATGTACAGGACAGATAGAAATAGATCTGTGGTGCCGAACTGCTCAAAGCAGAAACCGGCGATAAATGTAGAAACGAAAAAAAATAAAAATAAAAAAACAAAAAAAAAATAAAACAAAAACAAAATATCAATGATAGGGATGCTGAGATATTCGTCTATCTCGCTACCGGCAAGAGTCACAGAAACTACGACGCCCAAGTGTACCAATAGAAGTGTACCTAGTAGTAAATGTTCCAGGCTGACGCGCAGCCAACATTTAACATCCACGGAACCCCCTCTAAGCATTGCTTCATAGGCCCCTTCAAAGTGTACCTGGGAGATAACTTCACATCGTAACTTCGATTGAGGACGGCTTGAGATGGCTCCAAACACTTCGTTTCCGTCACACTACATTGGTACTGTAGTATATTTTAAGCTGCACCTTACGCCTCCCGAAGGCTATAGGCGTTACCTACGACGAGGACATTCACATATACACCTGGTAGCTCACTTCAGTTATTGAACTTATATTCATACTGAATATATATCTCGTGGCTCTGTATGGTAAAGTTGAATCTACCGCGGCCTTTGATACACTCCTTGGGTTGTCCGTCCACATTGCAACGCTTGTCGTTACGTCGAAACGTCTCATTACTACAATAATAATCACAATAAACTTGAACAAGACTTAGCGTAAAAGGATCCCCAGACGAAAATGTATCTATATTGTTCACGATCCTGTTGGCTCACACCGGCTTCCACAGAGGACAGGACCGGGTGTCCTGAGCCATTCATACAATGGAGATAGCAGGATTATACACTTTATCGAATAAGTTTTCTAACCTTATCGAATTTCTATTAGTTCATTTTCACACATAGGTGGCTAATTAATCAAACGAAGCAAAATTATAAATAATCAAGTTCCAGGTCCACTTCAACGTACTCATCAAAGGGCCAACTTGCCCTGCATCGCATCTGTGTAAGGCAAACCTGTAGGTCTAGGATTAGGTTACCTCATTGACGATGAACTGCAGTTGCACGACGGGACAATCGAGAACATGTTGTAGTGTGATCTCGACACCGGGTCGACCCAAGCTGCAAATAAAAGGCAATAACAATTTTAGGTTATAGTTGTATTTCACCAAAAGGCCCATCATTGATGACATACATTGAGACCTCGATTGTCACTCTATAATGGATACAGGTATCTATTGACTCGGAGAGAGATGGTAGTTATTTATTCGCTCATTTGAATATATAAATAAAAAGTGCAGGATCACAAAAGGAGCATGCCTCTCGGCATCTTCCCGTAGTAGGCAACTAAAGCATATGTTATGCAATAAAGGACAATTGCGCTTAATTGTGACGGTGTCTCAAACGGGTCATGGGCTCTAGCTTTTATTCTAGTTCGGATAAATTCGTATTGTTTCTAATAGAAGATAAGGGGAGATTTTTTCAACCTGCTTGCATCGCTTCTTTAGGGTCTCCCTACGAGAATACTATTCAGGTACCGATCGAAGTATTGGGTCGCGAGATCTGACGTTATGCTGATAAATACGATATGTTGATCGCTCAATAGAGAAGAACAATCGATCTTGAAGTTCGACACTTGTACTCTATCTGTAGCTTCCTTTTTCTCTGCATCTCGCATATTGGACCCGTAGAACTTATAGTACATACAAGAATAAATACGCTTACGATATGATATAAGATCAATTCGGCTTACTAACCGAATTACAGGGTAGATTGTACAGTATGGTGTGGTGGACTATTTACACATGGACTATTTACGAATTGTGTGTGTGTGTATAGGGGTCGAACTTGAGCGAAACTTAAGGACGAATTTAGATAAGTTGGCACATCCCAATACCAGGGACATTTCGTAATCTATATATATATATATATTTATATATATATATATATATATATCGCGTTAATGATGATAAATCTCATCCAAATTAGAAGACGTTTTTATAACTAATTCCGCCCCTAGTACTGTAGTAGTTTCTCTTATATGTGCGTACATTGCACACCCCCGCCCGGCGAGGTGAAGAGTGATATGAAGATCTTGGTTGGCCGTCAATCTTCGTTAGAAAATTCTCTCTCATGTCAGCATTCTGATTCGTGCACCGTCCAACGCTAGGCTACCTCGTTCTTAAGGCATTTCGCGAATTTCGACTCTTCAATATAACTACACATCCTACAGTTACTCGAGAGTATGATTCACATTCACACAAGTTGCAAGGTTCACGCCGAGGGGAACTTCGTACGTGTTTGTCATAGTATGCTTGATATTAGTGCCTTCGCACACCTTCGTCCATGGCATGCAATTACTCGCCGCCATGTATATGTATACATACATATATATATATGAATATATCGATAAATAGACACTTTCTCCTGTTTCGATTTCTCAGCTGTGCTTCTTTTCCGGCCTCTTACAGAGATTTACAGTGAATTATGTTTAAAAAAAAAATGCTTCTAGAATTTTACTTGAAACCTTACACATAGGAAACTGACTTGTATATTGTACACACCGTTGTAATTACTCGAACAGAGTGAAAATAAATAAATAATAATAATAATAATACAGTGATTTACGTATACTTGTCTGTGACCGTCATCCCAGATTTTTGGCGAGGACATGAAGATTTACAGTGTTTATTTCTAATATTCAAACATACATGCATACATATTATCTCTACTAGGACCAATCGATCTGGCCATTGCTGCCGAATGTGTGAACGTGTGGTGGAATTCAGCGCTGCTAAATGTGCCCCAGGCAAGAAATGATCGCTTCAGCCATTCCAGAATTTGGTCCTGAGAGATACATACTCCACGCCTTGAATCGTGAGTGGAGCTGCAATCGAGTCGCGCAAAGTTTTTATGTATAAACAAGTTCAAGTTCTGCCGTCGTCTAGCCTTAACAGTGTCCTGTCCAAGTCCTGTCGTTACCCTGAAGCGTCCAGAGTATTGCTCCACGGGTATTTCACAACTTGAGCTCGTAATGCAGAGAAACTTTTTAACACAGTCGTGCCCAATCTCTTTTTGCCTACCTGTGCGTTTCAGGGTATGGAGCTTATATTCACGGAGGACTGCCTGAGTCTCTCTGTCATGTTAAGAGACCCAATAGCTACGCTGACGGTATCATACTCGTTTTACCCCAAAGCTAATCACATATCAAAGAGCTTTAGAGACGAAAACCACAATTGAATAATGGCAAACCACCAACCCAATAAGGTGAGTATGCACAATAAGACTAATGCAATAGAAACCGCGAGGAAACGATTTGAAGCCGCGAAAACGACGCTGTGCAATTCGCTTGAGTTGACCCGCAAGTTGGCTGAAACAAGGGCTCATCAGGGATGCTAAAGCTCCCCATGCAGAGTTAAGCGCAATCATGCGGACGTTCTGCCCTAGCACCTCCGACCTCTCTCGATTTAGTCGCGTTCTCTCTCTCTCTCTCTCTCTCTCTCGACTCCGAGCTCTCTCGATCTCAAGCTGGCGCCTGCGTGCGGCCTCGGTAAGAAAAGTGAGGCAGTAAGCGCATTCCGCTGCCATCTCTTCAGGGTCATCCGTGAACCCAGCTGGCCGACGGCTTATGAGGCGAGTCAGCTTAATCTCTTCAACCATTAGTCTCCATCCGTTCAACGCGAACTTTGGCAGATTGACTGCACTGCCCACCTCAACTCGACTACGCCAAGCTCGGCACAGCAAGGCCTCACGCCTCAAGCTTCGCGTTGACGTCCTTCTCACGACGACATGAGCGGATGGAACCCGTGCAGGAAGAAAAGGTACGAGATCCCACGGCAAGAAGCGGGGTTTCGACCAACCTCTCCCTCCGGCCTGGGTGGGCCACAGACGCAGCTCTCGTTTGTCGCGTCCCGACCCATCTTCTCCTAGTTAGTCTTCCTATTTTTAAGGTAGTTCTCCTCCTCTGGTGGCGAGAGCTACAGACATCGTCGGTTAGCAGGCAACTCCAGAATATAAAATGCTTGGCATTGGCGTTCGAGATGACTTTGGTAACTAAGGGTGCGCAAACGTGAAGGCGTCTGGCGCTCAAGGTTGCTCCAAGGTCGCGTAGTCCCTTGGCTAACCTGTACTCTTATCCACATTGGGCCATAGAAAAGCGTCAACACCTCCTCGTACTTCAGTAAAGTCAATCAGAGCATCGTTACTGAAGGCGGTCGATCTCAGACTAATATATATATATATATATATATATATATATATATATATATATATATATATATATATAGATAATCATATGTAAAATCGTTTAGATATGAAAAGTCACATCTTCAGCTTCCGTTTGATACTGCATCATGCGGTAACGGGCCTTTGAACAGACCGCCGTACGATCTCAATATTCTCGCTCGCAACGATCTCAATATTTTAAGATGTCATGTTATATATAGTTGGATTTTACCTTCCAACTAGTAATAATTTCAAATAGCCACTCAAACTGACGAATGACAATCGTTGACTTCGAGGCACCAGTGGTGAGTATAAACATACATTCGTGGAGGATATCGTAACAATTGAAGTGGCACTCATGAGAAGCAATCATGCCATGTCCGTACATGTCATGGTGAAGTGTGCAAGTGCGACGGCCAAATTTGCTTGGCCTGTTTAGTCGACCAGGGCCGTCGCCGTGGGCCGACGGCTTTCTAATTTCACCTCACCACAGAGAGAAACACTAGCTTTGTGCCTGCCTCGTCGTACAGAAAAGATCCGTCCTTACAAGAGGGCTTAGAGCCGCGCCCACGCGACCTTCGTCTGCGCTGGGGCCATCGCCGCTTTAGCGAGCTTCCCCTCTCTCCCCTATACAACTCCTTGGTGTATTTGTGAGCGTGTGAGTGTGTCTGCGTCCGGCCGGCCGAGTGCTTTGTAAGCGTGTGCGGTCGTGTACATCAATGGTGCGCAGCTTTAGGGACTAGGACTTGCATACGAGCAGAACACGTAGCCAGGTGGCGGCCAACCCGAAATGCTACCTAGGGATGTTAGGCCAGGAACAGACCACTATGCACGAAACACGCAGGTGTACGAGCTAAAAACGGCGCCAGACAGCCAACCTCAAATACGGACGTATTCCAACCTGTTCTCTTTCTCTCTTTCCAGTGCTGCTTCTTGCCGTGCACTTCGGGGGCCGAAGCTTTGAAAGGAGCACCACCGAGAAACTAGTCGGTGAGGATAGGCCCAAAAGAAGCCTGAACAGAAGTCGGCACTGTTCGAAGGACACAGCAGCGAAACGAAAACGGTCGAGTCAGGGTCGAAACAGAATCAACAGGCGTTGCATGGAATAGGCATAGAAGACCTGGCTCCCCGTGGTGTCCTCGAGAGCTCCGTAACTCCGACTGCTGGTTGATGCTCTCCAGCTCGACCTTTATATTTGTACGTAGCGTCATAGTATTGGGTAAGCCTATCGCGCTGGCTAACCGCTCGACATAAGCTTAGCAATTCGAGAAGAAGCGATTGAAAAGCTAAAGCTGGATAGTTTCAAGTTGAGACGGCCTGAGTATGAGATCTCGGCTACACCCTCCGAGAGCAACGCGAACGAAAGTTGTCAGAAGCCGATGATGGCAATGACGATGATGTGATCAGGTACAATCACAAATTGGTGCTTTATACAGGGCGGACAATGAGGACAATTACGTGTATATTAATACATTTACAACATGGAATTTTTGCTCATAATTGTCACAACATTACGATCATGTCTCGAGCAATTATTCATACCCATCAGTATGTCAGTGTGATGTTCTCCTGTCACATGAAAACAGTTGCGTTTTAATTAACACGATCATTATTATTATTATAATAAGCAATTAAATTAGATCAAGCATCTTATATATGAGTAAGGCAGAGAATAAGCAAAGGTGGCCCCGACAGGCCCTCATAGTAATACCTAAAAGGTTAAGAGCTGAGGCCTGTCAGATAGGGGAACAGCTGGGGGTCAGCTCGAAAAAACAGTTAAGTATCTTATATATATATATATATTATATATATGTAGATTAGGACATAAGGCTTTAAAATAACTCGACATTTATAATAGCTGCTATAGACATCGTCGCTAGGTCGCTAGGTTTGCGAATCATTTGCTTGATTACCTTCGGGCGACCAGTGGCTGTTATTTAAGAGCAGTCACAGCGGGTGGAAAAATATAGTATAGATTCTGACGGTTTTGGCGACTCAACAAATTTCCAACTATCGTTTGAGTGTTCATTGAATTGCATATTCGCCCGCTGTTCGAGAACTCCTCGGCAGCATTTAATACAGAACCCGAATCGGGCGTTTTCGTCATAATGTGGTGCTACCCAACGCGGCATATAAGAAGATTAAAGACGGCGCAGCGTAAGCCGGTGTTACACCCAAAGGACAATATATCAATTATTCATTACTTCTGTTCAGACGCCCATCCTCCCCGCTGTCAATAAGCAAGGAGAACAAATCCTTTTGAGAAATCCTTTGCTGCTGCCGCCGCTAGCAGGACAAACACATACACGCGTACACCCAACCGATGAACCAACCAACCTGGCCTCTGGTAGGCGCGCTCAGGACACCCACCAAGCGGCGGACGTCTGAGCTTGCCCAGAAGCTTGTGAACGCGTATCCGGCTGCGTTCCGCGAGCGACTCCGCTAGCTTCAAGATCCGGACGTCGACGAGCGAGCCGCCACGAACTGCTGCGTTCAGCTCGTGCGTTCAGCCACTTAAGCTTCATGCACACCATCGTGATAATAATAATAACGCCTGTACATTCGTATAGGCACAACTGCACACCCATACAATCCGCTCGAATCATTCGCTCTCCCTCTATCTCTATCTGATTCCCGTTCCTTCGCAGTCTCCGTCGCCATCCAGCAGCCCGACTTTCCGCGCTTGCTCGTTTGCTGAGTTCGACTAAGTACTACCGCTATTGCTGTCGGCATCGTCCGTGTATCGAGGGGTGGGGGGGCTGGCGTCACCGTTCCCCATCGAGACCTTTCCCTGCAGCGTTCCCTGGATACGCTTGTCCGACGGACCGACCGGCCGTGTTTCTGTCGATCGGTACGACCGTACATCGCTGCCACTGTTATCACTATGGGCACGAGCTCCTCCGCGACCAGCACCACCACCAGGACCAGGACTGCTGCCGCTGCCACCGCTGCTCTGTGTCAAATCCCCGCTCGGGCGGATGCGTTCCCGTCGCACAGGCCGCGCCGAGCGAGCAGGCGAGTCCGCACAATTCTTCTCCCCTTCGATCGAGAATAATAATTATGCCCAGACGTACGTACGTACATACAGACAGTCAGGCTACACCTCGTTGCCATCCGTGCGTCCTCTCTCCGATCGAAGTGAGGCCACGGGGCCTGCCTGCGGGTCGGCCTTAGCTCGGCCTCATAGGACGGCCGCCACTCCCCCGGGGCAGTCTTCTGCCCTCCGCCGGCCCAATCGTGGGAGTCCTATCCGCTAACTCGTAGCGGTACAGGCCTTCCCGCCCTGACAACCCCTCGATGCTTCACTTCCCATCGATTCTTACCGGGTGGGGGGGGCGTGGGGGGGCTAGCCGGTCGAAAAGTCCGCTTTTCACCATCCTCCTCTACTCAGACCCCGTATTCCGTTCGACCGAACGAACGTCCGGCTGCTCCGCCACCGCCGCTGTGGTAATGTCGCGGAGAAGCTGCACATCAGAGCCCGCGCATCCGTCGAAAACCAATCCCTGTCCTGCGCATGACATGCCACATCGCCTCCTCGGGAGTGCTTGGCTCCACTTTTAGCCATTCCCGGCACCGCCCCTGTTCCTCAGAGCCCGTGCACACAGTCCGCGTGGCAACGTCGCCTCTGCTAACCGATAACCTACAGACGCGCATATATATTCCTATCTCCAGCCATGTGTCGGAGACACCGACATGGTGAATGTGTAGCCTTCGCGTTAACGAACGTGGAACAATATTGCAGACGAGGTGGGCGCTTCGTAGGCTAGAACTTGCTCATCACGCGTTCTCCTACGATTGTGTGTTCCGATTGAGGTGACTGTACGCCGCTGGAACGCCTCTCGTTAGCAGCTGCGGAGCAGGACGAGAGATAGTTTTAGCTGATTTTTACAAATTTCTAGATGACTCTTCATTGAATTGTCCGCACATTTTGATACGGTTATTGCATTTTCTGATTCGGGGACATTTACGCTCATATGGTCGTCACGGGTATGAAGGAGTTGGAGAAAACTACCGTTATGCATTACAGCAGACAAGCGCTACAAATTTCTGAAGCATGACGGCCACCTATTTATCGGACTCATTACTCGTCAGTGTGAGTTATATTTACATAATGAGACGCTACGCGTCTCGAAACGACACCAGCGTATCAACCCCTGCTCAGCAAGGTCTATTCAAGCAAGCTTTATGCCTTCCGCTGGGAACGTTCCGTCATAGTATGTGTCCGAAAGATTAGAAAAAGGGCCCCAGTCACTTCTTGCACTCCGGCAGAACTACATAGCTCCTCCTGTCCGTAATGATTGCACAATTAATCTAGATTCGGATCAGCTGCAGGCGCCAAAGCATTAGCTGGAGTTGTGCTTTGTTACCAAAAGCGCTATATCGCCATGAACTCTTACCTCGTAAGAGCGAAGTCTGCGAACAAGTGATATCGGTACGGTGGGAATGAAGAGGTCGGTAGTCGTGGTACGATCGTACAATGTAAACACGAAACTATCAAAAAGAATGACTATGGTGCACGTTACATTGGAGTTCTTGCTGATTGCGCCCCGCGCTCGGAACCCCCTCTAAGGACATAATTGCCCTCTCGTGTATAGAACGTTGTACATATCGTTGCATATGTCCTGGTAACATCTTCTATTTTAGCTACGCTGGGCAGATGTGCTCGGTAGCAAATGGACATTTCTACAAGACCACTCCATCTCAATGTCAGATGTCTCAACATACTAACAGCTTGTTCCTGCCTTTAAGACAGAAGCTACTTAATCACGACACTTGAGAGAACAACAACAGAAAAAATACTACAATAGCCATTTGTCATCTTGATGGATAAGACAGGCCTACTTGCATTTGTTTAATCTACCAGACATATATGCTTCGCTTACCTCACGTCTCAATCTCGTGAATGCAGATGTCTCAATGCTGGCTTCTCATGGCCGGCAAAATTGGAGCCGTATTCTCAGCGTTTGCTGCTTGTTTGCAACGTTGCACACGCTCTTCTTCGGGGATTGGCTCATGAAATCATCCTGGTGGGAGGTCCAAACAAAAGGAGGCCTAACCCGTAGCCAGAGTAGTTTCGGCTGGCGATTTGCAGTCAAAGTATATTATCCCGGAGGGTGGGTGGCAGGCTCTAAGCCCAAGAGGATTTCATTAGAACCAACCTTAGATATAATCTACGCATTTTTTACTCACGTTTACCAAATTACATTATTTCAATCCACCGTGATGGCACAACATCGTCGTTAATAAATAGAACAAAACCATTCTGTCCTCTGACTTAACGCAGTCCCCAATGCAATGACCGTCGAGGATTAGCTACGGGCCACCCAATGTTCGTTTCGGTGCTAAGGCAAAAAATGCTCCGAGTTGCCAATTTCGCACAGGCCTAAAGCATTTAGACTATGGAAACGCGGACATTTTCGCCGGCAAAATCAAGGTCCAGATGTACCAAGTAGTCCTGCCTCACATCTACGGGGCTCGCACCTACGGAACAAGCTGGCGCATCTGGTTTCATCGTCACTTAGGCTGCACGCCCAGTCCGAGGCCAGAGCGTACGTTCAGACGATCTCGGAATACACAAGGGGCAAGCCTATGCATAGATGCAAGGGACGTCGGAGGGGTATCTCGATCTTCTGGATCGATCTCGTCTCGCGGCCTTGTGTTGCCCGTGGGTGGCAGTGGCTGCGTCCCCCCCCCGCAAATAGGGCAGGACCACCACCCGCATCAGCAGCCTGGCTCGAGGCCTCGGCGCCTTGTGGGAGCCTCGCAAGCGGGGCCTGCTCGAAAAGACCTCGCCCGTCTAGCTAGCACTCCAGCGTTGCTTGCAGAAGAAGTCCCGCTGCTGTCATGGCATTATCGTTTAGATGCAAGTTGCCGCCGTAGTTTGCCGAACTCTAATCGTACAGAGAGCTGCGGAGGCGGAGCACTGAAGCTCGTTTCGTTGTTCAAGTGATAGCGAACTCCGGCATCCTTCCCTTTCATTTACTCCCTGCAGCGCCTACATCGAACGCAAGCCAAGCCAGGCAGATAACGTTACTTGGTCGGCCGCTGCCGAGCAACTTCAAAGCGATCAGTCACTTGATTTTGTCTTATGCATTCGCCAATCCCAGGTCCAGCCGCCTCTACCAATTTCTTGCCGACCGGCTCCCAGCCAAAAGCGAAAACAAAGCCCGGGTGAGACAAACGTGGGACCACACAAATATCCTATAGCCATGTAGCTGGGCAATCCGACACATGCATGGCAAACCCAATACGACAAAGCACCAAAATGGCGGGTGTCGACGGGCCAACAACGGCGAAGGACTGTGGCAGTAACACACTGGAGAGAGAAAGCTGCCGGTAGTTAAAAATATTCTGCCTGTTTTTCATTACGTCCTCAAAATCTGTTCGTTCGCGAAAAACCCATTTCAACGTAGAGTGGTGTAGTCTACCGTCTGCACCTCTCCTCGTCGTATAAACGATGAGAACTACAACGGATGCGGGCAATCATTGGTATCGGTGGGGGGTGGGGCTGCTGGTGGTGGTGCTGCTTCGAAGTATTATAGCAAAGAAGCGTTTCCCGCTCCCGAAACCGGTTTCCCTTGAACACCCTATTCCCCGCCGTAGAGCTTGGTCGACCAGCTAGCAATAGTATCTTCCCAACGAGAGAATAAGAGAGAGAGAGAGAGAGCGAACGAACAAGAGGAAGCCACCACCGCAGCCTGTTGTTGCTGTCGGACATTGCGTGCGAGAGCCTGCTCCGCGGAGACCAAAGCGAGGAGTCGAGCCGCCTCTGTTCGTTCATTCTCCGGGAGCCTTCGAGGGCGGACGGTGTACGGCAGGCGGCAGAGGGTCCCTAAAATTGAGCGATAGTACAGGGAGCTGGCGACCGACAGACCTACCGACCCAACCAACCAGCCACCGTCCATCCAACGGAGCCTGGCGGCGAGCAACTACCCCCCCCCCCCGCCCCCGCCAGAACAGAACACCTCCTCTCGCTAGTGTTCCCGTTACCCCCTTGCCGCAACCCTCGATTACAGCCCCCTCAACCGCACAGCGAACACCAAAAGGTCGGTGGGGCTTCCAACCCCAGCTTCTCGATCCCCTCTGGTCCGGGCCCTTTCGGGCCCTCGGGCGAATTTGTTGCATGCATCCCCGCAGCTTTTGGCCCGAACTCTAACTCGGTCCCGAACCATTCTATCCTCTATTCTCCCGTCATTCTCATGCTTCGGCTGCCATTCTAGCGAGGAGAGGTCCTACACCCTTGTCGAGATCGCCTCGCTTCGGCTGGAAACGACGATGGCTTTCGCCGGGCCTCTTGCTGCCTTCGCTGCTGCTCCTACAGCCAAACTGACGGCGGCAGACGAAGAAGCAATGAACCGATAGGGGATGCTGCTGCAGAAGCAGCAGCCGTCATGGGAACGCCGTCTCTGTGCCGGGGCAGTAGCTTTTGGCCGGCGACCGAAACAGTCTCTCGGCACCCGCTACGTTGGTGTTCTTTTCATTGTACCTCTACGACTTGCAGCAGCAGCAGCAGCACGGAGTCGAGCGAGCGAGCCGACTCGCTCGCTTTGAGCTTGCAAATGCAAAGCGACTGGAAATACAACAGCCGGGAGTCGGGAGATCGGCGGCTCGAGCTATCGGAAGGAGTGGAAAATGTGAGTAACTAGGGCGAGACAACGCCAAGGAACGACCAACACTAACAATACGACAAGAATAACTGGTCGTGAACGAACAAACGCGAACACGGAGGTCCGATTCTGTCCGCTTCCATTCAACAAGATCCCTGCTCCCGCAACGGCAGCAGCAGCTTCTACAAATCTCTGAAATCTCTGCGGGCCGCGTTCGTTCCCTAATGACGGCACCTTACGCTCACATGCAGACATCGGCCAGATGAGCCTACATATGTAGATGCGCGCGAAGATCCCTACGCACCATTCACATCGTTGTCCTGTTCATAGATTTTTGCCCGGGGGTCACCGGTATGCCGCGCACGAAGCTCCTTCCGTGAGTAGTTTGCAGACGGCTTCCATTATTCGTTCGGCAGCGGCGCTGTCGGCGACGTGTGCCGAGTTCTTTGTCAACAAGAACAACAATAACGGCATCGATAGCAACAGCGCCATGCAACAGAAGTTCCCGCATTTTACAATGACGAAACGCGTCAGAACGAGCCCTCCCAAACCTGCTTTTCCTACACGACAAGAAAACCTATCATTTTTCGGAAAAGTAACGATAGCCTTAACATAGCTCTTTTGTCTGCGACGGCCGGGAAACCAAAACTGCCCTAACTTATCACAAGTAGATATCGTGACACTGATTGGGTCGGGTAGCAATCTGTGTTGTGTCTTCTGCTTAGTTTCCGATACAAAAAAAAGTTGCTTTTTCATATTTTTTGGAATTTTTGCAAAAAAATTAAGTTCCTAATGCTTTAACAAACAATAAAAAAATACACACTGTTTACACGTCGGGGTCATTGCCCAATAGTCTCCACGCAATTCTCTATCAACGTGACCTTCAAGGGTTCGACGAAAAGCTCATTTTGTTTTATAGAGCTCTCAAATGTGCTCAGGTGCAACTATCTATTATACAACAGCTGAGTCTAAGTCTTGCTTACGATCTCCTTCCGACAAAGAGGCGCATAGTCATGGATAACAAGAATAATCGCTGTGGCAAAGAACCTCTCTCTGAATTTTTGCGGGCATTTATACTATTATCTTTATGATGATGGAAGTGATGTAAAAACTCCAGTAATAGGCCGCATTTTGAAAAAAATAACACACGTTGCGACATTCCTTTTTCACTACTCATTTTACGGGAACTTCAACGTTGTAAAGAACTGCAGTTCCCTTCATAAACCAAACTTATATATATATATAAAGTTTGGTTCAGATATATATATATATATATATATATATATGATCACTGTACAACACTAGCAAGTAGGTTATGTCCAGTTTGATACACTCGCATTTCACATCTTGAGTGTGTCCATTTACACAGCGAATCCTTTTTTTCCTCTTGATAGTTAACTCGAAAACAGTGCCGGCTTCGACCTGATACTATTTGACAAATCGATGCAATACTTCCCTTCGAGTGTGTCTCGCTGTTGCTTCATTAAATGACATGAAAGGTCCCTTCAACAATCTTATGGAGGCTGAGAGCAGTGTGGTTAAATATATATATATATATATATAGTAAATTAAACAAATGCTTATCACGTCAGTGTACGATAATTTGGGTCTCCTCCTTACTACGTGCTTAGTCGTTTCACGAACTTAAGTTTGTTTGTTCTGTGGAATAGATAATATTTCAATAATTTCCATAAGGAGTCGTCGTCGGCTACGCAGACAGGTCTGTCGCTTCGTGACTTTAGTCTGATTTAATGAGTCGATTCCCCGGCCGCCGTTTTGATTTGTGTTTATTTGGACTTTTCCTTCGAGGGTCTGTGTATCATTACGTGACATATCTCAGCGTTCTGTTTCATAATGGAAGCAGGGTTGAGTAGCTCGACTAAACCAGTAATCTCACGGCTGATGAATATCAGCTGTTCAGGGTCGCAGTAGACAACGACTCAGATGGCAAATTCGTCAAGTAGTGAACGTCGTGGATGGTCTTCACCTAGAGGATGGGTTCGAAACAATGATGAGAGACATCAAGCAAGCCGCAAAGCTCGCGCGATCGAGAATCTCAACGATAACAGTCAATCCCGCTCACAGTATATGTAATTTTCTTGCACAGAAACTCACGCGCTAATAATAATTAGTGAACCCTTTGTCTGAAATCCGGGAAGGAAGCTTCCTCATTGACAGTTTTGGGAGACACCCAGGCAGCTTTCAGCTGAGTGTTCTGCACTTCCATATTTTCAAGCTTGAATAAACAATGTTAGGATAGTCTATACTGTCGAGCCCGGTGGCACGGTGCATTCATGCGTGCCTAGCAATCGGAGGAGGCACGTAGGTGCACGGGTTCTGCGATCCTCACCGTTGCACATTTGCATTTAAGGGTCCATCTTACGAAGCACTGCTAAAAGCAGTACCGTGAACATTAAGTGTCGGCTGAGAGTCAGCCCGAAAAACAAAAAGGTCAGTCTATACTGACGAAGAATTTCAGCATGAGCGTTTTTCTTTTAGTGCTACGTGTGCCCGGAGAATAATTATTTCTACCCTGGAAGTTACTCCTCGAGGAACTGGAGAGGCACTGTGGCTTTTGAACAGTCTCTACCTTCAACCCTACTCTTGGGATTCAAGTCTCACCCTGTTATACTTGAAGGTAGTGGCCCATTCGTTTGCTCCCATCGGTGAACGTTACACTCTGCTCAAAGCATGTGGTGATTGCGGCGAACCTGATCTCTTGACTGTTTCATGCAAAAATCTGTCTTATTGACCTAATTGCAAAGATTCTCACCTTGCCGAGCCTTCAGAATGTCCAAGGTCTATTTATTTTCGTGAGCGCAACAGATTTATCATGGAAGCTGAAGAGAATCACATAATGGGACAACCAAATTAAGAGGTCTTAAGGCCCAATCACCTGATACAGCCCTTACAGGAAAAGCTAAGGATGACTCTCGATCCTGATCTTATAGCCTTTGCACATGTCTCACAAATGCCTACTAGCAAAGAAAACTTAGTGATGCTTCCTTGAATTGTTCGATTTCATCTTGCTGGATTTCATGAAGGCAGACGTTTCGATTATCGAGTAAATCTAGTACGAATATACCATTATCGCAGAAAGTCAATGACAGCATGCAACGCTGCTGTAAGATCCGGTGAGGGCGGCATAACCGGCGCGGGTCGTATTCTCGGTTCTACAGACACGTCTGCGGATCAAAAGTGCGGTCGTGGCCCCAGACACTATTTAATAAACCAGACTTCGCCAAAGCTCTTCGTTTCACATCTATTCTTTGCTTTCGTGAACCAGCGGACATTTGGCCACCCCGATGCGAGACTTACTGATGGTATGCATTCGTCAATCCTTTCCTCCAGAGGTAAAATTGTGGTTCGGGATTGCACATTACCGGTCTCGAAGCGACACAGCTTGGTCACGCAGCCAATACAGCCGTCTAAGCCAAGACCAGAAAATACGCCTCATTAATCGACAAGTACTGTCCCCTTCGAAACAATGAGAGGAGCAGGGGCACAATCGTCAAATTTTCAGGAGAACCGCGTGCAACCGAACTCTTAACGCAAAGATTTTCTTCAGCCATCCACGATGGACGATCGTAAAGGGATTAACGAGAGCTTCTTAACAACTATCACCCAACTTTAATCATAAATAAAGAAAAAAGTACACATATATATACATCGTATACTAATTCCGCTTGTTCCATATTTTTTAGGTACACTGGTACGCGTATCGCATGAAAAACTGCAACGATATTATACGTCGCCTGCTTTTACATACAAATTATCAACTAGTTAGCTGATTAGCATTTGATAAGCGTTCAACAGCTCAAAATCAGCAGCGCACTGGATTATAATAGCGGTAATTCAGAATATAAAAATTTTGCCCATTTCTAGACCGCTAAAGCTCTACTTGATTTCAGGACAAATTTTCACAACTTGGCAGTCTTGGCTTATACATTAAAATGCACAGGTATTGAGCAATTACGTACAGTGTTTCAATGATAATAGCCACCGCAGACAGATAACCTACAGAAGCAAGACAATTCCTTTATATATTCGATCGCACTTTCCAAGCGAATCTACTATAGTTGAAGAATATATGAAAACACTTTGTAACAATTGTGTGCAAACCACAGAACATCTCTGTGCCGTTTGATTGTCCGGGAATGTCTATAGTAACAATTGCACATATGTATTAACTTACACGAGTGTTATAAGTTAATAGAGAGAAGGAAGAAGAGAGGGAACCTAAGCATTGGAAACATTGCAGTTCGTTTGATAAGCCGATAAACTTATAACTTAACCTTTTTTTTATACATGGGCCAGAACCAAGCAGAGCATAACCACGCCCACGATAGACCACACATAGGCTATGATAGACCGATGATGCTACGAGAGGTTCCTCACATATTTGTTACGAAGCAAGACGATGTCCGGCAAGACACCTCCGGTATCTGTTCCGGTATAATTAACTTAATCAATCCTGTAAAACGCAGGATTACGTTACATTGCATTCTCTTAGATTCTGTTCCCTCTGGGGATGCGGAGCCACAATCGGCCGGTTGTTAAATAACAGCTAAAACGTGAGTACGAACAGGTTCCCAACCAGTTTGAAATCAATTGGTGTCCAAAGCGCTATGTCGCGGTGACGTCGCCCCGTTGGTGATGCTACTAATATTTGTTTCGTTCCACTCAAATGTGAACAGATTCTTGGATTTGGTTGGCTAGTTGGCTGGCTGGAGTCTGGCTAGCAAAACGGGTGGCCCCAATGTCCGTGAATTCGATAACTGAATAGAGGCGAACAGACGAAGCGGACAGAACAGCGGTGACCGTCTCTGCCGCGTTGCTTTCTCGTGCATACATACGATATATACAACAAGAGCGAGACGAGACGAAGCGATGTTGCCCAGAGAACGTCTTTGGATTACGTCAGCGTTGGAAGCAGCGGTGGCGATGGCAGATGATACCGCCCAAAAGCGTTGTGTTATGCAACGTAAAGGTTCCACTCCTTTCAGAGCAGCTGTATATGTATATGTGTGTATATACATATATATATATATATATATATATATATACCTGACCTCAGAGTACCACCGTCGTAAAAAACTTGCCGGCGAGGTCAGGAAGCGGCCAGTCCGCCAATTGCTGATTTCTAAGAAAACGACACAGCGATCAGCACCAACATTGAGTGGTTGGAATCTTATAGTGAGTGGTACGCGTTTGTCAAGCGTAGCCGCGAACGAAACAGCGCCCTGAGCAACAGCGGCCGCCGCCGCCTTGAACCAACCAACCAACAAGCCGCCACCTCCACCAGCGTCGGCATATAGGGCACACACGCAAGAACACACACTGCCCCGTGAACGTGCGACACAGGCAGACACAGCGAGATGGACACTCAAAGCCCCATACGAAGCCCGGTCATGCTCAATACAGCCAGATGGATATATATATATATGTATATGTACGTGCTTTTTGCTGCAATGATCTGTCCCTCATACTATCTCTCTAGAAACAAGACAAAGCCATCGAATTGGCCGCTTCGCAGCAGCGTATCCGAGGGAAATTGACGACTAGCGAATGGAAGGAGGAGATATTACGCTGGAACGGGAGAATCGTCGATGACGACTTTGGAAGAATACATGGAACTGCATATGTACAATATATTTATTTATTATTTTAACACCAATCATCTAGCATATGCCATATGCGATATCCATATGTGTGTTTATGTGCGGATATTAGTTGATCGTTGAGTTAGTGTGACGGGGAATCACTGGCCAACCGTCCAGCTCCAATCGTGCGACTGCCATCATATTCATTTGGTACTTTGATACTCGTTTGTAAGCTACATTTCACTGTTTGGCTATAAGCATTTTGCATATTTGACAGTACTAGTAATAATAGTGATAATAATAATTAATAATAATAATTTATAATAATAATAATAATTGCAGCATTTTTATGTTGAAAAATCCTTACGCATTTATGCTCATATCATCGGTAGAGCTCAAAAAAAACAGAAAGGATCTAGGTGTCTAAAATGAGCCACTCAGTTGGTTATAGTGGTCAGACCACATGGTCGTTTCACGATTTAATTTCATAGCGGAAGTTAAGGTGCTATACAACTGAAGTTGGGATACAAGAGGTACTCATAGAGGTAAACTTCCACCACGGTTCTTAAAGATAGTCTGCGTACCTACCACCAAGCTGCAAAATACCCGAGTCTTCACTACTCTATGAAAGAATAGTGTACAAAAGTAACTCACACATAGATATGCCAGCGGACTCAACGATAGGCTTCATCAATATATATATATATATATATATATATATATAAGATACTTGATCTAATTTAATTACTTATTAATATTACGGTGTTCGAAATGAATATATTATATTAATAGGTACCGCCTGTGTATTGAGAGTACAGCGATTCGTGAACCATCTGAATTGCAAAGAAACTTCCCAGGGAAGCCAATCTCTCCCTCAGGGCGGATGCCAGGAGAATCCATTTAGTAATTAATTTGGCCGAAACGCCACCAAAGTGGATGTGTCACGTGGGATTCTGTGATGTAATTATTAGCCCCAGTGGGGAGGCCTCAACCCTACGGAGGATGATACGGCGATGAGAGAAGGCTCTGAAAACGGCTCGATGTTAAAGAATACCTCAGCCTGTCCAGCATCTGGCTTTGACAGCTGTGGACATCGATCCAGTTCTCTAATTGATTCATAATTGCTGGATATATCGTACTCGATATTTGCTCCATGGGCTGCGTACTGTCTAATTACGCTGTGGTTTTGACCAGATCGAAAAACGGGCCACGCCATGAATCGAATGTTGGAAGCCTTGATGTTTAGGATGATTATGAAGATTAGCATCTATAAATGGATAAATTGGAAATTGTACTCGCCGTGATCATTTCACACGAACGAATTTATTTCACTTCTGCTTCGGCGACCCTTTGAGCAGTGGTACACCAAAGACTAGCTAAGCTGTGGCGTACGTTGGTCGTCAATCATAATAATTATAATAATAATGCTCACTAGCAAAATGATTGTCCTTCACAATATCGTATGAAAGTCATTTACCGGTATATTTTAAGGATAGATCGTTTACGCTACATTCGGATGATCTGTCGGGCATTTCAAGTACAGCCAATCGGCAAAGAGTCTCGAAGCTACCAAGACCAATGTGAAGGAAAGTGCCAATTTGACCATCGATTTGGTCTGGTCGGTTAAATAGCGGCTCAGGCCCAGCTGGTACCTGAGGATGTTCGGGAAATAAGCGAAGCCTAATAGTAACAAAAATAACTAATAAGAAGCCTAATAACTCTAGTAGATCGACGACCACACGCGCAGACACTTACAAAATATGACTCCAAATGAACGGTAGAGGCGAACGCGGAACGTTATATGTCCCTGGTGGATATACTATATGTGTATCTGCTCGACGAAGAAAAACCGGACGAGGAACCGAGGAGAGATATATTCTAAAGGTGTGATTGCCTGTCCCTTACTTTCTAAGATGATCTCAAATAGGCACCCACAATTGTCCCTGCAATTGGACGACACAGCGGCTGCTATTGCGCGAACACTCTCCTACTAGATAACCCATAAAAGGCATTGAACAAAAGGGAATCGGAGTGTTTCCCGCTGAGACACGTCCATGCGGCGGCACTCGTGCGCTAAACGCAGCACGAAAATTTAGCCCAGTTCAATACATATTCAAGCATTATATCTAGTGTGTTAGGTATATACTTCTTCGATTTCATGCGCGCGATATTTGTTGCGCTTATCTCCTTATCTGAATAGGGTATAGTTTAAACTAAATATAGATGATTTAGTTTTAGAAAAACCCGCCAGAACACGGTGAGTTCTTCGGTGATACGAGCGTCCTTAGATACGATCACGTTAGATCATCGGGTAAATTTTGACTCACGATAAAACATTACTGAATCGTACGACCAGCAAAATCAATTCAATATTGTAATTTTACCATAATTTTGAAATAATGCCCCCCCCCCCTTTTGTCCCAATTTATAAAATATACGAGTCCAAGAAGGACATTCTGGCCACAGTCTCTAATCTATCTATAATAGATCTGCGGGTGCAATACCTCGTCATGGTTCTGGCTACGCTAGAACGCCACCGTCCTCTTCTTGTGGTTTGCTCTGTGAAGGTTGAGGGCAGCAGCATAAACCGTGCTACCTCATAGCGCCTATGCTGCATGCAATTCATGCATGAGTTACCGGCTGTGCCGTCACCTATCCTCACACTATGTACGAATCTACTGATCGAACCCTCTCCTGGACGAGGCAGTTCGATTCTATCGAAGTAGATTTCTTCACTGAATGGAGCAGCCATCGTCTGTGATTGCTCCCTGCTAATTATTCCTGTTAATTCTTTCGTCTTAGCTCAAAGCAAATGTGCTTTGGGCGATTCGGACACGAATTATCTACTAGCGGCAGCTAGCTGTTCATGCAATCGTCACCTATGACGAACGATGAAACAGTGCTCAAAGTTATACGCAGAGTCATATGGGAGTTGAGTCCAAATCGGTGTCAGCCGTCTCCTCTCATTCACTTTATCGTTCTACCCCAAAGTACTGTGTGTGTTTCTTAGGGGCTATTTCTAAGTCTCTAGCTGGTCGTCTGGTCACCAGTCTCATCAAGCAGCCCCACTAACTTCGTTGTTGTTGTTATCGTTGTTGTTGTTGTCGTTGTTGTCGCCGCTGTTGTAGACGTAGTGGTTGTATGCAATGCGTGCTGCGGTGCTAAAGTGTCGCTGGGGTCGGGATTTGCGATTCGAGCTGCTGTTTGATCGCGTGACCACCCTCTGGTGGATGGCAGCGAATTGTTGGGGGCTGCTGTTCTCCCCTTATCTATCCCTTTGGCCCAGGTTACGTGAAACAGCCCCGCAGCCACGGCGGCTGTCTGCCTGCTCCAGCCTTCGCGAGACCTTCGGATGGTGCTCTTCTCGTCGAACATCGCCACCAGCGGGCACAATCCAATATACACATATATATATATATATATATATATATATATATATATATGTGTATGCGTGTGTGTACATGCATGTAATGTATCTAATATAAGCACGCATCTATTTGCGAGGGGTAGTTGCATCCATCCATCCACACAAAACAGCCACGCTTCCTGTTTTACCCCCCTACGTTATCCCTGCAAGTCGGTACCGTTATTTACGTACATTGTCCTTGTACGCTATGCGCTCCTGGTATATTTGCAGCGCATTCGCCAGCACGTGAGCAGGCGAACATTTTCGCCCTTGCTCAGACCGGGGGCGCCAAACGGAAAAAACAAACAAACGTCTTCTAAATATTCGGCCACTTATGCAGTTCAAAGACGAAACAGTAACGTGGCTGCGAGTATATAAATAGAATGCATCATCAAATGTTAGCCATCAAAAACTACATATCAGTCACACATTGCAAAGTAGTGAAAGATACAAAAAGCATTGGCATATCTCATTATGCTAAAAAGTGCCGGATGCGGTCCCAACAAAGATGCTACTCCCGGCAACCACTCCTGGCTGGAAATGGTTCGCATTCAGCGTCCACGGCAACGATCGAGACAAGCCAAAATAAATTTATCGGGAGGAGAAGGCAAGCACTGCTTGTGGCAGAACTTCACCCAGTGAACGTCAGCGGGGTCATGACTACTTGCCAAATCTGTTCCGCTATTCACTCAGTATATGCAGTAATGCCCGCTGTGTTGCTTTTCGTGTATTGATGTTGTTGTATGATGATTTGTAATGATTTCTGGCTGACACTCATAAGCCTTAAACATTTGACACAGCATTAAACACGGTATTGCGTTCGAATTGCTTCGCTAGACAGAGCCCCGAATTCGGTGCGACGGGTGGGTATCGAACCCGTGCGTCCGCCTGTGTGTTGCACCTCCGGTTGCAAGGTTGGCCCCAGGCCATCGGACTCGGCCGAATATCTATTCTGATGCAAGATGAAACTTCGAAGAGTGTGCCGGTTGCAACATATCATAAACATCTGAATGTCATACCCTTCTTCAACTGAGGTGAAGACAACGCAGAAGGTAGATAGGGTAGTAGATATTATCATAAATATAATATGGGTTACATATTATCTACTTGCATGGCAAAATGTAGCTCACTGGAACGTATAGAGAATTTGAGCGTTGTAAAAAAAACACTGCGTTTCCGCTAATAAACCAAGAAGACATTTACTTTATGAGCACCGCAGTGTCTGGATGCGCTAAAGACAAAATTGTGTTCCATTTCCAAATTACGCATAAGAAAATACTGATATCTTTGAATGGAATCGATCCCAACGCCTTTCTCCGATTCGCCATTTTTAATCCTGTCTCGACCTGATAATTGTCGACCTGATAGATTGAGACTTCCAAGTCTCAATCCATCATACACATTCAAGTTGATAACAAAAATTATCCAAAACGAACTAACAGGAACGAACCTGTCTCGCTCGATGGCCAATATATTACCATTGCGATTGGTGACCGATGCAAGTGGCTGTTGGCCCTAGCCAAGACCTTGACTTTCCTGCCTAATCAGTTTCTATCGATCGCTGGCGGCGTCGAAGTGCACGGCCGCCAAGAATCCCGATGTCCAATACGAGCTATACTCGGAATATCCGCACGCGATTAGCAATGGTATCCGAAATGTGGCGCATATCGGCGCCACAGCGTTAACTTCTTTTGATGAACAGCTATGCTCATTACCTCTATATTTACACAGTTCAAATTAACGCCTGAAATAGCCGTTGTTGTTAACGGGGTTAACTCGGAAGTCTAATATATTAGACTAGCAGTAGAGTGAACGTTACAAAGTTGTTGTGCTCTGAGTCCGCCTAGAGAACTTACTTTAGCTTGATCGATTCGGTACTCGTTTTGAGGGTCCAGGCGTGCCTAAATTTGGCTTCAGATGTTCAACGTAAATAAGAATTTCTCTATTTAAATCCGAGTAAATCGAATCGGATTTATTACTTCGGGATTACGTAGTAATTAATGTAATTGTGTAAAATAATACTTGCATCAATTAATCGTTTCAGTGGCGTTCAGAGCAATGAACTCAACCGGACACACAGACGAAAATACATTCATTTCTTATAGTATATGATTAGTAGTTTGTGTCTCCCGGCCAAATTATACCAGCGCCTAATATAAGCCCACGAGTCGAAGTAGATAAAAGCAACAGCGCCTCTAGCACGCTTGAACACGTTAAAATCCACAGTTTGCATTCGAATTGCTCTATTTGCTCTCTTCAATTCGTTATTCACTAAGGAATACCAGCAAAAGTGATATTAGTATAATATATTTGAAAATTGTTCACATCCCCATAAAAGTCTAGCCACACTCACATACGCGATAACGATCTGTCTCGGCAAGTTTTGCCGCGTCGATTTGCAGCACAGAGACGAGCTGCGGTTGGGTCGACGCGCAGTTTCGCTGAACATGACGTGGAGAATAAACTGCCCTCGTTGGTTCGTAATTTTGAGCGAGTTGTGTTGCCCTTGACTACTAGCTTCTAGAGTTAGTCCTAGTAATTAGTGCTAGCGCGCTGCTTACACAAGGCACTGCTTATTTATCGTGTTGAATCTATAGATCCAATGGGCGTCACGACGGACTGGAAAAAAAGGTTTCTCTCACTTTTCCTCGTGGGGATATAGAGCAAGCCCATTTTTTTCCAGCTCGCTCCGTCTAGTTATGTGTTCACCGTAGAAAGAGCAGGTGGGACAGGACACATCCGCGTGGAGCAGGGTTGCAAATGAATAGACATTTTGTGGCGGCTGCTTTCGGCATTACGTCATTCATTCCTTTGATTTTCTCTGGAGACACATACGTTTTAAATCAGAATCCCCTTTAGTCCAGCGGGAAGCAAGCTAACTTCGAACTCCGAAACTATGAACGCTCTACGAGCCGCGTACAGATACACGTTTGGTTTACATTATGCAGCTTTCTATGATGAGGAGAAAAAGCCGAAAGATTCATCCGAATCATTCTGGTTTTGGTAAAATGTTTCAACCGTTTTCTGAGATCTAATAAATGAGGGTCTATGAAAATTGCCTGGCGGCAGTCTTGCTGCTATGATCAATTCGATCCTGGTGGGCCGGATTATGAATTATTCAATTATTGCAAAAAGTATTTAGGGAATTCTCGGGAAAGCTTAACAGACGACAGCACAGAAAAGCACGCTCGTTCTCTCCTGCAAATCAACGAAGTCAGACAATCTATATTTTTGGTCAGTCACCGATCAATCGGTGATGTTTTCAAAACACCGAAGAATCCTTGGGGTTCGGTTGTTTAAAACTATTCTATGTTTTGTATATTGTACTAAAATAGTGTTTGCTTATCGTTTGTCTAAAGTAGAATCAATTCGGGCTGACCTCAGCACTAAACATTTAACTTAGTCCACGCGGTACAACGGCTCTCGGCATTGCTTCCTTAGGCGGACAAGCACTATAAAGTCGAAAATGTACAACGGCGGAGATTGATTGTAGTGGATTGATTGATTATTAATTGATTGTATTATCCTTCTGATCATATACACAACTGTATATGGACAGAAAGATCAAATCATTTCTACAATTCGATATTCGCAACTGAGCAGCAATCACCAGAATCCCATGAAGCTAACTAGTAACAGAGGAGCTACATAGACATATGTGTTGTGAAACTGTGTTAACCATGCCAGCATAGACATTTGTCATGATGATTATATCATTTAATATTCGCATTGATCATATTCGCCTTCTTGAATGGCCAGCATGCTTGCTCAATACGCTGCAACGTTGCCGAATCGTCCCTGACTATACTACGACTGTGTGTTACGCTCACAGCGATACGATCTGGCCTAGCAAATACCGCACCATAGATATACCGTACCGTGCCCCGCGTCGGTAGCTCCGCTCTGACTTTCATGTAATTCGGTGTCTACCCCTCCTTATTCGATTGCCTTCTTAACCTGCACCGTCAGATCGCTCAGAATTTAGCACCATCGACATCTACCTATTATAACTGGCTGCTATTTTTCCCGCTAACGATATCTCGCGCCCACATCGATTCTGCTGTCACAACGCCCCAGAAATGCTCGTTTGTTCCATCTCCGAGCGGAAGTTCGATCGCTGCCCGATCCACAGCGAGCAGCGCGATGGCTCCTCTCCCAAATCGGCCCCATGAGAAGAGTCGTCCCTGCCGCTAAGAAGGCATCGCGACGCGATGGAGTCCAAGGTTATTTCGAGTTAACCCGCCCTCCGGCTACCCGCAGGTCTCCACAACTGCCACACCTCTCGCTCTCTCTCTCTCTCTCTGTCTCGCTCTCTCCTTCACAAGGTCTTCCAGCCTCGCCTACAGCTGATTCCTTCTACGACCCTCAGATCACCTTCAAGAAGCTTGGCCGCAACCTCATATATGATCAAAGACCATGTTTTGAAGGTCGGTACGGCATGGCCGGGCCAGCTGGGAGACAGACATTCACTTCGCCCTTCGGCAAATGGTGCCATATAGCCCCCGGAGGTCTGGGGTCGTGATTTCGGCTGGCAAGGAAGGGCTCGAAACGCGGGAGAGCGAGAATGAAGGATCGATTCCTCGCGTCCCATCACACGGCGGTGGATGATGCCAGACAGAGGTAAGCGACCAATCGGGTATGGATAGATAGATCCATATATATATATATATATAAATGAGTAGCACAGAGGATGAAGTCGCCTATTTCAACGTTTGCTGAATGTTGTTACCCCGCTAAAAGGAGATTTTCTCGTTGAATCGAAACATATTCGTTTATATGAGCTAAGATGCATTTCTTCCCAAGAACCCATTTTTTATCGTGGGACTATACAACGTGAAAGTGTCCTTCATCGGTTGGCGTAACACGATCGAAAAGTTGCACTCGACTTTGATATGGCACAACTTGTGCCAAATACAGATGGATATTCACTAGGCAGGCAAGAATAGATATATACACGTAAAGGAAATATCAACAGTATGTAAATCGCGAGACGAGTCTGAAATAGCCGTAATTTCTTTTGAGAGTCCAATTAGGCTTCGTCCTCAGGACGTCGTCTATCCAATTTTCTAATCCTTGCATTGACAATGAGGTGACTTATGGCGATAACAGACGAATATCTACCTATCGAAGGATTACTCGACTAGTGGAACGGAGTTCCAACGTCACGTAGCTGTGAGTATTGGCTTATCCGAGAGGACCTTCTCGAGAAAATACCGCCGTCGCATTAAGGACAGCGCTGTTGTGAGCCGACGTCGGCTTCTTGTCAGAAATATTAGTAACTCTCGAATGCACTCGATGATACTTCAAGATATCATTTCACAAATCATTTCGTCGCCGTTAAAATATGGACTGTAACTATTTTTGAGAGAGGAATCCTAAGTTTCACCGGCGCTGTGGCAATGCGGAGCTATGCGGAATATAGCTATAACTAAGATAGAATGATCAGTAAAAAGTGACTTTGAAAAAATAAATGCCAAATATTATCAACGCCCCAGCGACTTTTACGAAAATAACGAGGAGCAATTTTTCAGCAAGTGTCCAAGACGCGACTTGCTAGATACCCGGTATCTCGACATTGAGATACCGGGCATTGATTAATCAATTGCTCATACAAGGAAAAGCTAATATATGTTTGGTTAATAAAATTAACGGTTTTCGGGTTGAAATTTTTCCCCCATATTTTCCGTTGGAAAGTTGTCTTTAGATGCGGACAGGGCACTTCGTTTCGACGCATAGTTGTTTAACTGTACAACACCTAAACGGAACGTTGTTCAGGTGACATAATTGAATTCAATCTCAATTCAAGATGTTTCCATTAGTTCACGGATAGAGATCTCTACTAATTGTGAGTAATCAGATCTCGTGACGAATAGAACGCCTCGGATAAATGGCAGGCGATGCGCGACAGAGAGAGAGAGAGTGAGAGAATGTCTGCTAGTTTCGTTATAAATAAATAGTATCCTATGGGGAGGGTAAACATAATGAAATTAGTCAAGGTAATCATATCGTATAGGATAGTCTTGCTATGTAATGGTTTGTTCGATACAGCAGCACATGTCATGCGTAGATGTCCAAGATTGCGTGCATATAGCTGATTAATTAAATACAGCAACCGGTGAAGTATACTGCCGATGAATCATTATTATGAGTATCATAATAATCTTATTATTATTATTATTAATATATTGATACTTACATTCGTATGGTCCCTGAATGTGTTCCGACAGCAACGAGCTTTTGAATCGGGTCATAGGTGACGGCCGATGGGTTGTGTGGAAACCCATGGCGGGCGGTCTGAAATTTAATGCCCCAACAAATTGCACAGTTATCCACCTACTGTTCATTCGCGATTACGCCCTTAATGGACACTTAAAAGTACTAACTGATTTGAATGGCCAGGGAGAGCAGCCTTTTGTGATGCTGTGAGTTAATGATCTCCGAGCTGCTACACAAGGAAGGTTATACCCAATGAGCAACAATGACACAAATTAACACACTCGTATATGGTGAACGTTGTGTTTTAGTATTTTCACGTGAGGTAAATTGTCATTGGCTAGTGAGGCGTATGATCATTGCTTGTTAGGCAAATGTAATTTGTCTCACAAGAGTACCCACCCCTTCATTGCGTTAGCTGTTGTTGACGTTGTTAAGTAATCACCAGTATTGGGTGCAGCACGATAACAGTAGAACAACTGAAAAATGCCGACTATAGGGAAGGTCATTCATTCATGCAATACAGGGTGTTGAGAAAGTTCCGTGCAAGCTTATGGACGATTGCGGCAAATTTTACGCTCACAATGGTGGCCCTCTGTGACTTTTTTTTTGTTTTCCTTTTCTTGTGGACATATTATGCTTGGATAGGGGGGTTTATGTATGTTAGAAAGAAACACGAATAAAAGTCAGAAAATAACAGTTGAAACGGCGGGAAATTTTGCTTGAAATCGCCATCAGGATGTCCATTCTGGATCACACTCAGCCAGCAACGGCTGTATCCGCGCGATTCTCATCGCTACTCTGCTTTAGCACACACGGTTTTATATGAATGTGTATAGGCAGAAACGTGAAGGGACAAAATGATTTTTGTCTCCCATTCGATGGCGTGTATTTCTGAATAGTCTGTACGTTGAGCACACGAATGGGTGGTGTTTTGCTTTGGTCATAATCTGAACTTTCTACCATCGTATAATCCATACGACAGACACCGGTATCAGCGTGAATCGTATCTGTTACCACTATTATTAGTCATATTAGTGCAATACATATAGCATGTACGTTCGGCGTGATTCCAAAAATGCGGAGAGCCTTTACGAACAGTCGTCTGCGCCACATCACGATTGAGAAGCGACAAACGCGAGAGTTCTCGGACGCCGCCTTCTATTAGCTAACTAGTATCTAAAGGGACCCCTCCAACCTCCGTCGGAGCCAAGAAAGACGAAAACTGCTGTTTCGCTAGCCTGACGTGTGCACAGGTGTACACGTGTAGATATATTAATGGACACAGAATGAGTAGGTTTTTTTAGGATTCGACTTAGCATCAGAGTCAGAAACAACTTCTCCCGCTGCTTGCAAAGTGAGCCGCCCTACCCGCAATGAATTTTAAGGCCACAGGTATCTTTCTGATCACGTGTAGTGATATTGTAGTTGCCACGATAACGATTATAATTATCTATGGTCAAGCAATCCCAATCACAAGTCGTCAGAATCTTACCTCTCAAGGCACTTTTCGGCTACAGAGTATTCAGACGCTCGTCACTAATTGTGAAGCGCTTCAAACATAGCTTAAAAAAAAATTGCTATTTGGCTTTACATGAAATCTTCAAAAAGCGAGTCAACTTTGTGTTAATTGTCTTCCGGAAAGCCTCTAATAACAACGACTTGAAAACAATGCCATGCGATAATGACCGCGTTTTCCCTAGAACGCGCCGAATTTATTTCGAAATGATTAAACCTTCATTATACTTATGCCGTTGTAACGGCCGAGCCTCAGTTGCACACATTTTAAGATAAGTTTCAATGCGATTATAGAACTGAGCGAAGTGTCAGGTTCATTTCAGGATTTCTACTGCCGAGGATCCAACGTTCTCGAGGGCATTTGTAATCGAATTACTCCTTGGTGAGCTATGCAACATAATATTCTACCGCTACTCGGCATAGTTTTCAGATACATCCCCTCGCGAGGTCTCGGATTGCACCGCATTCTGATTACAAAACCATCTATGGTAACAAGTGCCCCCATAATGCTCCGGAGATCATTTGGCGTAGACGAGTCAAGCTCTAGCTAAACGAGGCCTTTGGAAACACTGAAATATTTTGCAGGTGCTATAATATATCCGCTCTCTGAATAATAATAATAATAATAATAATAATAAAAGTATAATAATAACAACGATAACTATAATAGTAGCGGCCACCACAATTTGCAAGTGGCGGTCATATCAATTTTGACAGGAAGCCAGCAAAGGCAATGTCTGAGGACAAACAAGAGGCCTGTGCCATTAAATTGCTATTGGAACGACCGGGTTCACTATAAGTGTATACAAATTACGCATGTATTAAGCTATCAGTTAAAATGCAGCTTGAAAAGTTGACTTTATGAAGGACACCAATACGAGGCTATTGCACCCACCGCGCTCATATATGATGGGCTCGGACGACGGCATGGAGAGAGCCTCGACAATTGCTAAAATCCAAGCTATCCCTACTTTTTTTTTTCGAGCTGACCCTCAGCTGTTCTCCTATCTGACAGGCCTCAGCTCTTAACCTGTAGGTATTACTATGAGGACCTGTCGGGGCCACCTTTGCTTATTCTCTTCCTTACTCGTACCTCACAAGAATCTTCAGATAAAGAAAGATGATAAAGAACTCCAAAGATTCTCCGCGTCTGACAGGATTTGAACCCAACACTACACTTGTCCCTCCGGTCTAGTAGTCTAAGACGCTCACCACTAGACCATCCAGGGGACTAAGCTATCCCTACTTGATCATTGGTAAAGCAGAGATAATCAACAACCGTCAAAAAAAAGCCAGCAAAATAGTATACGAAATAGCAACTACGAGCAGGGTGCGTGATCCAAGGGTGGGAACCACTGTTTCTATCGGAGGACCGGACATCCCAGTTTCTTTCAGCGAGATATTGTAACTTGCCTATCTCTGAGCCATTCAGTGTTCATTTGGATATATCGGGGTCCCATTCACTTCTGTCGTAATCTCCCCTAAGCAAACATAATGCATTTGTTCCTCACATAGTGCTAATCCGTGCCGTCGGTAGCGGTGTAATCTTCATCAACGAAATCATTATATGTGTTGCATATAAACGAAATTCTATAAATAGCGATAACGATGCCTGCCTCCCTGCCTGATCGTCTACCCGGCTGCATTTATGCGGCCTTTCAAGTCGCACACCGACAACCGCCCACGCCCCATTCACATATAGATACATAGACACCCAGGCGTTCACGTATTCTGTCGCCATGGAGAGCACCGGAGGCCGGCCCAGCAGGTTAAGTTCGTCCAAATGAGACTGTGGCCTGCTACAGCTGATGGGGAAATGTGCAGTCAGCCCGTCCGTGTGTGTCCCGAGTGTCCAGCTACTATTACTACTAGGACAGCCATGGAGCCGGCACATATATTATTTTCTGCTCTTTGGCTCTCAATCTCGGGGCTCTTTCCACATGTGGCTCTAACGTGGCGAGGCAGCTGCCGTGGGCCGCGCTCTTTTAGCGGGGCCGTTTCATGGCTTCTGCCAGCAAGGCTTAAGGAATGAAGGCGGTTTCCCGGCATGTGAATGTCTGCGGAGAGTTTCGGCTGTGGGAAAACGGGTCCGGACAGCACCGTGCGGCAAACAGCGACATACGCGAGGTATTCTTTTATGAGCGTAGAATAACGCCGGTGGCTGAGCCGAGCTGAGTGCTATTCTTGGGCCACCTGCCGCCTCTTAAACGTTCACATCTTCGAGAAAAAAAAAGGGTTAGGTTAGGTGACAGACTTCGTTCATTGTGGCCGTCGCTAGTCTCTTCTCCTTGGCCTTCGTGCAATCGCAATCATGTAACATGAAAGTGGCATTTCGTACTCCTCAGGCTCCACCAGAACCTTGTATAATGGACAACACAAAGCACCCTAACGTCAATGATCCTATTTCGTCGACGCCGTCCAAAGCTCCACCGGCAGGCAGCGTTCGTCTGCAAACAACGATCACAGTAGAGTAGTTCCACTCATGCGGGGCACTTGTCAACCAGCAAACATTACGAGAGACAACTATGGTAAAAGGTGAACGGCTACTGTTAACCGTGGTTGTTTGTCTACTTAGGCCGGCGAAAGATAAGTTTACTAAACTGCTTACAATAACTGCACCTACAACTGCTGCTGCTGGTGCCACTACAGCTTTCTGGTGGCAAACAGTGGTCGTCACCGCTACCTCCAGTCTCGCCGTCTCTCTCTCTCTCGCTCTCTCTATATTTGCTGCTATTTCCTCACGCTGGCCATTTGGCCACCCACACCTACGGCATTGTTTGTGTCGTCGCTGCCGGTGCTGTCCGTGAAGATGGTATCATAGAGAGCCAACGAAAGCTCGTAACAGATAGTCGACGTCGTTGTCAGTTCGCGTATGGTTGTGTCGCTGGGGGCCGGCCGAAACAAACTCGACACTCTAGCTAGTGGACCTTGGAGAGACAAAGCGACAGATGGAACTGAATGAGAGAGAGAGACAGAGAGAGAGAGATACATGAGCTTGAACATCACGAACAAACATCATCACTCATTCGACGGAACAGTGGGCGGAACTGTCGTCCCATGTAGCGCTCTCACATTGAAGGAGGCGGGAAATACGAGGTCCCCTTCCGCCGCTGTCGCTCGCAGTGCTGTATAACATCGGGCGAAACAGCACAGTGACGCAAATATGAAGCACCAGAAAATACACGATGCAAGGGGCCTCGGTCGGCTCGCCACCCCGCGCTGTGGCAAGGACGGACAAACTTAGAGCTGGTGGTCCTCTCGTCGTCGTCGTTGTTGTTCCGGGGTCGTGATCGCGGCCGACGTCGGAACAGTCATCCTAGTTTTTACGGAACCCTCAACCCGCGAGCGGCTGAGGTGCCTGCCTGAGGGGTTGAGACTCAGGGGAACGGAATGAACCCGCCCGCGGCTGGTTTAAAAATCGGCGAGTCCCCTACGCATGGATCTTCCTCCGGCGGGAGTAGCCCTGCGGCGTAGTGTCACTGCGCGAAGGTGAAATGAGACACGCGGCAGCGGCGGCGGCGGCCGCGAAGGGTCTGGGTAGGTGCGGAAGATTGAGGGTCGATGGATAGAAGCAACGACGCCTCTGATGGGCGGGTAGTCTTGGGGGTACGCTGCGGGGGTCGCGGAGGAGACTCGGAGGTTATGGCAGTTGCTGCCGCCCTGCTACGGCCGTCACCGTTACAGGATTCTGCTGCTGCTGCTGCTGCTGTCCCTGGTGGTGACGGCGGCCAGCGGAGGCTGGCCAGAGACATCGGTAACGAGCCTGGTGCGGCGCTTGCATCACTCCTTATCACGTGTCATTAGCTACATACCACCTCGGCGAAACTAACAACTACGAGCAGACACGTCGTTGTCATCATCGTCGTCGTTGTCGAGTTGCAGCCCAACTCTCTCTCTGTCTCTCTTCTCTCTCTCCCTTTCTTGCTGACGTTAGCGGCTTGCTACCGCTGCTGGTGCTGCTGCTACCATGGATCGTATCCGTAGCCGCAGTATCCTGCTCCTGCAGTTGGCTGTCGAGAGGGGATCGGGCCACAGCGTCGGCCGGTGTCCTCAGCCAGTTTCACTGGTTGGGTTGGCTGGCTGGCTGTCCTTCCCTGTAGCTTGACTGGTGCCTCTGTTGGTCGCCGGTTGGGTATTCGGATGGGCGCGATGCTAAGCCCCTACAAAATGACATATCGCTCATAAAAGAGCGCTGCGCTGTGCCCCCACACACACACGCCCGCCTTGCAACCGAACCACCGCAGCAGTAGCAGTAGAAGCCGCGACTGCGGCGTTAGTCGCAGGGGCCACCCTGCTGCCTAGCTAGCTATTACAGCTTGCTTGTCAAGTGAGCTGCCGCCGGCCCCCAAGGCACACACGGGTCTGTATTCCAAGCGACCGTTCTCAGACACCCATCCGCCCTGGACGGGTGTCAAACTTCCAACGGCTTGCTTGCACATGCACCTCGCTCTTCTTCCAGCTGCCCTCGTTCCCCGTAGCGATGGTGGAGGACGAGGAGGAGGAGGAGGAACTCTCGCCCCAGCAGCTACCGCCATCAACCTTGCTGATCTTCCACTGCTGCCGCTAGCCTGACGGCGAGCCATACCATATAGCCGTGAAACAGCGGCGGCGGCGGCCGCGGCGGCGGCGTCGGTGGCAAGCAGCGACGGCAACTATTGCACCCTCTCGCCTTACAAGTTTCGAGCTCACTGGCGGACAGACGGACGGGCGTCGGGCAGCGAGAGGAAGCGGACGAAGTTGAGCTGGCGGCTGGCGGTCTACCGCAGATAACAAGCAGGCTGAACAGGCCGACGGCGAAGGCCCCGACCGCTGGACTCGAATGGACTGGACTGACCAGACCGATTCAGTTCAACAGGAGCAGAGCCCTTTTTCGACTCGAGCGTCGGACCGACCCGGCAGCCAACAGACAGATGAGAGACCGCTAGTGACGCCAGCAGCTGGGTCTGACTCCCTGTATCGTGACAGGTTTTCAGTGCTTCCACATTATATATATATATATACATTTCTCCGTGCACAGGTAATATGGTCAGTTGTAGACTTCGAGCAAGGTCATGCTAGTCTGCCGTCCGACCGGCCATACGTCCACCAGTCATCACCACTGAGTCGTTCGACATATCGAAGAAGCTTCAAGCAAGGCGTGAATGCACTCGCAAATAGTATTTACTGGCCATAGTGGTGGTGATGCTGCTGGTGGTGCTGGTGGTTGTGGCAGTACAACTGTGGCTGGTCGAAGCAATAATAGAATTGGGGGAATCTTTCTGCTAAAGGTGAAAGGACCGACGGAGGCACGAATGAGCAGGTCCGGTAGCCAAAGATGGATCTGGACGAACGAAATAAAGGCATAGAGAGAACAGAGAGGAATGGGGACGTTCAAGGGTAGGAAGAAAAAGTGCTTACTGACTGACTCACCGCCGTACCTAGGCTATAAATCCGATACAGCCGGGGTAGCAGTATAGCTGCTGGCGCTGTGTTATGGTCGTGGCGGTAGTCGCGGTGAGGGGTGGCCAAGGTAGTTTGCGTTTCGTGAACAGGCCCTGGCTACAGCCGGCGTGTTTAAGCGTCAACAGCACAACACTGTCGTTTCTGTTTCAGGCAAGCTCTATCTGCTATGAGAGATTAACCGTCTGGGGGGAGGAATGGTGGCAGGGTGCCGTAAGCGGCAACAGCGGGCCTACGGTATACGCTACAATGTACAAAATAGGACGGCCGCACTCTATTCTCAACCGAACCGGGTAGTCTCGTAGGAGAACAAGCAGTGACAGCAGCAGCAGCAGAAGTAGTTTAGACAGACTACGATGGCAACACGCAGCTGGCCTTGACGCCTACCTTGATACATCCATGCGAACAGTACGGGGTGAAGAGGTTGGCTAGCGATGCGCAATATGCGGAGGCCTTATTGCCGAAGAAAACCAGCGTCTACTGCTGGTTAACAACATACGAACAGTGGTTCAGTGGGTTGAGCTCCCGGTGATGGCCTGGCTGTGAATTCGTGTGCGCCTCGCTTGCAAGACGTGAGTGCGCACCCGGCTTTGATCCTCACCCTTTGCACATTTGTATTTAAAATGCCCCGTATTATAAAGCAATTGTACAGTGAACTGTTAGATGTTGGCCTCGAATTAGCCCGGACAATGCACTATATAGTGGTTCAGTGGGCAAGCATGAATGGAAGATTGGATGATCCCACCATAGACCAACGCGGTATGGTACCAGTCAGTCGGAGTCGGACTTCGCTCAAGTAGGATACTGCTGTGACCATAGCTGACCAATAATCATAATTATTATTATTCTTATTATCATAACACAGATAAGAAGCAACTAACAAGAGGTAAACAGAGTATATATTTACAGAAGTATTTTAGTAAATTTAGACCCACCTAGTTCCACATCCTTGTGGCATATATATATATATATATATATATTCATTTATTATGTCCCATCGCTGCGGTGTGAGTAATTCCAGCATAATATTTCGATTTTTCTCGCAACTTGTTAGGCATATGTATGTCTCGAGGTGTTTCTCGAAATTTCGAGTATAGCAAAAGAGAATACGATCCTCTATACCATATTCTCAAGCGCACTAGAATCCAGACTAGACTCTCCATATGCTGCACCTACCTCGTCATGATTCTAGTGTACAATAAATGTCTCACATTTGTCTTTTGTCAACAAGGACAACTCTTATAGACCTAGAGCTTGACTTGACTTCATAGCAGATACAGCGATCATTCTTTCCTGGCAAGGGTTGACATCAGCAACGAAAGGTCTTTCTTCTGATTGAACGAAGAATCAACCGTACTATTCTAGAACTGATGGAAAGCTCCGGCGGCGGAGAAGCGCCTTGACAACACCGACATGCGCGCTTGCAATGTAGTGATCGCGCACTCCACTGAGTTTATCCAGAGGTATTATTCAAAAATGTATAATAATAATCATTATTATTATTATTATTATTATAAATTGGTTCATTGGTTTATTTGGAACTGCAGTTTTTCCCAAATGCTGAAGTTCTCATTTTAAAATAAAATGTAAATGAAAAAGGAGTAATTAGAAACGTAAATATACCCTGGCTCAGTATATCAAATGTAAATAATAATAAATAAAAATAAATAAAAACATAATCAATCATTCTATCTATTTTGTTCAAAAAAAAAACCAAATCAACGCCCAATCAGACATTCACCTCCTATGGATGGGGTGGGGTGGCGTTAACTCACCTTTTCAATGTTAAAAAGTTCTTTTCGAAGCTTATCCTCGGGGATGTCCTGCATGTCCCCCGCGCTGCCGGGGCCCTTTCCCCCGGTCGGGAGTTGGGTCACGGACGAGCGGAGGTTGTCGAGCACCCCTTTGAAGAAGCCCGACCTCTTTGTGTCGGCTCGCTTCATCTCCTTCTTCTTGTCCTTGCCTTCCTTGTCCGACATCGCGAATGTCGTCTCGGCCCTGGGGGGGGTCCGTTCGGCGATTCGTTCGTCCTGCTTCGTCAACTACCGCCTCTGACACAGACAACACAATCCACAGATAACACCGCAAACACCACAAACAAATGAACTCACTCACTCGCACTCAATCACCTAATGACGAGCTATATATCTCTCTGCCTCTTCCGCGCACCTCCGACGATGTTTCCTGTCCGCCGACTCAGCTATATGATTGCTATCTACTAGTACTAATTATTATCCCGTGGCCGTGGTGGTGGTCGTGGTGCCGGCGGCTATGATGGCTATGTGGCGTTACGGGTCCCGTTGTGAGGCTCCCGATCACTCGTGTGCGCGATCTCGTCGCGCGAGGCGTCGGCCGTGCGATCGCTGTGGCGGTATGCTTTCGCTATTGTTGCAGCTCTTGCAGTCGTTGATTAGTGTTGTCGTCTTCTACGGACGTTACCATCTACATGACCGATCGATGAGTGCTCGATTGTACACCTTGTTCAGAGGTCGTCAGCAGGCGGCCGCCGCCGCCGCCGCTGCTGCTAACAACAACAACAGCAGGTTGCGCTGCTGCCGCAGAAGCAGTGGCAGCATCGACGAGGTCGTTCTCTCAACCTGACTCGCTAAATGTGCTCGGATTTGCTGATTACCTCCTTCTAGCAGAGTAGTGTCTTCGATACAACTGTGACGCTAAAGGTGAAATGTTTATTTGAAGATTTTGAGCCTGCCGTCGCGGCGGCAGCTGGTAACAATGGTGACAATGTCGACAATGTCGTTGTCGTCGTTGTTGTTGTTGCTGCTGTTGTTGTTGATCATGACAATGACGCTGCTGTTCGTGGCGGGACTGTGAGCAAGTGCCGACCAGTGGTGACGAAGAGGCGGCCGAACGGCTACAACAACAACGGTAACAACAGCTCGGCGGACTGCCGCCCCATGCAGGCGCACACCGTTGTCCGGCTGCAGCCCCCGGCTCGGGTACCGTTTGTGGGGCAGCGTTCGACAGTGAGGTTGACAGCCACGAGCAGTACCCGAGGTCGGCAGCGATCGCGGCAGCAGCAGCAGCCGCCGCTGGCCCGTGGCAGCTGCTGCTGTTATAGTAGCAGCAGCTGGCAGACGACAGAATGGGGGGCCGCCCTGGTCCTGACTCTGGTCCTGTTCGCTGTCGACGATAGGTCCGCTTGGGAGATCCTGCTGCCTTCAGCTGCGGCGAAGCCTGCGCCTGTGTGCCTGTGGTCGTGGTCACTGTTTTTGTGGCCTTCGTTGTTGTTGTTGTTGTTGTTGTGGTGGTTGTGGTGGTGGTGGTGTTCGTTTGGCCGTTCGGTCGGGGCCTCCGCGCAGCTGCTGCGCCGACCAGCCACCGCCGTCGACCTCGTACACTCACACGCCCCTGCACCGCCAGCTGTGCCAATAAGCCCCCGATGCAAGACAACAGCACTACGGCGACTACGACGCCGATGGCACCGCCGGCTGCAGCAGCAGCAACAACAACAACAATAATAATAACAAAATGCAAGAATACCCGTCGACAACAATTGCAATAACAACTACAACACTGATGATCCTGGAGCACAACCACCACCTGAGCTAGCGGCGGTGGTGGCGGCGGCGGCGGCAGCGGCAGCAGAAACAGAAGAGGCCCTTGCAGCAGCTGCAGCAGCAGCAGCCGACAACAACAACGGCGAACACAAAACGATCTGAGCGTATCACTGCTCAGACCTCGTTGACGGCCTTCTCTTCCCGTCTGTGAGAATTCCGGCCACACATCCAAGCGCTATCAGCTGTCACTGACGGGTGCACCCACCCCGGCGAAGCAGTGCCCGCTGCTACCTAACTGCCTGCTGTTGCAGCAGCGGCACCAGCAGCAGCAGCGGCCACACTGCAAGGGCGTTCTTGTTACACCGTTGCGTTTTCGTTGCTCGAGAAGGTCCCATGTACGTTTTGCCTCTCCAAGTAGAGATCAGATGGCAGACGTACGACGACGAATACGATCAGATCCCATCTGATTATTAACGTTATGGTATATTTCCGCCACAGATCAGCACACCAACGCGCTGGCAGACACTGCCTCCTCCTCCACGAATTTCCCGCTATCTCCTGCGTAGATTTCGCCTTGTTTTTTGGCTGGCTCGCTTCGTTTGACGATCTGAGTCGATTTCGACGGGTGTCGCGTCCCACCGTATCTATCTATCCTTGGCTGGTGGCTGCAGCAGCACCCGCTGCCTGCTCCTATTGACAGCGCACAACGCACAATGATTCTGTATTCATTTCACTCACTGAACAGTCGGAAGTACTCCATACAGCAGCAGCATGTAACATGTATCGATGCAACGGAACACAAGCGCGCACAGGGTAGCACAACACGGCACGGCACGCTCCCCTATGAAATGATGGTGGAACTCGTTTTGTTTGAGGAGAGAGCGTGGGAGAGACGGAGAGAGAGAGAGCGCCCGTTGAAATGGCCGCCGTTTTTCCGGGCTGGTGGCGCCTTCTCCAGCCAACTCGGTCTCGGCTGGATAACGAGCGAGGGTAAGCAAGTACGAGCGGCGAAGACCGAGGACCACTTGCGAAACGACCTCACCGGCTTGACTTCACTACTCACATACGATGACGGATCATTTCACCTGCGTTAGCGTTTTGGCCTTTTCACTGATGTTTTCGTGTTGTGGCTGCTGCTGTCGTTGTTGTCACAAATGCTTGTTGTTGTTGTTCTTGTTACTACTGATACCGCTCGCGTGGTCGTTGTCGAAAAGGCCAACCCTCGAAGCCCTAAACGGAGCTGAACAACTGATCGGATTTCGAAGGGCGAAATCAGCGCCAGCGCTCTGACCGAGATCCAGATCTGGTAGCAGATCGTCGTCGTCGTCGTCGTCGTAAACGAGGGATGCTGGGGGGGAGTGAATGCGCACGCTGTCAACACAGCCCCCTCAATGTAAACTGACGGACAAAGTCGATTCGAGGTATCGCTTCTTTGTTACTTCCTTTCTGACGTGTTTGCCTGCGCTTTCTAACCAGATCATTGAGTCGTTACATGGGTAGATGCCTATCTGACCAGCTACGGGGCTGTTCGGCCGTGACAACGTAGAATGTCTTTGCGAGCGTGCCAGGTCCGTTTCGATCTGGGTGGCTCGCGGCTGCTGCTGCTGCTGCTATTGCGGCCGCCGCCGCCGCCGCCACCGCCGCCGCCGCTGCCGCTACTACAACCACTGCCACTATGACCCGTCAACGATCTGTCGAGATGTTTGGCTGGTGCGTTCTGCACTTCCAGAATCAGGCAGGAACCAATTGTAGCTGCAGGCCGTGACAACGGCAGCAGTTCGTCTCTCTCGTGACAACAATCGCCGCCGCCGCCGCCGCCGCCTCCGCCGCCGCCGTCACAACAGCAGCAGCAGCAGCAGCCTCCGTTGTCGCCGAGGCGGACGTACTAGTGGCCGCGGCCACAACAGCACCAGCAGGAGAAGTTGCTAGTATTCCCGTTGCCACTACCGCAATTGGTGTTGTTGTTGTTGTCGTTGTCGTCGTCGGTGTCGTATCGAGCAGATAGATACTCGGGGACCAGGATTGGCAGAGGTCCCTCTCCTCTGCGTCGGATCAAGTGACGACCACACAACAATCGGCAACTAACTCCTCCCCGTGCTGGTCCAGGTCTCCATCACAATCAGCGTTCTCGCTGTGTAGCACTGCCGAACGTCAACCGTTGCTGTTTCCCACCCGGGCTGGATTAATGGGTAGCTGGCGCGCGTTTGGTCTCGACCATTTGGTCGCTCATCGTTTTGTTGATTTGTTGGACAAATGCCAAACGTTCACTTCAGTTCAGCTCAGCTTAGTCCCGAATGCAATCTCTTGCAAGATCGTTGATCAGTCGAGCAATCTCCTGGCTTGGTGGAGCTTGGCTATCAGTTAGCTCTCTCTCTCTCTCTGTCTGTCTCTCGTTTACCCAACTTAACTACACTGACTGACGTACTTCGATATGTGTGTTGTTGTTAAGCCAGTGGCTTGCGTCGTAGTGAGGGACACGGGACGCAGGATTGGCGCTCTGCCCGCTGCTGCTGCGGCTACTGTGTTGTTATTGTAGCAGTTTCAGTTAGCCGTTCCCGTTAGCTCGTCTTCACTCGGCGTTGGGCTCACTGCTACTAAACTGTTACCAATGTATCATCACTTGTAGTCACTTGCATTCGCTTGATGCCTATTCGCTGACTGCTAATTCTCCGCCCGCTGACCCCCAGAGAGGTGGTTGTGCTAGCTGCCCTTCTATCCTCGGCTCACTGGCTGCATGGACAGCCGAGTATCTCCGATTTAGAACTCGTCATTCTCCGGGAAGAAGAACAAGCCACCCCGCAGCTGTCGTCGTCGTCATCATAATCATCTCAACCTTCCTGTTCTTTGTTCCGCTTGGCCAATCCTACCACCACTAACTCTACTGGCAGCACACAGCTCAGCCTGGAAGCTTGTTTCAGATCGGCTACAGTCCACTCGATATTCGATTCGATTCGACTCAACAACAACTCAGGTCTGCCCTGGCTCTGCTCTGGCGACGTGTTGTGGTGCCACCAGTAGTAGACTTTTGCTTAGTCGCTTGTCGACGACGTCGCTGTTGTAGCGGCTGACGCCGCGGCCGCCACCGCCTCCGCCGCCGTGCCAACGGTAAAGGTGATGATGATGCTGCTGCTGGTGGTGGTGGGCCTTCTCCGGCGCGGGTCCTTCTGACGTCCGACCAAATACACACTCTGGCTCGCCACCGCTCTCTGCGTCGTCCTGAATACCCACAGCCAGTACCGTCGTCGCCGTTGTTCTCGCCGTCCTAGCTGTATTCCACAATCGGTCACAGTCAGTCATATACCGAACGTCCACCACAACAGTCGGTCGACAGTAGCACACACCGTCGCTGTCCACACCGACCACAGACGGATCGACAGAGACCCTTCCGAGTGCGACAATGAGCGTCAACGTTTCTCCTGACGTCAGCTCAGCTTGGCTCAGTCACTGAGCTGCTCTTCGCCTTGCAACAGAGGCAGTATTCGCCAGACCGTCTCTCCGCCTGCGTACTGCCTGTCAGCCAGCCTCCTGGCGGTGCTACTTCAAGTCAGCAGAGTCCTGTCTGCTTTGCGTTGCTCCTCGCTGATCTCTGTCTAACTGTCTATGTGCCCGCTGGGCCGTCTGACGGGGCGAATCCGACAGCCGAGCCCACCATCCGTCCGTGCGTCCGTCCGTACGTACGTATAACCGTTCGCAGGAGCGGTAGCAGCCGTCAGACTGCTCTCCCGTTTAGAGCCAGCGAGCGAGCTAGCGAGTAGGGTAGTAGTCTCGCAGAAGCAATAGCCTCTCTACACTTTGCCTTGCGTTGTCTGCCTGCTTACCAACCCAGCAAGCTTGCTCTGGCCAGCAGCCTCTGCCTCCGCTGACTGCTATGGCCACTGCTGACTGTTCACCGAGAGTGAGTCGCGGGGGAGGGGTGGTCGGGGGTGACGGCGGCGGCGGCGGCGGCAGCAGCAGCTCGGGGGGTAAATGTGGGGATGAGCCCCCGTAGGGCAACGGGGCCGGCAAGTGGCCCTGCGGGCCGAAGGCGCAGGCGCGAACTCCACTCGTCGTCCACGTGACCAGAGCGGAGCGGAGCGAAGCGCCCTTCACAGCAGCTTCCCCCGAGCAGCACCAGCACCGTTGCCGGTACCACTAGTGCTGCTGCTGCTGCTGTGGCTGCACGATAGGATTGAGACTTGCCCCAACCTCACTTAGTCACTGACTCCCTTCTTTGGTGCCTTCCTCTTCCGCTCTTTCCCTTCTGCAAAGTCCCCGTCTGGATCGGAACTCCCGCCGACGAGGCTGTGCGCGCTACGGCCACAGCGCCACCAACCACCAGACGACGTTGCCGCCTCGGCCACGAGCGGCCCCACAATCAGGGACAGCGCACCAACAGCTCCGCGCGCAAGCAGTCCACGACACAACCACAACCACGAAACCTCGACCGATGTCGGAGCGCGAGCGCCAGACAACGATCGAAAGAATTGCCCTCCGATTCGCGATGTCTCACCGCGTCTGTGATGATTCTGAATAGCCAGTGGTTTCTCTACCGGCAAGCGATAACAATCGTTTTGGCCACCTTCGCAGTGTGCACACCCTTGTTTACTTACCCCCCACGTGTGTTATTGCGCCTCCATCGTGAATCGGTGTCGTAATTCGGCGCCGGAGATTCGCTGATCGACACCACACTTCGATCAGAACAACGATCAGACAACAGGATCAGGAACAATCCCCTCTGCAACGATGCACTCACACCGAAGTCTCTCTCTCGCTCTCTCTCTATCTCTCACGTGTTCTATACTGGAGCTTATGACGGTGCGGGTGGCTGTGATGATGATGATGGTGATGCCTTTTCACGCTCCCACGCGCTCGACCACCACTAACTGAAAATGCACACCCTAGTAGAAGTATAATAATTAGCATTTATGAAGCATGTTATGAAGAGCAAGTTCGACGGCAACAGCGAACAAACTACGGCACAGCTGATCGATCAATCAATCAATCGACAATTCGACAAGCCGGCAGCAGCAGCAGCAGCAGCAGCAGACACAGATACACCCACCCTCCCAGCCACACTCGCGCACACACACACACAGTCACTTACCTGCACTCCGATAGCGGCGTTGTCATCATCAGCTGATGAGACAAAGACCAACAAAGATAGAGCGGCTGGCTACTGCTACTGCAGCCGTTGGCGGCAGTCGACGAAAGTAAAAGCGTCAGCTGACAGCCCGTCAGCGTTGCACAGCGGTCGCCGTCAACCCGCCGGCGGAATCCGCAGCAGCAGCAGCGCGAACTAGAGGCGCCACAGCAACGCCGCAGCCGCCACCGCTCGACAAACTCTCCCCGTACAAGTTTGACGATAGCTGGTAGATTGCTGAGTGGCGACGCCCACGGCGACAACGGCTGATTGATTTGGCCAACTCCCCTCCCCGGGGACAGGACTGTATGTACTCTACGTGGAGTAGACGAATTCGTTGAGTTGAACACGTTTTCGGTCCAGCCTGTCCAGCCTCGGCAATTCACTGCTGCTGTGTCTGCGTGCCGTTGTGATTTCGGTATGATCGATCGATCGATTCACGCAGACACACAACGAGATACAAGGGGGGGATGGGGGGTGTGGTGGAGTGAACAGGGGTGTGTAACGATCCACACGTCGATTCACTCTGCCGCAGTTGTGTGAGAGCTGCTCTGTTGCGCGAAACGCATGATCACGCCGGTTTATGACCGTTGTATGGGGTCTATAGCAGGGGACAGTGTCTCCACGTCTCTCTACGTGCGCTGGTCCGGTTGTCGACGGAGTCTGTTTGAGTCTTCCGCTTCCCTTGTTGCCTTTCTGCTTTCTCTCAATATCAATCCTCTCGCCATACACACATATATATGTATATATACATATATGCATATATGTATGTATATATGTATATATATATATATGTTAGTACATATATATCTTGGGGGATTGCGCTCTCTTTTGTTTGCTTCGTCCTATGTTACCGGTCCCGCAATCCCCATTCTGTTCATTCGCTTTCCGTTAATTAATCCGCCGCCCTACCTCCTTAGCCATATACATACACATACAGTAAATGATCTTGGTCTCTCTCTCTCTCTCTCTCTCTGTATATATTTGTCCGCCCCTGTCGTCATGTAGATTTATTCAAATTGGCTGGTTGACGCCCCAACGCCAGTTGGCACTTCCAGTGCCAATGAACAGTCAGCCATAGGCGAGCCACGGCGGGCGGGCGGGCGTGCGGGCGGCAGCTGTTAGTCAGCTCGCTCGCAGTGGCAACAACAGCAATAACTATTGGTGCCCGTTCGCGGCCTCCTCGATCTTCGACGACGGCGGCAGCAGCAGCAGCCGCAGCACAGCGCTAGACTCCACCACACACACAGACACCCAAAGACACAGACGACGTCCAAGGAACGCCAACACGCGCCCCCGTGCTCCGCCACTACCGGCGTCCTTCCATCAGCAGCCTGCGATGGTTCGGCCGCTCGTTCGACTGCTCGATGAGACCGCAGCCACCATCGCCTTTGACCACATATGTCTCACCACAGTAGTGGATGATGTCCGTGGTGCTGATGGCTGTAGTCGCCCTCTACCTTGCGAGTGTGGACGGATGGGCTGCCGCGAGCTCCCGTCAATTCGATTCTATCTCACACAGCTGCATTCGCGATCAACGCAGGCTAACGAAGGCGAGAGAGAGAGAGAGAGATCCACAGCGAACTGCGCTGATCGAATTTCACTATTGAGGCGGAAGAGGAGGCGGCGGCGGAGGCCTCCGCGTCAGCGTGTTCCAGTTCGGCAGTTGCGGTAACGATGACACGGCCAGATGATATCTCGTTGTTGTTGTTGTTGTTGTTGTTGTTGTTGTTGCTGTGGTTGTTATTATTTCGCCGACGACAACAACGAAGGTGATGATAATGCTGATGATTATGATGATAGGAGACGGCTTGTAGTAGCAGCAGTAGTTATGGTCGTTACAACACGGCGCACTACTATAGTCATCGATGGATGATGATGACACGGTCGTCCGCTAAAGGGCCGCACGCGGGCCCCTCAATGGGAGGAGCCAACTACAACTACAGCTGATCGTGCTGAAGCAACAGCGACAGTCCATTCAGTGACAACAGCTGACAAGGTCCACACGGTTGAAACTAGCAGTATCCATGCAGCAGGTGCTGCTGATTGTGAACACACTACTGATGATGATGATGACAGTTGCACGCTCCGCAGCACAGCATCAACATAAAAACAAACTATAATCGTCACAATACGACGATGAACAACATCAACTTCACTCTTGAGGCACACGTTGTAGACAGGCACCACCACCACCACCAACAGAATCCTCTCTGTTTCGTTGAAGAACAACAGAAGTTGCTTTAAGAACAGTAGTAGCAGCAGCAGCAGTTGCTCGCGGATTATACAATCGATGTTGTTGTTGTTGTTGTTGCTGCTATATCACTAGTCACAGTTGAGGTAAGAACGTTGCAACAACAACAACAGTAACAACAACAACAACAAAAGGTGGTGAATCCGACCGAAGATTGCTGTGCGCTAGTTGATACCCGCGTCCGTCCCGTCTCTTAAAATCTCTCTCTCTCTCTCTCTTTCTCTCTATCTTTCTCTCTCTATATATAGATATATATATATATATATCTTTGCCCGTGTTCGGCTATTGGGAAGTATCCAAGGGGGTATCGAGCATGCGAATGTGCTTACAAACACTACCGTACAGCGACCGTTCAAAACAAAGACCGAATGAAGTCCGAGCGACGCCCGCAGCAGAGAACTTCGCTTCGAATCGTAGCTTTCTCACTCTCTCTCTCTGTCTCTCTCTCTTGGTCTGTTGGTCTGTCTCCTCCTCAGCCGAGATGGGCGAAGGGAGACGTCTGGTACGAGCGGGCAGCTGGCAGCCGTAAACACAAACGGCAGCCACCGCCACCGCCGCCGCAGCCGTCGTCTGGTGCGCACCCATGAACAGCATTCTTGTGTGGTACCACTGAGAATCAGAGAGGAACAGCCGGGACAGGGCCCTCGCGTTGTGGTACCTTCCGCAGGGCCCCAGCGACGTGCCACAGCCGACGAGTCCGATCGATGGTGGGCCAGGCTGGGATAGGCTATGCTATGCTTCGCGCCACGCTCTCTGCTATGCTGTTAAAATTGAAGCGATGTCGGCATACCACCACGACCACCACCGGTGACGATTCCAGTTCTGTATGAGCACTGTCCGTCACGACAAAAAAAAGGTGGCATTTTGTAGACGGCGGTGATTCGCGTGGGAAACAAACGCTCCCACAGGAAATGGGGGGCTGATGGGGAGATCCTGCAACAGGGGAGGTATCGTTAACGTGAGCGGGAAAATGCCGCCTGTTTATTGTCGTTTCTCCCACTGACTGCTTTGATACACGATTCGGCCGTGTGGGGTATGTCCTGAGAAGGGGGGCGCAAAGCTGGGGTTTGTGCTACGGGACGATATTGAATGCGACCGCTGGTCGACCGCTCAGACGAGGAGACGCGCGGCAAGCAGCAAGTATCTCTCTGAGTGTGTCGGACCAACCACCACGGAGATACGATCAGAGAACACACGGTGTATATCGAGTCGGGGGGGGGCGGGGGCATGGCAGTTACTGTGTGTTGTCGAATTGAAATAGGAGCAATTGAATCGAGGGAGCATGTAAAAAGGGAGGGTTGTTTTACTCGGAAGCTCCCTCTAGAGCAAGGGCATCATCGATTATCCGATGATTTTTGTCATCATTAAAGCGAATTTGTTCGCAACAGGTTACATTTGTGTCGACGAAAGGCCACGTGTGGCTAAGTTTGTCCACCAAGTGCCTCGATGTCTAATCGCTATAGTGCGATGCATGAATGTTTTTTCCTTCGTAAGTGCTTGCCGAATTCCGACATGTTGACCGACAATGTTTATGCACCGTTGAAACGAGTGCAAACGTACAACAACAGTGGAGAATCGAATCGGTCCATCCAAGTGTCGGTTTCGACGGCAACATGCAAGATGCCCCGAGAGGCCGTGGGGTGATAAACTAACCAAAGCGAACGAACGAAAATGTCATCCTAATGTATTGTAATGAGGGGGCAACCCAAAGGGAATGTCTGCGATGAATATATAGCTATTATTCATACATAGTAATATCTATAGGTAATATCTATAGTAATATAATATAATATCATAGTAATATCTATAATTAGGAATTCTTTGGGAATTATTCATACATGCTTAGGACCCTAAGTGAATCTGATCTCGCGCAGTGTCATTACGATATTTGTTTCAAATTGGAAATTGTTGATATAACGTCATGTGCATTTGACTGCTTTAGGCAACTTTAGGTAAGGGAAATTTCGTTGTGATGGGACGCTCAGTGTAGGTTTGGTCTCCAGATCAATATGCGTTGGCTCCGTTTCGACTTCTAAGTCATACTGTCCAGGTTACACCGGCGTCCACAGCTTGAAGCTAATCTTGAATTGAGTTAAGAGTTTTGTTGAACATTTGCATTAGACAAATATAGAAGATAGTGCCCTAATAGATTCCCTTCATGAATAAGTGGTTCCCTCCTACTTCGGCTTCCACACGACGCATTCAAGCGAATTCTACCCCGGCAATTACGTTAGCTGCTGGCATCTAGACACAGAGAAGACTGCTGCCACTGACTTGTTCTAGCTTATAAACAGTGTCATTTTTATTGTTATTTCTCGGCAGTTGAACATGCGGCCTCCTCATTCTCGATGCGTTTATCCCGCGTATATCTCCAGCCCTGAGTAGAAGTGGGCGTTTTTTTTTAACCATTCAGCATAGCGAGTAGTTAACGCATTTAGTAGTTAACTCTGTTTTAGTTAAGGCGCAATACGTTCGCATAATGCCCGCCGTTCCAATCCAGCTGTCCTGTTTAACTGTGGCAGGGCGGTGTTCTGAATCTTCAGAAAATATTCCTAATATCGTTCCCGTGGTAGTCTGTCGACGACATCGACACAAGCGTTGAGAATAAGAAGACAGAACAACAAAACTGGCTGAGGTTCTTTTTTTGTTTTGTTTAGTGTAGAAATTTACACAACCACTACAATAGAGATATTTTCTCGTAGGAAAGCTTCGAGAAAGGGTATTCCCATTGTTTTTCCCTATAGTGCAATTAACACGGTGAAATCAAATAACAGACAACATAATCATTCAACTAATTATTCAGATAACAGGTAACGCAATATTGTTAGTGGCTGTCACTGACACAGCTAACGTGCGGTATCGGAAGAATCTACAAGGGACAATATCTAGTTGAGGACATTTGGTCCCATTCGCACCTCGATTGTGAAGACCTCCGACGAGGACGGTATAACTTAGCAAACAATGAAGTGTGTTCTCCGAAAAGAGGGATTTGATTGGTAGCTGCTATAGACATCGTATTTAAAGTTCATTCTTCTCAATTCATAGCTTACCGTATAACTAGACGGTAGATAATTATCCATTTCTTATTGTTTACCTATGTTGAAATTGTGTCATATATGCGCATTTTTCATTTTGATATTTATGACAAATATAACAGGAGCCGATTACAGTTGAACACGTACGCCACCTGTGTGCGCTTGTTCGCTTGATAACGGCGGCCTAATTCTCATCGTGCGCGGCTACTCATGCTCCAGATACCACTAGGTGAGATTTTCATTTTTGCTAGTATGTTACATAAAATGGGAGAAAATAGTGTTCGCCGCATCGTTCCGTCCGAGTCGAAATGATACCAACCATCTAAACATACATTCAAATGACAACGATACCACACACGCGACGTTCAAGTTTATTGAGATACAATCATATGGAAATGATCATTCTAACAGCGATCCTGGCTTTATTTCCATTTTCGAATCAAATTCGCTAGTCAACATCGAGTTATTGTGTTAGTTCTTCATATTTGAAATTCGGACACCACACGTCGTTCGACTCAGCCGAATCCTCCACGGGGTCCACAACAAATAATACAGAGCTTCTACAGGAAAAACAAAAAAAAATCGCAGACAAATCCACAGCAAAAGAGCGACGCTTTCAACCCGATCCGGGCGGCACGCGCCATTTCACTCTCAGAGTCACCCGATTCCGACACTAACCTCCAGCTGTCCACATGCGTATACAGGCAGACAGACCCCCTTAGTCACCAGCTGATCGGTATCGGCCAGGTAGTGGTCAGGTGTCGTTGGATTGGCGGCTGAGCGATAACCGATCGCAGTAGCCTTGGTGAACTAATGGATAGGATACCTCGTCAGGGAGAGGACGCCTGGCTCTCGACGATGGAGATATCTGTCTGCGCTCACTGCGGGAAAGGGCCACTCAGCGAGGGAGGGTCGAATGCGCAGACAACGAACATGCGATGGCGGCCAAAGAGGCTGTGTCTCGACACAGGACCCCCTGTGCTTGTATGTATATCGAAAATTCGTCCGCTATTCGAATGGATCACCCGCTCTCTTCCGGATCCTCCTCGCCTCAGCCTGTCTCGTTCTTGTCCATTGGCCAGATGGCAGCAACGATAGCTGCCGCGCGCAAAGTCGCCCGAGTGAATAAGCTAGCTGACCACTTCTGGGCGAATCGCCGCAACGTCGAGTCAATTTGTCTACAGTGTGTGGGTTTGGCGAGGGAAATCAGCTTGCGGACTTGGACAACAACAGCACGGCTAATGTTGTCGCAATTGGCGTTCGTCACTTGGATAACTATAATCTCCATCGGCTTTTTTTTTGATGGGAATTAGCTAAAATACTGCTGATTTTGGCCACCCTCGCGTATCCGTTGACTGCGCACGCGCCTACGGAGTGGCTCGACTGAAATACTCGTTATCACTCATTAAATACGAATATATATATATATATATATATATACACTAACTTTATTGATCATCATTGTGAGTCTTCAAATATACAATAATTAGAGAATACACACTAACTACTTCATGCTTTGAGCAAACGCAGCTGTCTGTGCCAGTTAATAGTCGTTCGTTGCCAGGAGTGCGCCGCGTTCGACTCTGGCGCTAGCATCGTTTGGCGGCCCTCATCTGGGCATGCGTACGGACCTATGCTTGGTCTGCCGGTCTGTGTATATTTGTGCGTGTGTGTGTGTGGGTCTGGGTGTCTGCGCGCGTGAGTTGCTATCGAGTGCGAGTGAGTGAATCTGCAGTATGACGACGAACTGCCGGGAACTACTGCTCTAACGATCTGCACAATCTGCAAGTAGCAGGCAGACAAGCAAGCAAGCAACCCAATAGAACAGAACAACGGGTACACACGTTCAAATGAGGTGGAGCTCTTCGGTGATTTGACTCTGCTGCTGCTGTTGCTGCTGCAAGTTTCTGCTCTTGTGTGTTTTTGTCAGTCCGTCTCATCGTTCTCTATCGGTTGTTGCTAGTGTTGTTATTGTTGTTACTGTTGTTGTTGTTGCTCTCTCCCGTTGTGCACTAGCAATAGTCACCGATTTGTTTTAGCCACTTGTTGTACAGGGTGCAAGCCCGTCAGCGGTCGCTAACAAAAATCAAACGGCGGCCGCTAAACGCCAAAAGGCCGCAGCTGAAACAAGGCAACATCGAGCCCAACTATTCGAAGGCAAACAATAGTGGCAGGCAAGGATCCATCACGGCCGGAGCAACGTAAAGACGTAACGCAATTAACACAAAACAAACATAACCAAGCAGTTGAGTGAAACTATAACGCCAGCTTAATTTAGCCGCTAGCCGAGATCTAGGAGATATCTGTTGGCTGGCGACAACGGCAGGCTTACAGTTCTACTGTTGCGATCGTGTACGGGCAAAACTAGTAACATAACATTGTCTGTGCGGGAGTCAACAACAACGGTCGACTCCCGTCGTCGTCATCAGCGAACGATCAACTGAAAATTGTTCGCTCTCAACGAGTGCTATCTCCAAGCTCCGATGTCTACACGTACCACTGTAGTGTTCATCAGTTTTGTTCGGTGTTAAGTTAGTGGTTGGCAATTTTGGAATAGTTTATCAGTTTGTCGTCGTCGTCGTCGAACGCTGGTGAACCTCACCAATCACACTACTAAGCGAACCGTGGCTGCCGCTGAATTTCCCGCGGGGGTGCTGTCGCGAGGAGCATCTCTACGGGCGAGCCCACCTTCGAACATGACGAACACCGAGTAAGTTTAGCAACGGACAGTTCACTTATATACCTGCTACTGTTTAGCTCGTTTAAAGCTACCTGTCACGGCCAAGCGCTCTGATACCCCCCAATGTAATAATGTGATTATGATGCCAGCCAAGCGATGCCTGTTGTGGACGAGGATGGACTACGAACAGCTGATCGCGAATGTTGACTAGCCCAAACTCATCAAGCTGATGATGGTCAGGTTTCGTGGTATAGAATCAATTAGCTTAGCAAAGGTATTTGCAGCAGGTCGAACAATTTGCAGCAGGTCGAACAATGTTGGTGCTTAATAGTATAAATAATAATAATAATAAGAATAAAGTGCACTTTATTCAAAGGTAGATGTAATAAGACAAATACACAGTCAATAGAAATTATCTTTCCCGTGCCTCTTGCTCTTCTTTCACAACCTGCTGGAGCCCTGGTTGTCCTGATGCTCCCCTCATGATGTACCGAGACGCTGCTTCACACACCCATACACACATACGCACACCACAAAATTCTGATGAGAGAAGAAAAATAAAAAACGTTCGCGAAGTCACAAGGGCCATATACAATGTCATAAATGTACATGATTAGCTTTTGGAAACTTGCAAACGATTAGCGAGGATCGCGAGGCGCATATCGATCAGGTACTCACTCCAGCCAACGAACGTATCCCTTTCGCGGAGTTCTTCCACCGAACAACCCGAAGGAGACCGAGATCAAGAGGACTCGGATACCAACCAACAGAAATCCATAAGAACATGACAAACATACTTTTCACTTTTGTAGTGTAAATTGTATAAAAACAAAATATTGCCAACTTCGATCGTTTATAAACATTTCAAGCCATTTTACTTGCAAACTGTCTTACTCGGCGAACTCTGTTTGTGGATGGAAACGCTCCGAGCTATACAGTGGAATTACTATGACTTGTGCGTCTGTGAGGTAATTTTGTTGATAATCGATGCGTTAGTTTTGTCGCCACTGTCTGGACGAATATGCGCATTTCGTCGTTGGATAGATTGCCATGACTGCTGCTGCTGCTGCTGCTGTCCGAGTCTATTCTAGCGCCGTGCGCTTGATTTGACACGCTGAGTCACGAACTACGATGTAGTCGCTATAGGCTGGGACTGTCGCCTCTCTCTGTCTCTCATCAAGTTGAGAGATATTCCATGGGAGAAATCAGAGTATCCTAGATTTCCCCGCCAGTAGCTTGATATTGGCTGATTGTAGCACGCTGTGTGGAACAGCCGTGAAGCAATGAGAACCTTACACAAATTGCTTCAATACGAAAGTATTCTATTAGAATATAAAATCTTTAAAGGCTGTGAATAGCAAAAAAACACCAGCAACAACAACTACAATTACAGTAACCGGCGAAAACATCGGATGAGAACAGTATTTTTTTCTTATCATCGTCGGCGATGCAGCATGTAAATATCTACATGTATATATATATATATAGGAAGTTGTTACATCCAATGAAGCCAAGTGGAGTCCAAACATCTACTTCGAAACATCACCCACTCTATCGCTGAGTGTCTTTGAACTTCAATTCATTCGCACATGTTCAGTTATTGAAAGTTTATGCCAACACGTTTGCCGTGTGAATGATTTCATGTGGTGTTTAACGACGCAACTACCCTGAAATGATGTCTGTCGTTGCAGCTGTATTGAGGCCTCATCAACAGTATCCGCCTTAGAGCTCACACCGTGGAGCCAGACGCCGACGAAGGACATCCCTCAGCGGGAGTACATCGACGAGGACCTCAACCACTCATCACCACCGTTTGATATCAATACGGCCGTCAACTCGAAACTTGCCGTGTTCCAGGGCGACTTCTGCAATCTTCTAGTCGATGCTCTCATCAATCCTACAAATGAGCATCTCAATGACAAGAACCCCTTCTCCAAGAGACTCGTCGACCGGGCTGGACCACAGCTTAGAAAAGAACTGCAATCAGACATAAAATGTTAGTATCTAATGTAAGATTAAATATTGTATCTTGTTTTTTTTCGGGGGCGAGGGGGGGGATAAGCAATGGACATTGCTATTTCGCACCGCCTAAAGGACGTCCTCAGTGCACACCCGGTAAACTACAATTGCCAGTTGGATGGTAAGTGGTAAAGCTTTACTGATTTAAGTAACGGAGCTGCATACAATGCTTAAGTTCTCTTATATAATATGTCATGGTGAGAGCGATTGAATCTGATTGAATCCCAAAGATGGACATTAACGAAGTGCACACGGTCAAGATAACGGTAAATGTTTATTGGTTAATTAATTAGGAAGTACCACTTTTAGATTTGACTTGGTAAGCCCAGGTGATTTCGTGTTGTCCATATACTCTAGGCGAGCAAATAATTCCAGCAACACACACCGACACTCGAGGTGTCCGCTCTGGGGATACTGCCAACAAATATCGCTTATAAATGTACAGCCGTCATATTTTGTGAGAACTCCTTGGCGTAACGAAATCTCGATAAGTGGCGTACGTCTCAGTCGGATCACTATAAAAGTGCGAGTTTAATTTGCATTCAGTAGATCATCGAGTGATTTAACTAATGACGATAGAGATTTCGGGGGCGTTGAGGCGGCCTCCAATCGATAATGTCATAGTGACTTAGGGATTGAGTCCATTAAATCACGTAAGATTTATGTGCTGCTTAGCTTGGCCAGAACAAATCATTTGGCAGTGTTAATTGAGGCTAATATTCCCCTTATGGCTCCCTTATTTTCGACCAGGTCCGTTTTGTATAGGTTTAAACAGGTCCGCATATACCTGCCTACAGGCATCCATACCAGCTATTGCAGCTGTGCCTTTAAGCCAACTCCATAAATAGGTAAATAGACAACGATTCGTGACCGTTGAATACGAAAATCAGTACGTTCACCAAACTGGCAATGATTCATCATTTAATTCTATTTGAAATTACACAATTCAATTGTGTAATTCAACTGTTACTGTTCGATCTTGTTAATCTATGTCCAAATTGTACAAGTTTAGATGACAGATCGACTCGGTCGTTATCTTGAATACAAACTCTGTCTATGAGTTGTGCTCGCTTTGACAAAGCGTCGACAGTTTGCATTAGTCATTCATTATAAGCGTTGTCGTCGTGATCATTATAAATTCAATAGGTTCTTGTATATTTGACTGATCAGCTGGAAGGTGCAGACCAGAGGTGCCAATGTTGAATTTGAAATCGTTGCTTCGGTAGTTTCTAGTTAAAACACTTTTAACTTTCTACAGATATAAGTGTGAAATGTTATCGTCCGCCACTGGAGAGCCGCGGGCAAACGAATTCATAATGCAAACATTTTGGGCACATTTATGGATTGGCGAAGTGGGGCCCTCCTTGTCCCAGATATTCTATTGAGAATATGTACAGGGAAGTCTTCGTAGATGTATTGTCGTTCACTTTCATAATTACCTAATAAATTACTACGTTCTTTGAAAGGCTAGGACTTATCGCGTGAAATTTTGACAAGTGCTAGCCCCATCCCGCCTGATTCGTCCTTCCATCAAACCGTTAGCATTGAATACCTCAGCAATGGACAAATGAAATGGGACCTCTCCTTGGTCCCTTGGCTAGGCCAACAGCCTGAACATCTGTTTGATGCAAGGGCCGTTCTGTCGGCGGTTCAAGCGTCACATTGTGACTTGGGGATTTGTCGTCTTTCATATTCTTATACGGGGTCAATTCAAGTAGTAGCAGTATCGCATGGGTTGTAGAGCCACAGGGGAGTCCGTTCAGCCATCATTGTGTAAACGTCTATGAACGCCAACCAGTGTTTCGACAGCGTCCGGATATTTATTAGAGACTTTGATTAGGTGAGTAGACAAACGCTAGATCTGCTGCTGCTGCTGCTTGGAAAGGCTATCTTATCAGTTCGCGGAAGGCAACGAGCAACGGGGAAGCTCTAGATGCTGGTATCCTCTGCAATGGACAGTCAGCTTGCGAAACTTGGGAGATGAAATATACTCAACGAGATATAACGCTAATTGAGCGAACGGTTCGTTGCTCGACGAGATCTTGCCCTGTGTATGCTAACTGATGGTGTTTGCGTTTTGGGCCAATCGAAGCGGTGTGGAGATCTTAGGGGTCACCACTTAATATGGACTTGATACCTATTAGCGAATATCATGAGATTGACACCGAGTTTCATAAGTCAAATTTGAGTCATTAAATGAACGTCCAACGTTATTCATTTATATCATAGCCATATGTGTACATAGACTTTATATCATATTTGAAATTATTGAACCACTGATCGTAACTCTGAGCTATCTCGTAGACGCTATCGGTGGCGTTTGATGCTCGCTCCAGCTCAACCCCTTGTCCCCTGCGTTGATCCGTACCGTCCCGTGGAGCAACAAGCCAAACAACAAGCAGGAAAATATCGATGCAGCATTTATAATCGACAACACGAAATCAAACCGCCGCGCATAACACTCCCCTCATAGAGGCAACCACTACAAATATCGCCACAGTGTCATAACTTAGTTCACCTTCGTTTGTCCTTATATTGTCTTGCTCGTTCGTTTTTTTTTTGTCACCTGATGGCATACTTCTTTTCTATGTGTTTCCAGCATGTCGTACGGGCGAGGCAAGGATAACGTCCGGCTACGATCTTCTCTGTCGGTTCGTGGTCCACACAGTGGGGCCAAAATATCAACAGCGATATCTCTCAGCATCGGAGAGTGCGTTGTATTCGTCATACAGGAGTAGCTTATCTCTGATGAAAGAGAACAATATCTTGACTATGGCGATTCCGCCGCTTCACTCGTCACGAAGGGGATTTCCACCCGTCGAAGGCGCACATATTGCCTTACGTGAGTTGTCGTTATCACAATGTAATGTGAAACACTATTGTTTTAACACAAATATATGAATATAGTACATTGTGAATAGACCAATATCAACCACGGAGATGTAGTAATATTAATCATAATCATAAAAGCAATAACTATGGGTCAAATCATGTTGCGAAACATTTTTCTGCTTGTGTTTCTGTATTTTTTTTTATCAGGAACTTAATCGTTGTGAAGACTCCATTTCGTATATATGTATATATTTTATTATATATATATATATATATATATATATATATATATATATATATATATATATATATATACATTTATTAAATCGCTTGGTCGAAATTGGCCGATATTGGCCGACAGTGATCTATTTGCCCATCATTGAGCACAGTATACCAATATCGGCCAATTTCGACCAAGCGATTTAATAAATGTATATATATATATATATATATATATATATATATATATATATATACATTTATTAAATCGCTTGGTCGAAATTGGCCGATATTGGCCGACAGTGATCTATTTGCCCACCATTGAGCACAGTATACCAATTTTGGGCTGTAAGGTTTTACCTAATATATTTTGAATGTTTACTAACTGACAAATAGTTCTATTTAGTATTTATTATCGTTGCGTGACCTAATAATGTTTAGTTTAAACGGCATCCGAAGTCATTAAATCCACTCAGGGGGTATGCTGTTTAAACAATGCTACGGCTTAGCTGACTGGTTTACGATATTGTAGATGCAGCGATTTGGGGCAACTTCGCCTCCTTTTCACGCCGACCACTGAAGCATTTGTGTGTCTCCCCTCGATGATGGTCTTTGTAGCTCTGGGCGTCTTCGACTTATAAATAGGATAGATATTAGGTTTGGGTTCAAATCCTGCCAGACGCGAAGTACGGTTTGGACACAACTCCGCCTAGAATCTCTCGAGTTTTGTTTGTGATCTTTCTTTAGCTGCCGATTCCTGCCAGATACGAGTGGTATAATAATGAGTAAAGATGGCCGGATAGATCCTTGAAGTAATACCCAACGGTGGTGTCGAGGCCTGTCACATAACAGGGGAACCGTTGAGAGTCAGCTCACAACAAAAAGCTAAAAATGTAGGATGGCACTCTCTGGCTAACTTCAGAAGCGTAAAGAAGCGCTTAGTGGTGGCCAGCGCGGGAGGGGGTAGGAGTTCAACAATTCCTCGGAACGTTTGAGCATATAGGGGTTTCGAGGGAGCGACTGAATTCCGAAGGCAACCATCTGAATTCCCTTATAAATATGGCGTCTGCTATATTCTCAGTGTGTCTTAATAAGTGCGATAAGAAAATCTCATTGCGGCTATTTTGATTTTATGCCTCTAAGTATTACTCATTGTACTTATATGTCCGGATATTACATAAAGCACTTGTATGCATGTGTACTAAATACGTCGAAAAATATGCCGAATATACTTCTACAATTGGCGGCTATATACGTTTCTTATTCAACATATCCAACGTAATCATGTGCTTGTCTTGTCTCTGTGTAGGAACCATTCGACGATTTCTAGAGGAGTTCACCCATGATCCGTGCATTCAGCGGATTATTCTGCTCTTGGACAGGGTCGATTTCGAGATTTATTCACTGCTTCTGCCGCTGTATTTCCCGCGAACAAAAGCCGAGCAACGGCGTGCGATGCACGGCCTGCCAAGGGATCTCGGTGGAAAATATGGTGAACCTGTCATACCGGAGCGGCAGATTCGTATACCGGATGTTCCCTTTTTCCGAACAGAGGGTAAGTCCTATGAACGGTTTCCTCGTCGTAAATAAAGTACACATATAGGTATTTGTTGTTACGTATGTTACATATGTTCCACTGAGGTATATGATGATGAACATTTGGCATACCTCTTGCTGCTGCTGCTAAGGCCGTTGTCGCTGCCGTCGTTGTTGAGAGCGACAGGCAAACGCAGACAAATTTGTGTGTCACTTGTATAACCGAGTCACGATACTCGGATGTTACAACAATACGTAATTCATTTCATACGACACTTATCACACTTCCTCTATGGGCTTTCTTTCGCAGAGAGTTCACCTGATTTCGAAGATCTTGACATGTCCGTCTGTGTCGGCAAGTCATCATTCGCTCGTATGCAGAACGATGTTGACAACAAGCGCAAAGGTCGCCAACTTGAAGCGGACAGTCTAACGAGCGAGGTCTCCCGCAAGAACCGCTATGAGCGCCTGTTGAGAAAAGCCAAGGAAATGGATTTCCGGGGGATCCGTGAGGCTAACATTATCTACCGGTCGGGTGTGGACAAATTCGGCAGAACCGTGATAATATTTGTCGGCAGGAATTATGCTCCAAATGAGGTAAGATATGTCTTGTTTCACGGGGCATTATAGGACACTCGGATTTGGATTGTGTGACAGAAACGGTGTCCTCCTCGTCCTTCAAACGCCTGCTCCTGCTGGCGCTGATTGATTAGGGGTATTGACGACGAGTTCGGCTGAAGATCTTTCGATCGTCAAAAATCCAATGAAAGCTTACTCTGCCTGTATGCGTGAACATGTCGAGTGCTTCAAGCACACCTTAACGTATAATATATATATATATATATATAAATTATAATATATATGTGTAGTGCTGGTCGTTATCGTCATCGTCGTCTTTGTGCTCTGGAAGGTAGCAAGGCCAGAAGTTGTGGGAGAGGATCAAATATTTATTCCATGTTTTTTTGTTCTTATTCTCTCGCTCCATTTGTGTGTCGTATTATAGATGCCCTTCGAGTTGCTGTGCTGTTACATTATCCGCTTGATGGACAATGAGGTCGCTCAGCCTTTTGTCGTTGTATATCTGCACGCCTGTACCGGCACCCGCAACCATGTGTCGTACACACTCCTGCGAGAACTCTACCAGACATTAGACTATAGATATAAGAAAAATCTCTACCGGCTGTACATCGTCCACCCAACTTTATGGAGCAGGGTAACTATCTATGCTTATCATTACTATTACATTTTTTGTAACATTATTTATAGATGTATGATCAACATTCGGCATAGCTCATGCTGCTGCTGATGTCGTTGTCGCTACCGTCGTTGTTGAGAGTGACGGACAAATGCAGCCATAGAAAATGTGTGAGCAATCAGACGATCGTTGTCCGAAGATGATTCTCGTTCATGTTAGTATATCACTATGGCTAATGACTTGTAACTTCTACTTGATTCGGCAAAAAGAAAAAGGTCGGGCATTTATTAAGAACGTCGGCGATTCTTTAGTGACGTTGATTCTTCTCAAATGAATTAATTGTACTAATAATAATAATAATAATCATTATCATCATTATTATAATGGTTATTATTTAGCCATGTACGCACGTGTCATGCGATGTCTTGTAGTTGCAGGATTTGAAATAAATAGACGATACTCAGCATAGTCCTTCTTGTTGCGTATGGAGGGGCATTGATATTTATTTCGTTTACCCAAATTCTGCATATCGCCACCGTTCACCTAAAGCTATCAATCAAGAAAAATCGAATCTTAAATCTAGATTTATTTAATCAATTGTGTACTCCTTATTAAAACTCGCACGTTGTTCAATAAACTATAATATATATATATAATCTATATCACGTGTAGATTCCCTGAAACACTTAAACCAATTTGCGCTCCGATACTCTTCGTATGCTTGACATAACAATAGTTGCAATAACGGTGATATTTATTATCGATCTGCGTTTGTAGCTGAGCATGTGGTGGTTCACGACAATCACAACATCTGGATTGTCGGGCAAGGTGCGTCTTCTCAGCGGAATCGAGTACCTGTATCTTACAATCTCCCCAGATCAACTAACTGTGCCACAGTTCGTGTTGGACTACGATTATGCGGTACGGGATAGGGATCTGTGCTATATATATATATATATTTATATATATATATATATATTTATTCCGTAAGCGCATGGGACACCTGCTGTGACGGTAACACAGGCCCATGTGATATACATATTTATATGATGCTTGCTCAAAAATATATGATGCTCGCTTGAACTGCAAACGACTCCTTATACAACTTTCATGGTTCGACTAGTGAAGTTTTCGCTCACTTCTTGCATGACCTGGAAGGACTTCCCTACAATCTCTGGCAGATATTCTGAGAGTACGTATTCCTGTCAGTTGAGGCAATAGATCGCCTTCCACGTTATCTTCTAAAACGATCTTCTTCTTGAAATGTCCGTTTTCGCTCTTGCAGGTGAACGGGCCGCGATACTGTGATTTTAGCTCGGAGCCAGCGAACTCTGACCTTTAAGAATTGCCGCCCTTCGTCGATGTATTGTTTTTTATATTTATACTACTTATTCTCGACGAGAAGAGCTACTCGGGAGATAATTAGCAGCTAAATAGATGAACATTTTTACCTCTCTTTATTGTTTGCTGTCGCTTGTGGACAAAGACATGTCCACCTGGCGTATTTTGCTACGATAAGTTCCGGACACGTTTTCACGAACGGAGAATCTGAAAGAGGGTGAATATGAAGCAAAAATGAATACGGCAATTAACAATCATTATATATGTGACTACTTGATTACATCACACAACATCGAGATGATGAACTTACTGATGAATCATCTCGTGTAGTCTTGAACGTAATTATTTGTATTATATAATAATAATAATAATTATTATTATTATTATTATTATTATTGTGATGACATTAAACCACGGCACAGTTCACGACATTTAGCAGTCGTAAATTGACGTCGTTGATCACGAGAACAAAGGGATATGTCTCATCAGTTCAGCCAGTTCCACATAATAATAGTAATAATAATGATTATGTAATCATATGAATTGGTTATAGTTTGACTATAAGTATTATTGCTACTGCTACCATCACTACTACTGCGATACAAAACTCTATACATCCCCCTAACACTGTCGCTTGCCGATGGCGAAACGGTTAGTCAAGTCTGTCGGACTTTATCCAAAATAAAGTTCTTATTGTTTTGCCATAGAATAAACGGTTTTTTACAGGGTTAGAAGCCAACCATATTTGAACGGCTGTAGAGGACATCACTTGCAGATATATAAGTCACCCCCCCATAGTCTGTTCGGCGATTTTGTTGATTCCGGAGAAGAGAACCTCTCGATGAGATGCGATGATTTAATGTGACGGGGTAGCATTCGGCGGTGGACGACTCGGTGGTGTCATAGAACGAGAAGATTTCATGTGAAGGAAACTGGACAGCGAGTGAATACTGAATAATGATGGGTTGGGTAGCTAAGAAATGCATATTTTTACATAAATATGACACATACATACATATAGACAGAATGTGAGTATATATATACATATATTGTAATTATGTACGGCTCTGCACCGAGTGGAGTGCCGTATTGACAGGCTCTCATATGCTAATATTGAACAAATAAATGTTGTCTATTTCGTGTACACAACAAGATACGACTTAATGGTACTATTTTCAATTATGTGATGTTATTAATTATCCTATCTAAGTCTAGAGGGTATTAGATTCTAGTTAAGCGTAATTCTCGGTAGTGTTTTACCTCTGGCTCATATTTAGTGATACACATTATAAAAGAATAAAGAATACTCTCTATTGTTTTTATTTTATTCGATAAATAAAGTTAGTTCGTTCGTTCGGAATCAAGAATGAAATTTGCTTGCCGTTAGAATAAAGGCCATGCTGTGTGTTCATCACGTGCTCGTAAGGGTTTTCATCTGATTCTAATTTTGGGTGCTGTAGTTTTTTTTTTGTTAAAGACAAGGACATCTCGTCATCACTAGCACACAGGTCTCATGATAAAATAGAACGAACGCTATCGAACTGTCATATCTCGTATGGATTTACATACGTCATTATGATCATGATTAGCACACTGCCGATCAATCTAACCGGAGAATGTATATTTATGCATAATGTTTATATGTGCGATTTTGCTTATTCTATAATAGGTAGGTTTGATTTTAAAAAAGGTGAGCTATTAGCATTTTATAAATACAAGTCACGTTGCTATTTTCAGTATCAATGAGGGAGGGTTGAGCTTTACAGGAGTGTCTGTTGAGCTTAAGAGGCTATTTTTAATTATTTCAACCTGCGAGACTGACCGCAATAGAAAGAATATATCGGCTTGATAATTTGGACGAATAGGGCCCAAGCTATGAAAAACCAAGTTCGCTTGCTCAGGTTTCGTCACGCGCAGTATACACGTTTTTGCGCCAACAATCGAAGCTATCCTATGATGATTCAAAGTTGAGTATATATATATATATATATATATATATATATATATGTTTGTGTATTACATCATATATGTATAATTAAATGTAGACAAAATCAACAACGCTTTTAGTTACGTTTCGGGGACCTATCTGATGTCTGTGAAAAATAATTTTCAAGTTCACAGTACGCACAAAGAACACGATCGTGGGACCTTAATAGTTTAACTTGCAAGAGCATATCGTTGAGATGTTAATTGAGCATTTGTTGAAGTTCTCCACTGATCCATAAATAATAACAACAATAATAATAATAATAATAATGATAAGTGATCAAGATACACCGGACCAGGAACAACGGGTGTTTTCTAAGTAGAATACGATCGATGAGATGAGGCGGACGCGATGACAAAGACACTGGGGGTGTGAAAAACAGTAATCAACAGCTGCCAGGACGTCTGTAACAGCTGAAACGGACAAAGAGCCTATGTGCGTTGATATCGGGATGTGCCCATTGTTGTCTACTCGATTGTAGCCTTAGAGTTTGCTCTGTCTACTGAAAAAACACAGCGACGATTCGCATTTCGGTTGGAGGGATGTTGCCGATCAGATGATGATCATTCAGTGTCGGAGACCTGACAAGCATGCCGAGCTGTTACCACCTTTCGACCCGTATGTATTTTGTGATTCCCAGATTCCAGTGGCAAACGGAATAAAATGACTAGCTGTGCTTACGTTAGGACGTGAATCCATCCTGCATGCATGTGATTCTATTAGTAACTCGCGTGTCTACCACTATTCATTCAAGTCCACCCTTGAATTGATCACGATTCACCAGAAAGAAGAACGCGTTAAGAAACAACAACAAAAACAACAATTTTCCTCCTGAATGCTGTTATAATGTGATGGTGAGAAGCATGACAAGTGGTGACAGCGACTCGGACCATCTATGGAAAAGTCGTGCATCGGATATCGCACCGATATAATAAGATACAATATGAATAATTGATCCTAGGACTCCATTCCGTAGTCTCCTATGTAGCATAACATTCTTAACTTTTCCAGGCTGACTCTCAGCCAATGTTCAACGTCCACGGAATTGGTTTCGGCATTGCTTCAAATAACGGACCCTTTTAAAAGCAAATTCATGACATTCTTGATATATATATATATATATATATATATATGGTTAGATAAATGGTACTTCAGAGGATGGTGGACCAATGTAGTTATTCCAGCTCAAAACCCTGTCACCTTCGATATTCTGACACCCTTTATGACGCTCGCTCCAAATCTTATTCGTTCGCTTGTACGAGATTTGATACAGTTTTTGGTACCGTTATTGTATCCTCTGCTACTATGACATGATTCAGTGGTACAATGACAATAAACGGGTGATGGAAAATGTCGTTAATGCAGTGGGACTCAAAATATTGTATTGGTACTATCGATGCCAAGCGATTCCATTCTATTCGACTCACAAATTGATCTATATTAAGGATTAATAAATGATTCATTTAGTTCTGCAGCAGAACTAGTTAACGAAGGCATTTTGACAGCAATCATCGAGTGGTGAATGTTTAACACGCATTTTAATCTGACAGAAATGATGTTTCGACATTCAACTTCATAAGGACTCTCATTTGAATTTCGTTAATGACAATGCTTGGCTGCAGATCACCCTGCTTCTAATACGTTCGGCATTGCCACCAGTCGTTATTAGTCATTCTCAACTATTGGACATATAGCTCGCGAGTCACAATCGAGCTGTCCTCGCTATTTGAGCGAACCTCACCACCAGGTGGTGCTGCACGCGTTGCTATTCGAATTTACGCGCGCTTCGCTTTTTCGGCGCGCTCTTGCCGCGCGGTCGACGTTTAGCGCGGGGGCTTTGGTGGCTGCGCGCTCAGTTGTTAGTGTCACCCCCCTCGTTCCGTTAACGGCAAACGCTCAGTGTGGTGCAGCTGGCCGTGAGCAGAGGTTGTTGGTTTTGACCGCAGGACAGATGCTCGGCCGGCTAAATGTCGCTGGCCATGTACGAATCCCTGATCAAATGGAGGGGTCGACCCATCCTCCCGCCCGTGGTGAGTATTCCGGAGCAGGACGCCCAATAAAAGCCCAGCTTAGTCAGACAGTGATCGGAGTAGGCGGGAGCAAGCATCGGCCGGCCTAACTGTTGCTGTGCTGAGCAAGGCCGCCAATGACATTTGTGACATTCCCAGCGACGCGAGCAGTGCCCCTCCGCCCCCCGTTCCACTTGTGTACAACGCGAACCATTTGCGCTACTCGAAATCCATTAGCCATAGTGGAGTCACTCGACAACCGAAAGAGTCCACTTTCAGAAGTGGGAGTATATAGATCAATATTAAAGGTAACGGACAACCGTCGCGCCAGAAGTGACCTGTTTAGCTTCACGTTATTATTGTTGTTGTTGTTGTAGCTGTTGTTGTTGTTGTCGTCTCCAGTTCGGAGCTTCGCGTTGCGCTGGGTCTGACGTTGGCGCCACGGCTTGAGGGCAACTTCGGGGATTAATCCTGTTGCTGCGTTATTATTACCACTTACTTTCGTTCTCGTTTCAGATGACCCCCGAGAAACGAACGGAAGTGCGCCATCTACGCAACGAAGCTGTTCGACGCGAACAGCTTCGCGCGGTGAGTGTAGCTGGGGGGGCGGTAGGGTAGTTGCTTGATTAGTCTGTGTTTGCACTTCATTCTAGTTATTGGTAATACTCCAGCGTTCGATCGACAGCTAGAAATTAAGTATCGACCGGCAGCTGTTTGCTTTTTATTATAAATTGCGCGGAGAGAAGGGGAACAATCATTCCAATCATCACACGAGCACGTAGATATATATATATATATACTTCGATATTCGAGTGCAACACACACAATACTTAAAATACATCGCCTGCCGCTCCCAGTTTGTGGCTCTGTTCTCCGCGCTTTGGCGCGCGCGAAATGCCTCCGGCAATCGTCTGCGAAGTGTCTCATTCACTTTCATCGCCTGCATCACTTTTTCCTTTGATTCTGCACCCGCGAGGCTTGAGGGTGGCTTTCAGCCCCGTTGACCTCCCCTGTCCCATGGCCAGCGGTGCGATCGAACCAACTTTATCTACTTTTCTTTTCTTCAGCGTTTCCCCGTTCCACTCAAAGAGTCTCCACGGGGAGTGTCTGTCTCAGTGGTTTTCTGATCGAGCGACAATGAGGGCGACTGCCGTGAAAGGTGCCCAGCGGGAACCGATGAATGCGCCTCCAGTCCTCTGTCACTGTGTGTATTGTCACGAACGCAGAGTGTCACTGTGTCTCCTACTACGACTACTACCTCTGGCGACGTTGTCAGAGGAAAAGAGCTAATTTCAATATCTGTTCCGCGTTCATTCTCTCCATTTCTCTCTCTCTGTTTCGGCTTCTACGCCGCTATACCCTGGCTGTAATTCCACGTTATTCCGTTATTCCACACACTTAATTCCACTCGTCTCCGTCAGTGGAATCGATGATGCTGTTGGTGTTGCCCGGGTGACGACGACGCCCACCCATTGCTGTAATGAAGAAGAAGAAAAAGAACAACCAGCTCGGATCTGTCCGGTCATTATGCCACGCAGTGAGCACTTTTCGGCTCATTTACACACAGAAGTAGCCCGCATAAACACGAACACAGAAGAGACAGACAGACAGAGAGGCACAACATTATTATTCCTCCTCTCGACCTTCTATTATTACCTTCTATTATTGGTTGCATTCACCTCATCATGCCCTTACCCCAGCTCCCACCCGCGGGGGCGCTTAGAGGGGCTATCACCCCCGTACAATACTTCGAACTTGTGCACCTTCGCCGTTCCTGCAACGTTAGCCGCTGTAACACCGAACTGTCCGTATACGCTTTCTCTGTCGCAATGCCTTTGCGAGGTGCAATCGCCACCGTAGGATTATTCGGCGAACGGTTTCTGGAACCGTTTCTGTTTTCTCTGCGTAGGTCGCCCGGGCTAGTCATCGAGAATTCCCGCCATACGAATTATGATTGTCGACTATTGCGGTAAATCGATGCGAAAGTCTGCCCAATCAGAGCGGTTCACCTTTCAGTATAAGCAATATGTATCCATGTTGAATACGAATGAGCCGAACGTCAGTAAAACACTTGTTCATGCCGAACTCAACATGGAAGATTTCTCATAAACATATCCTGTGGGCGGCCTTCAGTGATCGCATGCTAAAGTTGCTCAGCGGCATAAGTTTGCTATCGACAACCGTTCTTCTCGCTAACAGTGCACCGACGGAGACTGCACTCACACCTTGCTATGTCCGCAGCAGACTCTCAAGGTCATTCCTTCCATAAGCGCTGGCTGATTTTCTGCGCAATGTGCCCAAATTCCGTTTGTTCATTTTTACCCGTTCATTGATCTGTTTGCGACACGCCGCCGCCTCCTCCCGCTCTGCTGTCTCTGTAACAGCAACGCATGACTTTAGCTACGCGATGACACTCAGTGCGCTATGGAGCTGTTTAACCGTTCCTACTCCCTTGTATTGTTCTGTCATATATTATAAAATAATGTATGACAGGCCGTCTGAGCGCGGCTCGAAGCCTACACCATCGTCCGTAGCTATGGCAAAGACAAAGCTTGTGGTGACAAACCTCTGGGGAATCCAACCGCGGGCTTTCTCCAACGTCCACGTCGGTTCAGGGAGTTTCCGCATTTGCGGGACCGTCTGTCATCAGCACGACGCCGCCCCCAGAGCCGCACACCGCGTCCCCATCACCAGTCGCCTGTTCATCTATGGCTCGTCTGGAACTAACTCGCGGACCCGTCTTTAGCGAGTGAGTTCGACTCTGCCGCACTCAGCGCACATTGAGGCCCAGAGCGACGGACAAAGATAGATAGCGAGAGAAGGGCAGTCAGTGTAGCCCAACAGAGACTGTGGTGGAAGCCCTAGAAGAAGGCGGTGATGCAGCGGGAAAAGCAAGCGGTACCTTTCGGTACGCGTTCTATCTATGCACACACGCACACAGACACTCGTTGATCTATTAAGGGAAGCGTCATCTATGTAAGTGCGCGTCGACCGGGGGGGGGGGGGTGAGGCGGGGGTAGTGGCTATCCTTGTGTATGTGTGTTATGGGCTACGGAACCACGATGGGCGGTCTCTTTTGATGCACTAAAGGAGGAACGGCAACGAAAGCAGCAGCAGCAGCGATCCTGAAACGCCGCGAGCACTCACTCCCGTTGGTCCAATGGGATCTTCACTTCACTTTCAGCATTTTACACCTTCCATGAGTGCCGGGGATGGAAGGGAATTTTTCTCCGTGCAGGGCGGGCCGTCCCGTACACTGGCACCACCTTTCCCTATTTTCTACTTTTTCTTGCCTAACGTCACAGCTAATCTAGCCCAGACGGGCCCTTTGAATGCTTCTGGAGTGCAACGAAATATAATACATTAAGGCTGTCTACAACAGGCGCCAACAAACGCTGCCAGCACCTTTCACCCACCCAGCCGTATACTGGCCGAGGTAGCCACGCAGACATGGGAATCGACGGTGGCTCAACTATCTCGCCTAAACGAGCTGATGCATGGGGGGGCGGCGGGGGGAGGGGTTGAGCTACACAGACTGGACGGGGACCATACGGCGGGTGGAATATACACGATATACTAGTCAATTCTAGTTGTATACAGGCCATATCGGCTTGGCTCAGCGCGCACTCCTGCACTCTCGGTCATATAATAGCCCGCTTGACAGAGGCCTCCCTAAATAAATTGTCACAACGATGTTAAGCCGCTCCAGGGTCAGTTCGCTACGCAGTCGACGGCGCTGCCACCGTAGCTCCACGCTTCGTTGGCCAGGGGATGCTGCTGAATCTACTGCTCATGTATTTGTGCAGACGGGTCAGCCCGATCTCCCGATGTTGATGATGACAAGGCTTAAGCCGTACACGCACCTATTTAGTACATAATACGCCGGACTGTTGATTCCCCTACCACATCGTATTGAGTGAACTCAGTTCATATGTCACCTTGACGAGAAAATGAGGTGCCATAAGATGATGGTAAACTATGATAAATGGAGCTTGAGTTCGACTGTTCACACGCACCTCTGCCTCGCTATGCTGCAACTCAGCAGGTTGTAGACCAAGGTTGCATCTACGATTTGGCAAGTGGCTGAAACCAAATTTCCCGATCATTTATCTATTTCTTAGAAATTATGATGCTATTTTACTTTAGCCCTCATTTGTTGCCTTCGTAAATTCTGTGAGCGAGGGCTCACAGAATTCTCGAGAATACGTTGTATCTAGACGCTATCGAAAATTCGATTTGTACACACATACTTCGGGATCGTTGCAATGGTATACCAAAGGTCGAAGTGCAAATACAGGTTGTTCGCTGTCACAGGTTGTAAGTAAAGAAAGTCCTGTCCGAAGGTGACCACTTGGAGGACGAATACACAAGTCGAGCTGCTCCACGAAATCTCGGACCGAAATCCCTGGGTGGAGTCCGAAGATCGCCCGAACATCCTCCTCATTTCCCGTAGTTTTTGGTGGTCATTAAAACACAGTGGTATGTTTTATCCATCACTGATCGCAGCTCGTGAGCATAGATGGGATCTGAAAATTGCTTTGTGCACCGGCAACAGTCTGCCAACTGACAACCCCTGAGACGAATGAGAGTATGTTAAGCCCAGCCAGGACAGCCAACAGCAAACGCTCGTTCCACAAAGGCATATACACTTCATTCATTTATACCGTATGTTTTGTCAAGTATCGCCCCAATAAAAGGTAGCTACAGAATAACGACGGACTGGCATATCATACAGGGTTAAGTATTAGAAATATTACCATTTCTCATATTGAATGTTGATTTCGTCCAAACTTCGATGGCGATTTTCCCAAGTAGAGAAATCCTCCTGAATCTGTCCAGGTGCCGCTGCTATGCTCCGACTGTCGAAGCAATGAAGTTATCTATTATATATTCTACAAAGGTAAAGCTAAAGCTTTCTTGGTTTATTAAAGGAACTGCAGTACTGCAAGTTGTTGGTTGCCCCCACAATTGTATTCATGTTCGGTCGTTCATGACTCATCACAGCAAGCTCTCGCCCTTCATTGATATATTACGATCCATGCATACTTCTTTGTTAGGTAATTTTGCCGTTTTGAACAAGCAAGCCGGGTATCAGGTAACACTTCGATTTGAGTAAAGGCAGTGTGCTAGCGAAGACGAACTTGAGAAACGCTCCCATCCATCGATAGCCTCACCAGTCGTTGCCACTTATTAGAAGGACGTCGATGTCAGTTGTGACTGCTGCCACGACCTGGCCGGCACTCATCGAAAATTTATTCCGCCCTGATTTCTCGTTGCTAGCTGCTTCGGCGCTTCGTCGTTGTTGTTGTCGTCGTCGTTACGGGTCAGGCAAAATACTCGCAAGGAGGGGAAGGAATCGAGTAATGTGTGGATACTACAGACCACGAGCCCCCGAGTCCGAGTTTTCCTGTCTAGGGGAGCTCTGCTGTCCATCGTACGATGTCAGAAGGCAAGCACGCCGGTGACGTCAACGTCTTCAAGCTTGGATAGGTTTCAGTTGGGTTCGTCGCACCGAGTGAAAAGCATATGGATGGAGCGACATAGCGGGCGGTGGCCGGAATCAAAGTTTGGGACGGCGGCGTCTGCGATTCGGCCGCAGAAAAAGGGCCACCCCTACCCTCCCTCCGTATCTATCTATCTCTCTTTCTCTCTCTCTCTCTCTCTCTCTCTCGGCCTATCTGACGTTCCGGTGCTGGCAGTTGTCGAGGTGGTCTGCCGAGAAACCGAGAGAGAAACAGAGAGAGAGAGAGAGGGAGAACGAGTCGAAAGCATTTGCGGGCGGTGGGTAACATACCGATAGGGAAAAGAGATACGCAAACGATGCGTCAGATGCTGGACGGCGTTATAACACACGCACTAGAAACACGGCCGGCTGCGTGGGCTGTCCTCGAAGGTCGCAACGATAAATTGTGCACGTCGTTACGACTTCTCTAGCTCTAGGCGAACGAACAAACAACGCGGGCCTGCATTGCTGGCAACAGCAGCAGCAGCGCAGAAGCAATTTCGGGGACGCTGGCAGGCCGTATATGGGCTCGCGCCATAGGTCTTCCAAGCGCGATGTCTGGCTAACTGTCCGCTTGACAACGAAGCGTGGGAACCGAGCTGTTTGCTTTCTGTGTCTCTGTCTATCTATTCTATTATCTATATCTCGCGATACTCTACCCTGAAAGAGGAGGAGGAGGAGGACTGGACTGGATTGCGAGAAGTTTAACAGACCGAGCCCCCAAGAGCTGATCCTTGGGAGTGGGATTTTTACTGGGGCTTGAGGAGTCTGGGGGCGTTTTTTTTTCCTAACCGATTTTCGGTTGAAACGCCCCGCGGTAGGGGGACACCGTAGCGGGCTGCAAGGGGATATCATGCCGTGCAGCGACCGCTGTGAAGAAGAGATAAATGCCTCTGCCGGCGTAGCGTACGTTAGCCGGGGTGAGCATCTGATAGGGGCGGCAGCGCCGGCGCTTAATGGGGCCGGTGCAGAGCGGACGTTTGGGGGCGTCACGTTGATTTGTGGCTTCCGCCACACTCCGTATCTGGATAATGTCATGACGTACTCTGAAAGTGGGTTTTTGCTTCGACTTTGTGATTAATGCTTAATTGTACGTCGCATATCTTATTTTTTTATGATGATGATTACCATGGCTGCCGTTCTGTCAATGCCGAGTGTGATGAACGATCGCGAAGGACATAATACAAAATGAAGTTCCACATGGCCGACTCACATATTTACCTTGTGCAAGCGATGTCGACAAGACGGCTCGTTTGCTTGTGTTTGTCTGCTTCCCTTGGTGGAGATGTTAGAAGCTATAGAGGTTAGTTTGTACCGCTCAAATGCCCATTGGGGATAGTTTACAGTAGTTTCTTGGCATTACGACAATTGCCTACGTGTCCAGCATACACTGCACACAACAGCGACACTGACAGATTGTGTGACTCGTATAAAGGACACAAACCCTTGTGGTAAGACTGCACGACTCACGCGGCCACGTGAGCTCAACGTAAGTGGGCGATTCAACGGGTGAAGATTCTCGATTGATATCGTGTATAGCTGGAGGGGGATCCTTTACTTGAACAGAACTACGTCAATCTCCAACGTAAATATCACCGCTGCTCACCTCCTCGCTTGCTGACGTGCGATGTATTCGGGTTTTCTTGTTGGGTGTCATTGTCGGTGCTCGTGTAAATCTCATGCAAATGTTCCTTTGAGGCCTCTTCATCGAAACCACTACACACCTTTGCAGTATAATCCTATATAATAATAATAATAATAATAGTTTAATTACTATCATTATTATTATCATCTCTCTCAAAACCATCACGGAGCAGGATTCCTTCATGTTGTAATTAGCACCTTGGCACTTTAGGTAGTAGTGCTCGTTTTGTCTCAACCTTTGGCCTGAAAGGTCTCGCGTGATAACAACGACAACGATCTACCAAGGCGGCAGCAGCAGCAGCAGTGGACTCAGGGAGGCTGAAAGGAAATTACGATGATTCGTTCTATTGAATACCTTGCCCGGATCCTGAAGCAACCATTTATCATGTTCCCTCGAACCATTTTTTGTTCAACGCAAAAGCAAGTTCCGACGCTGTTGGACTCGTGCGACGAGCGATTGTAACGACGACACGGCCAAGAGTTTGCACACACGTTGAGCCCCGTGTACATGGAAACTGTATTGATCTCGAATCGGGAGCGCTCGATTATATCGTCGACCGACGCCGCAAGCGTAACCACTAATTTTGACGAGTTCCCGCTTGTCTACGTCTTCTTGTCGCTTCTCGCAAATCGTCGCTTGCCACGCACACCACAGCTGTTGTACGATTGGGTACCTACGCCTTTGAGCATAGTATAGGGTCATGTCGTGCAGCGATTCAAAATCCACGTGGGTAGACACGCCAACAGATTAATGGATCCCTGTGGAATACGTGTGAGCATTTGAAGTACTTGTTCAACATCGTGTGTGAAATATATTACGAATTATAGCGTTTGTATTTGGTCTCGGTTTTTGCATGCAAGCAGTGTGTGAACGTTGTTCCAGGATTTCATTCCAAGGTATAGGAGTAATTCTCCGAGTTTCACGCGAAACCGATAGTGTATGTTGTGCTATGTTACTGCCACTTATTGGGATACAGGCAAATGCTTAGGTGAGGAGGGCTATATGTTGGACGTACTGGCTTTCTTCAACACTTCATGAACTGCAGGAACAAAGAGCTAAATCTGATAGCGCTTGCAAGTACAGTCACTGCTAGACGTTGCAATGTGTGTTTATACCGAATTCGCTTCGTCTTATTGGTGGAGACCAGCTCTGGGTGTTGTGTCCGGTTGAGCTTCTCTGGGTGTACCATTTCTTGTATTTTATTTGGAGCTGTGTATCGTAGAATTTGTCGGTTGTGATATTGAAAGCTCACTTCGACCTCAGAAGTGCGACACTGTACTTACACCGCGCAAAGCCTTCTCGTAACACTTTCCAACAACGGAGAGAAAAGACATTCGGTTTCAAAGCCGACGATTGTTTGTTGCTCGAGAGGACGGAAATGATTTAGTCGCAATTTTTCTACATGTACCAGACAATGAATGACGATGAACGAAGTTCCCTGAAGCTTGAGATTTTTGTGTTTAACAAATCTCGAGAGAAAACACTTTGGATGCAATATGTGAACACACATATATTCCGAGCTTCAGCAACCTCTGCAGAATAGGGGAAGTCCGATTGTATCTCGATGTATATTACTTCACCTTATTCAAAAATTGCGAATAGGAGCAGTTGATTGTTGTTGCTTGGACCGAGGGTTTCTCCGTGTGAACACAGCACAATATATCAAAGTCAAAAATTTGTTGCGGCTAGAATAATCGTCTTCCAACGACGTCATCGCAGCGAGATGCTTCGGAATTGCCCAAGTCACCTGCCTTGGCTGCTAGAGAACAACAGGTCAGAACTTTTACTCGTGCTACCATTATAAGTACTGACGCATGATCATGCTGTTTACGGGTGTATGATCTTGCCGGGGAAAACAAGCGTTCAAGACAACACCCGATCGTGTGTTGACCTCGACGCTTGCGTTGCGTGGGCAGCCTTTTCTGTTGTTTAACGTTGTTCGACGATAGGAAAAACCGTAATGAGCACCCACGTACACATAATTAGAAGGTCTACCCCGAGGCATTATCGTGTACTCTCTCTCTCTCTCTCTCTCTCTTTCTCTTGGGTGCACTTATAATTAAACAGAAGATGCGAACATACATGTATAGTCTGAAGTGCAACCCACCCTTTCATTATTGCCCTGAAGCTGAGCAAACGATAATACTTCCGCACGTTTTTATCCTCGTACTTAAATATAATAAATACTATAATAATTTTTGTTTACAATATAATCAAGTATATTCGCTAGGGCAACCTTTGAGGCATGATGTTCATCGCATTAAAATCAACAGCCCCACTCCGATGAGACAGTTACAGATCAAAGATCGGATCGTTGTAACACAGCATTTTCGTATACGCGACGTCCGTTGAATTAATCATACAAGTTATACATTTATAAATACAGCGAGTGTCGCCGTTGTGTAGTTCGTAATAGCCCATAGATTAAGTGCTCCTGTTTTGCCCTGTGATGGAGGGCGAGTTTCATAGTTTCATCCATCTTCATTGGGTCCCCTGTGCCTTCTGACGACCTCCTAATATCGAGCAGAATCCACTCAGGGTATCACCGATGTAGAAGACAAGGGCAGCAAAGTGGAGGAAATGGTTAATTTGGAGCAGTCTAACGAAACTCGGATGAAACTTAAAAAGATAAATTGTAACAATAAAAATAACTGAACAGCATTAGCGCATCTGCAGAAAACAGCTCGGGTGGACACAGCACCGATGTCGCAAGTTAGGGCAATATATCTACATAGATATATTTGCCTGAAAGCTGAAGGAATATATAGACCAGTGGATGGAAAGATAGATGGAGTTCATTTAGCTTGTGTTGTTATTTGACGAATGGTTTTAGGTTGAACGCGGCGACGACTCTACTTATTCGATGTGTGATGAAGTTTGCCAGTAATAATATATCGCTAGTAGCTGAAATCGATTTCGTTGATTTCATCTAATACGCTGTCGCTGAACGAAAAAAGAAACACCGCCGAGGTGGGATCTCAGTATTTTCTCCGACAAAGAGACAACACTAACCACGCACCGTGTAAAATTCTGATCTGAGCAAAAAAGCTGTCGCAGCCAATTCGCAATTCTCCACACAATCGTTCATCGGAAAGCGATATACACACGGTGTAACTCCATAACAAAATATCTATCAAACTCAGGCCAGGGTCGCAGATCTGCTTCGCGGGTCGTTTGTCTGACAAACTCCGTGGTGACAGTTATGCATCTTGAGACAGGAGTTATTTATCGTGATTGATAGATACCGATACTGTAACGACTGCACCCAAATCTCGAATAGAGAAAATTACTTCAAAGATAAATGGAAATTGTCCAGATGTTCGTAGCACATGTTATGAATGGTAAGACTCTGTGGGATGAACTTTGACATTGGCTATTGTCGAAAATCGCGATCGGTTTTATGCTGCAACTGTGGCTTCGTAGATTTTGACGGACTCAACTAGCTAATACTAGTTATTTTAATTACAGTCTCACCTTAAAAACGATGTAATAGATAAGCACAGGAAATGCGAAAGCGAAAATGGAAAAACCCATTCATTCTCAGGGTACAAATATTGGCTGGACACAAAAAGTCGTCCATGAAAACCTGTATTAAAAATGGCTAAATCGAGTTATGTTCTAATCAGGGAGTACCGTATTTAAATTTCATCCTATGCGATGATTGATTAAACAGTCGAACGCCTCAATCAGGCAATCGTGTATTGTCGATTCGGAGCAACTCCGTTGCCTTGTATTGCTCTAAAAGCGATGATTTTGGAAGCGGACCCAGTGCAACATTTGCTGCGACACGAAGAAAATGAGAGTGCATTCTATTATATAACCTCTCGATACACACCTTTAGGTTGCTAAAGGAAAATATATGTCTGCTGCTAATCGAAATAATCATGCTGGGCACATCCCCGAATGAGATTGGTACACATCTTCATTAGAAGTTGAATGGACTGCCCGCCCATCTCTAAAATGACACTCGACACAAATCGACAATTTGTCTATATTGTTTACAAATTTTACCACACTCATTGCGTACATGAAGCCGACACAGAGCAGTGCTGTTTACGGTTGAAGGTAAATTTCAACAACGAATGAAATGATTGGCTGAATTGACATTGCGTGTACTTCGCGACGATTCTATATGACTTCAGCAATTGCTGTTTTCGCAATTAATGAACACCGACGTCTCGCGGTTGGACGTTCGGGGGTGTGTGTGTGTGCTGCTTTGTCCTTATGTCCTGTTATGAAACTTCATGAAACGTTTGAGGTGCAACCTGTCGAATAATTGTCATGGCTGGACGAACGTGCTCGAATTGTGAAGTTGTTTGTTGTTCATCGATCGACGGAATGTATCGTATTCGCTAAAAGTTGTCAAAATCTTCGCCAATAGTCTCAGACACTGATTGACTTGCTCGACGGTGCAATTGATTCCCAGATGATCTCATGATCCCAAGTTCACCCGTGATGTCCAGAGCCATAGAGCATGCCGTCGGAGTCACTAAGTGGTCTCACACAGCTTGGCCAATCGTGCCAACGTTTATAACCAGTTAATAATTCAGTTTCTATTTGCGGACGCATTTGATACGTTATAGGCATAGCTACAGATTGAACTTGTTAAATAATTTTACCTCGCTCTATGTCAGCTTCTTCAAACAAATGCAACAGCTAAGATTGTATGTTTGTATGAAGTTTATCTGAATCTGGATGTTGTGTTATCTTATCGCTATCTTATATAAACTAGATTAAATGATGGTAAACGAAAATTTGTTCTGGCATGAGCATTCCTATCAGAAGGTTCCTCGTGTAAAGCTGTAATTGTGTTCGTGTCCCTGTAAAATATGAAGTATCCACTTCTTAGCTTCTTATTATTATTTTAAGACCAAGGGGACTTAGGTAATGCGTAGGCAACATCGTTCTAATTGTAAAGAAAATCAGGTCAACCTGAAACTGATACCAAGATAGCCAGTTGGCTTAATTGTTACGACGCTCTATTTAGACTGAATTTCAACGAATTTAGCCCAAGTGATACTCATCAGCCTGGATATCACAGAAAATATTTTCTTAAACACATATATGTACCCCCCCACACACACGAAAACATAGGCATTCTAGGCGTAGTGATCAAATACAATATATATATATATATATATATATATATATATATATATATATATATATATATATAAAGAGAGAGAGTAATTTGTTTCGGATATGGTCATCTTGCAGAAGCAGCTCGCATCAGCCGCCGAAGCCGGTGCGGTTGATGATGAAGGACATCCAGTCGACTCCTCAGCTACTTCGGCCCTTTTAGGTGGAGCCAACACGAGGACTTCGCGGCGGCTGACCCGCTGGCGTAGTGAAGAAGAGCCTACGGGCATAGTGCGCCCACTGTCATCGCAGACCTCAAGTCTATCAACTAGTGGCGGCGGATGGGGCAGGGATGGTGTCACAGATCAGGGTACTTCTCCGTCACGGATCCCTCGCTCGTCCTCCGCTCAGGCAAATCTCCACCAAACAAGGCCATCGACATATGTACGGAGTCGCCTACTTGACCATCGTACCGGTGAGGGCGTGTGTGTGAAGTCATCGGCAACGGCTGTTGGCAAGGATGCCGGGTGGAGTGGTTCGACGCACCGAGCTTCTCGGATGAAGCCGGAGGGTGCGTTCTAACGATTGCATGGCCCACACGGTACGCACTAAACTGACTGACTGATTGACTGAGTGCCAACACCGAGATGACTGCACGTGATGACGACCACTATGATTAGAGCATCTCGAGCGAATGATGGATTTCGATTGCTTCTTAAATGCATAAACTATCTATAATTGTTGACCCCCTTTGGGAAGGTTATCGCCACGGGCACAAACGACTCAGACCGCAGAGGCTGCACAATGGTCATGATGGTAGTAAACGCTAGCGTTCTAATACGATACAAATGTGAAACGCGATTACGCGTACGACCAGTCGAGCCACATTAATTTAGCAAGCGACATTTTTAAATTCAACCACGAAACAAAATTTTTCGCTGAATTATTGCTCCCCATTTTTTGATGCTCGTCCATCGTCCAATCGGGTCCGCATCTCGAAGGCTTAATTACGGCCACTTTATCCGATTTTGCTCGAACTCCGGGCTGATATAAGGTGCGTGGGGCAGCTGCTGGTTCGCCTTCATATGAAGGCCTATGCTGCGATATTTGATGACTATATTTTGTCACTGACGTCTTTTATTGAACGCGACCATGTCTCCATCATGAACGTCGAAAACGCGGACGTTAATGCCTCGAACACTGATTTGCATTTTGGCCATGAGTCTATCATAGAAAGAAGAAAGGTATACAAGCGTGGTTTCGTTTCAATTCCATGTCGCCATTTTTCAATAATAATGCCAACAGATTCTAGCGAATTCATTTCGACAAATTAACATAACACACATTCTGTCCAATCTTCATTGGATAGCCACCACTTGGACGGTAACCAACACATGAACCATTTTTACTTCTGCCGGTGGCCAAATAGACACTTTTGCTATTTCCCAAGTGACCCAATGCGCAAACTACCTTTTTCGACCACTTTTGGATTCAATGACTCCGCCGCCGCCGTCGCCACCGCAGCACGAAGGGTCCACTAGCCGGCTCAACATTGCCGATACGGCCACGGTAGTTCACCAACACTGTGGAGTATATTGCTATTTACACCCGGTATGCATATTTCCCATTGCCCGCTTCGGCCAATATTCAACATAACTTTCCTTCACCCGTGGTCAGTGACTCGAAAACGCCTTGGGCTGTGCGGTATCCACATATTGTGTACTGGTCGAACTATATATGCAGCATTTTGCATTTCCCTCCCTCCGTCGAGTAGTCGTCCTCCGTAGTAGGAGTCGACGTGGCCTATTTGACGGGTAGTCGACGTATAAACGGATACCCACTACTCCAATATGTAAACGAATGTTCACCGCCTCGGCGCGGAGAACCAACTCTACGCAACTACCTCCACGCGGCCTATAAAGGCTTATAGGAGAAAACAAAACTCGCAAGCGCAGCTTCGTTTCGATGCCGGCCATTGTGTGTTCTTGCTGCTGCTGCTGCGGCTGTTCTCGCAGTGTTTTTGGGAAGTTCCCTCTGGAAATATATTGGAAAATCATTGGGACCTCTCTATTTCCCTTGGCTTTCTATGCCTGCTATCTTCATTTTCTATATGCAGTCATATCGACCTCCCGCTGTCAATATCCGGTCAGGGTCCGGAGACAACTGTTAATGCTCTCGCCCGCTGCCGGGGAATGTCATCATTATCCTGCAATCGAGCGATCAGCGAGAATCGATCAATTATTGCTTTGCGCTCTGGAAGTTGGTGGCCTTCTCAGCAGCCGTCAGCTACTCTGTACCGTACACTCTATGCCACTCTGGCCCTTCAGCGTATTCACTCATTCGCTCGAGTCTCGCTTACGTCATGTGGAGTTTCTTTGGTAGTGACCCCACCGATTGCACACTCCGTGGCGCAGTGGGGTCGTCAGCTAGTTTGCATGACCTTGCTCATTCCTACAGCGTTTGTCGGAAAGTGAGCTTTTTATTCCAATCTGATACAAGGTTGTGCATACGACATTGGTCTTTTCTCTTTTTCTCTCTCTCTCTCTCTCTCTCTTCTAATCTCAAATCAATGGTTAAAGGGCCTCCAGTAGCCACTAGACGATCACGGGCCTCACGACGATCAGTGCATCAATCGTGTCCAGCCGCTTCGATGCAGGGTTCTCAGGAAGCTCTTGAGCAGCCACCCAGCAGTAGACATAGCGAGCTGTTATTAGAGCTACATGACAGGACGGCGGATCAGGGGGGGTGGTCTGAAAACGCGGACGAGGGGCCATTATGCCGGGATGAGGATGCCTCGACAGGGTCGATAGCCGAACTAGCTCCTGGCAGTCCGGGACGCCTCGAACGAGGTGGCACGTTTATCGTCGCATCGTCGTCAGCATCCGGCGGCATCGAGACCGTCCTGCCGTGTTCAGACGCCAAAGCAGACCTTGACGACATGGCTGAGCGCATGCGCGTCGAAATGTCATCGCCAACAAGAACGCCCGGTGGACAGGAGTCGGACAGTGCTAGTTACGAATCTGCCACTGAGGAGGATTTTTCGTTAACACTAAGGTACGTACGGAAGTTAAAAGAAAAAGTAGCATTTCTTTTGTCTAGACAAAATATTAAGGTTCGGCTGTGGACGCACGTGTTACAATTGTTTGTGTAATAGGAAGTAATGTTTGTGCAAAGGAGACATTAAACAATTGACTGCGCACGTTACCTCGAATGAACACAACGAACGATTTCGCAATTTTTTCCGATTTAAGTTGTTCAACGGGTGCGTATTAAATTTATAATGCTTTTCCCCGTGTGACCTCGAAGGACGGACAGAATATCCTGTTATCCATGGCATTTTTCGTAGCCTAAAAGGGTTGAATCCATGTCCAATGCACCCAATAAATAACGACGTATACACTAGAAGTAGATATAACCGGGTGATTTGAAAGCCATTGCCACGACAACAATAGACAACTGAGCTACTCGCCGCTACTAGAGCACATTAGTAACAACAAATTTCACTCCACAGCAAATATACATTATAAGACATAGTATAGGTGTATCATTGTTATGCTGACTCCAAGCTTTTCCAAAAGTATATCAAGTTCGATATTGACCCCAACACGAAGCTCTTAACCACGGAGCATGGGAAACTTGATCTTTGCTTCGGTCATTTAAGACAACAGTAATCAGCTATAGAGCTGACTAATTTCCTTTACAATACAACTGCGCTTCGGTAGAGGTAAAATTGAGGTACACCTATTTAAATACATTACGCAGTCAACAGATGCCTTGAAGGCGGATGCTGCTGATAGGTTGGCTCAAGCCACTGTTTTCCATGAACCCAATAAAAAGCGGTTTTCCTGTACGGGCCAATATAAATCTAACGACCGAGTTCCTGGTTATTGAAAAATTCCTTTGGACAATATGTTCCCATGACTACTAGCTTTTTCAATTTTTCTTTTTATTTTATATTTTTCAAAACTTCACCTTGAGTGTGGCTTGAGTGTGATTGACAGTAGCCGCTGAGTTGATATTGCATCTTCTGAGCGTTCTGTCCTACTGCATTTTGCACACGACTTATCTACACACAATATATTCCATTTTTGTACTACACCCCATAGTTCAGGGAGGAACTCTTATAAAAGGGACCTCGCCTCGATCCCTCTGAACCGGTAGAGGAGTGTCCTCTCTCGCAGTTCTCCTATGTCGATGTCGCCCTGGGGCAAGACACAATGCGGGACAACTAGAATTGCTTACCCACGAAAAGGATTGGCAATCGGGACTGTGTTGTTTTTCGAAGCAAACATCCACCCAATTGTCAGATTTCTATCAGACTGCCACATTACGTCGCTGGGCTTCGTAATTGTCCAAGTTTGTCGTGTATATCGTTGTTTTTCATTTCTGTTGCCTTTTCATTTTGTTCGTTTAAGACAATACACGGCTTTTCCATCCATTCGTTCATTCGAAACGATTGAGGGGTCCCACGCTGGTTTGTAGCTGCAGATCAATTTAGCTTAACTGGCTAGAGATATACAATTAGATATCACTTATTATGATTGACGGCTCTACCGCTTGTTCCACAGTCATTCAAATGTTAACCTACTTTACAGTCGTTAGATTTTGCCCTTGTTGAACGCCTCAATTTAGTCCTTCAATAGCTGCCATAGTGGATCGATTCATTCTATATTGCACATACTCTTTTCCGGACCAAAGCCCTACATTTATATCGATTTCTACTTTTTCTCGGCCTTCGAGGTGTCGTTTTTCGGCCGATGACTTCGAAGTAGGTTCGTATCACTGCGAACCATATGTGATGTCGTGCGGGATTCGAGGCGGAACCCCACGAGGGTTCCGGGTCCTCGGTGGCGTCCTAACGTCGACCGGCTTGACAATCTACATTCTTACTCTTACCGGATTTTTTTTACCTTTTATTAAACGGTATCTGGAAGAGAGATATTGCGTGTGTACGCCGTTCATCTCTTCAGGGAACCCGTCCTTGAAGCTTGCCACATCTGACTTTGTCGTGTGTAGGACAAAATTGAAGTGATTTTTGCCAATCATTCAATTGCTATCCCGTAATATCGGCATAGACCGCTAGCGAAATGAACACGCTACGAAGTGTTCGCACGGTTATAATAGCGAATGTCGTTTCTTCTCGTCCAAGTATGGACTCTGTGTGACACGTGTGTCAAGAGAATATTTCTCTGCTACGCCAGATATTTTCCTAGACCATCCATGTATAATCCGATTTTCATATCTAACTCAAATATTTACTCAAGACAGGTTGTATTATTGGGTGAAAGCAAGCAAGCTCTGCCCTCTGGACGTCATCACAAGGCTGTAATATACTGCAGCTCGGGTTTGATACTTGACGTGAGCTCCTAAACGGAAAGCTAGCCTGTGTGCCCTGTTGTCGACGAGCTTCGACCACATTGAAGTTGCACATAGCGTCGAGTAAAATGATATTATATAGGCTTGCGAGGCGCTATACAATGGGCACACAAGGCAGCCGAACAAAAGAAATCATTTGATTCCTCTTCTTAATGGTCACTTTTCATAGATTATATGAAAACATATATATATATGTGACGAATTGCTTGCAAACTAGCCCAATTGCACAAGATTTAGGCCATTTTGCAAAGAAGCACTTCATAACATATTTCGGTGGGGATACTGAATACTTTCGAGACTCTTCATACGGACGAACAAAGCCAGGGGGGCGAGCGAGCGTTGAACGACGCCAATGTCGAAGCTAAGTGAAATAGACATGTAAATGTGTGGACCGACTACGTCCTCACGATGCACTACGTGACTGACGTGACGTCGTGCAACGATTTCGGCTGGCGAATAAAAAAGAGACATCAAACCATGAGCCCTCTTTCCTCAACGTTCCTCACAGTCGAGTTCCTATCGTTTAAGGTTCTCAGCAGACGATCAGTTGTGTCCTTGACTTCGACAGTGAGCTTTAAAACCGCCTCTCTCTCTCTCTCTGTCTCTCATACTCCTCTACCGTAGTTATTCATATTCATTGATGGCTATACCTGCTATTTTCCCTCCGGTTTTCTATTCGCTTTTCTTTTCATGTCGTCACTCTCCGCGGCTCGTCCCCTTCAGCCATTCCGGACCTCACTAAACACTTGACCTCTTATCGGTTTTCAGTCTCGAGCTACTTTTCCTCTTCCGGACTCTCCCTGCCCGGACCCCTCCCGCGAATCAGCACGTTTCTTGTATCTCGGTGATGTCTCTCGTTCGGTCGATTTTCCCTCAAGTTTTTATTGGATAAGCCCCTGCCCCCCGGTCCGACCATTTTTCCCTTCCTTTTCGCCTTTTGGCTTCCCTGCCGAGCGGTGACGCAGGTCTGTTCTGGTGCAGAACTGGCGTCGTTCGTGTTCAACGAACTATACATGTGCTACTACATAGTAGGAACTGCGTGTCGTGCTTTCCAAGTTTATCCTTGCTATGGCCAACTGCTGGCGTTGTTCGTTTCCCTTTTGCGACCCTGATCGTGCCCCACACCCCTACACCCCCACACGCCCGTCTCTACTCGTTCGTTCGTTCGCCTCCGTGATTTCGTTGATTTTCTATGACTTGTCAGGGATCCGTTGCGTTCGCGCAGTCAATCTGTTCTCCCTCTTTCTCTCTGCTTTATGTCTTTTCCCGCGCCGTTGTTGCTGTTGCGGTTGTTACTATCAGTGTCGTTGTTGTCGTTACAGTGCGGACGTGAGTTGGGCGCGAGATGACGATGAGCCGGACGAAAGCCGCTCCACCAGTACCACGATCACAACGACAAGCAGCTCTGTTAAGAAAGTGCCGCCGCGGCCGGAGCTAACAGCTGCCGCAGCAGCAGCAGCAGTTGCAGCAGACGTGGCACCGCCTACAATCGCCGTAACCTCGATCTCCGCCGGGTCGAACTCGTTAGTAGCAGTCACGACCGCCGGCGTTGCAAGCGCTATGCAGCCGGCTGTGCTCATCGGCAACGCCGACGATGAACGACGCGGTGCCAGCGAGGCGAGCGTGTTAGCGGAGGCTCGCGGCACGCCCTCGAAGCCAGTTACTCCGTCGGCCTTGGAAGGTGGTCCCCAACCATCGGGTCGAGTAGGCCGCGAGACGTCGAGCGCCGCCCGACGGCCTGCTTCGCTGGGGATGCGCGGCCTACTCCATACGGCGTACCGCGAAGGAAGCTGCGGCATAGATAGTGACCGTAGAAACGGTTGTAACGCCAGCGCTGCCGAGAGTTGCAACAACGCTAATTACTTGACCGCTAGTCCAGTGAAAACGCGACGAGGCGTAGAGGGGAAACGCAAGGCTGGTGCAGAGATAGGTAGCCATGACTCTCTTTCGCTGTGCGGACCAGTTAATGCAGAACAGCGAACGAGTGCACATCCGGTCGACGCGACGACTGAGACCCGCTCATCGTTGGATAGTGAAGATGAGATAGAAAAAGGTGTTGGTATCATTGAGAATCGGGAGGAGAGGGTGGACGACGATGCCTATCCCGAGCGGTTCGCACAAGATAACCGAAGGACACAGGACGGTTGTGAATCCCACAAATGCCTTGGAAAGAGACACACGTACCTTATACTTCAGGCCAAGCAGAAGACGCCGGTGAGCGCTTTTTTTTACATGCTATGCGTTTTGGGGTATAGGGGGGTCACCAGAGGTAACAATACAATAGAAGGCTTTGTTTATTAACGGAACTGCAGACTTATCACAACCCTTGAGTTCTCGTAAGGATAATAGCGAACAGGAAATGTCGTCTCATGGATTATTTCAAATGCGACCGATTTCTGGAAACGGGATTATTACATCAATCTTTGGTTAACAGGTGAAGGTGATTGAGGTGTTTACTACCACTGAGGATGACGTATGCTACATATCCAAATATATATACAGGATAATTGTCCCAACTTGTTGAAGATGATTCTTTATCACGTACGATAGAGAAGTTCATTTTATTCTAGGAAGGTTTCCTTTGAGTTTTTGACGGTTGTTTGGCAGTCTGTGACTACTGTACTGATTCTTTCCACCGCTTTTGTGGCCACCTTACTCATTTCTAAATAGCTAGAGTCAAAGTTAGCAATCAAGCACAGGATTGTCATTGGAGTAGACCCCCGCCGGTGAATTCATTTGGATACACACCCCGACGAAAATGGGCGTTCCGACGCGATCCCTTTATTCAAAATCCATCGGAGGTTTGAAAAATTATGTCAATAATAAACCCCCCAAATATTTTTTCCCACGAGTCTCTTTAAGATCGACAAACATTTAACCGCTTGGAGTCAAGACCCCACTTTGGTGTCGACAAACCCGCGAAAAGTTTCACAATGTAATGAAAATAATTTGAATTTCACAAAATTCTACCGACCGCCTCCTTTCCCGTCGACAGACTCATGAATTCATTGTGAATCGCATAGCAGATATCTCGTGGCAACTTATAGGCAAATTTCAAGTTGGCAGAGCGTCCACAGGGCATCCAAGTACATAGCATTTGTCGACATCGTTCCGCTCACTATGATATCGCATTGTTTGCATTATGGACGTTGATTCTAGACAAACCTGGCGGCCACTCCCGAAGGCAACAATCTACAGGAGCTGGCCACGCGTCTGTCTAGCTGCGCACAGCTGGTGACCTCGCTAACTCCGCATAGTAGCCCTGTGATCAATAAATCTCTGGCAAGTCTTCACGAGAGCTTCCGAAGGGCGACTTCACTGACGTCGACCTCGTCTCCGGCAGAACCCACACCGCCATCTTCATCGGGCGGCGATAGCCAGGAGAGTTGTACGGTATCCGGGCAGGCCGCGGACCTCAACGCAAATCGCCCTCTACAAGGCAACTCTCGCAGAGACTCTGCCATTATAACGGACGACCAGCAAAAGCAAACGCAGCAGCAGCAGCAGCAACAACAGAATCTGATCACAGGGAACGAGGTGGAAGGAACTCGAATCCCGCCAGTCGTTGCCAGCTCTGACGCCACAGAGGTGTCACCTTCGAAGATTCTGCCTACACCATTGCCTCGGTCCACCTTCAGCGGTTCAGTCGGAGACATCTGTTGGGCAGATCGAAACGGTAATCGGAACTTGACTGAACTTCGGAAGGTTGACCTTAACTCTGCCACGGCCCGTGGCTTCGCGAAGTTTACAGCTCTCTGTAAAGGGCACCTCTGCAGGAAACTGCTTGCCTCAAGCAGGGTACAAAAACTCATCAGGGATATTGTGGTAGGTTGACATTAATGCGCTAATTAATACTGATCACGGAGCCACGAAAGCACTTACAGTCAGTAGCTAACACCTGCTCCTAAAAGTGCAAGCACATTTTAGCGAATCAAACGAGATCTATGCTGCATATATATATATATATATATATATATATATATATGACACGTTGCAGTGTGTACACGAAAAGAAGAAATTGTGGAAATATATACAATGCAAAATATATAACCCTTGGATGTGTAGTCACAAGAACAAGGATCATTACGTTATGAAACCATTGTGAAACACGAGTCTCGGAAAATTACGGGGGACGTATGTATCATTGATATTTCTCTCTTTCTTTCACGGAATGAACGGCCGTATTGTTTAGAGATCGCACGGCTGTCAAGCGTATGCCATATTATACCATATTGGTGTCAAGCAACATCCGCCAACATCTATTGTAATACCCGTCTTGGATGTAAAAGTGTCTTTGTATGATATGCTGAATGCGTGTGTGCGTGTGTTAAGATGAATATTTGTTCATCCTGTTTAATATCGTTTTCGGCCGTACTCCTGAGACAAACAGCTATAATTAACATGTGGCATAACTGTTGGATTTTGTCTGTGTTTGCTTTCTGCACGCGCCTTTATGTGGATCACCACCACAACCACCTGCCCTGTCTTCCTCAGGATAGCTAATATAATATAAACTGCTCTTTCTATATATATATATAATATATGATATATATACAAACACACACACGCAGACACACATATACAACGATGTATCTATACAAAGATAACAGCTAAAAGCAACAACATACAAACATAATTTATGATTGTTCTACTGCTATACACAGGTGCGAAACTGCACTGAAAAAACGGAGTTATATATATATATAAATATATATATATATATATATATATACAGAGACCCTGACTCATTCTTTCGTCTATAGAGACTCCAGCACAAGACAAATGCATTCACACCCAATGACGTAGAGCGGATAGCGGATCGTCATAGGTCAGTGTGTCTGTTCTGTTTGTCTAGAGGCCGCCAGTTGAACTTTAGGTTGAGTAGTATACCAGCAGTAGTGGAAGTGTTAATAATAATAATGAGTGTATACGTTACTTAGCTAGCTAGCTAGCGAAAAGAGAAGATGTGTCCAAGTATAGTAAGTTATTTACATACGATATATTATATATAATACGTCTGAGTGAACAAAAATAAAAAACAATAATAATGATAATATAATAGTATAGAGCAAATGTTTAACGAGTAAATCCGTTATCGTGGACCTGTCGCATTAAGCAGTAGTTCGTTTGCGGCGTCTACCGTTAAATGACGGGGTCACCCCGTCGCCCTTGTGAGTCTGTGGATATGTATGGTGTTGCATATAGGAATAGAGAGAGACAACGCTACTCAATGATGTCTACTTGTTGTACCATATATCTACACAAACAACGTGTTGTGCTGTGGTTGTCAATTCAACGCCAAAAAAAAAAATCAATCAATCACCAAATGAATGAATTAGCTGTCTAAAGTATGTCATACGTCATCGTAATCAATCCAATCACAATGGTCAGCTACCGCTTGCCAGCGAACACCACTCACTCACTGTCAGTCAGTCGTCAATCAGTCAGTCATTTACTCAATCAATCAATCAATTAATGAGTCGCGATTGATTAATTAGTTGATTGATGAATTGGATTTGATATGCGATCGATGGATGCTTGGGTGGCGTTTCTGGCTGGTTGGTCACATTCATCACTTTCGCTCGACTGATATTTCACGTAAGTTGCACATAACACTAGGAACCCTAAAGCGCGCAATGCATCCGCAGCTCGGCCCGATTTAATGTACCCCGGTCACGAGAGCACAACCGCCTGGAAATTATTATAGCTCTTCTCGCTTACCACTATATATCCGCAAGAAGTTTCAACCTGCCTGCTGCTGACACCCCATCTGCTTCGTAGTTACTTTGCGAACTGCTTTTCATAATGTTATGCTTTGAGCAAATTGTTGTCATTGAACCATAGCAATACAGACGTTCTGTACGAGGGAAAAAAGGTTTCGCGAGGACAAACAACAACACATCAATTCCGGCTATTCCCAAATGCTATTTGAAGAAAAAACAAAAATATATAATATATATATATATATTTATATATAAATAGATATAACATATCTGCCTGTACTGAGAAAAACATCCTCAGTAGAGCGTTCACATATAGCGTTATGATTGGACAACGTTTACACAGGCCGCTGCTAATGTGTTCTTCATTTCACCTTGCCACTGTGCATCATTGTTAGGACATGGTGCAGTTGGCGATTGGCCTTCACCAACCCCTGCCAGGGCCTGGCGTTACATTTCGTGGAAGACTTCGAAATACGATTCGTGACAATGACGAAATCGATGTTGAGCCTGATGGGCCGGCAGACGTGGCGCATACTGAACAGGACGTGTTGTTGCACGAAAGAGTACTTCTCGGCCTTGAAGAATCGTGCCACGAGCTGCATCGGCTGTTCTTCGACACCACGTCAGCTGAGCGAGTGGCCCTGATTAGGACAAGCGAAGGACAGGCGGCCCTGGAAGAGAATTTGGAAGTCGCGGAGCTGGTCCGACCTGTGCCACCCAAACGACTAAGCTCAGCGACACTCAAGCGAAGATTGCGCAAGCTGCTTGAAGACGAGCGCACAACGTCATTAGAGGGGTAGGTAATCCGTGGTGGCTACTAAATATACAAATAAATCTGACGATTTTGGCGGCACTAGCATTAGACGATTATAGCTCTTTCGGTGTTCGGACTTCGCGACGAAAAATGCTGTGAATATCACTCCAAACAATGCAATCAAATCTGATCAGTGAACCAACTTGCGAATTCGATGATATTGTTTTGTGCAACATATGTTCTGCGCGGCAGCCGGGTCTCCGACGGCAAAAAACAGATACCGCTAGGTGTTGCTCCATGACCGGGCGTTATCCCTTTGAAAGGAAGACATATATTTCTAACTTGCCCTGAATCAATATACCAACATATACATCTGTATTATCCCCTATGTGACTCGAATTTCAGATCCTCCCGAGGCGGATTTCGTAGGACCTGTTGCGCCACCTCGTCAAGCCATCGTGTCTACTGAACGACAACGACGACGTCTACACGAAAGGGCCTGTTGAACATTTTCGTCAGACTGTAGCCGCGTCTGACAGCGAGCGTCAAACGCAATCGATATTCAAGCAAACGACTTAAATACAGAATGCACGAACGGCAGATATTATACGAGACGACACAATACGCCAGAGGTTCGAAAAAGGCAGCTGTCAACGGAATTATTTCAGGGTTGAGGTAGAATGACTCAACCAACGAGATGCTCGGGTGAACCTTGTTGTAGCCAATCAACCATCTTTGAGTTCGGCCCAGTTCTGGAATCTCTGGAACGTTGAATGTTGAATATTTTGCTGCTGCTGGTGATCCGCAGGTCAGTCAGTCAGTTAATTGTTAATGTAACGACTAATTATGTACGGCGAAACGAGAATGATATATGAAAACGTTTATGATAAACACAATTATAATTCTATTATTGAATTACTTATTAGTTCAATGGGACAACAGGGAAAAAATCGAAGCAAAACGAACGAAATGCCAATAAGAACCAAATGGATAATGAAATCGCGGTCTGAATATATATATTCATAATAATTACAACAAATAGTAATGTTCATGTTCAATATCATCACCATCATCATCGTGCACGTTTATATAGAGGATCACTTAACTAAGTCATCGCACTCACGCTCACGCATATATACTACATTGAAATATATACATACACATATATATATATATATAACATACAGACAATGACCTTCTAATACATTCATTTATATATATATATATATATATATATATATATTGAAAATTTTAAATCGGCGCCAGAAATGATGAGACAGAATCATTCCATCCAAACAGCCAGCCGACGGCTAGTTCAACGCCGAATTAATTGAACGAAACTAGCAAAATAAGTATAATAATACTAATCATGATGATGAAATCATAATTATAATTGTAATGACAATTTACGAAACAAAAAACACAATTCATGACGATACGAAGATGAAAGCAAGAAATATTTTATATCAAAGTTCTCCTGAATAAAAATTGTGTACGTTGACCTGAACACTGTCATTCTTACAGCTGGACGAAAATTGATAATTGCTTCTGCATACAGTGGATTATAACTGCTGCGTCGATTGTGTGATATCTGGTTAACTATGCATCCGTGTCCCTTACAGCTATCGAGCTCAGCTGTACTCATCGAGAACACACAAACACACACAAATGATGAATTTTTTTGTTTTTTTTATTTTATTTCGGTACTCATTTATTCATATGGTAATCGCGTTATTATTTTCCGACATATTTCGTGTTTGATTTTCCCTTTGTTGTTCCCTTGTGTTAGTAAGGGTCTATCTGTGTCACCGATTTATGGTGGCCTTTTTCACATTGGTTTTGTCTTGCTCGCCTACTCGCCTCGTAGCAATAATTGGAATACAAAGACGTACAACTATAACATCGTTTATACTTGAATGTCTATATTTGGGTGCTTTTGGCTGCACATTATAACGTCTACATTGGTGGTGATCCTACAGAGCAGCAGTGGCGGGGTTTCGCTCCGCTCGCCGATATCGTTTCAAACGTCATCATGATCAGCATAATGCTCATAAAATAAGCTGCATATTACATCTTGCGGACGACGATGACAACGAGTTGTAGCAAAATATGTTTCGTACGTTATCATGTTAATGATGCCATAGTGGGCGAATTGTGGTTCGTTTTTAAACAAAAAAAAAACTCTAAAGTAATTCACCGCAGGTATCATTAATGTCGCTGTGTTCGAACAGTGCAAACGTGAAAATTCAGGAAAATTAACATATCTGCTCCTGTATTTCGCAAGGTGAAGGATCGTTGGATGTGTTGGCTATTCACAACAGGAGGCCATCTCTCCCTCTCTCTCCATATATGTATATATATATATATCAAATTAATGTAACAACACTAAAGGCCCTAAATAAACCTCTCTCAAAACAACCCGCAATTGTTTCCCTTACATATATATATATATCTAAATCTATCTCTCTGTACATCACATCCAAACTTCATTAATTGAATGGATTACTGCCTTTGCATAACACATCTACATATCATCTTCTCGCACATCGTTTCCATCAGTAAACGCTTCTACGCTAGCACCATCATACCCACATACAATACAATAGTACAATAGGGCAGACAAGGGCATCTAGCTGAAGATAGCAGTCAACGAAATTTCATCGTTGCGTATTTCTCATCAATTCGCACCGATCTCATTATCACTTCGCTCTGATATTCAACCATGTGGGGGGTGGTGGTGTTCGCGGGACCACAATCTCAAATCTAACAACTCTGCAAATCAAGTTTCCGTTAGGCCAAAAAAAAAAGCAATCAACCATTCATTCGTCACCGTCGATATATGAGTCAATCATCAGTCAATTGCTACTGAGTAGATGGTCCAGCCTCGGATTCACTCCGGCGCTGCTCCTCCTCCTGCTGCTGGCGCCACATCGAAGCGTATTTCTTGTTGAATGCCAGAAGCTCCTTGTGATTTCCCTGCTCGACAATCTCGCCGTGCTCGAGCACGATGATCTGATCGGCGTTGATGACCGTCGAGAGGCGATGCGCGATTACGATCGACGTCTTGTTCTCGACAACTTCACTGAGCGCCTTCTGCACGTTCCGTTCGGTGTGGGTGTCGAGGGCCGATGTGGCCTCGTCGAGGACAACAATCGACGGCGCTTTGAGTATCGTTCGAGCGATTGCGACCCGCTGCTTCTCGCCACCGCTCAACTTCAAGCCGCGCTCGCCGACGACCGTGTCGTATTTGTTCGGCATTCGAAGGATGCTGAGGTGCATATCAGCGGCTATGGCCGCCCGCTCCACCTCGTCGTCGGACGCTGACAGTCGGCCGTAACGGATATTCTCCCGAATAGACATATTGAACAGGACTGTATCCTGTGGGACGACACCGATGTGCGAACGCAATGAGCGCTGGGTCACCGCGGTGATGTTTTGACCGTCAATTAGTATGCTGCCGGATTGCACATCGTAGAAACGAAACAGCAGCCGAAGCACCGTACTTTTTCCTGAGCCTGTATGCCCCACCAACGCAACGGTGTGGCCGTGGGGCACCACGAACGAGAGGTGTTTGAGAATGAGCCGTTCGGGGTTGTATGAAAAACAGACATCGCGGAACTCGATTTGGCCATGTTCCAGTGTCAGCTCCGTGGCGCCATGGTGGTCTACGACCTCGGGCTGATTATCGAGCAGTTCGAACATGTTCTCCATATCTGTCAAGGATCGCTGTATCACACGATAGTACGTGCCGAGGAAATTGAGTGGGGTATATAGCTGTGAATTGTAGGTTATGAAGAGAACATAGTCACCGGCTGTCATGTTATTGGTACCCGCGTAGATCAAATACGCGCAAAGCATTGCTCCAGCGAGTGTGCCGACATTCAGTGTCGTTCCCTGGACGATATTCAGCAGGGCGAGCGACGCTTGCGATTTCCACTCCGCCTTCTGGTATCTCGCTACACACTCGGCGTATTCGTTGATTTCAACCTCTTCGGCGTTGTAATACTTCACGGTCTCAAAGTTGAGCAGGGCGTCAACGCCTTTGGCCTGCGCAGCATTGTCCAAGAGGTTCATTTCGCGTCGAAATTTAATGCGCCACTCCGTGAGGTAGACCGACGCTATCAAATAGATCACCATGCACGTGAACGCAACGGCGGCAAACCACACGTTAAACGCGTACGTAAAGTAGCCAAAAGCGATGACAATATCGGCTAGAGCGGGGAAAATCTGGAATATAAAGTATGACAAGAGATCCTGAATGCTTGATGTGCCCCGATCAAGGATCTTGAGAACTTCCCCGGTTTTTCGTGACAGGTGCCAACTCAGCGACAAACTGTGCAGATGGGTATAGAGTGACACCTGCGTTGTTTTTGTCGTGTACTGTTGTATTCCAAGCCAGAGATATTGACGAACATTGTTCAGGAGACTATTGGAACCCTGCAGGAGAAACGCGATACCGACATAGATAAGGATATCCTTCCATAGAAATTCTCTTTGATGACCTGGCGACGTGGTCAGACCGTCCACGATCCTCTTCTGCATGATCGGCGTGATCGGGTTGCAGATGCGACCAGCAATCATGATGGCAAAACAGACTAGGACGGTAAACTGTAGTTTCGAACTGTTTTTCGGCCAGAGGAACGGCAGCAGGCGGTGCAGCTTTGCCTTGAAGCCGGCCCACCATGAGGGCCTCGTCGAATGGACATGAAGCGTGTATGGTACCCCTGCTCCCAGGAGGTAATCCTCTTGCCGCGGCACGCCGGGAGCGTGCAGCCCAAGCAGGAACAGTAGCGTGGTCACGGCGAAGCGCGAAGCGAACAGCGCCAATAGCAGCTTGTCCTTCGTATCGCTCAGGTGGAAGAACCATATCGGCGAGTTGAAGTTCATGAACAGTATGCTCTCAGAGACGAGTGCGCCGGTCCAGAAGATGAGCAAAATAAGACCGTGGCCACCAGTCGGAACACTGGGCAGAACGAAGCATCGCTCCATTCGGACGAGGTAGAGAGACCACAGCCACGACAAAACGGTGAACACACCCCACAGTATATTGAAGCCATATAGCCGTTGGTTGTCAACGTCGATGCAATAGATAACGATTTGAACAATGACAAGAACGACAAGCAGCCATGTGAGAATGAGCTGTAGAGTGTACAAGGGCCGCTTCGCGAGAACGGCTGTCTCAAGTAGCGTCCCGTATCTTCGGTACACCCACCACTCACTGAGACCAACAATTATCACCCAGAAGGCCAACGCCGATGATGTGAGCGTATACGAGAAACAGCGCGAGAGACCGTGATTCTCCCAGATTGTCCACACGGTCTCATTTGGCGGGCAGTATGTCAGGTTGCTAAATACGTCCATCATGGTTCTGTCTGTTTGCCCCTTGTATCCTACGGCGTTCGATGGTACAGCAGTATTCGTTGCTCTCCGGACAATCGCCGCCGCTGTTGTTGTATGACGCTGCAGTATGTGAAACAACAAACAAATAAGTGGTAACTATAGATATTACATTCACCCACTGGGAGGACGACTAACGAGTGCACGCTTTTGGTTGTCGTCGGCACCTTAACATCATGTCGGTAATGGTAATCGACTTATGTGAACAGGATAGCCGTGCCATCAATCAAGCCACTAATCACTATCAATATTTCGTCATTTCGACTCTGGCTCCTATACGACCTCAATGGGTAGCGCGCAGTGTCACTCCGACGAGCGATCCGACAGAGGCAACATCGTTGATCCCGATCATAGAGGGCGTGATTTCATTCCGAGCAGATATGTGTGTGTAGATACAGAACTCGCCGGTCTTCGCGAACGTGCTTGGATCGACAATTGCGGCTTGAAGCAGTCGCTATCTGCTGAGTGAAGAGAACTCACGGCTGGTGGCGTGTTGCGAACACAAACATACGAAGAGCACCGCATAGAAGGTACACACACACACACACATATATACAATCCTTCATCCCCACCGCACCGTACCAATAGAGTATATCGTTACCCCCTCTCCATAAGCCGCATTCTCTCCCAAAATCGGATGGATGCATCCTGGTCAAGAGCGACACCGCCGGGTGCGTCGACCGCTGGCCAGAGGAAAAACGTTCGTAGCAGACGACGAGAAACGTCAGAGGGGATCATTTTCGGGGGAACCCCCAGCCCTGCTTTTGATGATGACGACAACGACGGCTGTGATGCAAAAAGCTTTGGCTCTACTCTACGTAGTTATTATCTGATGGCGTGTGAATATCACCACCAGTTGGGGTTGCTGGCGTCAAATGCAAATCGGTACTCATCCAGGGTGTGATCCAGGGTGTGCGTTCGATAATGAATAATGAACTGGTTCACCCACTGGTGACTAATATCATATGGCATATACGTCAGTAGTACACATGTTAGGATGGTCGCATGTGTGATAGCAACACATGAACTTACTTGGTTATCTAGATGTGAAAGCACAACAGGGATAATGCAAAAATTTATAGTCAATTTACCAACTGCAATATACAAACAATAGAGTCTCTGCATTGCACACTGATTAATATATCTCCACATCTAAACCATAGATTAAGATGGAAGTGTCTCAGGCAGACGCAGTATGACACCCGCAGAACGTGTAGAAGATAATGCTTTATATTATAAGAGAAAATACCTTCCTCCAGCAGCGTCCAACCAAATCTTTTCCCGCGAGACCTGAATCAGCATTCACGTTCTAAACGATTACGCTCTTTCTATTCACTTTTGTATCGTAGGCAGGTCCGCAGGAGGATATTGACATATTATCACAGGTAACGTGATCAAAAATCACCTCGAGGGGACTGCCTTGGTGAGCAAGGCGACGTCAGCAAGTCGAACAATGCGGAATGGTAAGAGGTGTCTGGGCACAACGTTTTTGAAGGGCTTTTACTCAAATTCACTATTTCCGTTGGTTGTTGGCGCAGCGCACACCTTCAGTGATAGTGTCGAGAAAGCCGCGCCCAGGGCAATGCTGATACTTGAATATATCATTAGCCATAATGCTACGCGAATGACAATGTGAGAAAACTCGATATGGTCGGTACGCTTAGTTTCGTCTTAGCATTATGCGTTTTGAATTTGATATGCTATATCTTCATCCGTGTAATAATGAAATATTTTGGCAGTTGCGATGTTCCGGACAAGGAACATCTTTCACCTGTTGGATTGGTATCTATAATTGGTTAGTTGCAAATTGACAAATGTGCTAGTAAAAACCGCATAGATTCGTAACACACCCTGTGGGATCCGAAAACGGAGACCAAGCTTCCAAGTCCTCGGCGCAACACTTACGCCAACCCTGTAGACTCATTTAGTATTTACTATGATTGACTTTAGTATGACCCACCACATCAGCTCCTTGCCATATACCCAATCCTTGCTCACCTGAATAACCCAGCTTTTATCTCTGACCGGGGCAAACTGTCTTGTTCATGATCCAAACATTCTCTTCCCATTATTCAGAGGGGATCAAACAGTGTGTTACCTATAGGCGATCCAGGAATCAATATACTTAACTTGCAAAAATTCTCAAATTATTTCGTTTTGCAAAAATTCTCAACAATTACTGTCACACACGTCTATATACGGTTATAGAGCGAATGGGCATTTATCGCAAACGTAACCAATCGCTTCGACTCGATGGGCCGCCTACCCGGGCAGCAGAATACACAAGAGTGCGTTCATCCATGAGGCGGATACATGCTCATCACTAGCTCACAAATTTGTCTCTCCTCCCTTCGATGTTCTTGATGGACGAAGCTACTAGAGCGTCACCTGGCAGCTGTGCAACCAAACTCCTACACCTTGCCCCGCCACGGTAACGCGGGAAATATCCACTCGCACAGAGTTGCACGGGGCATTGAGAGGAGCTTGTACTTCTAACCAATCGGACCCAAAGCTTCAATCCATACAAAAACAACAACAACAACACGCTTGATAGCTTCACAGTCATCCTTAACCCGCAACCTTCGAAGTTCATCGAAGTGTCGTCTATCGCCCATCGCTTCTCGTCCCTTGAGTCGCAACTGCCCCAGCAGTAGAACTTTCGTTGTCTCACAGTCAGATTGAGCGAACCTAATGCACTAGGGTGCCACTGATCCGTGGCCATCTCCACATCTTCCGAGTTGTGTTGTTGCCGATAATTCCTCCTCACCTCCCACGATCGACAGAGAAAGTGCCGCGCCCCACTCACTCGACTACGGTGTCACTGATTTCATCGATCAGCAGCAGAAGAGATCACACAGCGATAGATCATACAGCTGAACGTGAGCCCCCGTCCAGCGTGTCCGTCTCCCAGAATCCTATCTGTAACAAGCTGTTGACGCTCAGGGTGTGCTTCGGCTTTCCACTTAACCGGCAGCCAGATCGACTGGTGGAAATTCGGTGTTTTTGTGATCATCGCTGAATTCACTCTCGTTAGATTCGCAGCAACGTTGTCCGTGCGCACATTTGGTTAGGTGAAAGTTACTTCGTGCAGAGTAATCAGCTCCGGCGCTCAGACTGCGAAACTACTCAATCGGTCGTGAGCACTGCTAGGGACGACAGGAGGCTAACAACGCTCTGGTGAAACGCGCTTGATATTATCAGACAGTGTGTGACGTTCTTGAAAAAGCCTAGGAAATGCTGTACGACATTATCAATCTCGTTGTGTTTGTCGTGTTGTTCTCTGTGGGTGGAATGATTCTGTTCGTCCTGTACAAGAGGTACTGTGCCGAATCGAAGCATTACGCGATTGTGAACGACAGCTTGGGTAAGGAGTCCCACAACCAGCTTTATCCAGCACTGCATCAGGTTGACGGAGAGATAACAGCATCAGAAATTGATTTGAGCGAGCAGGATGAAAAGGAGTCGGTTGAGTCGAAGGACACCCTCGACACCGAGAAGATCTCGATTCCGATGGATCGGCAGCACGAGGCCAAAGCGGTTGAGAATGATTACGTCAATCCCAGTGATCTCGTTATAGTCTACCATGAGTGAGAGGAGATACGAACACAGAGATAGACACGCCATATTCAGCAACGGCAGCAGATTCTGACAGCAATCTTCAACACCATGGAGTTTCTGATGCGACTCCTCATCGAACATCATCGTCGCCGTTGCCCGTGTCAGTGGCAGCAACACTGAGTAATAACGGCCGTGTGTAGAGAGTACCTAGTAGAAATGATTACCTCAAAGTATGCCTGCATAAATGTATGTGAATGTCCATGTGGCTAGATCGGTGGGTGCGACTGGGTGAATTTACTATGTAAATTATAATATGGCTATACGAGTGTGCGTGTGTGTCTCCATCTGTGTGCTGCTCGGTTTTCAAGTGAATTCCAATAAGTTGAACCTCGGTCGTCGAGCTTTGAGGACATCTCACCATTACCGAAATCTTGTAACGAAACACCGCGTCTAGCAGAATCACCGTTACTGCCCAGAGTAGAGAGCTTTATATAGGATTACAAAACGGAAAACTCATCATCAGGAAGGAATCGAGGCCGGCACGAACGAAGGCCGTTACGACTAGAACAGGCCATCATCTGTTCGTAACTAATCAACGGGTGAACGCATTGACTACTGATGATGACGAACTGAACTAACATAGATTATCGTTGCGCACCGTGCACGAACAGCCTAAAATGACACATCTGTCTGAATAGAACGGCAAATATATATATATATATTTGTGTGGAAGTACATTACTTGCACGCATGGATGGACCGCTGTAAGTAAGCAAGTATTACTTAAATATTTCTCGTAGCATAATAAAGCACTAGCTAACATAGAAACTCCGCCAGTCATACGAGCACTGCGAACAGATGGCGCAGTGTGCGAATGGCATGAGGTGGATGTGGCCGAGCTACGAGAAATGGTTGTTAAGCGACAGTAACCGGAAGATAACGCGGCTTCAACGGCAGACTCCGTAGTCGTCATCGCATCAAGAAAACATATCCGCACATCTGCTCATTTGGACGGCAAAATCGTTTTTATTGCTTTGTGTCTTGTGTGTGTGGGTGTGTTTTTTTGCTGTTACATCAAAACGAAAATAGACTAACGAATTTTGCTCATCACGGTCTCGATTATAATATTGATATCGCAGACGCATTTAAATAATTTGAGTAATTGTGTCAAACCAGCAGTTCCCGCAACTGTTCTAACTGGAATAGAACTCAAGTCATTGTGCCTCAGTCTTGTTCTTGTACGAATTCTATATATGTATGTACATATATATATATATATATATATATATATATATATATATATTTATTACGACTACAGCTTATTGTCGCGTAATTTTAGCCGATTTCCCTGTTGCGATGCTTTTACCAGAAACGATCGATACAGTTCTAGTATATGGACGATAATAGTATAATAATAATAATATTAAAGTTCATTCTTGTATACTGCTATGACAACGACGTCTGTAATATAATATATCATAGATCGATTTTCCTGTACGACCCGACAAAGTGGAGCTTCGCACGGCGGCCAATGGTCACACACCGCCGATGCTGTCGTTGACTGTGTGTGTGACATCCTTGGAAAACAAGAATGAAGAGTCGATCGCTCAATTATACTATAACGGTGATGATTCTAATGTGTTCTTAGCAGGAGTTGAGTTCTCGCTATTGCGGGTACAAGAAATGTGTTCATTTTGCTTCTGTATCCCATATGGGACGGTGGGTTAAGCTTACCCAAATTGTTTGTGGGTTACCAAAAAATGGGAATTTTACCCGAAAACGAACATGTCACAAGGGAAATTTCATTATCGCCGAGTTACATGAAATTAAACTATATCCATGAAGAAAGAGAAAATGATGACACCTGACAAATGGAGGGCATTCTCTGTTTGTTGCATCAAACTCATATACACACACCACACATTCACGCAGATGAATGGACAATAAAGTATTTTTCTACCGTATTATGTAAGAACGTAATTTTAGACGAATCACAATGTTGCATATCACTGAAATCGGTAGCCGACTCTGAGCCACCAAATAGTATTGTTGTCAATGACAAGTCTTTATTATCACGAGTTTGCACGCAGTGGAACGAGATCAAAGTAACATAGCAAATATGACAACATATTTTTGTAGCAAGAGTACCTGAGTACCTGAGGGTGACGCACGGAAATGGTTGATAGATCGTGAAAACGGACCCAGTGTGACAACAGCGGATGAAGATGTCCGTCCACCCAAAAGTACATAGGCAGAATGATATATGCTCATAAATAAACGAGACTATCATTAGTATTTCTGCAGACGAACCGTTGTCATTCTTTACTCTACTATTCCATTATTACTTCTGCTCATCTCTGCGTTCGTAAAAATAAATCGATCGGCAGAGTCTCATTCATATCATCATCATCATCACTTGTGCTGGAAAAATCAAATGCCGGCTCAGCCAGTGGGGGGTATCAATCAGTGTGGGTATCAAAACCGTTCATTATTCATCATGACGCATCAAATCTGTGATGCTGTGTGTAGGTTCGTGTTTCGAGATTACGTGTATGAAAAGTGCTGGTGGAGCTATTTCGCCGGCATCGATTGGCTATCATAAAGTAGCAAAGCTAATTAAATTCGGAAAATCTATACTGTTCGATAGATAAAATAGTTTTTGTTTTTCGATGCATAGCGTCATAGTGGTGGGTCTAATTCAACAGGGGTCGGTGCAACGAATTCTATGAGTTCGTCTCTCAAGGTAGAACGCATGTTATAACATGGAAATAATTTCTCTAACGAAGACAACTCGATAACAGAATATGCAATAGTATGAGTAGTTGATCCGTTCTGGGCACGGCCCGTTTATCGATTGGGCCGATTTGGGCGACCTGCAGTTGTCAGTGGCATATGGATGCCTCGGGCAGTCACAATACGAGTATGCCGTTCATCGGGCGAATACTTCGATTGAGACCTCTGCGGCTCTTTCTGATAGTGTGTCGTTCGATGGCGTCTACACATATGGTTCATATGGCAGACACATATGGTTTGAAGTAATGCAAAAGCAGTTCCGAACAATGGCCCAAGTAACAACACCGCCGGGATCAAAAAAGATCTCTCTCTCTCTCTCTCTATATATATATATATACTCTATCACCCTAAAACTGATGCAGAACATACTTTCCCAGTCTTCGTAAACTGCCACTGATACAGCAGCAGGGCAGGCTATCAGATCAGCAGCCGCTCAGATATCCAGAAGAGATGCGAGGGGGGACAGTGGCGAACAAGTTAGTCCAAGTAGCGATGCTTTCGGTTCTCGCAATGAAAGAGCTCGATCTCTCCGCAGACCCCTGGTGCTCTTCGGGACTCATCGGAACATACTGTAGTTTCTACCTCCCTCTCGTTAAACGAGTGACTTCACACTTGAGGGCCTCACAGGAAGACCCGCGCCAAAAGTCGTCCAGATGGAGTTCGAGAGCTAGGATCTAACTGCGGTGATCGCCCAAGCACACCAAGAAAAACCTTGCTGTTTCCATTCCCGAGCTTGTTCGGGGTGAGCCCCTATAAAACCGACCACGTTGTTGATCGAGGATAATGCAAATACAATTATAACTGTCGGCGTCGACTATTAGTTAAAGGCGATGATGTTTTTAACTATTTACAGAATCAAAACACCGGCCTACCGAGCCGCCACAATTATACAGTAGAACAAAATATGATTTTTATATCTGTTGATCGGTGAATTCCCTATTCTTAAATTGGGCAGCATTCATGACATATATTTATTATAATATATTTTTTATATCTTCTAACACAATCCCTTAGTTTTTATCTCTTAGAGCATTGATGCAAGTCTTCAAGTGTAGGTCTTTAATCGGGTTTGTAATATAGTTAACACAGTACAATGACATAGTCATCACACCACAATATACAGGTTCAATAAACAGATTTGTAAAGTAATAAAAGGGTAGTATTTAGACAGTCAATTTTCATGTAAGCAACTTCTTTCCACGTGACTTTAAGGCTTACCGATAAGTGATATCCCCAATGCAAGTAGCAATATTCAAAGGAACTCTCTTTATTCCAGAATAGATATTTCAGAGAATTAAATTCGTAAGGCTGATCTTTAACGCTTCTTCTAGATGGTAATGTAGATATTAGATTTGCCATTGGAGAGACACGGATTCTACGGGATATGCTTATAGGCCAGGCATTTTCAGAGCCAAGAATTGTTGGACACATACAGCCTCAATGCTTTGTGACTTATTCGTGGCCATTATAAAATGATACTCGACTCTGGATCGGCGGTTACACAGTTTTCACTTTTCGATGCAAATACACATTCATACCGTTGATTACAGTGCGTTTATAGAAAGAACAGCACTAGCAAATATTGAATGAATCGAATCTCCTTCTGCACGAAAAACGTACTTTGTTAATTACAATTTTGTGACAAAATACACCCTGTGCATAAGCTTAACGCACCACTATATTTTAACAAATCGATACAAAGAATACACATTTGAGGCATTTATTCTGTATCAGATTAATGCACGTGTCAAATAACATACACACCACAAAGAAAAGCGCATATGATGGCGCAAACAACTTGCTACAATGAAATGTGTCATTTTTCGGGTGTGCAAAAGGATAACGCACCCTCGGTTATCGAGTGTTCTCGCAGAATTCATCCAGTTTGTGTTGAGCATTCAAGCTGTACTGCAGTCATGGGACACGCTTCGAGCCTTACTGATGCAGAGAAAGCAGATATTACTGCTTTATACCGAGCAGGAAAGACCCAGGCTGCAATTGCCAGAGAAATTGGCAGAAATCGTCACGTAGTGCAAAATTATTTACGCAGTCTATCGATGTATGGTCCTAATAAGTCTAAAGGACGTTTACGAAAGTACAGCCAGCGAACTGCCATGCATATCTGTCGATTGGCCTCGAATTCGACCATAAGTTGTGAAGCAATCGGGCAAGAGTTAAACCTTCAGGTTCATAGGTCAACAGTTTTAAAGACAATTAAGCGTTATCCGCATATCATACGGGCGCAAAGGAAAACAAGACCTCGTCTTCAACGACGCCACATGACTGCCCAACTAAACTTCGCCCGCAACAATATGGACGGAGACTGGACATTGATGAATATTGGGGCAACGTTTTTAAATAGTATCCTGAGGGTGCACATCTATCTAAAAGGTACTATGTTGTTTCAAATCGTCTTTAGTGACGAGAAGAAGTTAAATTTGGATGGGCTAGATGGATTTAACGGTTACTGGCATGATGTACGTAGAGAGTCGCGGTACTTCTCGAAGCACATGTTCGGCGGAGCGTGCTTTATGGGTTGGGGAGTTTTGCAAACTTGGATTCGCTTTCATCTCATCTCGAATGAATAGCGAGGGCTATCAGCAGATGTTGACCAACAACCTACTACCATTTAGTAGCAGATTTCACCGACTGCACATTGTTTTCTAACAAGATAACGCTTCAATTCATGTCAGCGCTAGCACACGTGCGTGGTTAGGACGGCATGACATTGAAACCCTAGAGTGGCCAGCATGTTCTTCTTATCTCAACCCGATGGAGAACCTCTGGGGCATTCTTGTCCGACGAGTATATGCGTCGAATCGACAGTATACGTCCGTGAAAGCATTACGAGAGACGTTGTTGGAGGCCTCTTTTTTTTCTTTTTTTTTAAAGTGGGGTTGTTGTAGGCCTGGGGAGGTGTCGACGACCAGATCCTGCTAAATCTTGTTGATAGTATGCCAAACCGAGTCTTTGACGTTATAATTAGCAAGGGCTGGCCCACACGGTACTGATTAGCACAAGAAAACGAGGATTAATTCAGCGAGAACACTCGATAACCGAGGGTGCGTTATCCTTTTGCACACCCGAAAGATGACACATTTTAGTGCAGCATGCGAGGTTATATGCGCTGTTCTTTGTGGTGTGTATGTTATTTGACACGTACATTAATCTGATATAGAATAAATGCCTCAGATGTGTATTATTTGTACCGATTTGTTGAAATATAGGGGTGCGTTAAACTTATGCACACCACTGTATACTGGCCACCAATCTCGTTCACGTACCCAAAAATGTGCTGGTCTCTAATTGTAATACCGACATAACCGTTGTGTCTGTCGATCCACTTGCTGAGTACACAATAGTGAGTCGTTTCTCGAAATAATGCAAAAAGTCAAATTGTGAATGTTCTTTTAGGATTTTGGGAAATCTTCCACTTTACGAGTCTATTATAGTGATTTTCTAACACTAACGAAGCTATAAAAAATGGTTGCAACGCTTCCAATGGTGATGTCATCTTGTTCTGACCAGAACGAGCCGACTTATTCAATTGAATTCAAACAGTCTTCTGCTAACCGATACGGTGTGATACAATATTTACAATATTCCATATAGTACGTCATCACGGGTCAATGAACATGTTGGGATACTTGCTATTATTATTAATTATTATTGCGTTGTTAACGATAATTAGTCTATTAAGCTTATTGCTTCATTACGAATATCATTATCGTCGTGCATCAACTACAGCGGAAATGATATACGGCCCTAAGAGTTGTTCCTAATTGCAGCGTTAATGATTTTCTCCCGACATTTCCAAAACTCGAATTTGCATTGCGAATATAATAGATTACATACATACATATGTATATCGGCGGCTCATTTAATTAACATTAATAACTATTTTGGATGTTATCTTCATTACGTTCTGTATCGCGAATTTGAGAAACGGATAACATTTAGAAGGTGAACTTTAAATGCAAAACGCTCAGCACGATTTACGTCAACCCAAATACCGATGAGAGTTTTTTTTCCATCAAGATGGTGGAAATTTTCTTCAAACTCACGGACACTAATAGAGACGTTCCATGCTCTGTCAAAAGTGGGCCGATCCAGTGCAGGGTTGACGTCGAGCGAGGATAAAACGCCTACTCTACACATTAAAATCATCCTCTGTTGGGTGTCTACGAAACACTTGCGTGATCGGTCACCCAGTGACAAATCAAGTAGGAACCGGACGTGGCCTAACTCGCAGCACATCTGTTATATGGAATGGACGCGCCCACAAGGATTCTACTGGTTCGAAGATATCAATTGTTCGAAAGTCGCACTAATCGATGGCCAGGTGGCAACATCGGTAACAGGCAAAATTCTTAATTTAAATACAATCGAATCACCAGGTAACAAAAAAACGCCTTTACAATTTTTGCAAAGAGATTAGTCATATATATATATATATATATATATATATATATATATATATATATATATATATGCTTCTTCGTGTTCTATAGGCAAGCATGGCTTCGGAAGAAATCAAAATGTGTAAAAATTGCTGCTAACATCAACCTAGCCGACGAGCCCCTGTAAAAAATAACGCGGGGTGAATCCTCGGCCTTATGATGCATTAAACGATTCGACGGCTGTCGCTAGTTGGTGGCGAATACCAAAAATTAATCTATCTTAGTTAAAAGCGAGCAAAAGTCTAGATTGTTGATAAAGGCAGGGAGATGTACGGCGACTGGCCAAGAATGATGGCAGTCTGCCCTCGGCGCCAACAGGAAGCCACGGCATATACGGCAAGCGCATACAAAAACAATAAACATTGCGGTTTTTTAGGGAATTAACAGCCATTAACTCTTTGAGTGGACGATAAGAATAGAGAATAATTTAGGCATGAAGGCATCGGCAACAATCGATGGATATCAAGAGAACCAACTCTGACCGTCAACCGCTGTTTTGTGAGAAGATGTGGAAGAAACGACGGATCGTATTGTGGCGTTTCAGCTCAATTTTGAACATTTTTTTTATCTTGTTTTTGGTATCATAAATAAGCCAAATATATTCTATATTTTTTTATTCTATATTTGACAGGTATGTTGTATTATCTATAACATAATACTGAGAACGGATGATTTCCTAAACGAAAGGACGTCATGGGCATCAAACCCAGCCAAGCTCCCAAGCTAACACATCTTTAAGAAAATTTCGCATAGATTACATTGATTGAGTCACCATTGTCATGAGTTACATCCCTTCCAATGACTACAGCGTAACTTATCGAAAAAAAAATGCCCACAAACGCCTACTTCATACAGAAGTCTCAACGGCTACAAGCTATGCATGTTAATAGCTCATTCTTGTATTCGGTTTGCCGCAAACACATTGGCCAGTTCTATTTTTTATGGGGGCTTGGTAGTGGTGTAGCCTCTTGATTCTACGTTATTACGCGATCGCTCCGTCTGATTTGCCCATCTTCGCTGTCTATTGCGCTCGATCGGCGCTGACTACATATTCGTATCCAAGCGGCATTCGTTGAGGCTGCACGTAAGCCCTGCGGTGACAAATACAGACAGAGCCAAAATCACATGGCGACAATACTAGCTCGCTTACCACGCTACCTATATACCTGTTCGCCGTCAATCTTGGCCAGCCGTCGTATACGTTGCTGCCTTTGTCAACACTGCAGACTTTCTCTCGCTCGTGGCTTTCATGGTGCATCTTGTGCTGTGTAAATATGCATGACCTGATATTGATGACTTCGATACTCATTGGTAATTATCAACTGCCGATTGTAGAGCATCGCCGTATACAAGAGACATACATTGTGTTTATTAGAGATTCCGAGTTGCAGTGGAAAGCACAGCGATGACTCGACAGCGCGTGGAATTATATGTCACTGCTTCGGGCACAACATTGCATATGATGGTTCCTCTAATATATTATATACCTATATATATATATATATATATATATATATATATGGACTAGTGATAGGTCTACAACAAAGACACTGTTCATAAATGTAGGGTTGGAGACAAACGAAAGTTTTGTGAACGCATACGAACAAAGAATCTAGAAACGACCTTACGCAAAAATGTTTGGAGTCTTAAAGTGGCCCAAAAAAAAAGGCCGGAACTCGACAAAGTGCCGCCAAAGCTGGATACTCTTCTTTTCGGCAGATAACAGCAACTGCTTTAAATCCATTACTCCAATAAAAATCGTAAGCTTCTTAGACCCTTCGCCTTTGAGGCTACGGGCCCTATGTAGGTGTACTGTGAGGGTGCAAACGTGGACCTTTAACCCGTCCAGTACGTCTGTCGGAACAGGTTGCAAGCATGAGTTCGAGTCGGAAGGAGAGACATCGGACGACAAGGGGCAGCCAGAATGACAATCGAAATCGACAGTCAGGCTACAGGTTCAGTCATGGCAGATGTCTCAGTGAGGTTGGAAACGTTCACTGGAAATACGTTCCAATAAGCAACTGCTGGAAGAATGGTTAAGTCGATTCGACTTGACAAGATCAACTGGCAAATTGTCGGAATATCGGATCAGGGCAGTTTTGTGATCGAAGATGACCGGCGCTGCGCAACTGTGCCATCGAAACAAGAAGAACACAATGCATGATGCGTGGAAGGATCTCTATCTATTGCCATGAAAAGTATATGAGCCCACTTCTGGGTCAGTTCCAGCGATGGATGTGTGCAGTGCACACAGGGATGAGACGATGGAACACAACGCTCTGCGGAAGAGGCCCTACAGCTCAGGCTACCCATGCCCTCAATCAAGGATCAAGTGCCAAAAAGAATTGCCGAGGAGGATTACCTATTCCTAATTCACGCGATGGGTGGACGGTTGCACCGAAACATTCCCGGGCTGTCGGCTGGAGGGATATCAATTGCACTAATTCGAAACATGCACCATTTTCTTGCCGGGCAACTCTCAGGCGGCCCGTACAAACTCATTCGGAACTCGTCGACCGTAAGGGCGTGCGTCGGCAAAGTTTTTGTTATTTAGCTTATACTCTTGTAGGTTGCATTTAGAACATGCCATACATGTTCCCATCTTTGCCGGAGCAAATTCGTGGGAGACCCATGTTGCATGTTTCCTCGTTGTTTCCAATGCTTTCTTGATAGGTTTCTCATTGAATGAATTCCAGAATAACAAATCGTTTACAGCCCAACTTCTAGTTTGCTCAAAGGTGTGTGTGTAAGCAGGAACTCAAGTGTCGACGGGTCAAATTTCCCCTTGCTGTGACGCGTCTAGTTCAAAGGCTATCAAAGCTCCTTGAACGTTTAAAATCGTTCTGAACGACCTAATAAGAAATGAAATATTCACTTTGGTCAAGCGTTACTCAGCATTGAGACGATATCAAGGAGTCAATTTGGAAAAAGTGAAAAAATTGCTTAGCTAACGCTGGTGATATAACGGTTATGAGTCAGATGTCCTCCTGATATTCTTGGGCTGTACCTGTCTACTAATTAGATGAGCGTCGGACCGAGCTCGCATCATGAATGTCAAAAAGAACCAACGTCCACAGCAGCAGAAGGATCGACAGCAGGAAATGTACACGTTTCGAAAAAGCCAACAATACATCAACGTTGTGATTTACTTAACTCATACGGCAGCTCTAATAGTGACTAGCAAAAGACGGGACAGAGCAGAGTTCTAAAATTTAGATAGAATCTGTACCGATTGCCGAAAAGGCATTCACAGAGATGCACTCAAACAACGTTTACCGCAGCGACTTCACTATCTGACATTGATAATCCGGTCGATTTCACTTTCTTCTGTCGACAGGCGAGCGACCACCTTCGTCGGTACAGTGGGAGCTATGATCTGTTATTAACTCATTAAGGCTCAAGATTAGAACAGAACACATTTGCAGGTGGGGTCAACGGGCGGGAGGAGGTGATGGAGCATTAATCTCGCACGATTACTGCCGCATCGACTCTGCAGAACAAAGAAATGAACGTATGAAGCGAGTGATTGTACAATTCCGTGATGGAAATCCCCAGTTAAAAGTGGATATTAGCGAATCAGCAATCACTGATCTCAGTTACGGGTCAATGTTACAATGAGTATTATTATTATTGGCTTCAAAATGGAGGATTGCCTCCTATGTCTCGGCCCCTTGGGCCGTAATACTTGTTGAGGCGAAAGCAATTATGAAGCGCTCATTTTGAATCTGTGACACACCCAGTTCATGTACGCCATGATTTATCCATTCGTTAAATTATTCTCTTTGGATTCGCCATTCGCACGTGGTACTTTTCATTGGGACTGTTGAGTCGTTTTCTGAAGCTCTCGCTTCTTGTTCACACGTTCAATGGAGGAAGACCCGGCTGAGGTAGTTTCTTCCATATATGCTTTAGACGCCCGTCGAACTTTCTTAGGTTTAAGTATTCCTTTTGTTCAAAGGGGCACGTTGCGTCACGGGGCTTGATCCGACTGCGTCCAGCTTTTTACAACCAGGGATTTGATCGTTCGAATCGTTCTGTTCTTTACATCACCTGGGTTAAATCTTATACCTCAATGTAGTTAATGGACCATTGACGAACTAGAGTCGAGCCACTTCCCTGGATCACACTTCTAAACTGGTAAATGATGCACACGGAGGACCTCAGAAACACGATCATGTGAAGTTGTCTAGCAGCTCCGTGCTGAGAGTTGCCCCCAACGAAGATAAGAGAAGTGCGCTGATTGACAATGTGTCGAAGTCATAAAGTCCAAAATAGACTAATCAGACTGCTGGATCTCCGTAATAATATCTTAGCTGTTAAATGGCAAAAATACCCAACTAGGCCGCGAATTAGGCCTACTTAACTAGGCCACTCTGATACCTACGACTGGGTTATCAGTTCGCACAAGCGTTTTTCATGCCTATTAGCAAAAGTGCAACAAGAGTGATATGCAACCATCGGCCAATCTACCAGCATATAATAATGAACTAATTTTGTGTAGTATTATACCTATAAATTTCAAAAGTTAATATTTCAAAATCATCTGAAGCCAGTGGGGCGATTTTGGCCCAGTTCCAACATAAACTCCAAACTATTGTGTTCATAATTTCTGATGCTAGTGTTGTACCTACTCAAGAGAACCTATTATATATCATTACTTATGATTGTTATTATTTTTATAACTTTGTGCTTCACGCTAGCGAATTTTTGTAGACGCAGAGAATAAAAATACCAGATCGGATATTTGGTAACAAATCTGAGGATGCTTACGCTGGTCTTCATAGGGGGTCATTCGATATTGGAAATGGGAGCGTGGAGTCATTATAGACTTCAGGTGACGGACTTCGGAACGTACTGTACAAAAGCTCATCCAGTTTTGTTCTATTACAACGCATTCGTTTACAACAATGATAACGGCAACTGGAAGACGTCTCCTGAAGTCACGCCGCTCGCCCCCGGGGGGTTGACGGGACACAAAACACTTATGTTCTGTATATAGGTAAATATAGTTAAGTGAGGCTGCTATGCACTCCTCACTGAAGCCACTCGTCACCCTACGCCACGCTAGCTTTCCCATTGTTGATTTTATTGAGTGTAATTCGCGTTAGGTTAGTTACATCCACCCTAACCTAAACGATACTTCGAAAGTGTAGCTCGCGCTCAGTTGTACGTATCCCGTAGTAATTTCCCGGCTTTACCTTGCCTCGCGAGTCCTGTTCTACCTCAGCAACAGTTCAGTGAACCTATTGCCTAGTTGCTCGTTATTCATGTTCTCTCATTGGAAGTAACCGTCCCCAGAAGGAGCTTCCACAGCGACACCGTATTACAATATATTAGTCCTCAACCATTTTCATAAAAATGACATATTAGATCATTCAATAGCGAAAGCGGGAAAGATCGAATATTTTATCGAAAATTGAACTTTGTGCCCAATGTGTAGATTTCGAAAAGATCAAAGCCACTCCCCAATATACGCAATCGTATCGTCAGAAATTCGCAACTGTTCCACTCCAGGAAATCTCGCCGCAAAAATATCACACTTACCTATATCGGCTCACCTAAACACCAATGTTAAAATATAGGAAAATCGAGTATTTCTTCGAAAATTTTAGAATCTGACAAAACTTATTTCGTCTTTCTGGTATAACGTTCGAAGTAACGGGGCAGCTATATAATACGAACAGAAATTCTCCACTATTTTGAACATGATCGACCATAGCAGTCTCCGATGGGTTCATCATTGTTTACAGGAAAAGAGATGAACCTTGTTAACAACTCTGTTCGACCGATCATCAAAACTCCAAGTCAAATTCAGTCTCCGTAATGAAACTCTACAACTCTCTGGATTGTATAACCATAGATGACAGCACTCCACGCATGCGCTATTTGTATTTTATTCTATATTATTATGAAAGGGGAAGATGCCGAACAGGAGGAGTCGGTTATCTAGGATACAACCGTCATTAAAAAGAGAAACATCCAAGCGATCATCGCAAATCGAGTCCGAGGCACAAACCCGAATGTAACCGCATCAGGCTACACGATATACGGATCGCAAGCATAATCTGCACAGGCAGAAGGCGTGAGACAGACAAACAAAGAAAAATCAAGTTGTAGTATAACTGTGTATAGAAGATAAGCAAAGCAAAGTAGACCCACGGCTTTTTTTGCCCTGCGAGACCCATTGGCAATATACATAATCAATGGATACGATAGCTATTCGCTGCTGAATGAAAATCACGGATGCGAAAGAGAACCACGTTCTAAAAGGAAAACCCTGACTAATTAAGAATTCTTTCTTAATTCTTTCCTAATTTCTAAGTTCGACCGGTCATTCGAAGTGAACGCTGCGCACCAGGAGTAAACAATATTAGCCCACAGAAATATGAGATCGAAGAAACGGGCCCAAGAAGACTATTTACCCGTAAAATAAACAAACGAACAAGGAAACATCGAGATGTACTAACAGTACAACAGAAGATATGTCGACAAAATATAGATTACGTCCAGCCAGCTCGTACTGCGGTTAGCGGCAGTGTCACCCTATATCGTCTAGTGGTGTGCGTCTTAGACTGTTAGACAGGAGGGAATTTATATGTTCAGGTTCGCCTCGTAGAATATATATATACGTTCACCTCGTTCATGCTACGAAACTCATATGTAGTGTCTAGCGAACACACATTACGATTATACGCTTACTGCCCAGACGCTATGAGACACTATGCCTAGAAATCCCTGCCTTGAATCAGACTTGTGTGGCAATTCTGCTTTATTCTGCGATGAGATCTATCGATGACGTGATCGTAAACCATTGTTCTATCTGAGTTGATGAGCGATGTCGAGTCCATCCTGACAACCTTAGACTTAATTCGGTGCGTAGTAGAGGAAATATAATATAGCCGATCTGTTGTTGATCCTGTCGCAAACAAGGTGGTACCCTTTAAACATGAAACATGTTTAGAAGATGGGATGAACTCATGCAACACCAGCGACACAGATAGGGAGACTGCATGCATTTAGTTACGGAGAAGGTCGATGCGATCGAGGAACACCTCCTCGATAGTTCCCGTGGAACGGCAATGCCAGACAGGTCGTTCTCAAAAAAACTTGTGCTTTTGCTGTTCAGCCTCCAATTGGTGCTACGGAGCTTTTTAAATGGGATGCTGCAGATATATATATATATATATATTGCATAACCGCGGAGTTGAGTTGTTTAATCCGTTACACCGCCTACGGAGTTCCCGTTCTATCTGATTGTCGAAGCAACAGCTCCACGCCTTGACCTGCATCGAAACGCTTGAGCTCGATAATCAACGTCTCTTAAATGTGTAGGGATATCCTGACCTATCCTATGACAAGCAGACATCAGCCTATTATCAGTGACTGTCCAGAAATCCTAATTCGATTTGGCTGGGGCAGCTGCTCGTCGAATAGTATATACAGATTTCTCCTCTAAAAAAAAATATAAATAATTTTTTTAATTTTTTTCAATTTAACACAAGTAACGCTGTACCACTGAATAAATTAACCTCCTAAATCATATCTTGGAATTATTTTTCAAGCAACTCAGTTTGTATATGCAGTTTTTGCCCCTGACCAAGCTGCTTCATAATTTATTATAAAACAAGCGTTTGTTCCCTGGGTCCATGAGATACGCCGTGCAAAACTAATATAAACGATTCCTCAAAACTCTCCCAATTACAACAATCTAATAACAATTATACATAAAATCAAGTGTTACTGTACAGTGACTGTCTCGGTAGCCCACAGAAGCCAGCAAAAAACATTTCAGCACAATTCTTCTAGGCATTTAGCACAGCGATTTAAATGCATCCACGCATACTAACTCAATATAGCTAGTTTCACTCGTCGCGTATTTTCTCAGCCAGAAAACAAAGCAAGTAACATGTAACATGCTCGCTTTGTTCCAGAATATGCTGTCCATAGTATCACCACCACCATCAGCAGCAGCAGTAGCCGCAGCAGCCGGAGCAATATCCTCCTCATGTTCTCCACGCGCTCTCTCAAACATCGGCTGAGATGGCGATATACCCTTTCGACGAATATCCTCTCCCATTTATGAGCAGTATCGTTTGTCTCGGTGTCCGTGTACCCTCTGCGTGTGCCTCTCATGTTCTAGCTACAATAAGAACAAATATGAAGGCTGCATTTACCAGCAGCAGCAGCAAAATCAACAGCCGCCCTTCACCCGAAGCGAACCAGACCAAAGCAGGTGTCATCCTTTCCTCTGCTTCGATTATTCCCGGCTCCACCTCACTGATCCACTTCGGGGTCGAATCTTTCCGGCTGCAGTTGCCGGCGCTGCGATCGGATTCGCTCCAAGTGGCTGATTTCCTCCCGATCTGTCCCATGGACTGAGATGAGCGTTAGCGCTGAGAACGGCCGACGCGAGCTGCGCACACATGTTCGCATCGAATCTCGTCGAGTTCGTGTCGCTGGTTGAGTTGAGTTCGTCGGGTATACGCCTTGTGCGCCCTCCTGCAGCGTCGACTGGGAGAAATCGCTGTCATTAAATCAAGCTGCCACGTCGAGGCCTCGCACAACTTGCGCAGAGCTTGCGGGCCGTAATCTGTTTGAGTTTGCCGAGAGAGCGGCTCGAGAGTGGCTATATATATCGAGCTGTGATCTTAACTAAACGTAAGAAACGGCGACCGGCCGCGTGACGCCTTAGAGAAGAGGGAAGATTTGATCACGGTGAACGGCTTCCAGCGTCACGCGAGCGGTTGATACAAAACGAAATCCGCTCGACGGCATCAAAGATGAGGGCGCATCGCATTCTGCTCCTGGAAGTGCTCGCTGCTTCGCGATGATCTCCAGCCGTGTTGTATGTGTTTCCGTTCGCGACAGGAACTCCGCCATCGCATAGATCCGTGTTGACAAAATTCATCCACCCGTGACAATGTTATACACCATCATCGGCTGGCTGGTGGCAGTTGTCGTTGTGACTGTGGCGGCTATTGCCTTGTTCAGATTCCTGTTGGCTCCACTGTGTGCTCCTCAACTATACACGTCCGTGACGACGAGTCCGTCCGATGAAAGTTGTAATGAGCAGGGACAAAAGGCTAGAGGAATGAAGGTCAACATCGCCACAGCGATGCCCATGATAAAGCGTGACCCGGAACCGGGAACTAACAGCACAAGCAATGATGAGATTGACAGGGAGGGACAACGCAACGGAGATCTAGCGCACCTAAAAGTAACGAGTCAGATTCCGAATGGCTTTCCGAATAACAGTAAACAGGATCGTAGTGAAATAGGCCCTGGCGATAAAGCAAACCTTGAGAACGCGATACCGCCGAGCGATGTTGCAAATATACTCCCTGTTAGTGGCCCCGAAGAGTGGTCAAAGGGGCCACCACAATCAATCGGCAATGATGTACAAATCCGTCCGATGGCACCGTTGACCGCTGGAGAGCAACATGTCTTAAGAGCTATAAGCGAACTGAGAAATCAGAGTAATCCTCCGAGCTATGACCTACAGGAGACACGAACGGGGGTCACCATCGACGTTGAATCACTCCGTCGTAGGCCACAGCCGGAAAAGGATAACAGTGACACGTGCGTCACTGACGCGAGACGCACAGACAAGGGGCCCATGAACGGGAATCCAACAGCAGTCCAGCAGCTCGACACGCATGGCAATAGTCAGCCGCCATACGCTCAGCTTTCCGATGCGGCTCATCGAGACGAACATGAAACGGGACCAAATAGCCAAAAACTGGCACATCTTAATCCCGAGGAAAGCGGGCAAACAGAGGGGCTTGACAAGAATACCACCCCTCAGAAGCGCCCGCAAGACGTAAACACACATGAGCAGAAGGGAAACAGTCAAAATGACAGCGTGCCGGGTAAACCATTCGTGCGGAGCGCTGAAAATCAACCAATCTCAGCGGACACTGTTGGCGAGAGCGGGAAGTCGGAGTGCTTACAACAAGGGACTGGTGCCACGCTGCAAGGTCGAGCTGACCATCAAAGCCTGCAGCACGGTAGTGTCGATGACAGCAACAAGAACAACAACAGCGTGGCAAGTGTTCGAAGGAAAATGGATGACTCGACGACACACTTGAGCTCTGACAATGCGCGCTGAAACTTATCAAGGAGGTAGAAACAAATTTGATATATATATATGTATACACACACACCCTGCTAACCTCAAATAGGTGCAAATGTGTATACATTAGAACAATGGTACAGCAAGGAGAGAGCAGTTAGATACATATATATATATATATATATATCGGTAAGTTTGATCAATTATTTTCACTCAATCGTGCCAATGAATATCCCATAACAGTAAGATCTGCGCGTGGAGGGATATGTATACTATTGTTGCTTTTATCACTCTGGTCCCACATAGACATAGAAGTGTTCTAATATTTGAATCAATCATTATAGTGCTATCGACGTATTCAGAGCTGCTAATCTGATTGGCATACGCGGCTCGCGGCTTGTTCCGCATGTTTATAGTAGTTCTGAACGGCAAAACTTCATGGTCACAACTATCACTCATGTATGTTAGGTATTTGTTTAACAGTAGAAATGAATAGTGACGACGACAAACCTAAAACCAGATACCCTATCAGAAGGCAATAAAGATGATCAGCTTTAACATGACCTATTTTAGAAAATTGCGCAGATGTTTTGTGTCAATAAAGTTTGTCTTAAACAATCTGTGGTGGCTTTGTGTGGCGCTTACATAACCAGAAATGGTTTGGAAGATGTCGACACCGTTTAAAGGCAGGTAAATCGGCCGCGAAACATGGTTGAATTTCATTGAAAACGTCCCAGCTTGCAAGAATCTTACGCATTCATATACAATCAACGGTTCAAGTGCTTCGCATGTCGGGCCGAATTTTGTAACGTACCATGTAACCTCAAACTCTGTGATCCCCTGTAGAATTAAGGTCACCTCAAGACCCAGACATTGTCAGCTTAGGTAATTGTATATCGCTGCAACGCGATTAAGTGAATTCATTCAAGAGCTAGATGCAGCATACATGCGTCTTCCTGGGAGGATTAGCGACCACGTGGCCTGCAATAAACCACATTAGTGCTAAAGTAAATAAAACGCAAACCGTAGAAAACAACACAATTGTTTGAGTGGACAATGCGGCTCCGTCGAGCTTGACGCATAATCTTAGGAGCTAGCCGGAGCGCACAGCCCGACGAGATATCTTCCCTCTTTAATCGAAGTTGTACGAATTTCGAACCTTATAATTTTGTTATGAAAATGTGTTAACCTCAAAATTGTTACAGTGTATACATATATAATATATACAAGTGGTTTTATTTTCCTCGTTGGCGGCAGGCCCCTGTCGTCCTCCTTTATCGACACTTATCCGTATATATTCGTATATAACTCCGAAAAACAGTCGCGAGGCCGAAACCCCTCCCTCTATGAAGTACTCGCGTAGGGGTATAATATGAACCTGCGATATCAGGTCCATTTACCCGAACTATGTCCCTGTCAGCTGCCGCCGACGTTAGAGTGTTGAGACGATCTTGGGGAATGGGAGAGCGGGAGTATATGTACGAACCAAATAGTAAATCGCTTCCACTCTGCTTCCACGAGCACAACTTGAACGCGTTCTTGGAACGGATCGCCCGAAAGAGGCCCGCATCGTTTCGACTATCTCCGTCATCATGTGCGACAGGACAAGATGGAACTTGAGGTAGACGGTGGTCAAATTGGATGGTGTTTGAGATAGCTGTACTTTCGTGACGCCAATTGAACTAATTCTACCACTGAACCACCGACAGGTCCTCATAGTAATACCTAAAGGTTAAGAGCTGAGACCTGTCAGATAGGGGAACAGCTGAGGGTCAGCTCGAAAAAAAAAAAAAAAAAATTGAACTAATTCGAGGACACACGCACATCGTATCATAGTGTCACAAAATATCATTAAGAACGAACCGAATATCAAACGGCGTACAATCCAACGTTGACGATCGCTCTATGTAAATCAAGCGATATTCAACTAGATGATATGTGCTGGAGTGTTGCCTAGTACATCTTGTAGAACAGGGAACGCTGCCGTCCGGTCGCCGATGATATTTCCAAAAGTTTCGGAAGGCCGGACAACGGTGACTGTATCCCCACTCTTAACAATTACATTAGAAGTTTATATAAAGCTCAAATGGTGATAGTGTTTAATAACAGCTGGCACAGCGGGGACACCTCGATACACAAATGATATTTAGTGATTGTCAAAAGGTGAGCAACGTTCCACTGCACAGAAATCCAACAATCCACAAATATCGCGCAACCGATGAGCGAATCATCGGGCTAAATGAACGTGTGCAAAGATAAGCGGATCAACAAGAAAAATCAAAGATATATATTTTTAATCAACATCGCTGCATGCTCCCATAAACAATCCGTAGCGTAATTATCATGTACGTTATTCTAGTTTATTTCGTTATTTGAGAAGTCTGGTTGAGTGGGCGCGGATATATATATATATATAACAAAAATAGTGAATGCAGCAAAATAGTGACGCATCTCCCAGCTTCTATCAGAGTTGATCATGAGACGATACAATTATCGTCGACGTTTAGATCGGTCGGGTTGCCGATTAATTTGGTGCTAACTATTTAAGATGTTAATGTTGTGTTCAAAAGAAATTTTCTAACTTCTAATATATTTCGCGAATTATGCTTCGAGCGAACGCGTTATTAAGACGGATTTTGTTTACTAACGGTATAAGTATATCGAAGTCATTTGCCTCCAGTTTCCCATTGTCTACTATAGACGGGCATAATACTCTGGTTGGGTTTAAACAGCAAATTAAGCTCATACGCAGATCTTCAGACGGTTTGTTATGAGAGTTTGACGGGTATAAGTAATTTACACTGATCATATTTCTGAACAAGCAATGTCTGACTAGATTTCGTTAACGTTCGAGTGCTCTCACTCACACACTATTATATAAACACATCGACCATGTGTCACAATCGTATTAAATATTCTAAAGTTATGTTGAATCTATAGATAGAAAGTATTTGTATGGGAAGTAGATGTCAAAGAACCTGAGATAGATATCAGCTCAAGGCTGGGTGGTCATTTTGGTGGGCATAAGGCGCGAGCGAGATCCCTTGAGCTTAGAGATAGTGAAAGTGTGGAAGAGACCAACGGGAAGGAGGAGGACTTACTGGATAAGGGCGCGATATCATTTTTGTGCAAAAGATTTAACCGAAGATCTACGGCTGGTCGTCAAATAGCCCTGCTGTGTCCACTGAGCGAACCGAGAGACGAGTCAAGGCCTGCAGGCTTATGCTGGCAAGTTCTGCAATCGATATTGGTATCCCCAGAAGGGTGAATACTTGTTGCCTGCACGAGGCTGTTCATAAGGGGGTTTCCTGGAAGGTTCTTGGGAAAATCTTGCATCTTGATTTCTTGACGGCCCCGACTGATGTTGAAGCGTCGCCATGTCCCCTCATAATTGACAGTCGCCAACCTGCCTACCTTGTCCGCTTGAAAGCGTCATACCACAGCTCAGGGTACAGTTCGGAGGGTAGAGCCACTCTTTTAGAATGAGTGAGCGGGTTCGTTCTATTGGACACAATCTTGATGATGGCGTCCGCGTTACCTTTACAATGCTTCACCAACTATGCTGAAAATTGCTTTATCTAGCTAATTATCGAATTATGAAACATATCGACTATGCAGTCCTGGAGGTGCAGCCTAAGTGCCTCTTACGGTTCCAAGTTCTATTTTACTGGTTCCTTCGCTGTGACCATCTTCTCCGGAAACGACCTGCATCGAGCTCAATGACGAAGTGACAAAGAACACAACAGCAACGTCGAGTAAATAACCTAAATATAAAATGTACTCAATTATAAAAGTGGGCGACAATTGTACTCTCCGCTAAACGTTGTGGGTGGGCGAAGGCGACCCACGCGGGCGAGCCCCACCGGCCCTCTCCCGTACCGACATGAAAACCCTTGATGGTGAAATACATCTAAAAACGCCTCCCTCTGTATATTCTTAATAGAATATCTAGAACAAGGGGGCCCCGCGTCCGCAGTCCTTAAGCGGGTACCCAAAATAGAAATCGCGTTGCCCCATTGGATATCTAAGGAACTCTTTGCATTAAACATTCGGTTGCCCTCCCGTAGCGAATGCTAACCTAATCCTACTTAACAGTGGTCCCGTACGATCCAGACCTCGGGAGCACCTTGTATAACACCGCTCTCCGAATACAGCAAGTAAAAAAACGCCTTGCTTACCCCCTACGCTGGTCGACTGTTCACTGAAGTGGGCAGCTCTTCTAGCTCAATGCGGCATCGAGGTGCGCGAAGTCAAATAATTCATTCATTCATTTATTCGCCTTTGTTAGGTAGCAATAAGCGAAGACAAATAACGAAATGATAAGAAATTAATCCTAAACCATCCTCAACTAGTTAGAAATACAACTGAGTTGTTAGACGTGTAACCAGGGTGGAACACGCCCCGAGTGCTCTGATAGGTAGAATAAGAGTGGAAAGAAGGTATTTGAATTTATTTTTATGTCCGCGCCATAAAAACACGCCTTGAACAATCAAAACATATAGTCAACAAATACATCAATCAAAATATGATCAGTTGTACACCGAACAACTAACGCGGCCGCCGATTTCCTCTTCTTCATCGGCATTGCCCAAGAGTGGTTCCACTTATACTGGGAAAGAGCATCATACCACTTGTCATGACCTTAAGGGCTACTCCAGGGCGAGGGCAGGCCTAACGAAATTAAAGCGTGCAGAGCAACACGATGCCGAGCCCACAAACACCACCCCGAAATCTACCGTAGCTACGGGAGACAGCCGAACTCAGCGTGTTATGTGCGGTACGCTTACCGGATACGTTGTAATTACGCACACGGCGACAGCGTGAGACAGGGCCGCCAAAGGAAGTCGTCACAATGATCTTCACGATTATCTTGTGGGTGGTAATCTTCGTCGTGCTGTGTCTCATTTTGTTGGGATTATATAAAAAGCTTAAAGATCGGCAAAACCCAGGCCATTTGGTGACGTACGATTCCACAAAGAAAAACCCATGCGACAAGTGTCGTCACGAGGATGTGCGCACGCTCGACAGTGGCCCACGTGAGCAAGCCGAACAGACTAAGGTAGCACGCATGTCATCTGAAGGACCGTCCGAACGAGGCCAGAAAGGTCCTGCAGAGGCGAAGCCGCCTACGGCAATGGATCCAAAGGGGCTATATCCGGATCTGTCGATGAAAGCGCTGGACACAGTCGATTCGGCGACAAAGTCGAATTATCAAGGGCTGGCACTGTGCCCCACTTGTCGAAATTACAGTGAATGTATTGTGCAACTTGAAGATGGCCTCAAGTCGTAAGGCAAAAAAACGACCTGGAGATATTAAAACCGATAACGGATTGTCCTCCTCTGATGGTTAGTTAATGCATGATGCAATGGTGGCAAGTTATGGTCTCATGTAGCAGCAGTAATAATAATAATAATATTGATAATAATAATTATTATTATAATTATAATAAAGCTAATAATATTTAATAAAATACCTACTATGTGATTGCATGTATGTAAGGCTTTAAAGATTTTCAACACAGACATGAATGGGCAAGTATCATTTTCAGTTGCGACTACAGTAGGAAACACCTGAACCTCTGTGTAGGTAATGTGGTGCTGTAACACTTAAGAACCGCTTGCTTTTGAAGCTAGTAGAAAACCAGTGGGTTACTTCTCATCAAAACGAAAACGTACCCAACACACGCTCCTATGTGGGACACCAGTATCCCGATAGCTCTAAGTATCAAATTGTGTGTTTCACAATATGCAGGTTGCTACTGTTTTCATTGTTGTGGCACGACGCTAACATACACACACACACACATATATATATATATATATATATATTACTAATTTTTTTACGAGTCACCCACGCTAGCTGGCCTGAATATAACGTGATGGCAAACGAACGCGTGTAGAACTTCACCAGCTAAACGGGGCCGCTGTAAGTTGTCAATGTCGATTCCTGTGTCCTTTGATGCCTACCCGTGCCATGCTTGCTTTCCGTTTCTCCGCGAAAATTGTTATCTTTGACGGCATCTGATGGGGTTGTCAAATTGGTGACATATACTCTCTGTCGGCAGTCACCAAAGCCTATTCCATCGTACCCCTGAGTGCAACCCAACACGCCGCTGGCCATTATCAGTCAACAGCGGATAGCTATCGATAGGAGCCGTGATAGTGTGTGAGGGTGACAGATGAAGACACTCTCTAACGGGACCATGATAGGTTTTTACAAGTGGTTTGTCGCTTTCTCGCCACGGTGAAAATAGAGAATCAAGCTCAGTGTATTATTGCGGTCTTGGGTAGAAATGGCAACATGTGTTTACTATGTGACCAAGTAGATAATGAAGGAGCACATATATATAGAGCAGATATGTAAGTGTCATAGAAAAACACATAAGCCAGCGTTGCGTCGTTTGTGATTTCGTCTTGGTATACAGGTGTCTACATACATACAGAGAATATAATCGTGAGTTTATAAAATGCATAACAAAAAATTGTACTGAAATACGATGTGGTCTTCGTATTTCTCTAACTAATGATTTAGCAAATATAGAGTTTATTATTAATACTATTAAGTGTTATTGTCTGTTCTCACGGAGATAGATACAATGTGTGACAGTGCAGATCGCACAAGTAGTATAAAACAAAATTATCATAATAATAATAATAATAATAATTATTATTATTATTATTATGAGAAGATAATTAAAATGAATGTTTTTTATAAAATGTTCTTATGTGTCTTCAATTGTATAATAATGCACCTCATCCTAGTAATTATTGCTTTGGGATTTCACACAAATTTATGTTATCAAATATTGTTGTTTGATAACATAAATGCTGCTGAATGAGCACATACGTTCGTGTCTGTCACAAAAAAATTCGTCACAAAACTTGTGACAGATTCACAACTTTTTACACGAGATGGTTCGTAAATAGTCATAGGTCGAATATATTAGTTAGGTGTTACGTGTAGGTAGATAGGCCAAATGAAACGATAATTGTCCCTGATGCAGAGTTACGTCAGGATGATGCCAAGAGCTCGTATATTTCATGCTCGTAAGTATGAGTGCTAATATTTTAGCCTGGCTGTCGAACAAGATCCACCTTCATGAACGTATGTTCGCTGGAGGCCAGATTGAGTGGATGTAGAATCCAGATTCTGTCGCCAGATAATGTGAGCATTAGTTATAAAATGATTTAAAATACATTTTACATTTTTGAGTTCGATCTAGCCGACCGCCACTCGCAGACGAGCAAAGTCATTGTCGTTTTGTCAAACAGGCTCCAAGTACACTTTATTTAGATAGTTAGCCCGTCAACTGCTAATTAATATATATATATATATATATTCCTATGGGAAATTGTTTGTTTAGTGTCCCTACAAATTCGATTGGATTATGTCATCGAACGCCGGCTCCCAGCAACATTCGATGAGAGCTTAGGTGCCCAAAGGATTACGCATAGTCAGACGTCATAATAACTATAATAATTAATACTCATAACAAATTAGAGAGAGAGAGGAGGATAATATTGTATCACGCTTCGTTTCATTCCCATCAAAATTCATTGCTATCGTCGTAGTCATTAAGAGTTGAAAATCCTTAATTGTCTGCGAAGCCGAAGGACGCCGATCCAGCCCCCATCACGCTCGGGTTGCTATTCAGGCCGTTATAAGAATCAACAATAGCGAAATAGCCCGTTGCTTTGTTATGCATTATCATAGCGCAGTGCGTAATGAAATAAGTGAAAAAATACTAATGAATTCTCAAATCCCTAAAGACCCCGCCGTCAAATGAAAGAAGCTCGCTATTCGCGTGCGATTAGGAGCTCACACATAAATGAAAATGATGCACGGACGTTCAGTCCACTCGGAGAGAAGTTGCTGCATAAGCGGATTCGATCCTCACTGTTGAACATTTAGATTTAAAAAGGGGTCCAGCTTATGAAGCAATGCTGAAAGCCGTTGAACTGTGGACGAAACTAAATGTTTAAGGCTGTATAGGGAAATATCGAAAAATTTACTCGGCTCATGGAGATTTTATCCAAACGAAGGCTTAGCTAATTAAATTAGCCATCACATATAACGACTGGCTATGAACTATGCTCTAACGTTTAACGAAAGCTCAATTAACAGAAATAATGCTTAGAGAAATGGAAGTAGAGTGTACTATTGCCAGCGCCTGGATATCGGTTGCCCCAGAGAAATGGAGCCGAACAAATCTTGGATAAGCATGGTACAACTAATGAAAGAGCGGTTTAATTAATTAACACATCTTTTCGGAACATTGACAAAGATTAAGCGTTACTTCTAAAATATAGATCCCGGAGTTAGTTTTCACTCGTTCCACGCTAATACTCACTAGAGAAGATGGGGGAATTATGCAGTGATTTATCGTATGCTATGCTCACTAAAATTTAGACAATATGAATTTATTTTTATAGTCAGTAGAGATATTTTCAAATATTCTTGAACTGCCTATTCTTCCTGAGCTTATCTCCGCGTCCAGTTACCCCCCTTTACATCATGCGATTTCAGTTCACGTATGGCCCATGGTGTGGAATACTTTGATCTTAATGATCATAATAAAGTTTTGCGCATCGTGAAATATCGAAACAAAGAACACTGTGACGTTTACACCGACTCCATCGATTGAAGCGTCTGGTGCCTTGTTCAAAGGACTTCATATTTGATCCCCACCTATGTTAAGAATCTGTTTTGCGTGCATTTGTTTGCCCGTAAACTGTGAATATATTTCTCTCTGTGATATTCTTGTGATCTTCGAGAATGAAAAGACAACACAAACTCGTGGCGACCTATTGCGATAAAGCCAGCCATTGATGATATCACGCTCAAGATTCTTTGATCTGGAACTCATTTTCCAGGCGAATACAAATAGAAAATAACAATCATTATCCTCGTGCTGATACTGTAATATACTTTTTATTCAACTGGAGATCGTTTTCCGTTGTACTGGATAATTAGTGGCAAAAAAATGTCGAGTTCGAATGTGATTTTGGGGCTGAGGCGAAAAATAATCCCAATGTAACGCGGATGTGATGTGGATTAAGGGATTATATACGGACTACATGGCAACCGTTTCATGGCTCTTGTGTTGTGCGAAATCGCTTTTGTTGCCATCTTACATGAATGTACTCCTAGTCTAAAACCAAAACAGAGCAGGGTGTGATTCCTAATCGCACCCCCACATCTGCGAGTTCAGAGGGGCTCACACCACGTCGTCATTAACACGTTCGCCTTTTCCAGCTGACCGCGTTGGTGACACTTACTAAATAAAAACAAATTAACATTTGTAGCATTCGATGCGTCAGTCGGCCCAACTGACATAGCTGTTACACAAATGAAATTGTTCAGTCGACTGTTTTCATGGCGAAACCCCTTTGCTATATGGACTATATAACTTTCGAATGGGAAGTACGATGATAGAAGAAGATTCCATATCAAAAATAACGATCCCTGTGTGCGACTCCTCTGTTCGAATCAGCACTTATCTAGGGTCAGCCTCGTTTGAGCTAATTAATAACTCTTGTTTCTCGTTGTGGGTCTCTCTTTGAAATGCAAATAATTCGTAAGACAAAGAATCGTCAACGTTTTTATGTCGTTCACGTGATGTACTTATATTTATAATAATATGGTGTCTGTCAGTTCGCCATCCATGACTGTATCTTTTACCAGGCAACGGTGGAATCAATAACGATAAATTGGTACTGGATCTCGCAGAGGTCCATGAGGGATATTCAACACCACTGTGTCTGTGTGGTGCGTGATTAAGTTCCTCTTTCACGCACACGCACACACAGAGTATCATCGTTCCCACGTTGGTTTGACTGACACGTTGCAAACGCATGCTCTGATTCAACTTTACACATTCACTCTGAGTTGCACGTGCCTCTAGCGAGTTTGCCGTTGTACTATGAAGTGACGTCTTTGAATGTCTTCGAGGGTTCCGCCTTGTTGGTGCTTCGCTGTCGTGGCAGACGACGCTCAAGTTTGTACGTGGGACGTTTTTGGGCCACTCATCATCGTCGTTCCGTCGCAAAAAAAACGGTTGTAATTACACTACCAGAGTGCGCGACTCAGCGGTGACGAAACGTGCGACTAGTGACTGTTGCCTCCTTGACTTCGATTTCTACGGTTTCCCACGATTGGCAGAAGTGCGTAGCGCGATTTGGTTAGCGAATCCCGACTGTTGGTGAGCATGGAAGGCGAGCACCCTCAAAGGAACCCTCCCGGAGGGCACGCGGAAAGCTGCATTGAGACTGCTGCCAAACGGACGAGGATGCTTTGGGACAAATTAGACCGGCTGGTGAATCAGCAGAAGCGCTGTCTAGAAGAGCACAAAGCGATGGTGTCTGAACAGCTGAAAACCGTCCGCGACTTCAAGCAGATGCTCGTCAAACAGGAGCAAAATTTAGAGGCGGCAAAAAAATAGCTTGAGGAAGGCCAGCGCCGCTGGGATATCCAACAGCAGAAAGCCGAAGATATCAAAGCGGCCTTGAACGAACAGGAAGCCAAAGAGGCCGAGGAAACAGAGAAACGCACCGAGGACGAGGCGCCAATGTCTGTTCAGTACAAAAAACGTCTTGAAGCCCAAGAGCAGTTTGTGAAGGAGGCGAAGGAATATCTTAGCGCAAAGGAGAAGTTCGTGCATAACCAGGAGCAGATAGTGGCTGAATTGAAGAATCTCGTGTTCGACCATGTCGAGATGCTGGAGGATCAGGAGCGGCGGGTTGCACATCACGAGGAAAACGCATCGAGTTTTCGACAGGAGCTCGACAGGATGATGGCCGCCGGAAACACGCCGCCGGCGTCTACCCCCACCGACGAGCCGGCCGATCAACCGAGATCTGATGAACCGATGTAAATCAGTGGATGAGGAAAGAAAAGGAAGAGTGTCGAATGATTGAAATGGGACGGTCGTCTGAGGAGAAATCGCTTGAGGGATGCGGGGAAAACTTGGAGATAGTGACACTCGGGTCAATGAAACATTTTCTAGAGATGGAAAATAGCGACAGGGAGAAGAACACGAGAAAATAATTCAATCAAAATCTTAACACAAAAACACAACAACAACAAATTTACATCTTCGGGGATTTAAGCGAATAGAAATGATTCTACTATGACCCAGCTGACTCTCAGCTGCGAGCGTTGCGGGGACCCCGTCGCAACGAATGGCCATCACGGTCTCTCGTGCGAACGTAGCGCCGGTCGCCATCCGCGACACACGATGCTTAATGACACGCTCGTGAGGGCCCTCCACTCCGCCGGTATCCCTTGCACAAGGGAGCCACAGGGCCTCGACACCTCTGACGGGCGCCGCCCTGACGGCCTCACCCTTATCCCCTTCCATCGAGGCCAGCACCTGGTTTGGGACGGCACTGTGGTTGACACTCTAGCACCTTCTTACCGGGGACAAGCGCGCTGGCTCTTTCCTCCTGCAGCGCCTGTCCCGCGCTGTGCAGAGAGGCAATGCCATCGCCTTCCTCGGGACATTGTCGTCCTCACCCCTTCCCGCCCACCCCCATAATCCCTAGAAATTCTACTACGAACAGTGTCTGCTGTAATATAATAGCTGACTAAGGATGATTTATAATTCAAGCTAGCTAGCACGTTATTGTCGAGAGGTACGCCGACAATAAGGGACGAATTGAAGCGTCGTTGTCTCTCGGTGGCGATCGTTGATCAGTTGCATTCGTTAAATTTTACTGGTTGCTTTTAACACTCATTTTGCATCATATGTTAACTTCGGTGATAATGGTGATGATAACATGCATTATTATTGTTGAACAGCTCGAGATGAGCAGCAGTCGTTGACTCATACAAACCTCAGTTGATCGAGTCGCTGTGTACGCGAAGTCAACATGTAGTACAATACACTTTGCAAACTTCGTTATTATTAGAGCTATTGCCGTATCGAAATTGCTGAGCCCGATCTGGTACGTTTGCCTGACGTATCAGGTAAGCTAGGGAAGTAGAGTATCGATAATAGGACCGAACATCATTGAAGGAGGCGAATGTTAAAAAAGAACACGCTAGTATTTTATAGGCAACACAGAATGTTGAACGATTTTAAAGAAGCGTCATAATCGAATTCTCAAACGTCTGCAGAGTGTGGAGGACACGTGCTTAGTGCTAATATTCTATAGGACAAAATGTGACGATGGTATCACTGATACCAGATGCAGATAGTGACAACAAACAGACGAAAGCATTGGACACATTGTACTAGAACATAGAAGTTTTGGCGTCAGCGAGATTCGTTTGGGAGGCCTCGACTTCAGCGACGACAAGCAACGAAAAATTGTGGCCTGAAATTTATGACGTAGAATTGCGATTCTGAAAAAAATACTAATATTAACAGGATCAATTATGTTAGAAATATAAACTGCCGGCTATATGCGCACCCCTGCCTCGAAGGTGATTCCTAAAAACAATTGCGAAATAAAATTGTATATATATATATATATATATTTAAACCAGTAGAAATAAAAGAAAATTTGCTTTTGTTTGTAGTATAGTATTGCTGTTATCGGCTTCGTGCAGGAGACAGGCAGCCCGTGTACCGGTGCTATTTAACAATTGTTGTTAAATATGCTATTATGCCGGTAATTACCGAGCGTGGCACTTTGGGAAAACAAAATCTTTCACAAGTTCGCGAACACACACACACACACGCACACAGAGCAAGCCTTCGAGAAGGTTGGCATAAGAAAGGAAAGATACGCAATAATGCTAGCTTCTGTTAAACGGGTAGTTTCAATGATAGAGACAATTGTGGGATTACCTAGGCTTACGTTTTCAACGTGAAACCCTTCGATGAGACCTCCCGATGTGAACAGCACCGTCCAATGCCAAGGGACAAAGCATTCGATTGCGGTGCTTATCGCAACCATTGAACTCATTGTTGAGCGGGGAGTGGCACCGAGAAATTGGTGGTAAATGGCTGTCGCTTAGAAATAGACGAAGCGCGGTCGTCATTCCGACAGCAACGAGTCAACTCCATCAGCGTTTCTCTATATATATATATATATATATATATATATATAGATATATATATTATATTTGTGTGTGTGTGTGTGTTGTATAGACGTTCGATATTCGGCTGCTTCGCCTTTGGATACTGTACCATTAATTACAAATCAAGCTTGGACAATGTTCTATACGATTCTCATTTGGGTTGTAGCTATAGTCATTCTATTACTTGCTGCCTTAGCTTTATACCGGATCCTTATGGTTGATAGCCAAGTTTATAAGGGCGTGCCAATTGAGGACGATCAAGCCCCCGCGGAAAATCTCCCATTGTCAAGTGTGAACGTTGACGTCCATAAAAGTTCGTGTGCGCAGGATGTTCATGCGCCAACCGCTCCCATACTTCAGAATCGAACACAACGGTCGATTCTAGCTGGAATCGATGTTCTGGATGGCCAAGCGGAGATCAGGCAGACAAACGAAGCTCAAGGGCCGAACTCGACGGCGACCGTTGGTACCGCTGGTGAAAACTCGAACGATTCTCGAGGTGACGGCAACTGGGGCGGAGTGAACACACTTAGTGATACGCATCAAGAACATCTTGACCCGAGGAAGGAGTCACAAGTTCCCGGACAATCTGTGTCTCATCCAAGCAGTTCTTCACAATTCGGCGGCGGCGTGGTACAACCTGTCGGGCCTACACCACAGGTTGGGCAAGCACGTTTGGTAGAGTCCGACCAATCAAGAACTCCTAATCAAACGACCGAATCTAATCGGCCAGCAGAGTTTGAAGAGTCTATAAAGGCTGACATTTCCCAACCGGAGCCACAGACAGAACTAACTCAATCGATCGAACCAAGTCCAGTAATAGGTGTAACTACACCGATTTCTCAGTATCGAGCAGTTCACCAAGCATCGACTAGAACAACTCGCACCCTTCTCCGGACAAACTTTTTCAAGCCCGAAGACACATCCACCGATCATCCTGAAGATGGAATCACAGGACAGCAAACCAGTCCACCAGAAGCAATGAGACAATTACCACTCCAGCCAAAGGAGAACAAGGTTAGTTTTGCAGTCAGCCCCGAAATACGGACGTATGACGCAGAGGGCGCTCAACAGGTCGAGAGGAAGGTTGAACAACCTCGATAAGGAGACGACGCCCAATTAGACGAAGTAATTAGCCCGGAAGAAGACAAAAGCCAGCATCGTGAAGCGACCGAAAAAAAATCTTGAAAACGACTGTCTCATGACACTCAAACAGAGCACTGGTTGTTGGTTTCGAGAGCGAAGATGAACAGCGGACTTTGAGGGGCAGATCAGCAGGCACGGACTGTGATAGCTGTGGCTTACCTAGCACAAACATAGGTGAACTGTTGACGAAGTCATGCGTCAGCATAGATTTAGTCATTGCGGGCGGGGGATGTCGCATTAAACTCGGAGTGGTGCGAGCAAATGATTGCGATGTTTGTACGTTTCTTCGAAATCGTGGTGGTCAGTTACTCTTCGATGCGTTTAATTATTATACAATTATACGGCATTAGTTGATCGATTGGATGACTGGTGGTTGGTGAGCAGCTACTAAAGTCCGCACACGTGGCGGTTAGCCTACAGTTAACGTGGACGCTTGCGGTGCATATGATACCAATGTTTCAGGGATAATGGCACCGTTAACTGAGGCATCAGTGTAGAAAGCCGTAACAATTAATAAATAAGCAATTAGTTATTCCGATCAAGTGACGGCGTCCGTATTTATTTGAAGAAGGTTACCAACAGCATTGGCCAAATGAGGTTTTTCCATTGCTGGTGATTAGTAGCAATTAAATTGGTTCACAACGAAATTGTGCATTTGTTATTCACACATATGCAGCAATGGTACAGACATCATTATTAGAATACGATATTAGAATATTAAGACGTAGCGTACCTGGTAACTAAAACATTATATTTGCACAATGATGATTCAATAAAGAGATGACATTAAGACATTAAGCCTAGAAAGACAGGTTTCAGTTGTTCTCCACGGGGAGATGTTTCTAATAATGGACGCAGTACCTATCCTAAACAATGATGGTATAGCAGAGTAACTGAACGGTAGTGTTTTATTCAAACATACAATAGTTTGGAATTATTTCTAGGGATTATGGGAGGGTATGGGCTGAGGGGGGGGTATAGTAGGGACGAGCCGGATCAACGAGAAGATCTTTCAGAGTATTTTTATTCAATATCAGATACAATGCGTTTGGATTCTACACAGCGACAACATGTCGAGAGCTGTGTAGAATCCAAATATATATCCAAATATATCCGAATATCTCTTCATCAGCGACATCGTCAACGAGGATACACATTTCTCTGGTAGAATTTACACAAGAACTAACCAACCCACCTTACTGTTGCGATTGCTTCTCTGTAAGTTTCTTTTAGCGCAAGAATAAATCGATGCGTTTCGCTCACAAGCAGTATCATGTTCTTCAAATGTCACCAATCTTTCACAATACCCACGTTGTCACGTTGAAGGACACAAATGGTATAACAATACTCGGCTTCGTGATGAATGCCATGTCCAGTGCTACTGACTAACCCATAGATCAACGAAGTTCCAAAAAAAACGAATATTCATGTGCAAAATCCCCACTTCCATTTTCATCGATGTGTGGAAACCCTGCCTCCGCGGGTCCGTCGAACTTGGCGTCGATATCTCAAATCGAGGGTAGATTAAAGCTATCTCTGGTAAGTTCCGAACATATTAGATACATATCTGGGATTGGTTTTTGAGATCTTAATGATGAAAGGGCTTATTGACGCATGACTACATTGGAAAAAAACGCTGTGTAATTACTCCCATTCGCGAGACGAGAGACAATTTACAATTTGGCTGATTTGAAGATGATGTTGAAATTATTTTAAGAATTTTTTGATCAACTAGAGATATCATAAGTCGATCGATAGAGGAGAAATTCATCAATGATATTAGGCAGTCCGCTTCAAACTTTCGCCTCTTTAAATGCCAATAACTTTTGAACTAAATGAGTTAGAATAAAGATATTTTGGTATGAGTTAGAGGCACTCTCCAGCTTTATTGACACACCGATTCAAAATATCCAAAATAGCCAAATATTTACCATTTGCATTTCCATATATAATTTCGTTATCTATTGCTTTTGTGAGTAACTCGACGGTTGCATATGGAACCCCACCTATTGCCCTTTTTAATGCACGGAAACACCCATAATCACATGGGCTTAATTCAGGAGATTATGGGGGTTGATGCCATCGCTCAATATTGTTCCCCTCCATCCAGGCCGTAATTTCAGCAGTGCGGTGAGGTCTTGCGTTGTCGTCGAGTAACCACACTCGGTGCTGTCGATCCCCACGACATTTGTTCATCACTGTCTTCAAAAAGTCGAGATATCGGGGAGCATTGAGTTTTTCGTTTGCCGCTAATATTTCGTAATTGCAAACACCCTTGATATCCAGAGCGAGTATAATCAACACCTTTCGTCCGCATCTATCTGGCACTGCCACAGACGCCGCCACTTCACCTTGTCGGGGCCACTGTTTTGCTTGGTCCTTCTCAGGGAGTCTATGCAGGCTAACCCACGTCTCGTCTATAGACACGGTGTGCTCTAAGCGACTGGTTTGTTGCGTATAAGTATTCAAATTAGATGTCGAACACTCCACACGCATTTTCATTTGGTCAGCACTCAGTTTATGGGGAATCCATTTTTCATTGATTTTCTTCTTCTTCATTGGTGATAATTTTATAACACGTCGTCCGAAGAATCAAAGTTTCAGCCGACAAAGACCCCGTGGACCAAGCTCTAGTTTGCTCAAAAGCTGCCTTGATTTTTTCAATCCGTTCGTCCCTTGTCGCACCTGATTTGTGGTCCCCACCTCGATGGTCATCGGTGTCCATATCTCCACTGTTAAATCGTTTGCACCAATTTTGCACCGTTCGCAGGCATAAGGCAGACCTACCGTACGCGTTCACTAATTGCCGATGGATTTCAGCTGGAGGGTATTTTTGGAGAAACAAAAACTTGATGATTTCCCGTTGATTTTTGTGGGAATTTGAACTTTCTGCTGCAGTGTCCATCTTTCTGATCGTATCGAAACCACTCAGTGTTCGAAAGGAAGCCACGTTCCTGCCGCATGCCCACTCCAAAAATGAACGCATTGTGTAGCGTAGTTCGGGCTGTGCGCCATCCGAAAGGCGCGAAAATTTGATTGGGACAGCCTAATATTACATAGACGGTCTATTGGCCTACCGGCAAGGCAGTACCGTATAGCAATGCCTCACGCCTGCCAGGATGGTGCGAAAGTGGAAATTTACAGTTATTATGGTGTTTCACGGCGATTAAGCGGGTGGGGTGGATCTTTCAGCGTCACTCCATGCTTAACCATACGCTGGCTAGGGCACTCCGAAGTTCTCAGATCCCGTGCACCCTAGAGCTAACAGGCTCACATCGAGATAACGGTAGCCGTCCAGACGGAATGACCTCAATGACCGCCTCATCATCGGGGTGAAAACCTCGTTTGGGATGGTATCGTGGTTGAAGCTCGAGCTGATCTCAGCTTAAGTCAATCATGAGGCGTCTCGGCCAGGATATGTGTCTGTCATTTCAGCAGAGAGGAACGAAACTAAGAAAAGGCAGTTAATTTGCTATTAGCTCAACTAAGTGTAAATATTCAATACTTGGGGAGAGAGGGTCAGGCCGAGGACGTCGTGGTCACCCCCGAGGGGGGCCGATGGTTTTGCCTCTCTGTATCAGAGCGACGGTAAGACGCTCCAGAACGACGGATCCTGCGCTCCTAGAACAACCTGATTTTTTGCTCGTTGATGTACGACGGTCGACCAACAATCAATGCGCCCTTACAATCGATTTTCTGACGGAACTGTCCGGTCGGGGACTACCTGCTTCATCGGCTCTCCCTTCTTGCGCGAAGGCATAATGTCGCTCCCATATTGGGAACATAAACATAGTCTTTAGCTGCGGGGAAGAATTGTACGGATGGTGACGCATATGTAATGTGCGTATTGCCAATGGTGATGTACATTTCTATAAGACATCTAATATAATAGCACTTGAATAATAAGTATCTCTTATTATTTTTGTGGCTTAAGTGTCTTCACCCGTCCCTTGTGTTGGACGTACGCAGTCGTCCAAAATTGCAGAGCGATTCGTGAGCACATTATTGTGACGACCTGTCGATCTATCAAGTGAATATGCCCGCCCCGCGTCTCTAGCTGAAGAGGGTATTGTCTTAGTAAATATCACCGAAAAGATATCTCCTCGATGCGGCCATCTTACCAATCACTTTGTAGTTAATAGAGAGAGAGAGAGAGAATCAGAAGAGAATTTCTAAGACAGGTAGGATTATCTAGGATGTCGTCGATCGGCACGCCCTAAGTGTCCCTTGCAGACAGGAGGCGGACAGAGGTCCAAGAGACAAAGTTTGCGGTGAGAGCGAGAAGGGAAGCAACTGAGAGTCAGTTAAACCACGTCAAGTCTATACGGCAAAGAGGATGGGCGGTGCTCGTGACAGGATTTATACACATCTCATCGCTCCCTAAGTGAAGGAATACTCCAAGCGATACTGGGAAGGGCCATCGATCATCGTGAACAGTTCCAGAACGGGGCATGGTGTTACTGTCATGCATTTGCATGGCAACGCCCTTTTAAAGAAAGTGTAGTTAGAATGTAGAATATGCAATGCCCGTCACAGTAAGCGAACAGCCAACGAGACGGGTGACGGACAGGCCACTTCGACAAGGTTTTTCAGTTACCTTCAATTCGATGAGTCCCGATGTCAACAAGATAGCAGCAACATCTATGCAAATGTCAACAACGGTCGAGCGAGTTCCTATGCAGAGGAGAGGCATGCCTCGAACGACGCGAAATATACAAAATGAGTAGGGAAGCGAAGTGTCAACCCTGTTCCAATCGTGCAGTAGTCGTCAATAAGTTAGGTGATTTTTCTACCCAACAATAATAATAATAATAATAATAATAATACCTTCAGAATATTTTGTGATATTTACCCGTTCTATTATAGGATTGCCCACTGGGGAGCGTTGGCATTCAATTGACCACGCGTTTGAGTACTCGATTTCTATATCAAAATTACCTTAGCCATCAGCTGTGAATGTCTACCCAATTCAATATGACAAACTGTCCGGTTTTTGGGACACCGCCGAGTCTGGGGGATCACGTGCACCCGTCTTCGTCTCGAACAATGAATAAACCAGATAGAGCTGTCTCTCCCTTCGAGGAGTAAAGACGTACGTCACAGTGTCTTGCTTGCCGTAGGTAATCGGCCACTAGCCTACTCGGTGCTATACGATCGCCCCCGGAGGAATGAGTCTAGGTTACTTAGACGTTTACAACCGTCTAGCGTGTAGCCCACTCGAACAACCTGATAAAGCAATGATTACGCGTCTCGGCCGTAGCGGCATTATATATCGAATGTGTTTGGACTTAATCGAGCTGATCTACTTCGACGTAGTCGACTTCTATGAAAGCGACCAGTGACAACGCGGCTTCAATCTAGCAGGTTTCGGTTAATATGCGATATAGTTTATTTAATCAAAAGGCCACGTTATTGAGGTTGGAGATCCTTTGTTGGGATATCCTTTGTTGAGACTGGGTACTTCAACGTACAGCCGACACTAAAGTAACAGCAACGAAGCAATGCTAAAAGCAGTACCGTGGACGTTAAATGTTGACTGAAAATCAGCCCGAAAACCTTACCTTTAAAGGAACAGCAACGAATTAATTCACGGAACGTAGATTATCGACGATTAGGTGTAGTATATGTTGAGTATCGGAAAGTTACACAATGGAATCATTTACCTTCGAAAATCTCCCAGCGGGGTGCGTAACTCTCTTGCTGTCGCATCATGCCATATATCATTGATCATTTCTTATAGGATTTCCTGACACACATCGGAAATTATCTGCAATACAATGTGCTAAATGGTAGGACATACAACTGGGGCAGATGATTTCACTGGGCATGACACGTATATATATATAGATATATTTATAGATTGGCAACAAGGCTGACTCGTGTGTCAAGGTACGATGAGGATTTCATATCATTACATTTACCAGTGTCTTAAGCATTGTAAAATTGCAGCTCCTTTAATAAACCAATATACCTTCACCTTTACCAGTGTGACAATGGCAAAAACTATAGAAAACCGTTGCTAATGAAGGTTAGCGGCCAGGATCTACTATGCATACTAACGGTGATGCAATTTAGTTTATATTGCGTCATGGAGATGCGATCGAGTTGTACTATGTGCCGCGAATTTCGACATACTTGGCAACATGTACGATTGAGATTGTTGTCGAAATGAAGTCCACTCTATTGCTCAGTTCGGAATATTGAAATCATCCTCGAATTCAGTTCTCGACTAGAAATCCGATCCCCTTCTGAATATCGGTTGACCACTACGATCTACAACCAACTAAGAGCTGTTAGCGCTATATTGAACGCTATGAACTCGTCCATTCGTCAAGTAGATATATGTGTAGTAGTGATCCTCGATGCGTAAATACATATAAATGGCTATGCACATAGATCTCTTTTCCACTTAACATTTCGATGTTCAAAATGTATCTGTATCATTTTGGTAGAGTCGGTCGACATGACTTCGACTGTTATCCAAACAGATAACAGTCTCTCTTAGCCGCTTCATGGAATCGCGATGTGCCCCGGTTACCCGTAAATCGATCCGTCCGTGTTTCCACAATTGGACAGTATCTTTTTCTTGCTTATAGACTGCAACCGCCAATGTATATTTACAATACCCACCGCCATCACCATATATCTGTATTCATCAGCCATCTGTCGGTGTGCCCGTGTCTATATTTGAATGTAATCGGTCGCCGGCGAAACAGTGTTGTTATAATAGTGTTGTGAGTTGTGTTTTTCCAATAGTGCATTAAGGCTATTGGATCCAAATATTTTCTCAGTCCACAGGTTGCTGCATCTCGCTAAATAAACGGCGGAGTAATTCCCGTACTAATAAGGATATTTTTTGGAGTGGAACTCGCGCCAGGTTCTTCTCAAATTCTCTATCCATTTATTTACCCTCCATTCATTCTCCATCCATTTACTTTTACCCTATTTTTTAATCGAGAACTTAAGCATTGTAAAATTGCAGTTCCGGAAATAAACCGCAAATGTTATGTTATGTTATAGCCGTCGGAAAATCGTTACCGCGCGCCGGTAGTAGTATCATGACTTCATTCCCTGGATCTTCATGCGTTCACAAACGAAAACTCCTAAGTGTGCTGTTGAACTTGGTCCTGCTCAGGCCACCTGAGGGTAGGCTATCTTAAATGTCGATGTTCTGCCGGCATCATGGATAATGAGTACAAGACGGACTGAGTACGTGTGGTACGGATTCACATCATAGGTATGTGGCTCACATAATATAGCTGACAATGACGTGATCCAAATACCGATCTCTCACATGTATGATACTAAAACGAACACATAGTGAAGTTTCTTTTAATGACCAATATTTAACGCGTTCATCGGTGGCTGGGCCTTCGCCGACGGCGTCTCATCAAGTCTCTCCGTACTCTGCACATTGCGCAGCCATAGTTTTTCGCTAGCGACCGGCAAAAGCCTCCCAACCGCTTGTGGTACGACTGTTTGTACAAGCACCCGTACACCATTATATACCGTTTTAGATTTATTATCACCACAGTGTGGTACAGATTGTCAAAATAAAAATAAAACAAAAAAGAGAGGTGCACCTCATTAGTGCTCTCGGACGTAACATATATCCATTCGAAGGATTTGTACCACTGATATAGTGGAATCGTGAATCACCGTCGAATTATAACCACCATATAATCGTCGTCATCTTTTAAACATCATCATCTTGTCATACTATGTACAGTTTCTTAAGATAGGCTGTTCAGTGACACTACTGGTCGGCATGTGGCCTCATAATATCGAGGGCAGATCTCCCAAGGCCTTGAACAGACATTTGAGGTGTCGGGGGCATAAAAAGCCTGTTGTTCCTAGGTTCATAGGTTGTGGTGATATCCGTGTATCCGCGCACCCGTGTTACAAAAGTCGGAGTCAATATCTGCTAGCCTTCTTTCCCAAGTGTTAATGAACTGTAATTATAGGCTGCCGTCAGTGGAAGGGTGAAGCGATGCCTAAGGTCCTCAACAAACAGGAGAGTGTCCCCTGGAAGATAAACTAATCTGTACACCATTATATGTAGAACTAGTTTTTTGCCAAAGCTAAAATCCCTCAGCCGCCTCACTCCCGGATGGGCAAAACTAACTGGGGAGATGTGGGCACCAAACACACGATGGTTAACGCACTGGAACGGAATTAATTTTACTTTGACTTGAAGACATCGCTGAGTTTCGGGGTCAGACAAGTAATATTCATTCTTCGTGTCTGCCTCTATTAGAGACATCATGTCATTATTCCATTGAAGCCCGTCACTATGTAAAGGCCCTAACACGGGACGGTGTTAGGACATTATTTATTTTCGTATAGATCAATTTCTTCCATGTATTGTATAAACAATTTCTAAACTTCTAGCTATGAATTTCTATTATTGTTAGTATTATTCACTGCGTCCTCGACTTGGTTGATCTGCCCCTCCTTGGAAAGCGTCATTGTTTTTATCCAGCCCTGTGGAGCTCTCTCTCTCTCTCTCATTCTATATATATATATATATATATATACATATAGCGGATGTAAGAGCAAAGACGAAGTTATTCTTCGTATAGTCTGTTATGCAAAAAAAAAAAAGGGGTAGCCAATGAACTCATTGGCAAAAATCCGCTCTGAAGGATATGAAGATGAAATCTATATTAAATAGATGATTCCAGTCAGCCAGGGGCAACTGAAAACAGCAACAGTCTCAATCGGCTCCATAAGATCGCCGCCAAGAGCCTCTTCAAAAGACAACAACAACACCTACTACTATGGATATGCTAATGTAATACTATGCATAGTATATCGTAATGAATCTCTCAGGTGCATACCAAGTGATAGCAGAATGACCGGAGCCCAATGTCTAGATTTCAAAACAGTAGCAGAAATCTGAATGGAACCACGTTGTGCTCACGAGCTTGACGAATTGAGAAACCATTTAGGCAATCGTCATGAGCAAGAGACAACACTTGGAATACAGATTTGCTCTCCCAGAACGACCACTTCCTTCTAACCGCACTCTAGACCTTACAGAGAGAGAGAACCTGTTTTCGAACGAAGGTCACCAGTGAGGACAGTGATGAGGATACGGTATAATTGGCGAGGGAGTTAATTATCAGCATACAACAGGGGTCTCCATTGTATTCGACTACTTCAAAGCGGTCCTTCTCAGCTAGAGCTAAAACGGTCATACTCAAGGGAAACCGCATTGTCGTCGGATCACTCGCCCTCTTGCAGGTTGTTGGCTCAGAACAACAACTCAAATAATGCCTAATTATTCTATGTTTGGATAAATAGCATATAAATTTAACAACTCACGGTATTGGCCAAGGGTGGTCTGTAAACAATCGCAGCTGTCAAATGAGACATAGAGCATGTCCAATCGGTAACTGATATGGATCGATCGAGGTTATATTTTATGTTGGACTAAATAATCTCTTATGCCCTCTAGATGGCCATTGTTCTTTGAAAAGGCTGTGTAGCCAGTGCTTTGCTGCTGATAATTCTCTATCATTCTCTATGTAGTTGACCTTCGTGACCTGCATCCACGTTCTAAGTGTAGGCGAGAACGAAATTGCCACCTACGGGAGTGCATCATGCTAGCAAGAGGTTGCAGTTCATCTTGTCGATGAATAACGGTAACTTTTAAGGGTTAGCACCTCCGAGCAGGAGGTGGCGCCTGACGGAATCCACTTCAATTCGACAGATTAAAAGAGGCCACCACCGACACCATTCGTCTGCGAGCGAGTGAACTTCTGGATCGTGAGTCTGGGCTTATACGACTAAGTTTCTTCCCGCCATACTTAGACAACCCGTACAAATGCATAGGCCTAACTTTATGCACCAACACTGCTGTAGTTCTTGTATTCGGTTCGACGGTCCCTCTCATGGTTACGCTAGGTGAGAAGCACACGCAGGCAGAATTACGTCGTACGGAGTATCATTTCGCGGAAATTGTACGCAGCTCTGGCCGCATTCAAACTATCAGGAAACACAACGAGTTTTCAGTTCAAGGAGACGTTCATTGTTGCGACGATCCATATTTTCTCACCGTACGCCCGTTGACCAGCGATTACCAGATGAGCTTCAAGGCAAGTCTCGAAATGTCGACATGATAAGAAATACGCTATGAGAGATAGCTGAATCATCATTTTAGAGAAAAGAGGTGGAACGACACTTTATTGATATGCAACAAAGGAGTAATTACAATATAAGCAAGTCAACATTATTATGAGTAAGATGTTTGCACAATGTCATCTAGATTGATTCCTTCAAGTGGTAAGATAGTTATGCAATGTGGTGATACAACTGGACATACTAGTTTCATTACGCAAACGAATAGCACATAAATCTATTGTAGTTAAACAACAAACATAGTTCGGATTCATCTCCGTTGTAAATTTAGCGTCCTGGAGACCCTCCGCGGAGGCAAGCGATTGATTTTCTCAGTATCAACAGCTGACTTGGGTCTTAATAACAAAGTCAGCCTTATTCTGTATATGTCGAAGATAAAGCAGAGCGTCGAATGCAGGTTTCCCGTGTAGTATTTTGCGAGATAAGTTCAGATCTGTTGATCTCAGCCTCTCACAAAGCAGCGGCAGAACAAGTGAACGATGGGTCAGATCACACGTGACCACATCAGCTCTACAAATATACTTTCACTACATTTTTTATGACTTTCCATATCTCCCGTTGTGACAGGATTTCAAATCACCGATGCAGTAAGTAGAGCAGATAAGACGCATTTTTGAAGTCTGTGTAGATTAATCACGTTGACTGGGATATTTTCATTTAAGGTCAGCTCGCGACTATTTTGGAATCCAAGGACGCAGTCCAGAGCGACCGTTGAGGGAAATCAGTAGTCGAGGGGAGATCAGCTTTTTGAGCTTACGCATTCGAGACAATTTCGTTGCAGATTACGCGTTTCATGAGCTTAAAAGTGACGCCGATTAAGGACACGGGCTGCTTGTAATCGCTTTTGTGAACCGGGCCAAGCGGTACAGGCTTGACACAGAACCCTCTTCAAATGGAAGCTGGAAGATGTAGCCAACTCAATGGTTTAGCTAAGAAATGCTCCACTCTCGAAAGCAGAACAGCAGGGGCCTGTTTGGGGTGTCCACAGGCCCTTGAGTCTATTAAACACGGCGGCCTCGGATAAGTTCACATCATTCACATAGCGAACATTGCTTGGGCATGTGTTGGGTGCAATAATAACACCAATTCTAAAGATAACAATTGTTTGAGGGAGCAGCTTCCCAATCTCGGCCTATTATACTTACAATATATATATATATCATGCATCGGCTGACGCACTCTACCTTGTGAGGCACTCAAGGATCATTAAAGTGAAAAATATCGATGCGCGTGTATCCTTCAATACGAACCCAGTAGTCCACCCCGGTCACATGATTGCTTCGAGGTCGTCATACGCCCCCATCGAACCAAAGAAGAAAACGTCGCAGAATCGATCAGGTTCGGCTGCAAACGACAATCAAAATGTTCACCAAGACACTTGGTATTTAACCATACTCAAGGGGACACAACTGGAAAAGGAATTATGATCCCAATGTCGGGCAATCTACTCCTTGTCTCTTGGCGACTAGTGTTTCAGTGCTGCTGGAACGCTGTTAGTATGTACCGTCACAACGACAAATACATGCGTCACTGGTTCTTTGTGTTTCTACCCCGATGAAAGTGAAGTCTAATGTACCGCCGCCTCAAAGGGTGCATTAGTAATCTAGCAGAACTAACTGAGAATAATTCATCCCCGGAATCGCTTGCTAGGCTACACAAGGCGCCATCCAGATTAAGAGTAGTCGAGGAATCGGCTCTATTATTTCGAAAGCGGCTCAAATTATTCTTCAGATATGCCTAGGAACTAATACGCGCGACTGAAGAAATAGATCTTATTCGACTGCATGAGCAGATCGTATCGTAGATGACATTAAGAGTTTGAAATTGTCAAGGATTGCCTTGCTGGAGTCTTCAAATCTGGCGGTCCTCACGGAACGAATGCGTCACTAAGCTTTAACTGCCCCTCGATTAACGCATAACATCCTTCCTCTTAAATATAACCGAAAGAGCTACTAGCGTGTTCAATGTTTTAGAGGATCATTGTCGATCATAAAGCGTTCACAAGACGCTAATCAACACGGATTCACAGAGGGTAGATCTACGCCAACGTTGTCCATAGGTATGACTCAAGACTGGGCGTTGTAAATTTATCGCAGACCTGGGAGTCACTCTTCGACTTTGACACAAACAGAACCCCCGTACAGACTTGTAACTGTATGTGTAACACGATCCTCCGTTATTATATTGTCAAGGAGGCTATTATTTACCTCACGCTGTACAGACGTTTAGTTGTGCAAGTACTTTCATGCTGTTCTGGGATATGGCGCCCATAGTTGAAGAAACGCATCGATGCTCTAAGCTCAGTCTAGGAAAAATTCTTCTTTAGTATAACATTCAAAGTCAGTGTATGATCATTCATGCAGCATTAAAGCGACAAGCGCCATCTACGTTGCACGCACCCGGCGATTGAGCAACGATATCTCGTGAACATTAGTCCGTATTCTCAGATGAGCGTTTCCATAAACGAATTATCGTATAATAATAATAATAATAATAGTAATAATAACAATAGTAAAGGTAAAGGTTTTATTGGTTTATTAAAGGAGCTGCAATTTTACAATGCTTAAGCTCTCTTATGTGTCACGCGGCGGGGCTCGAACCTGCGGTTTCTGGCTTCCGATAACCGGAGACTTAGCCGTAACAATAATAATAATAATACCTGCAAACAGCTCACTGTTCTTTATATTATCATATCCACTCTGCTTTAATAATAAAGGTGAACTTGTTTTGTATCTTTATTCATTTGCCATACAACAGAAAAATATTACGTGAAAGGATAGTAACATAAAGGCTTTATTATGGAGTCCGCCGATCCGGAAAAGTAGATGATGGAAACCAAGAAATCCCTAACAATTATGATCATCTGTCCGTTTGTTTGCTCAACGCATCCCTTTCCACTATGAATTACTCATGGTCCCTGCTGTGAAATAGTTTGGATCGATCTCATCAGCCATAGTTATTTCATAGTGACGAATGAACTCAATATCAGCGGGCGTTTTTTCGGGGAGGTCTAAACTGCATTTTGAGTTGTTCTGTGAGTAGGGCTAAGTACACAACTCGGTTGAGTGTGGAAACACGTAGGTCTAATCGTTCGCTTTCGAAAAGACGATCTTTCACTCCGTCTAGCGCAGCCAGGTTCCATTCAACCTGGCCGTTGAGCCTCTCCCGTAATAGCTGAGTTCCGTGTGATACTGTGGGCAATATGTATTAGGTGGAGGAGAGCAATGGCCGTGTCCAGTGGGAGCATATGATGGTATGGCCGGCGTTAGTGTATTTCTTACGCGATCTTCGATATGTGCACCAAATGCTCAGCATGATATGTGCACAGTTAATGTGATGCACACATCTGTAAATCTACTCACTAATTTCAAGAAGCAGGAGTGTGTCCCTCTCTGCGAGCCTCTCTACCTTTCAAAACTTCATCGCTCCATTATACTGCGTATGACATCTCGAGGCCCACCCCGTCTATACACGCCGACAGCGCAGCCAGTGCCTGCTGGAGCTGTACAATAAAAGGCCATCTACGTACATAATGATGGGTACTGCAGTGTTCGACCCCCTATAGGACCCGGCAGATCTGATAGAAGGAGAGCGAACCTCAGGGTACTCAAGTCCCTGGGCGAAACCCTTCCGTTTCCTCAATACTAGGGTGTTCTGCTATCTCTTCGTCGACTCTCTCTGGTTGGATAGTAGTGTGTACCCCCCAGGAGGCATTCGGGCACCCCGATCTCGGCGAGTTTGAATACAACAAGGGAATGGCCCATCACGATACAGGTTCCGTTAGCACGCCTTTCCATTTCCATAAGAGTGCCATAACACACTGCATTGACGCTTACGGCAGCCTCTTGGTGATATGACACGCATTGAGGAGTTCGGCCCAAAGCGGCTCCAGCTCTGTGCTCTGTTGCGGATGTTCATTGCATAGGTTGTCCGGATAAGGTACCTTATTTCGAGGCAGGCGAAATGTGGCTTCGGTAACTTCTCCGAAAGGTGAGGTCCTCCTCGCGTTTGGCCTTCCACCGTCAGTCCTTCAAACGGGCGTCGATTGGATTTGTGTAGCTTGCTGCGATCGTTTCTCGGAAACGATTGTGGAGATAATTTACGAGGCACGGTGACCTCATTTGCTGATTGTGACGAATCCATAAGTCCGGTATTTGCTTTGTCTTTACCTTCAGTTCTTTATTATATATATATATATATATATATATATATATATATGTCCATTTTCATATTGAGCGAATATAACTATTTATATTTTTCGATTTATTGTGAGATATATCTGTACTCTGTTATGAGTGCGCCGACAACAGTGGAATTATTTTTGCCGGCAACGGTTAGTCATTACTCTCTCTTAATTCATCCCAGCACAACAGCAGCTCGACGAGCTGCCAATAGTTCGCGATAGCAAGAACATTCACCACCGATCATCGAATCACGTCCATGAACCACCACTATTTCAGATCGCCCTCGCGCGCATCTCAAACAGACCCCTTTCCGGGACAAGCTATGCCGTGAGCCCTGCTTAGGCCCAACCGTGGCACACGTATGTCGAGGTATACGTCATTACCGTACCGTACAATTAAAGCATTCGGATTAACAACAAGTGACGTTGACAGTGCTAAAAAAGGGCTCGTGTTCGGTGAACTGACCTCGCGAATAAATATCTTAGTCTTCATCGGACCTGCTAATTCTTATGCTGTTTCCGGTTAGCGCCATTAATTAATACAGCATTCGTTTTCTGATTTAGTTCTGACTTGCGATAACTCTGCCGAAACTCACCTAGCCGTTAGTGTCGTCCCTCTCTGACAAATCTCTTCTATGGTTTTAATAATCTATGTGAATAATTTGTATATTTAGAGCTTTGTTTCAATGTATATACATTGTGCTCACATCTATATGGTTCCTAACATGAATCATATATCAGTTGAGGCCATGATTGGGTATAGTGAAACACATCAAAGACACATAAGAGAGAGTTTCGATCACCCTTAGTGTTACAATAATAGTAGAATCACGCATGACAAGGTCCAGAGCGACCGCTTACCGATAAGTCACAATAAAGGGAGGAGAGATTACTTTACCGCCCAAAACAGATCTCGTTGACACAGAACGAATCTGTCGCGTTTCCAGTGGCATCATTCCGTAGTTAAGCTAAGTTAAGGCAACCAACCCTAACATTCACGATCAAGCTTGGAGGGAAACACGGGTCCATCAAAGTGTTTTGACTCACCCACAGATAATTCCCAATATCCGTTATCGATATCCCCATTACATCTTTATTGCCCATATAACATTATATATATATATATATATATATATAGAGTTAGTTCGATGCGAAATCTCAAATGTGAACAAAAATATATATAAACCGACATGTCGTAAGTAACAAACAGTGGACGCGATTTATTTGTCAAAAAGCAAAGTGCCTATTTCAACTGATTGTACTCTAATCATCGTCCCTCGATAATCGAACGCTGGACAACGGCAGATCATCATGCTTCCCAAAGCATACCAATAGAGCTAACTATAGAGGACGTGGTGTGGTGTCCACCACCGTCACTTGGCTCAGGACAGAACGTGCGACTTCCACGTGCGGCTCTCCTTTCGGTGTAAATCGACGACCGCCTACGAAGCTAAGAAGTACACCTACATCTCATACTGAATATTCTTTATCCTCGTCCTCTTTATTAGATACATACACACTGATCTCAACAAGCATTCAATTACAAAATATATATACTTTATATATATATATATGTCCAGGAACGTCATCACATAAATATACCCCTTTTTTGTCTCTCTCTCTCTCTCTATTCGTATGCCTATGTAATAACTACTATCGATATTAACAGTGAATTAATGACTCATTTTCATTACCTAGGCGCGTCTGCTCGCCATCTCGAATATCGGTCACGTCGAGCAGGGCCCGCAGCGATCACAACAGGATTTCGTTCATTAATTCCTCCTTTTGTCTCGACTCACTCGATCTTGTCCATTGCGTCTTTCATGATATCTGTCTCCCACATTAGCTAGTTTCGTGTTCAACTCGACACAGCTCGACCTTTTGTTTCGGCTTGTTTGTCGGCTATGCTGAACGTTTGTCCATTCGACAAACAACGCGCTAACCAGCTCAGTAAGACGAGCACTTTCTCACTCTGTATTCCTCTATTTGGCCTCTACCAGGAGTAGCTCCTATAGCATGAATGGGCAATCTTTGATCTCAGCTCATGCTCGTGAAGGTGGTATCAACATCTAATCATCAAAGATTCGATTCGTTTAGCCGATTTGCAATTATCGACATTCGACGACGTGTTTGCTGATTGACGATGAGTGGCTTAGTCGATTGTTGCTGTAGTGAGTCGCAACTGCTAACGACAGGGGGGGGATACATTCAGTGTAGTCTACCGGCTCGGGAGTGCCATATATTTCACCGGATTTCCATTGGTCAAGTGACATTGCAAGCAAATTGTATCTCACGTAAATGAGCTATTTAAAAATACTAACTATTATAGTAGATAATAATTGCAAAGGGCCTTCTTGTAAACTTCGAAGATACCGTGTAGACGAATACACGCCGCTATGGTGCACTACAAAAGTTCTCGAACCATATCATGCTGATCAAGTCATCCTCAACGCATCCAAGCCGTGCCGGTAGAAAACGGAAGACTACTCATTTCATCAGGGGACAGTTATGAGAAGATTATGATCCTCATCCTGAGGACGTCCGCGGATTTGATTTATGCGGATAAGTAAGTCGTATTAATCTCAACCGTTAAACGACTGTCACTAGCGACGATACAATGCGATCCCTATTTTTCAGATAAGGGCGCTGTTGTTGTTTCGTTACTATGGGGGTTATCCTGGTGTTGGCCATGCAGAGCGGAATGGAGTATGTACAAAGTGTAGAAAATGGGAATCCCTACACATACGCCAATCAGGCAGCTAATCATAATAAAAGTGCTATTGAAGATCGTTCGTGGTTTGTGCCGGCCGTGCATTGGGCCGATTGGCGGTGGTGACGCTGGCGGTGGCGCTTGTTCCTGAAGTACACGAAGCTTCTCGTCGAGATCGGCCATGAATCGTTGTGGGCAGAGCTCTTCGCGAGGCGGAGCCTCTCGCTGAATTTCGACTTTTCCGGAGATGTCGACGAGTTGGCCGGTAACAACTTGCACCCCGTTTCGCGGTACAGGTACACGCACCGTCGGCAGGGCTGCAAGCTGTAGCTCCGAGGCGATGTTGTTCGCCTGTTTGAGAAGTGCCAGCTTGCAGTTGTAACGCAACGCAATACCGGCCAACGTGTCCCCGGATTGCACTTCGTGGGTGATGAAGTCGAACCTGGCAAGCGTCGACGGAAATGAGTTCCCATAATGCTGACTGTGGTTACTGGTGCTACTGCTGCTATTGTTCTTGTTGTTAAATTGATGAGGACTCTGTCGGGCGTAACCAAAAGGAATTCCCGTATGCTCCTGTGATTGTCCCCGATTTCGAAGTTGGACCGTGGTCCACGACTCGCTCGACTCGCCAAGTAGTGCCTCCTCTTCAGCGCCGGGCTTTCTCCTACCCCGGGGCATTTTCCTATGACGCTAACAGCTGCAACCCACCGCAGCCACCTGAACGAGGTCCAGCTGCATGGGAGCTGCTGGACGAATGAATATCTCTAATGATAATATATCACTTCGTAAAGGATTACCGACAGGGCTTGTCCCCTCTTCGAATGGTTGCACGCATTAATTCGCTAGGTGACTAGCGTTCGTTCCTTCGATTGTCCGGAAGTCACAGCTGGTAGGGCCCGATAGCCCGGCATCAAAGGGCCCTACGATCCGCATGCCGCAACGTCAAAGCCGCTGTCTACCACCACTGGTGGTGTCGCTCGACACCTCCATGTGTCGCCTGCTGACACTGACGATGTTCGTACATTGTGGCAACCGGTCACAAACCGCGACGACTGATGATAATGGGGAAAATTCGAACACGCGAGCACACACACAACACTGCAATAACCCGTTAAACAACAATCACCCCCATCTATTAATCGAGATCATCTATACAACACTACATCGTTGATTGTTGGCCATCAACAGGCAGACCACCACGCAGACAGACGGCCAGCAAGATGCAACGTAGAAGAGTTCGATGCCAGACACGGCTCGAGCAGACGGCACGTGTCGATTTGATGGATACTTCTACCATCAACGGATACTTGTACCATCAAAGCAGTGGTTTATGTAACGCGCCAATACAAATCACGTCATGGGACTTGCGGCTGATAGTAAGGTTTCTTCTCCAGCATAGCATAGCTAGGTGCGATCAGACAGAGCTGACAATGTGAGTTGTTTCGAGTTCGCCATTGCGCCGTTGCATTTAAAGGGGGGTTGTCAGTCTTACGAAGCGATGCAAATAGCAATGCGTCTGAAAACAATTAATGTGATTTTTATCCAACGGCTAAATCAGTCCAGATCCACCAGAATAACAGATTTTCCAAAAATGAAGAAACCTTTTCGTAATGGGCACAAGGTCTTTGGTATTTGAGGATATCTTATTAGTATACGAAGTATCTCAAATCTATCAATTGAAAATAGGCCTCACTCACTGCTTACTCGCCGTTCTAGCGCTTAGCGTAGCCCATATCTAGTTGCAATATGACTGACGAAAGCGCTTGACTTGTTCGAAATACATAAAACAAAAAACGTCCACCAGTCGACATTAGTCTTACCAATCTTAATTAATATTTGACATTGATCGATATTTGTCTCCTCGTGCGCCGGGTCAATCACGTTTCAACACACTAGCTGACACCTCCAACAGACAACACCATCTAAGTGATATGTATGTGTAGAATTATCCATCGTTCAAGGTACTTTCCTTGCTCTCAGCGAATTGATTCGATCTGCCAGGTCTTTTAATACATATATCATACACTGTAGACCCGGAAGATAAACTGCAGATCAGTTCACTTTCGTCTAGCGCTCGTCTCATGACCAATTGTTTGATTTCGCCTGTTGAATGTTTGCCGACTTAGTCATACGCTGGCGACTTTCGACTGTGCGGCCAACTATAGCCGCTTCTCACCATATTGAAACGACCCGGACTACACCTGCGGGTGCATCACACTCGAATTGTTACAGGTAGCTGGGCTAGTTACCTTGCAGCAGGGGTCAAGCTGGCGCTAAACAGTGGTGGTGAATCGAATTGATAACAAATTCTATATACAACACCAATTTGCGACGCCAGTTGCAGCTTATTGCAGGGATGTCACAAATCCGGTGAGCGGAAACAACAGAGGCGGGAGTGGATGATGTAGTCAGTTAAGTTTATAATAAGATACAATAATAATCTTTCGATTTGTAGACTCGGAACTTTCTGTATTCGTTTTCTGTTTCACGACGTCTAACGCTAACTCGGGTTGAACAAATATTCTAACCCTCTAATATATCTTTAAGGAATCGTCCAAGTCGCACCACGCTATAGGACTGCTTCGAAAGGGATTCGCAGCAGGTTACTATAGGATTTGAACCCATCACAACCCTATCGACCATGCGCCTTGCTACAGAGCTCAAGTGACTTTTGGCTCCGTTCATGTCATATCTAATCCAATCTAAAATACATTGCCAGCTAAGTGTCCACTTTTCCCCTGTGAGAAAAGGGGCGAAGGTGTTTTTTTTATTGATTTATTAAAGAAACTGGAAATTTTCACAATGCCTAAGTTCTTATCTCATATGTCCTCACCAGGTCGGGGGACAGCTCGAACCTGCGGCCTGCGGCGTTTTTTTGCAGCCGGACACTCAGACACCGTCTAACCACCGTCCGCCAGGACATCTTCCATTATGCCCCACATGTTACCCCTGTTACCACTGTAATAGTTATTCTTGGCGGCTATTCAATTGCGCATTGTCCTATTAATTCATTAATTAAACGTTTAAACTTTTTCAACATCTCGGTATCATTTTCGACAGAACGACGAACAGACAACAGCATTATCGTTTTGTAGAAACGTAGTTTATTTAAAAACCTATATCTTTTCATTTTTCATTGTTTTCACACTGCCGCTTCAATATTAACAGTTCATTATTTTTTCAATACACCATAACTTATATAACGCCATCTTCTTGTCGCACTCAAACGTGTAATAATTATATGGTTAGTTTACTGCTTTTTTATGTGTTCCCTAGCTTCTGTGTTTCGTCCTCTACGAATGACAACGGAGAGGCGATATCTCTTTATCTCACTAGGCAGACACTGGTATTATCATTTAGCTTCTCAACTGTGCTGTCCGATGAGCTCGCGTTCTCGACGAGGCGTCAACGAGCCGGTGTTTAATTAAGGTGCCGTGATGGTGTCGTTGACGATCGCACTATCCATAGCAGTAAAACGACGCCACATACTGCCGTTCACCTACCACCAGAGTTGAGCTTCACCATCATCATCATCACCTTTTTGTCATTTCTGAACCTTTATTATTACAACGACCAAATGTTTTGCGCTTTTTTTTAAATTATTATTATTATAATAATAATTATTATTATTTTGGTAACAGAAAAAAAACAACACATAAAATGACTCTATTTTTGTCGTGTTTCCCTCAGCCTTCTAGCGGGAATGAACTAGAATCCCACGGCATAGTATAGAACGTCTAATTTCGACTCTCATTATTAATATACCGGAAGAAACAGCAATTGAGATAGATAGAGAAAGAGAGAGAGTGAGAAAGAGAGAGAGAGATACGAATTGCGAGACATAGTATGAAGTTACGTTTGAAGTAGACACGATAAACGATAATAGTTTCAGGCATGCACTATAGGGAGCATGCCATAATTTACTATCGTTCCAAATTTACATCGTGTCAATGTGCCCTTTGTGGTAGCAGTGGCTGTTGTGTTTGACGCCAACGTCATGTCTTTGTCCCATCCATCACAACAAGAGAATCACAAAACACATAACACATTATTATTTATTGACAAAAAAATTCACAGATAAAATGCCGACCGATGCTCACGTAAGTAACCACCCAAGTCTGTATAATACGTTGGCATTTGCAGCGCTTCAGTTTCATCTATGGCGTTCGTCGTCTGTATTTTTCTCATCTCTGCGTTGACTTCTAACAACAATAGTTGATGATCACTTTGGTGCCGTCATCACTATCACACGCATATTGTTTGCCTTTTGTTTTTTTCATTAGTAGTATTATTATTATCATTATTTTCTATGGTCATATCTCACTCTTTCTCTCGCTCGCTCTCTCTCTCTCTCCATCTATATATATATATATATATATATATATATATATATATAGATATATAATTATTACATCTTTGCATTGGTGCGCCGCGCGACTGCTCTCGAAATAATTCTATACTATCTACTACATACAAGACTGTGGCTTTCCTCGTTCTCGTAATATTTGGATATCTTGAAAGCTTTTGATTCAACTACCCTTTTCACCATCCAATTCATGTTCACCCCTTTCTCTCTCTCTCTCTCTCTCTTCCTCTCATTTCCATAGTCAAACATATATATATATATATATATATATGTGTGTGTGTATATATATATATGTATGTATATTTACGTATATGGAACATTCAATTTCAGGCCATATCTGATTGATGGATTTCGCCGTTCAATCGAATTGAATTACTAGTCTTCAATGGAATTTCATAATTTCGTGATCTGAAATCACTGTAATTTTGGTAAGAGAGACGGCCCACTCATTATCATGCACCAACCGGTGTCGTCGTGCCGTAATCATTGTTGTATTCGCCACATTATCATATACAAAAAAACAAAACAAAAAACGCTGCAATTGTTACATATTCCGTGTGACATCTTTGCCTCTCCGCACGCTTAAAAATACTCACAAAATCCGCTGGCTGCTTCTTCTATCTACTTTGTTAACACATTCATCCGGGTCATACGAGACGTCACATTAAGCCTTGATTGCAACCGAGGGGAGGCGACTTTTGCCAAGCAACATTGTCTTGTCACAATGAGAAAAGTGTGATGTTGCTTTGCCGATTGCCAGCATTGACTGAAGTTTGGCTTTGTTCTATTTGTATCCATTAACATTATAATTACAAAATAACGTTGAGTACCAGATCGGCTCGTTGTTTCCTGTAGTTCTTCCTTGCCGACATCCTTGCTATGCTCCGTCCATGCTTTCTCGAATATCGTGTGTCATTGTAAATATCGTCTACGTAATTATCTTTGTTATTATTATTGTTATGTGGTTCCGGCTGCCAATTCGTTGTCCACCACGGCCAGGTGGTGGACCAATTTACGACACTCTACGATGAGTTCGTTTTTTTTACCGGGATCAAATTTTCACTCGAGAAAAATGCCTCTCTTATCCACAGGGATGTGTTCAGTGGAACGCAACAGTCGAGTAACGAGTTAGTAGAGTCATACTGAATAGACAGGTCGATGATTACATTTGCTTAACTATATAGTCAATTATTAGATTGCTTTGGATTGGGTTGCCACGTTGCGACCACTAACAGTCATTTGCATGCTCTTCCCTTGTCAACTGTCGGGCGGATTTGGCGGTCGCTTCTGTGTGAATAGAAAAACAATTCCCTCATACGTTGTCATCATAATGGCGGTGTTCGGAATCTGTCTGAGAAGTTGCGTGGCCAAACCTCGGTAGAGTGCCCGGAAGCCTTCTTCGCGATACACAAGCGTAAGCGTCTGAATGAAGCCTGTGTACTTATGGCCTTCCTCACGAAGCCGGGTCCGTGCTACCTCGTGAGGGTACGCAAGCACGCTCGCGCATGTCTTTGAGATCGAACTCGCTATCTGCGATATCGGATCAGGCCATTGCCGAGGGGTATATGCAAGAGGATAACATGGAGAATGTATAAGAACGATGATACCATCGAGACAGATAGAGACAGCGAAAAATATGATATAATCGTTTTTCGGTTCGTGGACTGTACTCTAATTGTCCCTTGATGATCATAATGACAGTCAAGGTCGAAATTTTAACCAGATTCCGAATACTTCTAAAACAAATAATCATGCGTATCTAATATCGAATACTAAGTGAAAACATTTTCGAAAAAAAAAAAACAATATTTTCTGTAGTAGCTTTGCTGTAGAAATAAGAAAATAAAGCAAATTGCCTGCGCAATTGTTATAGAGCAGCTTCTTCAAAGGTAGAATAATAACTTCGACAAGAACATTGAGTAGCTCTTCACGTCCCGATGAAAGACTATCCGATTTCGGCCGGCATTATTTGAATATATGAGTTTTATAGGTTCGGTCAAAGCAAACAGTTCGCAGCAGCAATCCGAATCCGATTTCGCCTAAACCTTGGTTTCAAATAGCAACTATGGTTGCAGCGTTACGATAAATAGACAGTTCTAGTGGGAAATCACAAACGTGAAATTTGCAACTTTCGATCTTTGGGAATAATTGACCTTCCAGATATTATTGAACAAATCAGGGGCACCCTGGTCTCGTAAGCACCCTGGTACCATTAATAGAAAACATTAATCGCCACTCCTGATTAAGTAATGTTCACAAGAAGCACGATATTGATGTATCTCAAAAAAAGGCTCCGTGAAGTGCACACGATATATACATACCATATAATGCGAGAACCGGTTGCCCTCGGTCTCTTTCGAGCGCAGAAGGGCCTTGACGTGTTCGTAGATGACGAAATGGATAATCGTCTCCGAGATGCCGAAATAAGATGCCGTAACACCCTGGTGAGGTTAAAGAAAACAGACATAAAGGAAATGAGCAACATTTAATGGCATCTTTTATTTTGTTTTGATACTAATTGTTGCTATGCGTGGTAGATACACAACTGAAATGAGCACACTCCTCCCTCGATTCGCTCAAAAGGTACTGTTCGATCTTTCTTCAACTGAGTATATTGAAATAGTGGATTTAGCCAAAGCAAGGCAAATCTATTCACTCTTCGATATGACGAGCCACTCTTGAAACAGGGCCCCCGATAACGATGGCTTAAAGAGTTGGTGTTGGAAAAAGGATTGTATTTTCAATATTGTTTGACCTAACGCTACATATCAAATTAGCGGGCTTGCCTAAATTTCACGTTAATCATAGCCGTGATTCTTCAGCAAACTATGCTATTATTTCCCTATCGCACCTTGTAGAAACCTCGAATGCCATGATGTCGGTAAATGTCCTTGATACATTCGACAGCTGTTTGTCGCTGTCCATACGTGTTTTCGTCGAGCTGGAGTCGAGTTTTGACGAACCATATCGGATTGGTCAGGGTACACGATACAAAACCTAATTGTCACAGTGATAACAGAGGGTGAAGGAAACGCACAATTAGCGGTGCAGCGTATAGACGCGACATAACGTACTATCGAAGCCGATATACAGGCGAAAGTCAAATAACCTGCCTGGCTGTAAGTGGATAGCATTTTCCTAGCAAAGAACAAGCCACCCTTATGGTGGACTAGCTAATTTTGATTAAGAACAGAATTGTAGAAGGCTCAAGTTTATATTGTAGAAAAAGTCGACGGTACACACGACTTTCTTGTATTTACCTACATATATATATAATTGTGCCTTTTATCTAGAACACTATCCATATTTAGCTGACCATTTAGCTATTAGCAAACAACAATTAATTTGGCCTAATAAAAAAAATGTTGACCCTCTGCCGAACAGAAATCATCTAGTAACGAACCCGCGGAGGCTGCTGAGATGATGTGTGCACACGATACAGGGACATCGGGCGGTAGAACTTCCAGCAGAAACGACTTCGAGTTTGAGTACGTGGCAAAGTAAACAGCTCTCGAGGGCGCGACTCCTACGAGGTTTGGACCCAGTCCTTTAAACAGTGCCCGGGATCCTTCCGTCTCCACGATGTACCTGCTCAACAGTAGAGGCGAAGAGACACTTCAGCAATCAACACAAAACAAGAAACCGTGACCGAGAGGTCGGGGACACTATCGGTAACACTAAGGTAACACACAAACAACTGGATATAGTTGCAAAGGGAGGAGTTTGTGGCTTGCGACAACAATGCTATCACACTTCCGGCAATGGAGTCGAAACGGGACTTATCGAGAATAATCGAATAGGCGATAATGCTGTGTACGTGTTCTGATATATCGTGACGCTCTCCATCGGTTAAGTGAGTCGATTTCCCGAAAGGCTGTGAAGCAGCTATGAATGAGAGAGAAGTACGAGCATGAGTAAATAGCTTCTATGAACGATAGGAAGGGTTAGAATTTCACGGGGCGACTGGCAATTGGGTTACCAATCACAGTAAGCCAATGTTCCTGTTCTTTCAGTAACTCTTCACGAAGAAACGTGACTCGGTATAGTCGAACGCGTAATCTGTCACCTTCGAGTGCGAACGGGGACCAACGAAGAAGAGTTAGTATGGCATATATATATATATTCGACAAGCAACTTACCGCAAACACCTCCATAAGCCAATATTTGTGCCACTGGCTGATGTCGAATGCGGCGTTGAGCCATGGAGGCTGACCCCCAGGCGGGCGTCACGAGCTCCAAGTTTTGTACAAAGTCGTTGGAACAATGTCGGAGGTTCTGGGGTAATATGAAAATGAGACACCGATGACTGGAGGCGTGTTTTGACCACTTCTAGGGGGCAGGTTACGATCGCGCCAACAGTCCCGCCCAGGCTGGAAGAATGACCAACATAAGAACAAGAACAGATACAACCCACACATTTATATTCTCTAACCAAAGCGGCGCGTATGTGATATCACTTGAAATTGTAGACGTCAGTTATGCAACACAGGCCGATTACTTCGCCACAAAAATTCGTAAACAAATAGTGTTCAACGTGTGGCAAGGTGTCAAAGAACAGCAATCGATTATTGTTTGTCGCACACTTGAAATCATTTCCTTAGGACCATCTCCATCAATGTGCTTCGCCATCCGAATACAGTACTGATATTTTCCGAATCATTTTGTAATGACACCCGAATTCGGTCTGACTTCAGGGGGATGCTCGACCATGTCCGTCTCTCTTTCTCACTCGGGACTATAGTGGGTGCGGGTACTGATATACTGGTATCTAGTTATATAACAAGTCGATATCGTTTAGTGTTTCTAAGCAATGCCTTTGTTAAACCTCAAATCGTCTTGCTGTGCTCTCTTTAACATGCACTATTCTTATACAGGTAGATCACGATCTTTGTAGTAATGACATAGGAAGAATATTCATAATTAAATAAAGAAACCTGAAGTAGGTTCATACTTGATATTTAGAAAACAATTGAGGCAGTATGAAAAGGTCAATGCGGCTCAAAAACGATCGCAGGGGTGAGAAATTGAAAATATACAATATGTCATATTCAATCATTAAGCATTCACCGGAAATGGTTCGAAACGGAACACTTAGTTGGCGGTGGCCCAATACAATGAATAGGCATCTCGGTTATAGCAAATTCTACTGATGACCACAGATCTCTATCATCTACGAGCCAATGGGTCAGAGGTTCGAGCCACCCGGATCAATTCAATTTATTCGCATATACCCTTCAGCTAGGCTGATGTGACATTATATACATGCGCATGTATTTATACCGGTGTATCAAATTCTCACAGCACTGTTTGTTTCCTGTCAGTCGTCATGCTTGATGGCGGCGTTATTGAAACTCCATAAAAATGACACCTGATTGGTAGTGATGTCATCGAATGGCCATTGCCACCATTACTTACTTACACAACGTGGTTTATCTGTTGTTACTTAATGGTGATTAAAGCAACTTCCTCAGTGAACTGCCAGTTAGTTACGCGGTGTGACAGATACTATGTGTCTTTCCTATCAGATGTAGAGTGTAGCAGCTGTGCGCCACACTGAAGTCGACCCAGGTGCTTTCCATACGGCGAGCGAGCCTCTTTATTACAATAGGAACATATAGTTCATATATAGAAAATACCGTTTACAAAATTTCCCTGATCCCGTAAATGAAGAAGAAAGCGAGGAAATAATTCTATGTCAAGTTGAGCGGAGCTGTGGCACTTGAGGATGATATTTCCACCCGAAAGAGCAACCACCCTATTGGTCATATCCTCTGAAAACGCAACGATTTCAGGGTGAATTCTCCAACGAGGTGAACTGAGATGAGATGGCGGAAGTCGGCACACCATGCGTTCGTTGCGTACTGTTGCTGTTCACATGCACATACCCATGAAACGGTTTCAACAACATAGTTACATAATGATATCGCCGGCACTATCAACACTTCAGGGAAGGCTTGTAATTTGAACTGCCCCAAAGCGCACTTTCAGTGGAGAGGGCGCCGATATTCGGACGTCTCTGAATGCGGGCAAGTATATACCCCAGACAACAATGGCAACAGGTAAAATAGATGCGAGAGACGAACAAAACATCCCATAATTTGTTACGATATAAGTTCGAACGCTAACGTCCGAAAGGCTGCTGCACTGCTGAATCCAATTTTCCTTCTAATAAGTATATAGATATATATAACGTGGAAGAATATGGGCCGTGCTTATTCTTGGGCCCAACGGATACGAGTGTGTGTAGCATTTCCAACATTATACAAATAACAATACATTGAGCCTATTTCGTAACCAAGTGATCGTCGAAAGAGAGATCTATATTATTTACGGGAACAGTATATGCGTTCGTATTTCTGCTATGCATTGCCTACGTTCGTTCCCGGTACCGTTGAGATCGCGATGCAAACCGCTCCACGCGGTCCGTATCGATATCAAAATACGCACCATCATCCAGTCAATGGAAAGAAACCGGAGGCTGGCTCTCTAATCCACAAGGTAATGTTGCTTTCCCCACCGTTCTAGATGACTGTAGCAGCCCCCGAGACAGGATGAGCCTATGTGATTTGCTTAAACACATAAGCAGCTCTATTTCGACAAGCAACAAGTACGTTGTTTGACCCAAGTGGCCGATGACAGACTGAACTGAATCACAGTTCTACCAGCAGCTAAGTTGTCGAATTCCCGACGCTACGTCCACTGGCATAGCCCAACTTACCCTCCGGCGATCAGATGAACAAAGGCATCGTGATGCGTCATAACATCACTGTGCACGGCCGCGTACTCTCCACCTGCTGAAGCTCATCAGATCATCACCGGCGGAGCAGACCAGCCACGGAAGCGGCGCGCACGGTCTTCTCCTCTTGCTCGGAAGAACAGCACACGCACAAATAGGACAAACAGCCACGCACTTGTTTTTCTCTTGGCGGCACTTTTCGCCACTAGATGCGTGCCCCGAGAACGCGCTCACAGGCTCGGCGGTACACGTCCTTACGCAGGCGTTGACATACACACGCACTCACTACGCAGAGTCACGACAGACACAAACGGCCACGCACACGGGATTGCCGGCGACGACTGGCGCCGTTACCGCGTGTTGTTGATGCTGCTGCTGCTGTTGTTGATGTACTCGACTCCTCTGTTCGTCTGCCGACGGCAGCTATCTGTACCATCTATAACATCTGAAGCGGCGGGACAACTCTAGTATCCCCCTCCACCTCTCTCTGTCTCTCTCTCCGCTGGTTGTGGTTGTGACCAACCAACCGACGGCCGGACAGACCAGCACCGCACACTGGTTCAACTGCTGGTGGCTCAGACTGTCTGCGCTGGCAGGTCGTGTGCGCGACAACTCTTCACAGTAGTGTTGTTGTCGCTGTTGTCGCTGCTATTGTTGTTGTTATTATTCTTGATGGTCGTGATGATGATGCTGAGGTTCTCCAGATGACGGTGAAGTGATAAACCAGCGGCTGCCGGTTGCCAATGCGCTTATTCACACGTAGCCCATACACATACGTATATATATATATATATCTATATATATATATATATATACATATATATGGTATATCCAGAGCGAGCAGGCCGAACTTCAAGCGCCGGTTACAGGTTACGTTTTGCTGCAATGACAAATTGATCACATTGATAATGACACCACCGTAGCAAGGACAATAACAAACAACAAAATATCGATTTTTGCCCACAAACAAACGATAAACATCGGTAACTGGCAGCAGCGTTGAACCAGCGGGGGGTTCAGCGATTTATTCTAGGGTAGTTCAGTCGACTCGACACGAGAGCAGGACGAGATTTTGTTGTGGACAGTGACGATACAGGGCAAGGTAACGAGAGAGAGAGAGAGAGAGAGCAAGAGAATGAGCAATAAACGCACGTCAACGATGCTACACTGTCTGCCATCGCTAATTCACGATCACAGGTCCACGCGAACGACCGTCACTCGTCGTCGTTGTGTCGAAGAGCCCCCGCCCCATCGACGCGAACGAGAGCACGAAGCACTCTCCGGGCGCGGGTACGAAGTTATTGTGGCAATACAGACGACAAACCACGATAAACGACAACGCTTCTACGAACAGTAGAGCCACAGCTGAATATCGCAGGAGGTGGACACACCCCAAGAACAAAACTCCCGACTCTCTCCTCTCTCATTGCCCCAACCGCCACTCAATTCTGTTTACGAATTACGGCGGTTGTAGTAATGGCAGGGGGGGGGGGGGGATTGGGAGGAACTAGCAGCGACCTGCTACTACATGTCCACGGTACGTTGTTTGTCGCTTGTGCGTCACAAGCGAATCTTGATCGAGCGACGTACAACAACGGAGACAATGCTGTAATCACACGAAACGGATCACTCGATAGGTTGAACAACAGAGGCTGAAGCTGTTCGTGACGGAATTTGAACAAAGTCAGCCGAGAGGCAATGACACCAAAACAAGTGAATTGTTGTACCCCGCGACCCGCACCATGCCGCTGCTCCTGCTGCTGCCACTGCACAGGACGAGTTCACGATATTGCCGAACCAACAGCCGCTGTGATTTTGCGTTATATTGCATATAATGGAAGGATAACAAGGTCGGATACAGAATAATCATAATAATTAACAATAATAGAGAGATGTACTGAGACAATAAGCGAAAGGCTCATTGCTACTGCTGCTGTTACCACCAGTGGCTGTTGCACGTTCTACTGCTGTGGTAGATATCGTGGAGATATGAACAGCGAGTTGTAGATAATAATGGTAAGTAGTAGTAATTGTGGTCGTAGGTTGTCTACGGCAATGGCTGTTACCGTTGATGTGTGTACCTATCTATCTATGTATGTCCTCCTCGACAACCACCGGCCGATCTCCACTGCTGCGATGACGAACAAAGCAGTGAGGACCAACGAAGTGACTACGGCTGCCCGCACCAGCAAAGGCAGGCGGCCAGATGGGCGGGCTGACTGGTGTTCGGGCGGTCGTAGCGTCTACCGTTGTTTCGGCTTCCTCCTCACCCAACAACGTTAGAGCTCGAGCTGCTGCTGCTGCTGTTGTTAGACCTCGTCCGCAACGCGACGTGAGCAAAATAACCCACACACAGACACGCGCACAGAGAGATACACAGACATTGCGATAGACCAGACACGATCTCACACAGGCACCCATAGGGACACGGCTGGGAGAGACACTCGGGGAACTCCACTCGACAGCAACGGCCACTACCAGCAGGGTGGCTGGAGCGAATACAAACGGATCGCCGTAGCGGCAAGACGTCAGTAACAGCAGCAGCAGCAGGCAGCGGCGGCAGCAGACTCAACAATATCAACAATAACAACAGAGCCGTAAGGGAGAAGGCCCCGCCGAAACTTGTCGTCGTCTGCTAGACATTTATTACCATAACTGCATGGTTGGTGGTCGTGGTGGTGGGGCACGGGGTCGAGTGCGAACCACTGCGGCTGTGGACCCACCATCGCGGCTGAGTGAATGCGTGCGTGAGTTGGGAAGCAGACGTATCTCCGAGATCAAAGCGGAGACATCCCGCGCGCATCCTCTTCCCTTCATACGAGTGCTCTCTCCAGATGGGGTGATCCTCGCCCGTGTCATGTAAATAGTCGTTCGTTCTGCTGAAATGTCGAATATATAAGCATGCAGATAGTAGATTTCAGCTTGAGACGGCTGACAACGACGGCAATGAACAATCACCGAAATGCGTTTACTTGTGCGTGTCCGAATGACTGCCCTCAGGAATATTTGCTAGCGGTGCTAACACGAGCCAATCGTTCATGTTCATCGTCGATAAGTGGAAACGCTTTGTGGTGGCGCGAAATTCAAACGCGGTGAACGCGCGCGGTACAGGTTAACTGCCTTTTCCTGGCGCGCACTTGGCCTCTCGCCCTCGCTGGGCATCTCGTTGGCGGCAGCTCCGAACGAAATGTATCGTTCGCCAATTCGAACGACGCCGAATGTCCCATACGGCCGTTAATATGTAACCTCGTAGAACGTTCGAGTCCGTCGGTGCCCGTGCGGTCCTAACCGTCCCCCGTTAGCTCTCGTGTGTGTGAGAGCGTCTGTCACGTGTGTCAGACGTGTGCCTATCGTGGATAATCTTCAACCCGAAATTGTCTGGGGTGGGTGGTCTCCATGGCAACGGTGTGGGGCTACTGCCAACTCTGTGTGACAGCGGCCCAGGCCGCCCGTCTACCCGCTGCCTGAGACCCCACTGTCTTCGTCGGATGTGCCTGCGGGAAGCAGGCTGCTACGGGACCCTGGGTTGTGGAGTTCCGGCCAGTCGGGTGTTCGTAGACACCCGAACAGAGCAATCCCGATGGGTTTCTAACCCGTGTCCAGCTTCGGCGTCGAAGTGATGGCCCTGAACAGCGAAGAGGCCGACCTGGAGCTGCGCGATGCTGTACTCCAGGTTCTCGATGAGTCGGGTGCCCTCAACAAGATCAAGGCAAGTACATGGGTAAAATGGGTGCAGCAGGTGCAAGTCGGAGTATTCCGATGTGCCCGAGCGAACTGCTTAGAAAGCCAATATAAAGTGTGGCGGTTTCGTCCAAATGGGCTTGCGACTTTATCCTCATCGTTCTGCTCCGTTTGTTACTAAAGTGTGGGAATTTGTGGCATGTATGAATTCGGTATTCCTTTCATATATATATATATATATTATATATCAAAGAGTATTTTTCTTGTTCAGTGAAACATCCTGTAGTCTCACTCATTTAGTCAGAAGGAGCTAACTCCTGGTGATCAGCAGATGTGTTTTTGCTGTGGTATTCAGTTAAGTTCTGGGGTTACCTGCTCCCGGCATATGGATCCTTTGTTTGGCCATTTATTCACTTTGTAGCATGACCTACCTACGTTGTGTATGGTGCTATCAACATTCGTTTGTGGTGGTTTTTGCTTATCAAGTAAATTGTGAGCACACGCCAATTCGTGTCTCGGCTAGCCGTCATTGAATTGCTCTGCATACGGGTGCCCTTAAAATATATCATATATATTCCTTTTCCCGATCTAGGAGTATCGAAAATCAATCTGCAAGCATTTTATTATGATTTTCTTACATTGGACTAGTGTTGCTCATGTAAGAATTGCTAGAACGATCCATTGAGCTTCGATGGAATATTCACCTCAATCCGTAAAATGCCCGTAGAAAGTGTACGTCGTCATGTTATACAGTGAGCGTTTATCTCTTTCATGTATATCTACGCAGGCAGAACTGCGCTGTCGAGTATTCCAAGCGCTGTACGATTCAAAACAGCTGCGAGGACGTGTGCCCCGTTCGCGGGCGTCACAGTTCGTCGAGGAGTCCGTGACCAACGAGGGCCGGCTGGTACTTTCGCTCGTAAAAGATCTGCTCCAACAGCTCGATCTTAGCTTCACTCTCTCTGTCTTCGAGGCTGAACTGAATGAGGCTCAGGTAGGACCAACGGTCAGGGACGACGTCCACAACCAAAGAAAATATCTGGGGATAAACAACATAATAAGATCCGAATACACCTATGATAGATAGTTTGGTATTTTCCATATGCTCGAGTGCCCGCCTAGGCGATATTGTCCGTTGAAAACGATGAAAAGCTCGTCTCTGCTCAGTTCACTAGAATTTTCAATACAGCAATAGGAAATATGCCTGTAATATTTCTTGCTAGGTATTAAACATAATTACTGGTGCTTGTCACCCTCTCATGTTCTTAACGTCACCTCCAATACGACGACTAAATCGGGACAAACTACGTATGCTCACCTACGTGTAGAGCATATCGTAGCTGCCCTTAATTCTGGCAGCAATTGTCTTGAGGTTAAATCTAGCAAAACGGGTTGTTGTTTTACAGCTGGCCGGTCTTGTGACGGTATATTATGGAAGATTTATTGCCCGTCCCTTTAGCGTGCTATTATATTTTCCTTGCTGTTATAGAATACGCTCAGTAGGATCCAATGGGCTACATATGTGCAGCTGATCTTGAAGGTTGAGCCATAGGACAGAGGATCTACAGCCACATGGGAGTGAACGGCGTTATATGGCTCGGCAAGGGAAACCGTCGCCACGTGTCTATCATGTCTGCTTTCTTAAATTCCCCCCCCCCCCCCCCGTTAAACTATTGTCAGATATTGAGATTGTCAGAAACTGGTATAGTCTAAGCTTAAAACGACGATTTAGAAGTGTCGTGTCCATCAAATCTATTTTGTACTTGGAAATGAACGCCGGAGACAACATTGAGTGCGACAGTTTCCATACAGCTAATTATTAGCTTGGATGTATATAATAGAAATGCGCTTCGATGCCTTGAGATTTGTGATGATGACTAATGATCTCGTAGTAAATATAAATCCTATCTATCGTTCGCATATACCGATATCGCATTTGGCATTTGGCGCATCACGAGTCGATCCATTCGGATCCAGTAGTCAATATTATATTAGTAATTATTATTATTATTATTTGGCATCCTTAAAAGTAGCTGTAGTAGTTCAGTAGTTCACACGAATCTCTCTTGTGACTTTTACGCGACATCGTGACTGACCGTATTTAGCATACATGTGTATCTAGATATAAACGAATAGTACAGTGAGTTATATTATTACATTAGGCATGCGGTCGTAATATTGCCAACGCGTCTTGTTTTTTCTTGTCGAATATTAATGTGGCATTCACTCCACATATTTCGTTTTCGCATTGCGGTCCTCTAATTCCGCCCTTTAATTTCGCACCACGGATGGATCCTTCAACCTTCGACTGTTTGAAACCTAAGGCGGTGTAGTTGCCCAGATAAATTTTACTTGGTCCATTGAAAACTTTTTCAATTTTCGAACATTTCTATCCGTTTTGCTTGAGCTCAAACAACTGGTATATTCAGCCACCTTCTGTGCTTCCCCTTGGAGGTTAGCACTCATCCGTAACAGTAGACAATATATATATTGTATAGATATATATATATATATATATATATATATGACAACCATGACGTTTTACGTTAGGAACACTGTGTAGTGCGGCGGTTAAGTGGACGCATGCATTTTGGTGACTTAAAAGCGCAACCGCCCATATCAGTGCTAATCGCGTGAGAACTAACTACCTATATGGATGATTCAGTAGCTCCGCCCGGCCCTCTCCTACGAATAGTGGCATTGAACCTTAGCGATTGATTCCTTGTAGTGCATTTTTCTCTCCCCCGCGCACCTTGAGTACTCCTTGAATACCCTTTTGCTTGTGCCAACTAACACTTCGCAGACACTGCTGTCACGTAAGGAGACGGCGGCTGCCCTCAATGTGGACACCACTTCCATCAGCCTGAATGAGCCTCTGCTCACCTCACTATTTCACTCGACGTTGGATCCGAGGGAAGTCGCTGTAGGGGATACAGCTGACACCCCCTTAGTTCGGCGAACCAACTCTCAGCAGAATGCCACCGACGTGCGAAGTATGTTTGCTGAACAGTCGTTCTTTGCCCAACTGGACAAAAGCGATGCTGCTCAGGAAACTGAAAGGGCGGATCAGATCGCCGATCGGAACGACGACGACGACGAGGGCAAAGAGATCGCCGGAACAGTGAAGGCCATCGCAGAAACAGTCGATCCGATAAAACAGGAACTCAAAGAGAACCAGCAGGCTAATGGACAGGATACCATAAAGAAGGAGCTGACCGTCGAGGTCGACGCGGCGAGTAGTCCACCACGATCGCCAGAGAAGGCTCCTACAGATGCAAAAGAGACCCCCAGTGGGAAACTCTCCCCGCTTAAACCGCTTTCGTCGCTTAGAGACCTACCGCAACTTCAAGCCCCTTCGAAGCTGCCCAGTAAGTAAATGTCAAATTAAACTCATCATGTTTGTCTCACACAGAGTATGTGTATGTATACATATCGCCCTTCGAAATTGCGAATTTACTTGTACTTATTATTAATGTACCATTGTATATGCTCAGACGTCACGATAATACCGCATATGGTACACCCACTAAAAGAACTAAAAGTACACCCACTATAAGGTCATTATCACTGACCTCCATCAACAATATTGGGGTCGGCAATTGTGAAAATTTCCTTTATATCTGTGTAGCGGATTGGCTCGCATGTTTGTTTGAGGCACGATCATAACAATATTGTTCGTTTCAATGAAAAATGTTACCAACTTTGATCTTCGTAGATCGCGTTCCACCGAGCTAGGCCTGGAGCACCTATGGCAAGAAGTTACAGACATTTGAAATAATAATCCCCTTTGTCCTGGGGTCTCTATGGACGTAGCTGGTGCTTTCAACAGCCTGAGACACTCGTTTCTCTGCTCGAACGCCCCGAATGTAATTTCACTTTCATGAACAGGTTTCAGTCGTGTTTGCTCTATAGAAACCAGTCGGTCAAGGTTGACTACATCGAATAATCTTCGCTTGAGATCAGATCATTAGAGCACCGCAAGGATCTATTATGGGCCCGTTCATCATCCTGATGAATTTCACATTGCTCAAGATATCTGCAATTGATTGTTGCAAGACGATTACCTCCGCCGAAAATACGCTACCTGTATTTCACATTCATCTATCTGTTTTCAATCCGACGTACAAGTTGTGATGACACGGGTGGAGGAAAAACGATGAATTAAAAAGGGTCTTAATTTGTTCAGCACGCCTCAAAGGGTGGATCCACTTCAGTTCTCTGGGAACAGGATTCATTCGTCGCCTGGTGAACATCATAAATGGCATATTCATGTTACGATGATGAGACCCAAATATTATGCAGTCATCGGATCCATTCGGGGTCTCAAGTGGCGAGGATTTTCTGTTGAAGTCCCCTTCTTGTTTACCAAGTGATGCGTATCCATATTTTTTGCTATGGGATTCAATTGGGGAGTGGCTTTAAAGTAATTAGTCGCAGGGCGGTTATTACTCACAACGACGATCTGCGGGCGGTTGTTAGAAGGAACTGCGGGTATTCAGTTTCAGATATTTTTCAGACATAGTAGCAGGCCTTCCAATTAGCAGGCTGTATCAGGGGAACACTGCTCTTCTGGCTTTCAAAATCGTTAGAAATTAATTATTTTCGAGCCACTGCCGTTACCAAAGAAATGCTGCTACTCTGTGATGCCATGATCTTTATCAATGTATTTTTAATGAGGAATCAAGTAACGTCTAAGGTCAGATCCAAGTGTCTGAAGCAACGAATATTTTTTAATGCAATTCGAATTGTTTTAGTCAATTATGATTCTGTAATTCATTACGTTCTTGGTGATTGCCAATACCGAAAACAATTAGAAATTTTATAAATTACTTAGTATTCGGTGCGTCCTTGTGTGTGAATCGCTTTTGAAAATACTGACCATTCGTGCAAAAACCTGTTGTGGATATTAAAATTCTTACTCAAATGTCGAGCCAAACCAATAATCCGAAGCCAGGTATTGAAGCAGCAAAGTTTTCCTTAAACAGAATGACTCGTTGATTCATTCACAATCACAAATTAATATCATTGCAAAACTAACCACCGCCTGGGAGCATTTATGATATATATATATATATATATATAATTCTTCTATCTAATCTTGTGTACCGCGACTATCTTGGCTAGGTCTGAGGCGTCCCCCTCTGGAGGCGTCCGGTTTGAAGCCGTTAGAAGGTGATAGCGGCGATGATGTCGAGTCTCTCGGAGAAGACCTCGCCTCACTGGGATCGGATTCAGCCACAGCGACTCTCGAAGTATCTACCTCTCTTGCCGAAATTCCCGGAGGTGACTACGTCGAGAGCACCACCAGCGTTCGCTAGTGAGGTCAGGGCAACGTCAGCCCAGACGAAGTGGGTCCTCGTCAACCGCTGCGCCAGAAATATCATAGATGTAAAGCTTTAGAGACAAATACACCTTACTTGCGGGATAGTAGAATACCAGAAACGGACGCGGCGGGCAGGCAGGCATACGGACAGTCAGATTGGCTAGCCGTCCGACCGAGGACTATGGCCTTAAATTTCATCGTGCGCTTTCCACGCTGTGACACTGGTGTCGGCGATGCGTTCGAAGGGGCGTGGAAGCAGCCCGTCCACGAACTCATCACGATCGCGAGCAGGTCGAGACAGCTCTCCGCACTGTTTGATCTTTCTAACCGAAAATCTATGCATCATGGACAGTAGCGCCTACTTCCTCACTGAAACGATCCTATGCTATATGTTAATTTAAATGGAATATACATATGGTAGTTGTTAAAAAACGAAAAAGTACCTTGGCTATAATCCACTCTAAATAGTGTAACATGTAGTCATTTGTAGTTCGCTTACAAGCTAATAGTAACGATGTTTTCAAGGTGGTTGACGGGAGATAATCCACTAGCACATACGGTTCTTTAAAATTGTTTTTCGGTCAATTCCTTGGACGCCATTCGAGGGGCGTACATGATTCGAGGAGTCGTTTACCGTTCAAGAGCAGCATTAAATTCATTAATTCCACGGTCCATTCACACGTAACACGGCCATTTATGAATTTCTATCTGACGATTTTCAGAGAGAGAGAACTATAGAGCAAAATGGATAGCGGTCGCAATTTGCGTCTGTTATTGTATGATGACAGTTGTGATATACAAATATGAGAAAATGAGAGAGAGAGAGGGTAGAAGTGAGGACATTGTACATACGCATTGACGGAAAGGGAATAAAAGTTTCCACAGATGTTCTATATATATATATATATATATATACATATATATATATATATATATATATACATATATATATATATATATATATACATATATATATATATATATATAGCAAGAGAGAGAGAAAATGAGATAGGTTTGAGTGAATATGTATGTGTGAATGTTCGCTATATACAATATATTCATATAACACCCACAGAATTATTCTATTCTAAGAAAAAATGGCATAAAAGAAACTCAGATGGAGATGATAATGCAGTATTATTGGTGCATAGCATAAATCAATTATTTATTCTTCCCTGCCGAACGTAATGCTTTGATTGTAACACAATATTCACACGAATTATTATTATTATTATTATTCCTACCACGACTACTGTTATTCTTCGTATAACAGTACTATTCCTATTAGCATTAATGATAATAATAATAAAAGTTATTATTATTATTATTGCGGCAATTCTGATAATTGCGTGACTAGACGTGTATGATAGGCCTCCCCCTATCGTCGGCGTGTGACGTTGTTGCGTCACGGATGGTGTCACCTGAAGTTTGATGGTAGATACCCAACACTGGCTAAATAATACCTATAAGTACTCGGTGTTGTGTGTTGTGTTGCTTTGCAAATAAAATAAACACGCTTACCATAGGAGCCCATAGGCGAAAATGGGTGTGTGTGTGTGTGTGTAACAACGTAAACAAACGAACGAAAATCAGAGATCGAGACGAATGACGAGAGGTCGCAAAAGGGTACGGGGCCCGACAAAAACAGGTTCGCTCATAGAACACTCAGCATGCGAATAGGCGAGTGCAGATGATATCTGTTAACCTCAGCCGGTTTGCCCTTCCGAGAAGGTGGTTTTCGCCGCGCTCATCTCCGAAATCGATCTGTGAATGGCTGCATCCTATGGTAATGAGCTGGGTAAGCTCGATAGATACAAACACGTCAAACAAAAACAAAACAGCGCTGCCCACGAGGGCGATAATAATCAACTATACCTCAAGCATGCCACAGTGGTGTCAAACATAAAACGGGAGGAACGAACAGCTAGACAGACCGACGAGGTAGTCAAGAGACTGATGCGGACCCCTCCATCAATATGCTGCCGTGTAGCCAAGAGCGTCATGTTGTCATTTCAAGGGGAATCTACAGGGACTAGCAAATTACAGACCCGAACAGCCTGGTGTCGTTGATATATGACGTGAGGTAGTCACGAAGCGATACTGAAGCATCGGGCTACAAGTCAAGCCGTCATTTGAACAGGTTGTGATCGGATTACTAATGACGGAGAATACCGTCACGGTGTTCGACACATAGGGAGGGACACCCCTCAGACAGACACCGATGGATGTGAATGCATACTCGCACACAAGCGCACACATACAAGCACACACACACATGCACAATTCATGCCAATATATAGAAAGACACATGTAGATCGACTCGTTTAATACGCATATGCATGAACGGGTAAAACGTGACGAAATGGCGGAATGATATCAGCAGAAGGATTAAGCAAAACATCGACGAGATCCGACGAATGACCGCTCTACACGAATCCACCACCGAAAATCTTCAAGAGGATCAGCAGGCAACCAGCCGCTCACTGTACTGCCTTTAACCCAACGAACATGGCAAAGGAAAATGAACACAGCGCACAGACAGGTAGCAGAAGTCAACAACAAAATAAATACGTTACACAACAACAAAAACAACAATTGCGACAACAAACAGCAACAAACAACAATAACAACAACACAAACTAAGTAGAACAAATCACTTGCTTGCTATATGGTGGTGCTGATGCAAACTTTCGGTCCAGCTGTACTCTTAAGGCCAGCCGCGCTGCATTGGATCGCCGTTCATTGTTGAGGTGTTTTGTCCCGGTCGAAGGATCGTTAACGGTTGTTGAGACGTTTTTGGGGACGTTTTACTGAATGACGCGTTTGTCGATGCAACAGGCGATGTTGATGCGCGGATGGTCTGGGAGGATTTTGGTGCAGACCCTGACTGGCTTGCCGACTTGGCCTCTCCTCACCGGTATACATAGACAGAAATGAAGGTCCTTAACACTAGGAAACAAGCGCACGCGCTCCGACATGGCCTGCCAAACCTAACCTGCTAATCGCGTTGTGTATTACCCTAACAAGGTTGTGTGTAGTCATGCTTGCCGTCGTTGGCGCGCTATCCGGGTTCAAATTAACATGGTTGTCAATGTGGGATGGCGGTAGGCTAGGCCGGTCGGATTAATTCAGGACGTCCCTCGAGGGTCCCTCGTTGTTGTCGGTGCTTATCGGCTGCTGACGTTTGATTCGACGTCATGAAGACGGATCGATTCGACGGGCCGACCTGGCCAGCCGTTCCGCGGACCACGCCGAACCATCCCAAGGTTGTGAACTGCCTACCTTCCTCCCCAAGTACCAACCTAATTCGCTTCCCACTTCCTGCTTTCGCTATCATATGAGAGTCAGCAAGCTCGAAAGCCTTAATACTCGCTCACCAACTTCGATCTGCACCTGCCACTAGATGGGAGCTGCTATAGAATACCGAAGAAGTGTACAAGGAGAGGGACAGCGAGAAATAGATTTTGCCCGTACGCGGGAGATTATTAAAGGAGCATCCGCTCATCGCGGCCTCATCAGCGCTGATGAGGCGATTTGCCAAGGTCACAGCCGTGGTGCTGTTGTCTAATAGGTGACAGAGTCCATCCCGAGAAAATCAACAAAAGGAAGCTATATTCACAAGAAACACAAAAGCAAACACAGAAGAGTAACCACTATATAGACAGATAGATCTAGAGAGAGAGAGAGAGACTTACTAACGAAATCGTGTCAGTGAACCTGACGTAACCTGTAGGCGGACACTGACCGATACCGAGTCGTACAAACAGCGACTGCTCTATACGAATTAGGCAGACGCCTGGCTTGGTCCGTCCGCGACCTTGCATTCACCGCAACAAATCTGGTTGTGCTTGCCGCATCGGCACTCTGCACTCTCAATGACCACCGCTCGCGCAATCCCTGCCCCTCTCTATTCGAAGTCCGGCAAATACTGTCAAGATGCCTCCCTACCTATGAACACCACCACTATCGCCACCACCACTACCAACAATCCCCAAAACAGCCCAATCCAAACCAACTGAACAAGCCACATGCAAGAATTTAGCCAAGTTATAATGCCCACTCCAATCCACCTGCTCCTTTTTCCAATCATGACCCACCACTAAACAACGTATCGTTTTGCTGTTGTGAGATTTTTCATTTTCTGTTTATTCAAACTGCAATTCACGAAATAGACGAAACATTAATTATGTAGCCACAACGTATCGTGACCCATCACAAAAGCCATATTGTATCAATCATTATAATTACAATGATTCCTGTATTAGCAGTTATTATCAAAGAAAATGTTTATCATCCATCTGCAAATACACGAGATATACCAGCAGTCACAATTAGCTGTGGGGGTGCAGCTACAGTCGATCTAAGCAGTGAACTATTATTGAATTACTACTCTAGTGCATTGAGAGTCGATGAGCGTATTTTGCTCGTGTTTGTCCAGGAGCATCACAATGTCCTCTGAGTTTCGCGAGAGGTCCAACACCGCCACCAGCGTTGTCCATAGTAGTGTTATCTATCAAAGGCTATTTCTAATACTAACAAAACATGATTCAGGTTGTGCCCCCTCCCCCCTACACCGAGTCGACCAGAATGGTGATCATGACTTCAGCAAGCAAAATGTATTCGGAGGCCCGTTACGAATTGCATAATGTAACGATCCATCCATCATAACGTGGTCCGAGTTGGTTCCACCACATGAAGGCTACCTAACGCTCACCGTGAAGCCATGTTCATATTTGATATGGTATCAATATACAGCAATCTATCTCCAACCCTCTTTTATATGCATATAGATATATACAGATATATATATACATATATAGATATATACATATATATATAGCTAGATAGATAGATATTTGAATATGAAATTTTGAATAATGCAGATCGGTTGTGATCTAGTCTAGTTTAACGGTGCTCCGCTATTTTCCTGATGATCTGTTCTTTCTCGATGAAGTCGCCACCTCGGACGTATCTCAGAGGATCGATGATCTGATTTGTTAGTGTCAGAAACTGGACAACACAAGTCAAATACGCAGATATGTATTTGCATCGCTTTTCAGGGGTGATGCGCTCACTTGGATCGACTGTACAGAAATAGGCACTGATGATTATTAATTATAATATATTAGTGCTTAGTGCCCGACTCCTAACGATAACGATTTTTTATCAATAATACCATATATATAAATATATATATAATTCATATAATTACAATTACCATTGTTGTGAACATTACCGTAGCTTGTCCATTATGTAGCTGTTGACACAACTCGATCTTGAATACTAACAATAATAATCATATAACTAATTAGAAATACTACTGATTATAGAAATACGGTATGACCACAAATAGTGCACGCATCGTAGAGACGAAGTCGGGTGTCATCCCTGAATCATTTTCCATTTTCGCCCAGAAAGAAATTGGAAAGGAATAGACAAAGGAAGAAAAAAGATGACGGTGTATAGCGAAAAAAAATACGAGAAATATATCTATATATATTATTTATATATGGAAAATACATATATATATATACACATACACACACACACAAACAGAGACACAAACACTAATTACTTATGTATCGCAATGCGAATGAAGTACGAGGAAAGAGAAAGTCCCAATGTGAACAATAATGGTAAACTAACAATTATAATACTGACTAATTATAATAAGAACGTCTACTATATGAATATAGTTATCATGGTTAACTTGGCGGTAAACGATGATAAAGATATAACTATTATAATAGCATAATATGTGTAACTGTCTAATTGTAACTTGGCGGAAGAAACAGAAAACGGATATATTAACGTTAATTATACGAATCATAATAATAATAATAATATGAATAACCTCATAATGGGCTACTACATAATAATAATAATACTATAGAGAGCGAAAACAAAATATGCCACACAATTATATTAATGATTATAATAGCTAAGCAAGAAACTACAGAAACTCGATAGAGTGTTACCTGTGCTGATAATGAAAGAGACCGAGAGATAGAGAGAGAGAGAGAGAAAGAAAGAGAATATTATATGAATTAATGACGAACTGAGCACGGTGCTGCGGTGCCAACTCCCGCCGATGAAGTGGACATCGATTTGACCTCGGAGGAGGCGTGCGTTTTGCTTGAACAGCTAGGTCACACCCGAGGTTGGAATCCTGATAGCATTTGGTTGTCTGGCAGGTCAATATGCAGATACCTTGATTCAGCTGAAAGATAAGGGTTGCTTGTCAATTTCGAACTTCATAGTGTCGTCCGTCCAGAACCTTAAAATATTGCGGCATACGTAATGCTCGTGCGTGAGGAAGTATCGACTTCGAGCTTCCGAAAGAAGAGAAGACACTAGCAATGATTTTGTCAAATTGCCAATATAGCTCGATAGACAGATCAAGGCATAGGGGTTGCTATGAGGGTCTTGTACTCGACGTCCTCACCAAAAGGTGTATCGGGATTTCATTTGGGTGTGACCATTTAACCAAATAAAATAAAGAACAGCGAAAAGATATAACCTTACATATCTATAGTGACCCCTACGAATCTCCTCAAATTCACTTTGATTAATTGCTTCTCATGCCGTCTGGCACAGCATGTTTCTCCGCATTCAGAAAATATATTTATATTTCGATAATTTCCATTATGAGGAAAAAAGAACAATTCAGCCCTCAACATGGCTGGTAGTTCACTCAAAAGCCACGCTGGTAGTCAGCAAATAATATATATATATTTATATTAAAACTGTTTTCCAAGCTGACTCTCAGCTGTTCCCCTCTCTGAGAGAGCTCAGCTCTTAACAGGAGGGACGTGTGCGTTGGGTTCAAATCCTGTATATATATATATATATATATATATTAAAAGCGGAGAAGTCCATAGTTATGAGACATCGATGGGAAACGTGTGAGGTCAACTTGTCGACGGAAAGGTTCCATTCTTAAGGGGCGTTCAACGATTTGACGGGAGATCGTAAAGTTCAAGATGGTTAAATCAAGGTTCAAGGTCATTCCGTTTGAGACGAACATTCCCACTTCATCGGCCGGAGACAAAACGTGGCTACCAAACAACTCACTAATATTAATAATAATAATAATTAATAAGCATAAAAATGATGACTATATAGGTATAACCGAGGTCGAACCTCATCTAACAAACTGTAACAAAAACCTTCCAGTCTGGAACGGTTGTGAACCCACACTCAACAAGGTTGTGATTGTCGTTGTAGAAAGAAACCATACAAACAAACAAGCAGAGCAGAGATTTCAATCTAAACAAAGATCTAGAGCAAAGGAAGAAGGAGCAATGCTTATTATAAATAATTAATAATAATAATCATCATAACAATGAAGATGATAAATATATTCATAATAATGGTGGAGTACGAAGAGAGTAGAAGGGAGATATTATAACGCAGAAGGCCGAGATGATACCAATTCATTCATATGATGATGATGATAATAATAATAGTTATTAATCTAACTAACGTTGTTGTCGTAGCTAACACACGGCTCATGAATTAACACTAACAAATGCAGATAATGGTGAGATGAATGGCAAGATAGACAGCCTAAAACAGAAAAAAAGGGCAGAAACGCGGTTATGGAATACGGCAATGAATTGATTAATAGCTTTTGCAAGCACTAATATTTCTATTATTACTATTATTATTCTTGTAATGATGAAATCGACTGATGATTGCGACAACTGTCACTACTTTTCTTGCCATACACACGATATACGGACAGGATACGCAATCATGTCAGACAGTAGAGAATGGAAAGTGGGCAAAAAATGGTGTAGAAAATGAAAAAGGTCACCAAAGCATTAATTCGTTAATTGAGCGCAAGAGCGCGTACATGAATCTGGGATCAAAAAGCAAATGATTGATGGCCTAGGGTCCTTGTATCCTCGTGGCATCTGTCAATGTTCTTCTTGGACATTGCGTCAAGAACAACATCTCTCAGTGTTCTTCTTGGAGATTGATCTAGTGAGAAGGTGAGAATTTCAATCGAATCTCGTCTCTGCCTGAGATGGGGAAGATACCTTCCTCGTCCACTGTCCGCTTCGACGGAAAAATGGAAAGTCGCTAAAATGGGCCAACCTCTTTTGGCTAATTTTCAATTATCGAGATGAGCTAATCGATCGATAATGATCGATAAGTGTCACTCGTTCGCCGGCTCATATACGAAGCCATCTTGTTCAGGTAGCGACTCAACTTCATAATGTAGTGTCCATTGCCATTGTATCAATGGATTGATTGTAAGCGACCAAACGGATATCTACATCTATGTAGAATTCATGTGGCAAGCGAAAAGCAAGGCGCTGACAGAATGGCAGATGCCTATCGGCACCAACGATGTCACTCAAATAAGTATTGTTGGTTTAAACTAGAAACGGCACTATATTGACACGCGATAAGTGTATCGAAGAAAACCAAACCAATTAACGGAACAAGATATCGGTGCATATGGAACAACGCTGTAAAACGCCGTTCGTTGACAATTGTTCGCGCAGAACGAAACACAAACAGGAGATCTTCTGATGACGATGATGATAATGATGAAGAGAGGAGAAAACAAAGGTGATCTAATTAATTAATTAAGCGGAAAAGTAAAGGGACAAATGCTAAAGGCATTCATCCAGTGAATGACAACAACAATGCAGATTGAACACGGATTAATCACTATCTCTGGGAGTTGACTATCTTCATGAAATGTGTTTGTTTTGTGTTGTATATCCAATTAAGTTCTAGTCATTGTTGTAAAGTACTGCTATGGAATAAATACGCGAAAAGATACAGCTACGTACGGACGACCGGATACACAGCGAATTCACAAAATATAGAGCTGAAAAAAAAACACTCCGTAACACACGATACAGGGTGTACAAAAACAAATCACTGTTATACAACAGCTGAGTAATTAGCTTTCCTCAGCTTCTGAACTAACTAATTAGCTAACCTTCGTTGACCTCACTTCAAATTAGTTCGGTCAAGTGTGCACGATAACGAATGCACAATCGCTCAAACACACACACACACACACACCACACACAATAGTCATAATAACAAATAATAACAACAGCCACAACAACAGCGCAAGTTGATCACATACATGTGAATATATTTTCGAAAAATACGCCACAACATTAGCAGGACCCAGAGCTGCAGACCTGGAGCGCACGGTAGTAGTAAAAAGACCTGATTTGATGATCGGGAATAGGGTGGTTATTGGTCCAAACCTTTTTTCGATAATGCATGCTACGAGTAAGAGTCTCTAATTTTTGCGATGGAAATTAATAATAATAATAATAATCAGAGTAAAAATATTCTATCTCAACAAAAGACACTTACAAACAATCCGGATAATAATATTTAATAACTCGATATTTCGTTGCGACGTATTAAGCGACCTTACCCGATCGGAAGTGTGTATAGATGATCTGTGCCCTTCGCGTCTGGGTCTGATGCTCTATGTACATTAGGCCAATTCGATGAGACGGTATACAATAAGATCACAGTTCGAGTAGATCATCACTGATACTTTCGAGACATTATGACAAGCATGACCCAGCAGCAGCAGCAGCTTATGAACAACTATCCAAAAAATTGACAGCAACATCCGATACGCTGCAGCAACAATTCGACACTTCAACATTTTCGAAGCACGATGTATAATAATAACAAACAACAACAAACACTGAGCATAAGTACACTACGAATTCTGACGGGTGCGATCATCGATCATCTCTTCATTTCTCATCTCTCTCTCCTTCTTCTTCGACATTTTGACGTACACAGATACACCTGTACACATCTTTTACCGCTTTTTATTATTATGAATATTGTTATTATTACTATTACTATTCTAATCGATTCTATATGAAACCGTCTCTTTCTCTCAGATTCTGTCAGATTCGTTTAGTTACACCGCTACTATATCAGAACTGATAACGAACTAGCTAACAAGGCAGCCAAAGAATGAAAACTAGATGACTCTGATCTGCAATCCTGACACTTCCTCTGCAACTCACTCTCTCTGTTCTACAACAACAACAACAACAAACCACTCCGTATTCGCCGGTAGAAACAGCAGCAGAAACTCTGTGCTGGGCTCCGTACAGAGCTATTTTGGATAGTATGAACTATTCACTTCTATTCTACAACAACAACGACTACTGTTCCCACTGAACTAAAGGCGCCGCAACACATTTCTGCAGCATCAGAAGCAACAACAACAGGAAGGCGAAACATAGACATTTATCTACAAAGTGTCGTCACCTAATGCGTACACAAAAAATATGAAGCACCGGCTAACTTTCTCGCCTCTACATACCCTGTACTATTTTGTAGCTTAATTAATGAAATCAATATTAGAGATTATTATTATCATCATTATTATTGTGACAATGGTGATGATGATGATACAGACAACATGAAGCATACACAATACGATATGTATGTGTTACTATTACTGACGCTATTGTTACTATTGAATGTTCTCGTTACTACGAAATGCTCTATTACCCCGCCCCTTCTGTAACTCGTATTTATAGGCAAAAACAACAATGACTAACAATGGAAGCAAATCCTATTATCCTTCTTTCCCTAGCTTCGAAACGACCTCTAAGAAGCAGATTCTCGCCTATTCCCCTTTAAGGCCTCCCTGATATGACCTATTGAATCGGAAGTACTCGAGGTCCGTAAAGCAAAGCCCACAGGGTAGACTTTTTGTAGATGTCACAGTAGATCCCAATAGTAACCAGTGTTATCGTCTCCCGTCCCCGTCTCCCGTGTTACCGCCTCCTAAACACTATAATAACATTGTAGGGATTATCTACCCAGTACTAATTAGCTAAGCACCGCATGACAATTTCCCATTCTGTCCCTTCCCTGCGATCCGCAGCACTAACCGCTGACGTCGAAGCCAATAAACAGACAGATACAACAATGACAAAAACAGTGGAATTCTACGAATACCTTTACGATCGTTACTGATTCGCCTGCAAAACGTCAGGTGCCTTCCAACTAATTACCTAGTTGGAAATAAACGATCACATACATACACTATATACAGTAACAACAAGAACAACAACAATTAACAACAAGAATCGTAGAGGAAGATTCTCAGAAATCAGCAAATACATTCGGCAAGGCATCCATTCATTAACTAACAAGCCACTAATCACAGTCGAACACAAAAAGCTGTAGTCGTTAGCAGACGGTCAGAAGGTTTCAGCAATCGTTTGTCGATCAGTTGAAAGGATCAAAATGCGTAAAAAACATTGTTCTGTATGGAGTGCAGCGGGAAGGTGATGACCCGCCCTTACTCTAAAGGTCATTTGAGTTCGCCTAGCTTGACGATTCCGAGAGCGAATCTACCCGGCTACGCGAATTGTACCAAATTGTTTCCGTACATATATATATATATATATATATATAAGTGGTAGGTTTATTACCGTGAATCGATAGATTGATAGATACCGAACTAGTAGATGATGATGGTGATTTTAGTGATTGTCATATAGATAGTACATGATAGATACATGTATATGAAGATATACCCACAGAGAAAGGCGAACAAAACAACGATCACACGAACTTTTTAATATACACAGTCGACACTATTGGGAAGCGAATACAAGCAGGACGAATCATTGATGGGAGCAACCGAAATCAGGGCAAGAAGACAGGTCAATACAAATGGAACACGCCATAAGAACAACGATAGCAACAACAACAGCAACAGCCCGAAAACGAGAGAGCTATTATATATCAATGCAGCTCAATGCTAATTGTGGAGAGGGCACAATGGAGCGGTTAATTAACTTGGAAGCGAGCTATGTAATTATATACTTGTGCTCTGATTTGACAGCACTCGACGAGGGTGAGATCGAACTCGGCGAGCTGCTAAATATCAGCAACATAGCGGGCGGCCGCTTTGGGCTCAGTTGACAGAATCGCAACATGAATAACAGCGGAATGAACATGTCTTGGAAGAACTTGTAACATCAATATACATCTATCAATGCAAAGCACACAACAACTACCATGGCCGTCGACATTCGACACGGAGGCGGCGGCTACGATACTCGACATTATATGGATGCTTTACTACAAGCAAGCGTCGATTGAGCAAGGGTTGATATTCACTAGGTGAACGTACTTGCTAACAAACATGGTTCCTTTTTAACAGTAGATCAGTATAAAAGGAACTATTTATCGGGGGCAATCTGCCGATGTACTGATATTAATGACAAACGAGAGGAGGATCGTTCTAACACCTCTGCATCTAGCTAGCTATTATCAAAATGGATATAGTCGGATTTTCTTTGCTTTTTTTTATTTTTTTTGCTGTGCTAAGCAAAGTCTTCATGTACTTTCTATTTTTCAAAAACTGCACATCGACAGCTCTGCTAACAATGACGAGCTGTCAATGGAACCTGTCACAGAAGAATGACTTAACTCAGATAATACTTGGCAGGTGGTCGACACATCGAATGCCTATAAGGCACGTTCCGACATGTAGTGTAGATAAGCAAGTTTTAATATTATTATTCTTATATTCGCACAAAAATCCGGGTGAGAATGAAACATTCGAAAACAATTATGATCAGAGAAATCTGGCATTGCCTATCAACGGGCCACAACGATCAGAGCGGGTGAGTTTTGTTACCGCTCAGGTATGACCGAAGTATCCATGTTTCGATTGGCTTGTCGATGTTCGCCATGGCGCCAGACCGATTTCAATGACAAATTTCCCCTGAGGGAACGCTCAGCTGCGGTTTTCTGGTAAAAATTTGAACGACTTCATCCACTTAGTTCGTATGGTGGCAATGATAGAAGCGAACTATGAACTACACTTTTCGAACGGTCGAATAGCCAATTCGATGTGAATTTCAATTGCTACCAGGAACAAACAACCTATTGGCTGTCATGTACACAGTCGAGACTTTACGACTTGAATCCAAAACGCAAGATTATATCAGAAAATCTTGAGAGAGACAGAGAGAGAAAGGGTAGCTGCTAGTTTGGATGATAATGTGTCCCGTTTTGATTGTGCGCTCCAGCGCGTATTGAATCGGTATCAGCGTCATTTCAAGAATATTCCCTCACGGTCACAGAAGAAAAAAGCAAGCCACTGAAAGGCGTCAATAGAAGAAGTCACGGTGAATGTGTTGGCGTTATTTTCAACGTGGGTGGTCAACACTTTACGTCTGCTCGTCTATCCTTTACGGCTGCTTAAATCATTGTACTTAAGCAGAGAGTGCGCCCTCAGGTCTCGATTTCATGTTTCGCTTACACTTATATTTAATTCTTGTGAACAAACCTCTGTCAGGGAGAAATAGGACTCTATGATTCATTTGTACTTATATACAGCATACATCATATATATATATATATATATACATATAGTTGCCACAGTAGCAATGAATGCAACTTACGTTAAGATATACTAATTAACAGTAACAATGCAACTAGTTGTAATACAGCACCAACAGACGAACCTAACATCCCGTATGCCATGCGACGATGAAACTCGTTAATAAATGATAAAATCTAATCATGTTATTACTTGTCCATGTCCTCCCCCATGCGGCGGTGTTGTACGTACAACCTGCCAGCTTATCACAGTCGGATGTTCAGAATGCGGCCTTTCGTTGGATCGAGATAATCCATTCATGACCGCATCTCTATCCCTCAACATCGCCTGTCGCAGACTCACTCGAGCACAACTCGAAAATAGCCGAGAGTTGACTATTTTTGCTGCATACTCGATACAGACCTTAATTGATTGCCCCTTAGAGAAGGCTTTCTACATGCCACCCGCGTCCATTGTACTTAAGCCCGTGTGAGAGCACATGAACAGCACATATTAAAGTGTGGATGAAAAACACATATGACCTCGTAGTGAAATTGACGTAGACATGAACAGACCAGGTTGTAGCTGTAGCCGGTAATTATTGACCAGCTCTATATTATCAGATACTACTGGTGTTATTATGATTATTCATTACTATAATTAGAACTAGGTTAGCTGCAGCCGTCGTGGCGCATATGTCACAGTGTGATTATTATTATTATAATTTATATGAGACAATTTTTATCGATGTGGCCTGATGATTAATTATCTATTCTTATCGGGATATATTATGAGAATACAGCGATTCTGGACGTGGATAGCTTTATCTATCCAACATGTATTATGTGAGGGGGTCATTGTGTGTGTGTGTGTGTATGGGCGTCTATGCTCGATTCCACACAGTCAGAAGACGACCGCTATCATTGTTGAGTTACTCACATTGAACTACTGTGTCCTGAGACGTTCTTAGTTTGAATACCTTTCTGTATACACATATGAACAATATGTAGATGTATCCGCTTTGCTCAAGCTAGACGCTAATTAATTGGCTCTCTAGCCTAAGCTGTTTTTTTATTTCAGCCTAAGCGACTGGCCCCCACAAATCAACGTGTGAAGCTGGCCATCATTGGATCGATCTATAATACCAATTTTCTTGACTTGTATATAAATAACCAATGAATTCCTCACTACAATGCAAGGGGTTGATGAGCCTTCGAAGACAAGCTGTATACCTCACACGCGATAGATATATAGGCGACGCATAACTATACATCATTATTTTTTGTTACGCAAAAAATCACTTGCCCAAAAACATGCGATATGTTCTTATATTTGACATCAACGTCTGGCTGCTTCATCCCGATTCGAAGTCCTTGGACTTGCCACCTCATCCGTCAACAACAGGGATCATCAACACGCATACATCCGTACTTATCAGTGTCACTAATTATTAAACGGCAATAGACAACGTTCTTAGGCCAATTGCTACTCGATGCTTCTTCGTGCGTCTGGGTGCAAATCTGTGCACATGCACGTGTGTTCTCGTCTGCTCGAGCGCTTATCTAGTCTGACGTCTGATTTTGAAGCATCTCGAAGAGCATAATTTAAAGCAGTCGATATCACTTCACTCCTTTCAAAGTACCTCCACAAGTCAGGATGGTGACCACGACCATTATTCGGGTCAAGTGACGATGGCCTGATAAGTAACATGATTGACTGGCTCGCACGCTAGCTAACTGCACATAGCATACAATAATACGAATTATTATAGTATGGCTGGATGCATGTACGTATGTAATTGATCGTGCTCGTATAGTGCAAGTGTAAGAAGTAGAGACTCAGTGCCCCCCCCCTTGTTTACAATTTCAACATGTCCTTGTATTTCTTGTTTGGCGACCTCTCACTGAATCGACATTTATGGTAACCCATTGGGGTAGTGTCTTCGTAGCACTAGTTCGTAGTCAGGTAGGACCCCACGCAGTTGAGGTCGGGGGACCTTTACGAAATGATATCAAAGGCAAAACGATCTCACCCCCTGCGATCAATAATCCCCTCAGTGCACCGAAATGTGTGAAGTGTAGTGGGAACATACAGAGGAATGGTGAGCAGTGCGACCTACGTAGTTCCATGGCAGGGAGTCTGTGTTATCTCACTTATATCTCTGCTTTCTTCGAATGCGCCGACGTCGTCCCGAGAAGTCTTGAGAGAATCGAGAATCTCTCGGCGTTGTCGAGTTGGTTGATCTCGTCAAATAGTCAACCATCAGGCATTTTGTTCACTTTTTTGCAGTTCGACGAATTGACGCAGTGTCTTGGGCAGAATCTGAATTACGACTACAATGAGACTATTGATGAGGCTGTCAACTCTTCGATAAGATAGGAGAAATTGGAGGGAGTCTCGTGATAGCTACGCGTACTTCTCATTTTTGTCTATTAAGAAGCTTTTCGATACCCTTCAAATCACAGCTCCTTGCCGTCCACGCTCGGTTGACCGCTCATAGGTTGCTTGAATTCCGAGCTGACTCGACGAACGGTGTTGAAGTAGTTAATTAACAACTTAAATTAGAACTAAGTAATACAAAAATACTGCACGTGTTGCAGTGCTGATTTCGGACGACAACAGCGCGACTTGCGACAGCTCACAGCGGTGGTATAACAACTTCGTGACAACCGACTCGATACTGTCGTTACTGCTGCTCCTGCTATTACTAACACCTGGCATGATACGAATTCTACCTGGCATTTTTATACCTGTTTTATTAAGTCAATATTATTATCACGATTTAATCACAATATTATTATTATTATTAGTATTATTTATAAGTAAATATATTATTGTGCATATATAATATATATATATATATATATATATATGTATATGTACAACTTCAATAATTATTGCACTTGGTACTCTTGCATCAATGTAGTAGTGGATGGTTTGATGAAGTAGACGTTGTCGTTATGATGATGGTAATAATAATAATAATAATACTTATGATTCTATTAATAACAGTAACAATATTAATGATAGAGAAAATGAAGATAAGAAATGATGTTCATTTTCTCATCGATTTTCAGTTGTACAACAAACAGATCGACAGAATCAGACAAAGCAAATAAATATATAATGACCTCTTATTTCGTGGAAAATTCGTGGCCGCGTTTTTCCTATAGAAGATTGATATGTGTCACAATCACCGAGTTTAGAGTTCACTTAGCTTAGTAGAAGCATTATTCATTTAGCATTAGAAAACCCCGCATGTACACATGAGCAGTAGATGATAGCCGGATATCTTGCCAGCTTAAGCAGTTGTTCACAGCCTCTGCCGAAGTCATCTGGGAAGCTCACTAACTAAGCCTTTTTGAGCCGTGATCGTGCGGGCACTCGATAATAATAATAATAATAATAATAATAATAATAATAATAATAATAATAATAATAGCTGTTGCGTTACAGCGCAGTCTGTTGTCTGTCATACGGATGTTCAGAGGGGAAGGCTGTTCTGAGGGCGCTTTCTACGATCGGCTGTTTCAATTGGCCACAGAACTGCGAAGTCGAGAGTTCGGTAAACTCGCGTAGAATTTTATGCATTTTCGGACCTATTTTCAGAGTGAAATAGAACTCAGTGTGCCGCGATGACGGAGTTGGTGGAACACTGAATTCATAACAGATCAAGAGGGCTCCGAGTTCCGACAAACGGTTCGCAGCTGAGTGGTTTCTGCTCACTTGAGTCCTTAATGCCATCTCACTGTACAATACTTTCTGCCCGTAATATATTCGAATTTAGCCACAATAAACTTCTTTTTCGCCCATTGTGGGGCTATTGGTGTGGCGGTGGTTGAGCTCCTAAATTAAAAACAATGAAACACGTTTCAAGAAGTCCTTAAGCTCGCTAAATAATTTCGAAAATCCGTCAAGTTAATTTTTCTCTAAATTTCATGAAACTAAACTGCGATGAAGGTTTCTATCACGCTACGTATCCAATAAAAACAAGTTTCAGAGGGCTAATTCGACGCGACTATTAGACTACTGGATTTTTACCAAGATGTGGTCCAATTGACGCCACCGTAATGACACTCTGGAGCGTTCTCATGATCTCACAAATTTACCTGCCCATTACGCTATATCTAGTTTATGTTCATATCCTGCTGCTTTAAAGACTGTATCCGTATGGATCCTAGCAATAATTCTCAAAACGCAAACCTGGACCACTCATCGTAGGTACCACCCGCGACAAAGTCCCTCTACAGCTAACAGCGACGCGGAGCCGAGGGACATTATCGAGGCATAATAGAATATCTGGTGGCTGTGTCCATACCTTACTGAAAATGCAATCGTCACTGTTCTGAAGTTGCAGGTTCTAGCCCGCTACGATCTGTGCTTGTGGCAATAGATCTTCTCAGTGGTGACAATCGACACCGTTTTATGTGTGTGTACACTTATATCCAACTGGAACTGCAGACGTATGACATTACGTAGAAGAATGATAATATTATATGATGAGCTCCGCGTTATTCGCCAAATCGGTATGATCCAACAATTGTCTCTGGTTAGCTCAACGTGCCCTCAGTAAAGCGCGACACACTAAAGCAATCTGGTACCGACAACATCAATTCGTATCTATTCACCTTGTTTCTGAAGTCGTTTCATAGGCTCCTTCCTTAGGCGATAATTTATCTCCCCGCTCCGGTGGTAATGCCATTATCGTCCTATTTCTAAGAATATCTCCTCTGCCTGCTTGCAAATATCATCTGAGCAAATCATCCTTTAGTCGCTTATCGCATTAATCCTGTGATCAATCGGCCTCGTTACGCCCAACTCGGCGTTCTCATTAGACGAAATGACTGACTTCGAATCTACAGATCATCAACCTGCTAAAAAAAGAATTCAATTGTTATATTTTCATTTCGATCACTATATTACTTATCAAAATAATAATAGCCTAAAGAATATTATCAATTTATTTTATGGTTAAAGTTGGGTAATAAATGTACCCCATGAACGTGTAAAATATATTAATAAAGTATATTAATAAAAGCTCACGTTAATCCCCTTAAGTAGAACCTCTTCCATAGATTCTTGAACGAATACAGAATAGAGGGAGGTCCCACTTCCCCGGTCTCTAAGCATGCCCAAAATACAAACTACATTACCGCTTTGGATGGGAAAAAAAATACTTGTATTAAGAAGTCGATTGCACGTGGTTCTTCTGCAACTGTTGATAGTATTTCTTCTGTTTATGCCACTCTCGGTAGAAAGTTTGATGATTGGATCCCTGGACTGCCCATTGTTTCCCAGGCCACAGGTCTAGATCTGCGTCCAGTAGTACTCGTACATTAATGAGGCGTATTTTCTGATCTTTGCTTGTCCGGCTGTATTGGCTGCGTGAGCAGGCTGTGTCGCTCCGAAACTTACATGCGAGGGTGCTAAAGGGTCAGTCGGAGTGCAATCTCAAACCAGAATTTTCCCTCTGGAAAAGGGGATTCACGACATACCGCCAGGTCGTTTCCAATCGGAGCTGCAAATACCTTCCGGGTTCACGAATGTAAAGATAGATGTGGATCGAAGCGTTCCGGACATAGTCGGGTGTGTGGGGCCACGACCCTCACTTTTTACACAAGAGAGTCCATGTCGACCGAGTGAATCAAATGGTTCTCCACAGCAGGAATTAGCGTCAATTAGTCCAGCTCCCAAAGGTAAACTCACTGCAATACGGGACCGTTGATCATCAAGTAAACTTCCTCTAAGCTATCGGAGATAGTTGAATGTCTAACAAGGAGGACAACTAAGTCCAGTAGATCTTGTTGATCTGCCACCTTGCAGGCTCTGAGCAACTGGCCTATACTAATGAACGTTCGGTAGGAGATGGGACGGACTTCAGTCTTGGCTGGATTTATAAACAGGTCGAATTGAGGTTGGAATGAAGAAAGAGTTTGACGGGGGGGGATTTTCTGTAGAACCGAGAACACAAGCCGTACCTGTTATACAACCTTCACCGAGTCTCATTGCACCGTGGCCTGTTGTCATTGTTGACTGCGGTAATGCTATAAAAGTACTAGATCCACTCGATGGGATTCGGTGACCGAGGCGCCTGCCTTCATGGGATGCAGCAAGATTGGATCTAACACTTCGACGGCATAACATTACGTTTTTCTTTTCTAGTAGATTTTTGTTAGAAAACATGAGCAAGGTCTAGAAGATCAAGCCAGGATCGAGAGCCATTCTTGGCTTTTACCCTAGGGAGTGTATCCATTAGTGGTCCGGTGACTATTACGCGTTCGGGCTTGCGTACGATATGGTAAGAGTTCGTAGACGGCCTAATGTATCCTGGGCAAGATTGTGAGTAACTTTTGGTTCAAGAGAACTACTCCCTAGTTTGGGGTGACGTGGTGCAATATGAACTGAAATAGCCCCTTACCTATAAACAACGAGCCGCAATGTGGACAGGGAACTCATAATTGCATTGATTGTTCTAGAGGCAGGCTATTATTTGATGAAGAGCCTATTTTGGGATGGAAGGTTTAAGCCTATGCATTAAAGGCAACAACGGTATCAGATGAATGAGCATAGATTTGTAGTAATATCAGTGTTGATAACCTTTAGCATATCTACTACAAAGGGTAGGCCAGGTGATTGGGCTTAAGATCTCTTAATTTGGTTGTTCCATTATGTGGTTCTCTCCAGCTTTTATGAGAATTCTGTTGCGCTCACGAAAATAAATAGACCTTGGACACTCTGAAGGCTCGGCAGGGTGAGAATCTTTGCCATTAGGCCAACGAAACAGGTTTTTGCATGAAACAGTCAAGAGATCAGGTTCGCCACAATAACCACATGGTTTGGGCAGAGTGTAACCTTTAAGGATGTCAAATGTTAAACCCTGTTATACGTGAAGCTATGACCTTCAAGTATAACACGGTTAGAATTTAATCCCAAGTGTAAGTTTGGTGGTGGAGTTTTGTTCCAAACCGACAGTAATTTGCCAGTTGCTCGATTAGTTACGTCCAGAGTAGAAATCACAATTCTCCGAGCAGATGAAGCTGATACCCAAAGTGTAAAATGCGTGCTGAATTTTTTCGTCAGTAAAAACTAGCCTAACAGTGTTGATCCATTATTGAACATTGTGAAACCTGCCTGTGTGACTGGAAAAACGTGTCAGTGAAGAAGCTCTCGTACGGGCCAACTCAACTACGGGTGCCCACATGGTAACATTGTCTGTGTCACCCACTGTTGTGTAGCCTGCAAGTAAAATATGATATATCCATGGTTACTGCGTCCCGCAGCGCAAAATTGCGCGAGCTCACTTACGCCTTATAAAAAAAACAGGGCTTTTTAGTCTAAAGCGTTGACGATTGCTTGAACTCAGCCCTCTTAAGCTGGGTTTCGAAGCTATAATTTTGCAAATCGGCAACAGACTCTGATCTCATATCAAGTGAACCGGAAAGCTTTCGCCGAACTGCTTATAACTTGATTCTGTGTTTCGACACAGAATCAAGTTGTAAGCGGTGCGACATGCCCCAGGTGCCATTCTTCGACCTTCAGCCATACGTGAGTTGTACAGGGCTCGCAAACCGAACTAATTATCCATTTAGAGTTTCAGAGATGTTAGAATCCGAATTTTTTATCCATCCAGGGGGTCGAGCGGACTTACTTCAAGATGTGTATGAATCTTCAACCGTTTCGACTAAGGACCCTTTTGGCGTTGTTGAAATCACGAAAGATTCCGCTACAAAATAGAGTGAAAATTTGCACAATTGCACCATGCTCAAAATTTAAACAACCGACCTCAGCGTCTTCGGCGGACCGAGCTTATATATATATATGACCACAGCCACGGAAATGCGACATGCAATACGAAAGTGGCGACACCGAAAAAAAAACACATTTCACGAGTAGAAAAATTTATATTATTACTTCGGTATATTTTTTTTGTTTTTATAATTTGAACCTATCTTCGAAACACAGGCCGTCCACAACAGTTAAATATTGTGAAGACGTAAAATGTCTGCTATAGGCGTCCGTGTGGATGTGAGTCTTTAAATGTAGATCATATACACAGATTTAATATGGTCATCAGAGATGTTTATATGTGTGTATATATGTTGATTAATGTGAACAACGCGAATTCTCATAGCACGAACTGCGAACTCCAATCAGGTCGTTCGTCAGGTAGTGTTCTTCTCTCTCTTGTGTCATGTCACATCTTTGAAATATTCAATTCTTTATATTTGTTTGCTCAGGCCAAATATCTATGTTGGCTTCGTAGGACAACTATACAACTATAGGCCAAATATCTATGTTGGTTTAGTAGGGCAACCATCGACGACACATTTTACTAAACAGCTTTTCAACACTAATTCTATGATAACGAAATCGGTAATAAATCCATAAATGTGCTATACATCTGCTATGATTCAGCCTATATATATATATATATTGATGATACAGCAATTGATCAACAAAAGCATACAGCTAGAGTTTCAAACCCGGACGTGTCAGAGGTCGTCACCGATTCGAGGATGGTTCGTGTTCACGTTGTAATTATGCACCACACGTTTACTGCCTCATGACAACAGCAATAATGAGAAAACAATAATGATGCAATTACGTGTGGCAGAGCTTCGGTGCAGTCGCCTTTCTGGGACATGGACAAGTTACAAATATATAAATGGATAGGAAAGATGCTTTTCGTACTGTGAGTTATAGACGTGTCCAAGTGGTTAGCATCAATCGTATCTAGATTTATTAGGCTGAGAATGGGCCATCGCGTTGAACGTAATCACCACAAATGTTCCCGGCGAAATTGCCTCGCTAAATCATCGCAGTTAACTCAAATGACAAAATCAGCAGCATTTCGAGCGAACGCGCTCGTCGGAGTGGGCGACTACTTTTTAGGACACTCTGTATCGGTTTCGGTAGATAGGTGTTAAATTGTACATCAACGTTTTTCATGGCTGCATTGAACAGCAACAAAATTAATTACAGTGACACATCCGGTCCGATGCCCCAATCAATTATTCGTCTCGCCGATCACAATTCCACAACTAACGCGCTTTACATTATATATATATATATATATATATAGGCGCTTCGAAAGATCACTGAAATACGGCACTGAAATATAAAATCCATCCTGAATAAGGTCTAATACGAATGTGCCCATTTTCGGACGAAACAGTTCGTCTTAGCAACCGGCTCAGATGCGAGTTCAAGAACAACAATTCCTCACCGCCTTCGTACCCCAATACGCTATTGTACATTAATATATTATATAACAATATATAAATAGCGGGTTATATCATCCGTCATTCGCATTATGCATAATATCCATAGTCTCCTCTCACTGCGGTCTCGACATTCCCGCACACTTGGCTTTACAATTGTCTACTTAGGTGTGGTTGTTATTGGCTTATTCAGAAACAGTGCCCATACAATTGTTGTTGAATAGCGGCCCATTGCACAAAGCTGCTCACTACTATCCGCCTTGATAGTACCAACTTCTCATTGTGACATGTTAACACGTTAATAACGAGTTACGACCACGCATATAAATAACACTGCTAATTAAAGTAACGCGATATTGTTAATTATGCAATCATGTAAATATATATATATATATATATGTGTGTGTGTGTTTGGAGAGCTACGATCATGAGGTTATATTCGTATAGTGTCAAAACACACTACACACGCCTTGATCTATAGCCCCTCGTACATCCGTCACTAGCGGGCAACAGCTGTTGAATGACTGATGAATCTGTTTGAATTTGAGGTAACCAGTTGCTCAGTTACTTCACCTGTTACCAATGAGATCGTTCTCTCTCTTTCTTCTCTCTCTCTCTCTAATTAGAACGTTTTGACTCTACTCTTATCATTACAAGGCTCATATAATTCATGGGTGTGTGTGTGTGTGTATTTAAGTAGATGACTGCTATATTTTGTTCGGGTCTTCCCCGTAGGGCAGTCCCATGAACATTTAGCCGTCCGAGAGGGGGTGGTCGAAGATAACAAAGCTCAAGCTGATTTATCGGCAAATATTGGGAGGTTGCAGTTCACATCAGCACTAGCTCGCAACTGCATCCCGTTAGTCGATCAATCTTGGTAAGGCGATAACTCAGAGGAGAGTTGATATAATCGAGATATTGTCTCCATTCCTTCCGTGTCTGAATCTCCCTATCTCTCTCTTCGTCTGTCTTTTACGTCCATGTTCTCTAATTCTTGTCGTTAATATTTGGGAATTTGTTTGAGCCCTTGCTTGTTATCTAGTTAGGTATCATCCTTGACAGCCTGGACAGCTTCTGCAGGCGTTCCTGCGCGCTCGGCTTCGAAGCTGACGTCGGGTGACCACCCCAACCGGACGGTGTAATTGTCAGATCTTCTCTATACCCCGCTGTTTGCTTTTCCGAGCGGCCTTAATTCGATTCAGCCTGTCACCTTGGCTCTCTGCGTTATTGTTTGTGTAACTATTGCTACTATTTATATTATTACTATTATTGTCATTGTTGTTATTATTATTATTGTTATTGTTGCTAGTCGCGGTGCTGTTGTTGTTCTGAATGTCGAGTTTAATGTCGGCTACACATCGGATGATGTCTTCCTCAATTTTTCTATTGTTTTTTACCCGGCGTACCGCCACAGTATTCGCGTGGGTCTTGTTATTGTTGTTGTTGTTGTTGCTTCTAGGCAAGGTCGATTTGTCTTTTGATAGCTTTCTGGTCAGTGGTGGCAAGTTGTTATTAATTGACCGATCTGACACGAGACTCCACAAACGTTCCTGCTTCTCTTGCAGCCAATGTTGTTGAACACCGATCACACTCCCTGGCCGACAGATCCTCAGCCAGGCAATCGTCTCATCAGCGGTTAGAAGAAAATGCTTCATTATATAACAACCGATTAGGGTTCCTGTGCGGCCAAGACCCGCCTTGCAATGTACAGCTATGGCACCGTCGGCGTTCTCGCAGATTTCAATAAAGCGGAGCATGATCTCATCTGTCGGTGTGCTACCGTCGAGAAAGTACAACTCGTGATGTCGAAAACCATTATCCGTAAACTTGCTCGCATCGTACATTTTCTTGTTCAGTCGAACAATATCGGTGACATGGCGCTTACGGAAATACGGGAAGTAGGTTTCTGGCGAGTGAAATGTCTGGAAGTTCTCCGTACGGGCGGTGTTGTGTGGCCCACAGAAAGCGAGTATCTTGTCGGGCAGAATCCAGTTGAAGTCGCCATTCTCCACCCTCTCATAGAATTCGTACTCATCACAGGAAAATGTTGTGAAGTCTAGCCACTTCAGTTTAAACGCCTTCTCTACGGCGTTTAGACAGGCCCGTACGGTCAAAGGGTACGTGTTAGGCCCTAAGGCGGCATCGCGGAACGAGATATACTCCACCTTTGTTTGAAGGCAAGCCATTGCCTCTTCTGCACTTCGCTGTAACGTGAGCACCTGAAAGGCACCCATCAAATACGCAGAGTTTGCTCGATGGCGCTCATCGGTACCGCAAACATGGACGATCTTCTTATGCAGTTTCTTCGCGCTGGCGAGTTTACGCTGCACTTTGACACAGTACCGATATAGCATCGACAGATTGAGCGGACCAAAATCATTGTAGAAGTTCTCATACATCAGTTCCTTGTCGATATTGAACGCGTGCACATCCTTTCGGGCGGACAGTTTAGCTTCAACCTCAGTCGAGCAGCATACGAGGTACAAACGGCCAGGGATAATCGCCGTGAACTGTCCGCACTCGGTGGCTGTGAACAGTGCCGATCCTTGTTGTTGATGCGGCTGGTCGGCCTGTGGTCCTCCCCCAAGGTCCATTGTCAATTTTCAACTGTTGCTCCAGAGTTCGATTGTTCGGAGCGCCCTCCCAGTAACGAGTCGTTAGCGATTCACTAGTACGGTCACAGCGACACAGGATGACACGGCGTAGATGAGGCCGATCCTGCAGCTAGGTATCGCTCTTTCCAGCTTATATACATTTTATACATATACATACATACATATATATATATATATCTATATATATATATATATATATATATATATATATATGTATATATTCTAATCAGTATATAGTTCGTCTTCAGTGTGTTTCTTTGACCTCCTTTTTCTTGTTGTTTTTCCTACGTGATCACAGACAGTGGCCAACTCTTCGACTGATAGCTGAAGTGATACGAATGTGAAGAACATAAATGCGCACACAATGGGATAAACAACATTTCGATTATTTTCATGGCAAACAGCACAAACAAACAATGAATAGAAACAGATGATCTCCACCAGTCGTCGTCCTGCCCGCTCGTTCGGAATCGTTCGACCATACACCGGTATCTGGTGTGGGCCGTATTAAGTTGTCAATTATTACCACCCAAAAGACTAAACAATTGGCCCTTCGTCGTTCTACGGTGACTGACTAGATGGATGTATCCGTTATTCCGTTCGATCGTCGCCACTGGGTGGCCTACAGCTGCGATGAAAGTCGAACAGCGCCAGCAGCAGAAGCAGCAGCAACGACAACAGCAACAAGAATAACAACAACAAACACACCGATTGACAGCCACCACTCGCAACAACACGGGAGCTCCACGAACACCAACAGCTGCTCGCTCAGGTCCGCTCCAGCTCGCGCTAATTCTGCTTCTGTTGAGGGTGTACCCTGCGGCGGCGGCTGCTGCTGCTGCGCAGCTCGAAGGCAAAGCATTCATTCATTCGAAGATAACGACGACAACGAACAGCGACAACAACCCAACTACGTCGTCTGCTCAGACCGGGCAGAGCGAGCCCGGGCGAGTGAAACTAGCGGCTCTCGAATTGATACATTGCATAGGGAGGGGCGGGGGTCGGTAATCTGTGCGTTGGTCATAAAATACTATATATGCAAGGAAAGATTGAGATTGTCGCCAAGACACGTTGATGATTGATGAATATTCTAGTAAACATCGAAAATTACCTTGGAATAAATGCCGAACCGTAGTTGAACGCTGCTGAGATTGTTGTTATAATGCTGTTTGAGAACATGTAGGGAGTTTATGTAAAATGGCTTAATTTTGTCGCATACATATATATATATATATCACCGCGAAAATTTTAACTATTAAAGTTAGATTGTTTTAGAGCTCGAACAAATGATGAATTTTTTTCAGTGAACTACTGAAAAAGCATTTTATAGTTAATGTTGCAGTTTTCTTAACGGTACGATAGTGAAATTAAGTTGGATACCCATCTGCAGTTTGTGATGTGCTATTCGAGGACCATTGACGTGTATCTGAATTTTCTCTATCAACTAATTAAGCTAATGTCATCGCCAGGTGACTTACCTTCGATATATCTATAGAAATGTAACAGCATGAACGTGCTAAACACTTAAGGATAGCTGACTAGGAATGACAGTGGCGGGCAGCGATATCGGGCACAGAAACCTCGCCGCTGCAATCATATGAATCAGGAGGTCAACAGAGGAGCTCAGTGTCGTTCCTGTTATGAATTGTACATGATTATTGACGTCTCCTCCTCTCTATTACCAGTAAAGATATTCACTCTCTCGGACGCTCCACGTACTAGCAAACCACAGTACAGTTATACAGAAAACACAACATTGATCGTAAAAAGTATATAAAAAGTATTATTATTATTATTATTATTCATATAATAACAAGTTAGCTTGTTTGCTTCATCTGTCCCATCTAACGCTAATATGAATTGTTAGATCATCGTTTTTCACCAAGATCATCCATTCAAGTTGATTTCGCGATATCTATTCGTGACCAATTTGTTCGGATTGCGAAAATCGTTCCGCGTAGTGGATACACTCGAAAATGACTTCCACGATAATTAAGATGATTATCATTAATTCGAGCCTGCAAATAAGCGGTATTTTAGAATGTTAGTCAATCAAGCTTGTGGCAGAAATCCAGAAAGCATATTCAATACATGGGGATAACAGTGTCTAGAAGCATCGGAGCAGTAGCAAAGGTAGAAAAAGAAAGGAAAATTGCTCCCCCCAACAATGGTCATGGCGGATGTGAAAGAATCCAGTGTGCAAGCGTCTTTATTGCTACGAGCTACTTTATTGCTAATCACTAGCGACGTCGTAGTTGCGTCTCTAGTCCTTCAAGACTTTAAGGACCACGAGCAGAGCTTGTCAACGGCAGGTAGAAGTTCGGGAGAGAGAACTCAAGGTAATGGGCCCTAGCCCTCGACTATTCTAATTAGGTTAATTTTGAACAACCTTTCGGCACAGCTTCAAGGACCTCTTCGGATTGGGTCTACCTAGACCTACCTACATTTTCTTCAAAATACTTAGGTGGCGGAAAGTAAATCAAATCAGGAAAACATAAACTCTTTTCTGCCGTCTGACAACGTTGAGAACTTGAACTAAGGATTGGCTATACTGTTCATAGTTTCCACTTCTGTCCATGACAGTTCGCTAAGGGATGCGTACCAGCCACCGCCGCCCAGAAATGCTAAACCAGTTTCCACGACAGGAGAGTCATGGCGTGTCTAACGTTACATTATATATATATATATGCTTAGTTGTGTCATGATAATAATAGAAGCGAGAAAACACAGCCGCACCTGACGTGATGCTTGTCCTCGAGATGATGTGCAACAAGGTCCATCAGTTCCTGGCAATACTTTATCCTTTCGTTCATAACTCGAGTTCGCCGATCAATCGAGTACGTCTTTAGAGTTTTTAAGAAATGCTCTTCAAGATCTTCCCGGTCCCAATAAAAGTCTGGTACATCAAGGAGATCTGAAGACAAATTGAGTCTGTGACGTAGTGCGAAAAGTTCACCTGTCTTACGGAAAACGTGCTGTCGGGTCAGAGAGAGCTTTCGGCCACCCTCGATTTCCTGTAAGAAGTGCATGAGGTTAGCTAGGAGAAGTTTGCCTTTATCTTTCGGGGTAAGACTTCACCGAAGAAAACACTATCCATCGAACGGTGATGATTTTCGTTACTTGGCTAATAATAAAAATAATAAAGCACATAGCAATAATCAAGCAGCTACTAGCTGAGCACTAATTTCAAGATTTCAACGCGCGATATATCCGAATGTTTCAAAGATCCCAGACGAAATTGTCGACCGCCGTCACTTCCCTTGTGCAGATGTCTTTCATAAGCCGCCATTGCGTTCGTTACAGGGGTGTAAGTTTGCAATCGTGCGAGATTGGGTATGCAGTCAGCTGTACAAGCATCCACAGGTTTGTTGGCAAATACATTTAATGTGAGACGCGATTGTGAGCGACACTCTGGCCTCCTCATAAGTTGGTCGCGAGGCCTGACACTCACGATATGCAGGGCCGGTAGCCGTGCAGCTGAAACTTAGACATTATGGGAGTTTGCTGGGAGTTTGCTGGGAGTTTGCTGACATACATCTTGCAGACATGTTGTTCTTTGTTTGAGAAACTAGAGGGGACTCACTCTAGACGGAGCTAATTTATTGCAAGATGTACGCGAACGGCTTCAAAGGACAACCGGATATAAATGTTCCTAAAGGGATCAATCTTAGGCAGGGTTGTTCTCTCACCAAATGTGGCACGGGTTTGACAGATAAATTATGTTTGATTGTATTGCCTCAGTGAACAGTGATGATGGACATCTACCTTGAGTATACTGTCGATGCTCTCGACATATTCCTCAAGCGTTGCTTCCCATATAGCCAGCTTCACGGAGAGCGCCACGCCGTTAGAGAAAGCGTACATCTCAAGAGGATCGGCATTACCGGAAACTCCTTCTGCCGGACGGGACATAGCATTGACTAATTGTTTCACCTGTGCTGGGTTCCCTTGACGGCTCAAGAAGGGGGCACCTTCGTCGAGGTCGCCATCGACTCGACGCAGCTCAATCACGCCATTTGAAAGTCTAGTTCTCGGCCCGCTAAAAACCAAAGTAATTAAGAAAATATTCAAATGTGGTGACTCTACATGACTCAACGCATATTTCTGCCCCACAAGAACACGTGCCTACCACAGGAAGTAGCTATATTTAAAAATGACTTCACAAAATGGCGAAATCACAGCATTGTTCAAAGTTCGTAGAATAGCTCCTCACCTGTGTAACTTGAACTCCATAAGCTCAAGTTCATCTTCTACCATGTCCTGGCGGTACGCGCCCTGCTCGAATGACCGTACAAATTGCAGTACGCTATTGGCTTCTGTCGTGCTAAAGTTCCAAAACACAACGGAGCCTACCGATTCATTGTTTAACGACAAGCACAAAACAAGATATTGGTACCGGAGCAGTATTGCATGAGAGCTGGCTGAATATATGAGAATGTGCAATGGTGCCCTTCCTACAAGGTAAAATATTGAGATGAAATCTGCCTAGGTGGACCTGAGACAGAGTTGGAACTCTATCTCATTGTGCTTATAAAAATATATCCCCTGTAATCTACAAATGTAATCGATCTTATCTTATAGGGATTACATCTACCATCGAACAATCTAGCTATCTCAGTGGATAGGCATTTTCGAGTGAAATCGTATAGAGAACCTACCTTCTTCAAAGAAAAAAATATCTCTCGAATTGCCGTTAACAATATATTTCGCTCTCGCGTGGATTGCGTTGCTTTCTTCGGGCAGCGGATGCGTTTCGTAAAGGCCCTGCCACGAAAGAGGAGAACAGAAAGTCATCCAGAAGAGTTAGGATCGCAAAAGTTATAAATGTTCAACGTGTCCACAAGCGTTGTGTTCCCGTCTTTGAGACGGGAACCACTAAGAAGTTGTCCATGTTTCGACCAAGATTTAGTGGCCCGCTAGCGTGTAGTTTCACACATTCTAATAAGAATCCATGATATTTATATAGCCTGTGACTGCTCAAATACAACGATATATAATAGTCATGTTTTTAGCCTTGTTCACCACCACTAGAGATGCAACATATCTATCCTTCTTGCTAGGGCTGAAACTTCTCATAGCGCACACCCCAGCTAAAAGTTTTTTTGTCCGTTGCCGATGGGGGTCGACATCAGTAAATGACGAGTGTAATGATATCCAGGCTGACCAAACTGAGCGGAGAGATGATATTATGAACTCAAAGAATTTGAAAAAAATCCGTATACCGGTCTCAGCTGGGTGGTGTTACACTCGTGATTATATTTCCAGCCTGCTGCACGTTCCAGTACTGTGGCTATTACTCCATTGTTAAATACCGTCATTATTAATTACATTATTTAATAAAAATCTCTCTCTCCAATTACCCTGACCAAGAACTTCCACGGGGGCAGGTGCCCCCAAGTCCTGCGGCACAACAGTGTGTTCACAAACCTGTTCTGAGAGAGCTTCTCGCATTGCGTCTAAATTGTACTCTTCACATGTAGCATAGGCCAGTACATTTGGTCTCTCCTGTAAAGATATTGCACGCTCGTTATCGTCTTATTCTCGGACATGGTCGTTGTTGTGGCGGAGTTATAATAGAAATATTTTTTTTGACCCAAAAATTCCCATTCGTTACCATAGCTATATACATTGTGGGGTTCACTTAAGTTTGCAGCTCAGGGGCCCAGCCGTGGACTCGTCCAAACTTACCGTTAGTGTCTTCTTTTTGGCGAATCGTTTCTTGGTTGTTAATACTGCCGATGCCTGCAGATCAGTGCTTGCTTTGTCGTGAGTTGTCTGCGAGCCAGCTACACTATACCTCGCTATGGGTGTAACTCTTAGAGTGGTGATGGCCCTCGAAAGTAATCCCTGAGGTTGACAGAGTTGGAAAAATGATCGAAGAGGCCCCAGTAAAGTCATGATGGTCCACCTGCAGACGGTAAACGTGGATTAAATTTCCCAAGCCTCAAGTCAATTAGCAGCTCTTAAATTGAGAAGGGTTAAGCATCTCACTGGGCATTTTAGTTTGACGAGTGTGACGACGATATTGTGCCGAGTGATTTCGAATAATTTCCGATATCTACTTACACGACGAATCAACCGGTGGTCAGCTCACCTGAAGCACGCCGCAAAGATACACCGAGGACACAAATAGTAGACGCAGTATAAAAAACAATGTCAATCACATTAGATAACATTAATTTAATATCCTACAATAAATGCATCAAGCAGCTTGTGCGGGTTCTCGGAATCGTTGCCACTACGTATCTTTCATCTATTAACTTTGGCTGCTACTCAATTAGCGCATTCGCCACCACCGTATTTTTCGAGATGCCCCGTAATACATATCGGCGACACCACTAAGTCAACGTAGGCATGCACACGTCAAAAGTGTTTCTTCACTCAGCCAAGAGAATGTCAACAACTAAAACATAAATACTAAGTAAGATCAATGAACAGATCGACACGAAGACAGACGTTATCTCCTCTTTGTTATTGCATCATTTTTACGTCGCCGAGCCGCACCTCCGAAGCAACAACACCCCGAATAGTGAACTCAGTTTTCGTTCTCCAAATCTACATCCTCTGTCTTTCTCTCTCTCTCTCTCTCTGTCATAGCCAATAAATACGTCAGTATTTTGACGGCCAACTGCCGCCGTTATTAACTCCAACCGATGATTCTCGGTGGCCGCTGATTCGAGTCAATCCGCGCGATCTCCTGATATCGCTCTGTTCCGCTCTTTCTGTTGCCCTCGCTTTTCGAACGCTTGCGCTACCGGTGTTTCAGCTCAACCGATCACCCTCTCTGACTCAAGTTCCCCTGACGGCCATTGAGCGAAGCGGGGGTCTACCGTACCTATGTGCAGAGTCTGGCGGCAGCTCAATGCTTAGAGATTGCTACTATTGAGCTAGTCGACCGCGCCGCCAGTGCACTAGGCCGATGGGTGAGAGAGAAGAAAAAAGCTGGAACGATTTGCTGCCGCTGCAGTTGCCGCTTCCGCCGTTGATGGCATCGCCCAGGCAGGCCGGGGCCGGGGACAGGCAGATATACAGACACATTGATATAGATTATAAATGATCGTTTATAACTGTGTCGACTGCCGACATACATTTACCCAAGCAGACAGGTAGGCAATGCAAAAATACAGAGAGCCACTTCGGCAGATACCGGCACGATCGGGCGACCAGCCGCACGCCCGTCCGCCCGCCCGTTCGGCCAGTCCAATCCGAACACTCTTCAATTGTTTGTTGTTTGTCAATAGATTCGCAGGGTAGTGCCGGGGTGGTTGTCAGCACAGACGAGCCAGTCGCAGCATCAACATTCGTGCTGCGGGCCCTGTGTGGGTTATCGCCGCCGCCGCCGCTGCTGCTGCTGCTACAACTATTCCTTGCTTGCTTGCTTGTTTCCTCGCTTGTTGGTGTCTCTTCGATTGGTCGCTCGCGACGAAGAGTTCATTTGTTCCGACTGTTGGTCGTCGTCGGGTGTAGACGACGGTCCCCTGACGTAGTTGTTGTCGTCCGCCGGAATCGCTGCTGCAATTGCTGCTGCTGCCGCCGTCGTCGGTACAACAGCGCCGCTTCGGCTGGTCTGTGTGTTCGCTGATTCTTACGGCTCGCTCCCTAGCTGCATCTTTCTACAGCTGGTGCCGCGTTGACGTTATGAAATCGTTGATTTTCAAGTTAGCTTCTCTCTTAGGAATTGGCTACGCCGAGACTAACGACGAGTAATATGAGCTGTTGTTCAGATTAATGAATACATCGTGTATATACTTGTTTGTTTGTGGAACTAGTCTGCTGCGAGCGAGCGCTGAGGGAAGTGTCGAAAATAAGAGGTGACTGGTGTTGCTGGTGGTGGTAGTGGTGGTGGTGGTTAGAGAGATCGACGGCGCTCGGACTGATCATCGGTGCCCGTGACAATGACGGCTGAACCCAGCGGTCAGGACGTTAGTCAACGAATCCGGGTCAGTATAACATATATGAGAGCACGCCGCTATATAAGTATCTTAATAAACCATATATATATATATATATATATGATCGTTGATTTCCTGATGGAAGTCATTTGTCTTGATTTGCAAGCGATCCTACGTGTTGTCCACACTCACATTCATTCTGCACATGACCAGTAGTATTAGCTCTATGAGGCAATCCCGATCGCAGTTCTACCCATGGACGTTCGATGTTTAAGGCTGAGAATCTCCCCTTAAAATTTACCTTTTAAGTATTAGCTCGGGGTAGCAATAAAAATAATGATGAAAAACGCGAACGTCTGCTTCGTTCATGGCCAATTCCATAGCAACACAGGATAGACCCGTTCGTTGAGTGAAATACCTATTCGAAACTCATACAGGTAGTTCCAATCGAAACTATCTCCAGACAGACTTCGTTGAGATTGCCTTAGGTATTAGTATATGCTCATATGAGGAGGGATCGTTGACTGCAATCACTCATTCGTGACAATGTTTCGTGACTAACCTCCGCACGGGCTGAATAAATAAACGAGTTGAGATTTGAGGCCAGGTAGAAATTGATGACGGAAGTATGTGTTCTTTCTTACGCTGCCTTTCAGAATGCGATCAAGTCGAAGCTCGTCGACATCGGCTGTTATGTCGGTAAGTTCACTGGTGATTATTTGTTGGTGCTGCACATAGGCGTACATTTATACAATATAAATTGGATATATATTGGATTACATTGTGGTGTAAAAATTATGTATGCATCGTGTAGTTTCACTGATTTCAACGTGAAACCATTTTACTAGGTACATTTGTATGCAATACCCGTGCAGTGAATAACTGATGTAGTATCATGCAGTTCACTGCGAAACGTGGCTTAAAAGTTGCCCGAGTAAGATGTCAGATGGATAATGAGAGAAGCAATTAGGCAGCTTTCCCATTTGTATCCTTTGACACCGTTCAGTGTATACACACTAGAAATAGTTGATGCCAACTTATTGAAGATAATGTGATTCGGTTTGTGGCTGTTGCCCAATGTAGCCTTCGAAATTGAAATGCTTTACAACCGGTGTGCACATTTGTCCCATCCGCTAGAGTGTAATTTATTGTAGGTCCTGCCCGTGCGCCCCCTTCCGATCTAGATCAGAGAGCATGGCAGTTCAGTAGTCTCTGACATCGAAATTCATCTAGGTTTAGTGTATACGCACCAGGCTTAAGGTGTACAGTAGGTTACTTCATTTCATTTTTTTTCTGAGTCGACTCCGGTGTGGTGATGTAGTGCGGTCGCGTGCGCCTTGCAATCGGAGAGGATTCACGGGTTCGATCCTCTTCGATTGCACATTTGTGTTTATAGGCGGCCGTCTTATGAAGCAATACAAAAAGCAGCTGTCCCGTGGACTAAGTAAATGCTTAGTTCGTAGTACCGATAGTAGTACTAATGACAACAGTAGATAAACCTGAAAGTCCTTCTGCTGCTGGTCCTCGATGTCGGCAAACTGAACTGAGCGTCGTGGTTTGTAAATATATATATATATATATATAACATAATAAGTTCTCGGCAACTACTCATATGACACGAGCTGGTTTTGGCATCGTATTAAGGAACTGTTTGGTATGGGTTTGCGGCCATGCAAGGTTAGCTAGTTCTATTGGGAAGCTGCTGGTTAAATTTACCAAGATGACTCAATACTCACTCCGTACATATCTCACCACCGTATATAGATAAATATCCCACCACCAGCGATGTCACTATGTAGACCAATCGCAATCTAGCTTAGGTTTTCCCCCAGAGAAGCCGTGTTCTAATTAGATCGAATTTTGTTAACATATAATTCGCCTTAGAGCATGATGTATGCGGGACTTCTCAACTAAAACGGAGAAAGGTGAACTGTTGCAATATTTGCATAATATCTTCTGTCTGCTTTAGATGACGAGCTTCCAGATTACGTGATGGTGATGATCGCGAACAAAAAATCGAAAGAGCAGATGAAAGCTGATCTCGAACTCTTCCTTGGAGAATATTGTGGCGGATTCTGTGACTGGCTCCACCAAGTGCTTGACCATCTACAGAGGTATTACTAGAAGACAATACTGTACATGTCATGTGGTTCGTGGTTTGTCAGAGCCATAAAACACATACTCTTATAATATAGTTAATATAAGAAAAGATTGGTGTACTTTGATATTTAACTTCATATAACATGATTCGGCTCTGTCAGCAAGCCTTTACGCACACACACACACACACACACACACACACACAGAGAGACCAGCCATGGGATTTGGCCAAAGCTGAGAAATCTGAGCCTTTACAAGACCTTTCAGTGGCTGATCATGAACACCGATACAATGAGCGCATGTTGAAAATGCCTTCCGTAGGTTCGAAGAATCAGACAAAAGTCATCTCAAAAGTGCTGATTCATTCAAGTATCAATTTCAGCGAAATACAGCTGAACAATTTCAATCTAAGTTCATAGGCGTCAAACATAACAAAAATGATGCCCGTGGTCCACCAATAGCAGTACACTGATTGACAAACCTGAGTTCATAACAGACTTAAAAAGCTATGGCAAATAAAAAAAATAGATTTTAACAGAACACAGCTTAGAATGCGGACATGCCCATACACCGTGCTTTTAAGTAACCTTGTATCTGTTACCTTTGTATGTGAGCCTAATTCTCGTAATTTCTCTTTCTCTCTCTCGCCGCAGGTTCGCTCGTGAGGGAAAGCACAAAATTGACCTATTTGAAGAGAAAAATAAGTCCTCGAAGGCCAAAGAAAAGGAGAAGGCACACAGATGGAAGGACAAGGAACGGACAGCACCCACTGGATCATCAGGGTCAGGCGATGAGGTGGCACTCCATCTTGACGTTGATGAGAAACGAGAGTTTGAAGAAGCTGAAACCAAGGTCTGCATGCCTACATTGGAAATAGAGAACACTTAATACCATATATGAAACCAGTACAATACAGACGAGTTATGGTTTCAAGTGGGCTCGGCTTCGTCATTTTTTTTATCTTGTTGGTCGTCTTGTATTGGGCCATGTCTACCTTTCATGGATGCTGACTTTGCCCTGAGATTTCTATTTGGTTTTATACGTGGGCATCCTTTAACAAACGATGTTCAAGTAGACACAGAAGCTCGTCCTCAGCTTATTGAACACATATGTAAAAGTCGAACGACCCTGAGACGAGGATCTCATGGGCTCAATATGAAATTTGCTTGGTGTCTTTCCCTGTCATCTTATAGGATAGTGTCGAAAGCACAAAGAAAAAGGAATCTCGACGCTCTCGATCGCGAAGCCCGCTGAAGAGAATGGAAGAGCGCACCAAGAAGAAGCTACGTGACCGCGTAGATGAGGTTACCAAAGAGGTTTGTAACTTCTTTGATTTGAAGGCTTGAATGTGTCTTTTGAAGGTTTGGATGTGTCTTTTGAAGGTTTGAAGGTGTCTTTTGAAGGTTTGAAGGTGTCTTTTGAAGGTTTGAATGTGTCTTTTGAAGGTTTGAAGGTTTGAATGTGTCTTTTGAAGGCTTGAAGGTTTGAATGTGTCATTTGAAGGTTTGAATGTGTTTTTTGAAGGTTTGAGTGTGACCTTGTTCATTTTTCATAGGGGTATACACACGTCCATAAATAGTTTGAGAGGGACTTTTGAACTTGCTTTCTAATAGTGGCGTTTGGCCTGGCGATTATTCGCATCGATATTGTAGGCAACTTTCAGGTATAATTTGGATTGGTCAGATAGGACTAGCATGAGTCTGCACGACTGCAGATTCGCGAGTTCGATCCTCACGGTTGCACATTTACATTTCAATGGGGTCCGTCTTATGAAGCAATGCCGAAAGCAGTTGTACCGTGGACGTTTAATGTTCGCTGAGGGTCTGCCCGGAAAATTTACTTCTTTTAGCTTGAGTCTGCCAATAATCAAGAACAATGAAGTTGCCGATATCTCCATGAATTCCTTCTGCATTTCACCGTCACGCATATCAGAAAAGCTATGACGAGCGTCTGATACCTGGGCGCCGATATTTCGTAGTATAATTTTTAGTACATATATATATATATATATATATATCTTTTTTCGAGCTGACCCTCAGCTGTTCCCCTATCTGACAGGCCTCAGCTCTTAACCTTTAGGTATTACTATGAGGACCTGTCGGGGCCACCTTTGCTTATTCTCTGCCTTACTCATACCTGACAAGAATCTTCAGAAAAAGAAAGATGATAATATATATATATATATATCTGGCGATATTCAGGTGAAGCGAAAAGAGGCGTCCCGCGGTAGTGGAGATGTCCGAAGCGATTCAAACAGTGCAAGCAGTCGAAAGCGTATCGAGGTGGATAACAGCCGGGACAGGACGCAGACGAGCGGCAATTCCAGTTCAGCTAAACACACCAGTAATCGAAGTCCCGAAAGAGGCCGAGGGGGTGGAAGTTCGTCAACGTCTTCGTCTCGGCGGTCAAGGGCCGTTTCTCCTCCGGCGGGAAGACGCCAGAGCCCTTCGAGGGATTACGGACGGGATTATGATCGGAAGGAAAGGGAGAAAAGCCTTAGGGATTACAAATCGTCGACGGCTGAATCGAGACAACGAGGTCGAGACGAGCGAAAAACAACTGATGAACGAAAGGAGAGACGAGATGACGCCGATAAAAAGAAGGTTTGCATTTGTTTTACCTATTAGCGTCAATTTGTGATTTCGTGACACACAGGTGGTATGTGTGTGTGTGTATATATGTAGAGAGGCACAAGTGTCAGGGGTTACAGGAAGTCTATTTAAAGAAGATCATTAAAATAAGAATATTCGAAAGAACAGCTATACGAGACTGAACGTGGCGAAATCCGACGACGTGCGCTTCGTGCACCGTATTTGTTAATAGAATACTTCTTTTTGGCTAAAAGGCATCGACGGTGCAGCCCGCTTCTCGAAGAGGCAAGGCCCACGAGAGTCGAGAAGCGCCGAAGAAGAGTCCGGAAGTTCGTATTGAGCGCACAATTGAAAACGAAAAAGAGGAAAGTAAGAGACCTCCGGTGTCTGTGAAAAGCCGCCTGACGTCGACAATTGGAGCGGTCGTCACAAATGACGGTAGGAACCACTGGAAAAGCTGTAGTCTGTCAACGATGACATTTACATAGCACACGAATTATGTATAATATATATTTAACATCAATCGAAATAGTATAATTATGTTGAAAAATCAAAATCACCTCAAAGTAGACATTGATATGAATGATGACCCGAAGGGCATCTGGATATCGACCCCGCGCGAGGATGGTTGTCTAAAGTAGTGCTTCCTCTGTCATGAATTCAATGTTTAGCTAGCGGCTCAGAGGGCGAAGATGAATCGGAGTACGATCCTTCCCAACCTCAGCTGCGTTCGGTGGCAACAATAGCACCGCGGAAGAGACTTTTCGTTGATAAGGATCACCTCGAAAAGAACAAGATTCTCGCCAAGGCGTTACAAGACGCCAACAGGAGCACTTCATCGGTCGTGGTTAGACAAAACATCGTAAGTTGAACGCTGTAGGGTAGTAACTACTAATTATCGTGGGAAACAGTTGTGAACGTATATCAAAATGCGTTAGGAGTTACATTACATTGCCACCCTTAAAAAATACAGAAAATTAGGCATTTCCTTTACCTAAAACGGAACAGAACACATACTATACGTGTATACTTTGTTGCACTAACCATAACGTAACGCGAATGGATGAATACAACATACCTGTATCGCAAATTGGGAATGATCTCGTTTCCATGTGCTTAGAAGTTCGCCGTGTTTTACCGAGTGGGAATTTTGAATGAGTATTAGTGGGCTGCTAAGAATAAGAATATTTAGTAAGCTGCGAACGATTCGAACTGCTAACACTGACATTGTGTGGCTGATTAAGGAGCCCAGTGTGGCTGGCAGTCGGGGACCTGACGAACGTGCTCCTGCACCGGTGAAAAGAAGTATTCAGGATAGACTCGGCGCATACGTCACCGATGCCATCGCCGCAAGGTAACACCAAAGTTTGAGAAGAAATATACCTGAGCTGTGAATATTATCATTACTATGATTGCGACTACTCGTGCCGTGCCAGTAGCGCAATTATTATAGCAACGACAATTGAGCAAGGAAAATGTACCTCGCTGCGGCGCTCTTGGCGTTAAGACGTCAATTTAAACAAAAAAAAAAGAAGGACTGTTAATAAAAATACCTATTCGATCTTGTTTCTGTCCGTTGCCAGGGTCGCGGAGGTGAAGCGGCGAAGGGAGATGCCGCCAAGTTTAGGGGACGAAGACGATGATGACGATGAGAACATGTACGTGGAGGTCCCCCCCTTGTCGTCAATGATTTGATTATTAATATGATAATGAGTATCAAAGTTGTGAGCTGAAATCCAAAGGGGCTACCCTCATGAGGTTTGCCGTTGCTTCTCGTTGACCTGGCTCAGGCTGTCGACTCAGCAATACAATGCAGAAATACGCTTTATATGTTACACAAACAAAGGCAAATAGAAGCGCGATGTTTATGTGCTTGCTATGCGGGCGCAAGCGAAGGGCAAGACATTATTTGTTAACACAAACTGTATTCGGTGATCGTTCTTCTGGTTGTATATATTCAATTCGCTTGTGATAATTTGTATTAACTCTATTTCTGGGAAAACAATAGCGCACAAGTGTATATTGGTAACGCATTTGTGAACAAAAACTCCCTATCTTCAAGGGTAGAATGATTGAAATAATGAATTTGGTTCTTTGTAATGCTATGTGATACTTTCTTGCGTTGCAGGGCATCAAACGATTTGGAGGTCAGTGGTGGGGAAGGTATAAATACAGGTCATGGTTCAGGGCCTCGGATCATCGTTACAATGAAACGGATACCAAGTGATATCGATACAACTGCTCTTGACGCCGATCAGGAGGTTGAGATGGAAGATCTACGGTATGAGCAGTATTCGTTGTTAGATGATGGCAAATTTGTACCTCAAGGAAATATGATGCTCCCCGTTGCACTACTTCAACCTGTAACTCTGTAATTAGAAGTGGATGTTGATGAAATCCTCTTTCAAGTCCCTTCAACCAAATCAACCGTTATATACGATAACTAGTTCAGTGGGATCCAGTAATTATTATGCATTGGCAAATATCCATTTCTCATGCTAACGAGCAGGACGAGGGGATGGCTTTAAAATCACAGATACCTGTGGCCTTCTCACCTGTGTCCCGATTTGCCTAATTGCTAGGCAGGCCAAGCAAATAGTAATGCTCTTATACCTCGCTGCAGGACATACAAGCGTCCGCCAGCAAGAGCACTAATGTACTGGTAGTGGCCGCACATTTATCGAACCGCATACGCTCGAAAGGATGACCAACATAAATCGATTATTAATTTCATTTCAGATTATCGCTGCTACGTAACAACAGCGCATCGGCATTGAATAGTGGCGTCAAGAACGAGCATGTTTCACAACAGATCTCAGCATCAGCAGCAGCCGCCGCCGCCGCAGCGCCATCCGTGGAAATCCCATCGCAGAAACCAGCGGCAGAGAAGTCTGCTACAATCACTGATGACAAAGATAACAGTTCGCCGGCAACAGTGCCGCGAAAGAAGATGGTTGTCACAAATAAAAGTAGGTTAATCAAAAGGTCTGACGAACGTTCTGTTGTTCTGTATTTGCGCAACCGAAAATTGGCCTAAAATGCTGCCCAATCTGTATGATGCTATACAGGTTTATGCCAAATCGATACAAGTAGTAGCCAAGAAAAGAAAGACAAACTCCCGCCTAAGTTGATTGACACGATACGAATTCAACTAGAACGCACACTAAAACCCCGTTGGAATGTCCGAAGCATTTGCGCCCAAATTGACTTTTGTGTTTCATTTTGTTCTCACGAGCCATTTGCAGCTGTCGATGTTGTCGAACGACACTGTTTCGCGTGTAGGGAAATGTGTTGTTGCTCGTCGAGGTCGGCTCTTTGAACTTGAAATCCAGAACGGAGAAGTTCGAAATGTTTCCTAGAAAATATTTGGACTAATCGAAAACTTGTTCTGCAGTTAGTTTTCCAACAGTGAGCGATAGGTTGATGTTCATGTTTGATCCATCTGAGTAGCCCCGCTTGTATTTTCCCAGGCATATAGCTCACGTTACGCACATGGCGAGCTGCAACGAGTAAAAAAAAATATATATATAATAGATATATGTACATAAATGATCCGCACCGAGTTAAGAATATCGAAACTTTTGCTCACCCGTCGATAACGAGGTGGGCAGCGTCATTTGAACTTTGTCTTTTTCTAATCTAGCAATATCAAGATACGTATTCGTATCATAGTATTAGCATACTATATGGATCAAGTACATGTTTATTTACCTGCTGTGAGGCAGGCTTTTCAAATGGCTACATAGCAGATAAAAAAAACACGTTCCTCAATGCTTTTCTCTCTATGGCATTTCTCACTAATGTTTCACATGATGACTACTCCAGATGGTGTCCAGGTCACTCCAAAGGCCACAGAGGCCGTCCGTCCAGTCGAACCAAGTGTCATTTCTACGGGAAGTGTCGCTGGCGGGAAGCCAACGGCCGTGACCGCTCCCTTGGTGAAAGCAGCTCCGGAGAAAACCCAGCAAGACGCCTACGTTGAAGAAAAAGATGACAATGTTATTATGAGGAATGGTTAGTAAATTCGTTACTATTAGGTGATCCTCCTTTCATTCACTTAGTCGTCCCGTTCATTAATTATAAACAGAAATACGTTGTGCTCATCCGAATCCCAACTCTGCGGAGATCTTTTTGATCCATACGATTCGCTTCTGGCGAATGATTGCGTCCGGTGCTCCGAACGTATGCAAACGCCGAACAGTGCCGTCATCGGCGTTATAACTGAAACCGGTAGCTGTGATTTTAGCCTCGGGAGGCTCTTTGTCGAATCTAAGAGCCATGGCAAGAATGAATACGAGAATATTCATACAGGCTGGAAAGGAAGTCACACTCATGAGAGTGGACATTTCTTTCTCGCTATACTCGACATTATCTAATAACGTTTTGCACAATCTCTCTCTCTTTCTCTCTCTCTCATTAATCCAGGCATGATTGTAAAGCCGAGTCCCTTGTTAGCAGCGTGCGGCGTCAATGTCAACACAGTATTGGCCATTAAGAAGAGCGTGCCAGAAGAGCCTGCGAAGCCACCAGTTAAAGACAACTTGGATAGCCAACCTGACCAGACGTCGAACCAAGGATCTGGTACCACCGTCACTCTTACGAAATCGAAATCTGCAATCGCGGAAAAGATTCCTCTACAGTGTAAGTTCGTCTTTCGTGACCTTCGATATTATGATAGCTTTACTATTTATCTGCATACGTTATCTCTTGATTCGAAAAACAGGCTGGCATGCCTCACTGACAAAGTTGTCCGTAGCTTTTATATCTATATACAATTCTAAGGTATATGAATACATATACACAAAGGTAGTGCTGAGTAGCAAAGATAATCATTGTCCCTAGGTCGTCTTGAATGAACAAACCAAGGATGTGTTTTAATAAGCATCGTCTATTTTTAATTTTTTTCTGTATGCCCTCATCGAACACTCAGCGCTGGATGATTTGGCACCGAAATCGGCTCTGACGGCGTCTGGCATCAATGTGAGTCTGCAGATGATCTCGAATGTACGTGGGAGGCAACGCTGTCGGTTCGATCCCGGCTGCACCAACCCTGTCTGCAGGTGCGTTCTTATACAGACAATGGACAACACTGATATGTATATATATATATATATATATATACACGATCAACTCAAACGAAATGTCAGCTCTTGTGTGAACGATCCCGTGGGTTGATGCGTGGAGTCCGCAGCGAAGATTGAACAAATTTGAAACGCTAAATATTTACTAAAAAAAAGACCATTTTTATCGAGGAAAATTTTTCCGTGCTGTTCAATTACTTTTTCGCCTCTTTTCACGAGCCTCTTCCTCCTTCAAAAAAGTTCTGCCATCTATGGCCAAAAAGGCAATCATTTTTGACATCAAGTAATCAAGAGAGTGTTTCGTCTATCGTTGTCGTGGTAGAAACCTATTTACCATCTCCAATCTTCCGTAAATGTCCCACAAGAGTTCAACTGGTCAATGTTGGGTTTGTGTCCGATATCTCTGATGACGGCCGGAGTCAATTTAATCGGCCTCGGTAGTGACTGACCTGCCGGAGCGGGGGAATCTCGGAGATCGAAATCGCCATAACGAGATTTCACCAACCTTTTTCGACACATCCACGAGCCACTTTCGCTTGTGGCACTCTCTCGCTAGACGTGGTCACACCACAATTTTTTTTGAAAATCTCCGACGCGTTTGTTTTGCCATGTTGGAAACACAAAAGCTAAATGCACCGGAAAAAACCAAGTTTCATTCCTCCCTAATCAAAATTCAATCTAACCTTGTACACGTCACAGATCTCGATGAAAATGGTATTGAAATGTCAGCCGTCATTTGAGATACACGAAAATGCTTTGATACGCTGACATACACGCGTAAGCGGGAGGACACCTAATAACGGATCGCTACGGACTTATGCATCGACCCAATATGTTTCATTGTTGCCTTACAAACCTTTTACGCAACACATCGTATGTATGTGTACCGCTTTCGTGAGTGCCTTAAATTCACTAACAAAATTTGCCAATAATCCTCGTTTATAGGTTCACGCATCCAGGTCAGCTATGCAGTGCGTTTCCACTTTGTGGTCTCCCAGCGGCGAGTTGTTTGTACCGGCATCCGCCATGCAAATTTAATCATGGTTGCGCAAACCCCAGCTGCTTATATGCCCACAGCGAAGATGGTAGGTACCTTCTTTTGGGAAGGGTTCAGTTCGTCGGTCGTCCATTCAAGCCTCACTATGAGACACGAGATCTTTTGCCAATCAAAAAAAATATCGACGAGGCGCAAAAACCACATACGGTGTACTACTCAACAATACACGAAAAACAGCCTTTGACACTCTTAAATCTAGTGACAATCCAACCAGGCCTGTTGAATGTGTATGTTTTCTGTCATATATGTGTACATATCGTTCGTACGGGCGGTTATCGAACTGCTCATAAATTACAGCGAGCTAAAAGGTCATTAATTCTATAGAAGAAGTTTTATCTCGTAGTTTTGTCAGCGCATATACAATCTCTTGCTTTCACTTATCTGTGATGGGGATTTAGATTCATAACATTGCTCCTCGGGTTAGCGAAAAATTTTGACTCTATCAAAAGATACTATTTGAATATCAGTACAGCAATATCTACATCTCTTATTTATCTTTTTGTTTTATATATTATTTATCTGCGTCAATTTTTTTTTTGTATTTTATGGTAAGTTTTGAATTCAATCGTTGCTACGAATTGGTCAATTTCCGTCAACGTAACGTAAACGGTGCTGTCTGAAATAATACTAAAGTAATTCCAGATTCGACCTCAACAATCCCGAGGTCCAGAGATTTTAGTGGGTGAGAGTACGGTGCAACCAGGCGGATGTATACCTAAGCTGTAATGTCTACTGCGCACCGTGCATTGTTACTGTAAAGACTCAAAAGAAAACATCTCAGTAGTTCAGTACTTACTTTCGGCAGCATTAGAATAGATATTTCTAGTGAAAGACGGTCCCTAGCGCAGCGAACGGTTAACATAAGACGTCATGCATTTACGAAGTCTATTCTCAGCGTGTGTGGCTCTTGTGATTTGCATTTTCAGTATTCGCGGGCAGCGAGACGGGCAAACCAACACCGTGTAAATTTTTCCCTAATTGTACGAACTCGGCGTGTCCGTTTTTCCATCCAGCCATAGTAAGTTCCCATTGGCTGTTACTCGATTGGTGCCTTTATTGTGTTTAAGTGAATTCCAAATATATTACATACCACAGTGCCCATATATGCTTGGTACTTACGCGACGAGTAGTTCACTACGATATTATGATAATGACTGACGAAGACCCTTGAACGGCTAATTCTCGGTCGGAAGAAAGTCAAGGACAAGTCGTGCGATATTCACTTACACAACGTGTGTAAAATAAAGAAAATTTCGCTAATAAATTGTATATACAGTTTACGAGGTCGTCCATTCGGCGCCACTTGACCATGTGTCTCCTAACATTTCCGAGGCTCACTCAAATTAAACATTCACACATTCAGTTCACTTAGTTCTTATCTGCTAATTACTACCCATTTACATACGACTTTGACATGCTCCGAACGAATATATCTAATCGACACCTATCTTTCTCACTTCGTCCTTACAGCCGTGCAAATTCGGCCTACGATGTCAGGCACTGGGCTGTCCGTTCGTCCATCCGGAGAAATCGGTCGTGGCCAAACTGCGTTGGGTGGCCAACAACTAGATCAGGCCGCGCGATGCGGTTGGCATCACATCAAGTCAGAATAGCCAATTAGTTCATTCATTGAGAAAAGGAAAAGTCATCAACGCTTCCGCGAGTCCAGATAGGGTCGAGAAACAGAGGATCAAATTAGGTGTTGATGGAGGACGGACGACTCCGTTCTACGCCGACGATGCGGTTTACGAAACCAAGACAGCAATCTTTCGTGTGGTTTAGTACAAGTAGACGAATTCACGTTATCTTTGATGAGCTCGGTGCAGTCCCTACTCTCGTAACTATCCAATGGGGCATACATTACCAATTGATAGATCACAAATATCACTTGGGATTGAACGACGAATTATTGTTACGTTGAGCAAATGATAGAGGTGTCTAATATAAGGCTTGCGGTCATATGTCACGAGTCGTGATGGAACAATATTAACAATATTGTAAAGGAGTATTGAAAATAGAAGGTAGATGCCGTCGTTATAACCGGTGTGAAAGATACGATAGGTATCACGAGGTTATTCGAACGATATAGCTTGCATGACGTTGTGTACAAATCAAGGTGTGAATGTGGTATAAAGTAAAAACGAACTACTAATAAAGCTATGAAAGTACTATGGCAGAGGAGATGTTGTATATATGCTTTCATAAAATCCATATCCACAAGTGTTTTTGTTTTAATTTTGAGTGCAGACAAGAGAGCGTCCAATGGCAAATATCACTTGAATAGTAAGAGGCACCGCGCAACGACGGCTAGCTAATTAGCGATCTCGCACATATTACCCATATTTCAACATGAAGCTTGGTACAAAATAATATGAGTATGATGTTTGTCTACACTAATACGGAATTATTTGTTGGCAAGGCGAATAATCTGAACGAACAGCAAGACAGCAGACTGTAGCTATCAAAGGCTAACTCTCCGTCCGCGGGGTCACCTCCGGCAGAGACATGGCCATCCAGGCATGGAGGATTTCGACCCGTGTAGCCGCGAATATAATCCCGCATATCTTCGTTTTCAGCAAAATGGCACACCTAACGCTAAATGATATTCTGTCTGATTTACCTGTTTGGGGTTAAGTTATCAAGCAACTTATAAAAACAACCTGAATCGCAAAGACTTGATCATACGTCACACGAAAAGTCTGCCACACCGTGAATGGAATTGTGAATTCGGCAGTATTTTCTATGTCAAGGTGGTTTAGTCATCCCGAAGTTGGTGTACAAACTCGGACTTGGTAAGTTTAGTAATAGCCTTTATTTGATGAGAGCCGTCGGCAAGCTCCACTTGACAGGAGATCATAAGAAAATGCCATATAATTAAAAAGTAATTTAAAGATCCATAATCGTATTGCGTTAGATCGACAGTTTGTAGACAACGTGAACTTAATTAAGTTCCTAACTGAAATAATTATTATGAACAGTCTCGCTAATTGCAAAAAAGGTGTTACCTAGTGCATGCACTATATAACTCGACATCGCAAGCTATCTATATATAACTTAAATTACAAAGACGATGAAGTAATGTATATTCAGCACTTCATTTTTTTTTACTTAAATCCATAGGCTACAATTAATTTCCCCCTAATAGAAAAATAGGATCTTTACAACACCTTTCACTATATGAATGTTATCCTTATGTTGTTATTGCATGGTCGTGACCCATCGTAATAACACCGTCGACACTCACGATTCAGCCATTCTATGCAACCACCTGAATACGTTAACCATTCACGGGTTATACCAATCGAGAAAGAGCAATGAACAACTAAGGACAATTAGAGAAAAGAGGATAGCAACGCGAAGTCCTGCATGACTTTGCATGGCCTGGCGAAGCTGCTCATTGGCGTCCTTCACGTTTTCGGTGGCAGCGAGCATCGTGTGAGCAATTCGTTGAACATCGTCCTCCTGTTCAATGACTTTCTCGGTGAATTGTTTTTGCAGCTCGGAGATTTCCGCCACTCGGCCTTCGATCTGCTTGACCTGCTCTGCCATCGAATTCAGCTCGTCATAAAGACGCGTGTTTTCCTGTTCAAGAATCTGTTGATAGCACAGCACGATAGAAGAGAATGAGAATAAATAATCTGCTGTGAAACTTCAGACCCTTTGATGGACAGAGGACAAATAATAGATGAAGGGGTGGACACCTACTCAGAGAGAAATTTCCCCAACGGCTTCTGATAATTAGAGACCTACGTAAAAGCCAAATACAGATTTTCTGATACACAAGCTAGCGCACTCGATAAGCGTGAATATAGTATATGACAAAGCAGTTCATATGCCGAATGACATACGAGCTTCATCTCACACAAGTTCTATATTTGTATGGGACTGTAAGTTCAAATGTTACTTCTAACTTTGCGGTAACAAACAATCTTCAAGATATATCATTCGACTTCTTGAGCTCATAAAAAGAATACTAACAAAGGTTAACAGTTAAAGGTAGCCGCTTCGACTTCAAACCTAAAAGTAGATTTTTCGGATTGACTCTCAGTCTTAAGCATTTTACTTAGTCTGCGGAACTGCTTTCGACATTGCTTCACAAGACGGACCTCTTTCTTAAATGCAAATGTAGAAGGGGGCGATCGAACCCGTACATCTACGTATCCCTCCCAATTGCAAGGCTCATACGAACACGCCGGGCTCAACTTTAAACACCAACAGTTTCCATGAAACGAAACTTCACCGATGGATTTTGGCGAAACACGCTGGCTAGTATATTTCTTTGATTAATCGATGTATTCCGCCTAACAAACCTGAACATCTTCTGGAGTGATGGTAACCGAACGAAATTCATACAGAGCGTCCTGCTCGTCATCAGGATACGATGTACTCCGATCAGCCTTCCCGGAAGCCTCGCTAGTTAGAACCGCTTCGATTTCGGGACTGTGCGAGTCGCCGTTCGAGTTCTCGGACGAAATTTTACCAAACGCCTCGTCGGCATTGCCCGTTTCCTTCTCCTCTTCGATAGTTGTTCCAGGTAGCTCCTTGACGGTGCGTCCCCCTGTGAGTGAGCCAAAGGTGCGCATCTTCTTGTCGCGCCTCATTCGGAGCGATCGTTGCTCGGACCAGATTCTCGCAACGAGCCGAAGATAGTCTTCAACCATGACAATAACGAAAGACTGATGTTCCGCCTGCTGGGGAGTGCTTGCCGATGTCTTGATCTCCTTGCGAAGCTGGCCAATAATTTGTTTATACGTCATTATGAACTTTTTCGTGTTCTGATCGATTTCTTCACGCTCGATATCACTCATCTTCGAAACGTTGTACATAATAAAATGCTGATCGATATAATCTTTGCGATGAGTTAAGAGGAATGACTTCATCTGCGATATACCGCCCATCATGTCTTTGACGTTTTTATTGAAGCGACTTTCGCGCCGGTCGCGAGGAGTTGATCGCGGAACATGATTGCTGTCATTGGTGCTGCCTAACGCTTTACTTCGTGAGCGAAGCGTTTTTACAAGGGACTTAAAATTCGACGTCAAATCCATTACGGTATTTATTCACGCGCAGTGTCCTAAAGTTGCAAGCGTTGCTTGGAGAAATTCGAAAATGAAGAAATTAGTTGACGTCTTCCCAACAAGCGCCGTCATATGGCAAAGCGATCAGCTGATTGCAATATGCAATCGGCGAGATGCGATTACCGTGCAATGTACGGAGGGTAGTATAGTCGACGGCAGCGGCGGATCACTGAACACAAAACATCTCATTTGAGATTTCGCCAGTTACGGGTCATCCAGCAGCGATAATAACACAGATCGGAACATTTTTACTATTTTGTAACTGAAATCCACTCCATTGTGTCGTGTAACTTTAGACGTCGTGTTCGAATGTAAACAACAGCTTGGCAGACGATCCTTGTGGCGCCAAATTTGACGTATCAAAGTATCCAAGTTCAGATGGATGTGGGGTCACCGCTGCGACTACCCACGATGCGGTATAAAATCCTGGAAGATAAAATAATGTGAGCAATTTTGCGGCTCCGGGCCTGACAGGTCCTTGAAGCGACGCTGCACAACGGTACCGAGGCCTGCCATAGAAGTAGAGCAGCTATTTTCGTTCTTTTTTTATGCGGGAGTTTCGAGAATGCTCGATGCACATGCGTCACTCAGCCGTATCGAGTGGGACCATTGTGAGACTCACAAACCCCCATTGTGAGACTTATAAACCTTCAAAACCCGTCTTCACCCCGCCACCCCAAGGCTGGGAAATTGCTCGAATTAAGGCAGGTCAGGGTCAACTATAACGATATGATAGTGATATGATAACATGCTTCGAAATCGGGTTTGACTGATTCACGATTGCGACAGCCAAGTAAAGGATCAGCGAAGATTGTGTAATCGTATCAGTAGAAACAGTTAATCATTTCACGTTGACGATAACGTAAAAGGATTTCATCGCGTAGCTACGTGCGTAATATATTATAGATAATCTAGGGAGAATCCTTTGCAAATGTGACATTATCGTCCCTATCATAATTATAATAATAATTACCATTATTACTCGACGATATCATTAGCAATGTAGTCCAACTATTTTGAAAAAGGTTTCAAGTACTCTTTTTTTTTTACTATGGTGTTTCAATTCCCCGTCCACCTCTGCCTTTTCGGCGTCCGGCAAAAACTAAGGAATAGATATATAAATAACCTACCTAGCGTTTGTACCATCCAACATCCTGAGTCTTTACTTGTACGAATTTCATCTCGTATTAATGTGTTGGGCATGTAAAACCTTTGCATATTCTAACAATTCTTGTGTTAATATATAACTGCGATACTCGTCGACACTGTGTGTATAGCCAGCGCAAGTGTATTAAATATCGCTGATCTCTCAAAATATCATCGTTGAAAATTGCAATTTTATAGACCTTTACATCTATAGCGTATTTCTATTCATATGCTAGACACTGGGATAGTCGGACAAATATGCTCGCCTCAAAAAGTAGCGGAGTCTGCAACATCTCAGTACTTAGAAACAATAGCCTTCCTCTTCTAAGATGGAAGCAGCACCCGAGAAATCACTGTCTCCAAGCTTTCGTTTGCGCCAGTTCGGACAAAAGGAAAAATGGACTCCAGCTTTATGACCTCCCTCTACCTCCCCTTGAACTATAGAAACAGTTAGGCTCTAAACATTTTGGAGAAGTTGCACTCGTATAACCTGTAACAATGCGTATTAACCGTTTGAAAATAATTTGGTGGGACAACTTGGTATGCTTAGCAGGTGTCTTGTTTATACGTTCCGGCGTGTGTTGTAGCAGTGAGAATCCTAAATCGGGGCATTATTGTTGAGGGTTTCCTATGAATAACTTTTTTTTGAGAGGAGGAAACTCCCATGAATCACTGGGTGATTTGCGATGACTTTTTCCATATCAACTCGCTGACAGAATCGATATGGCTTGCCGCTGTATTGCTGCTGCAAAACTTGCATCTAGAAAGTATTCTACATATATATTAGTATCCTGCATTCAAATAATAATTTTCACGACATAGAAACAACTTCACTGTATATATCCCCAACTATATCTCTGTTCACCCTTGATAACTTGGTCAAAATCCCGTGAACGGGTCGGCCACATTCATATCAGCTGGCATCCATGTTAGGACCTTCACACGCCTTCTAAGACGCACGAATGCAATTGAGCGCAGGCTTTCAACAGCTGCACTGAAGATTGTTATGTTATGTAAGCGCGTCCAACATGAGTACAACTCCATCTGGTGGTTGACCTATGAAGTTGAACTCACGCTGATTTCTGATTAAAAATATTATCTAACATCCAACAGGAGCAGAGACACATGATGTTGTCATATCTCCATAGCTCCATAGTCTACATGGCTAACACGAATATAACCGCTAACAGGAATACAAACAAAAGGTACGTTTTAGTTTATCAAAAGCTAGTGTTCAAGGTATGGTGACGGTGATCTACAAAAATTATTTTTGGAAAGGCGGAACTTAAGTTGGCCGCTGCCCGTCATGGTAGGGCCAAACTCGAGTTTAATGTTTATGCGAACAGGGTCATGGCACGTCTAAAGGCATTCATCAAACGATCAACTTAAATATAAAGATCGACATATAAGTTTTTAATGAACGCCATACGAACGAAAATACGGAGCAGGATGTGCGTATTAATAGAAAATGATGCGCAGCAAACTGAGACAACAGACGGAACAGACAAGTGCGCCTTGTAAATTTTCCGGGCTGATCCTTTGCAGCGCTAACATTGACCTGAGCCCACGGTGCAACTGGTTTCGGCATTGCTTCATAAGACGGATAACCCTTTTAACTGCCAATGTGCAACGTGCGGATTGAAGCCAGAATTGCATTTTTCGAACGAGATATGCAATTTATGATAGCGAACTGTAGAAAATTATTTTACAAAAAATGATTATTAAATTATCTGGTATTCACTTCGTAATACACCAGAGAGCTTGAGGTGGGGGTAGATACCTGTCAAAAGGTAGTGGATCAAACCTTGTAATACGTCTGGCGCATGCGATTGATGATGGCAAGATTCAAGCTGCGAGAGCTGCTACGAAACCATAAGTACCGGATATACATATATTTATATATATAAGATCCGATTATTTTAATGACTAGTGAGTAGGCTCGATGTATCTTGTCTCTAAATGGGCTTGAGATAAACGCTATATTGTGAAGCTTTCGGTGGGCACTTAATAAAGTAAATTACCGAATTTGAAATCCTCGAGCTGATTTACGACTGTCCAGATTGGAAAGAGTCAATTTTTAATGAGGTTAGGCAAACCGCATTACCTAATCATAAGATAACACAGATTGACACAAACATTGATATTTTGGCACTGGGTGCCGCCTCACCTCGACGCCGTGACTCGTCGTTGGCCATCTCATTGGGCTATGCGACCTCTCCTTAACAGCTGTCTCGAGAGGACCTCGGTGATTCCCGACCACCTTCCCCTACTTCGGGCTAACAAGGGGCTCATCCTCCTTAGGTCCCCCTTCTCAGCGGCGCGCATGCAGCACTTTATCAGTACCAGTACGTCCGGCGTGTCCGGCGCCAGGCCAAACTACTAAAGTTCGCCGCCCTGCAGAGCGACTCACTCTTGGAAACCCTAGGAGGCCCCGGTCCCCTCGCTTCCAACCTTCTCGAGGGGGCTGTGCCATATGCTGGTCTGCGTCACAGGGATGCGCGCAGGGTCATTCCTTCTGCAGCGTCCTTCCATAGCCCTCAGGCGAGAAGCAATGCTAGCCACCTCCTTCTTCGGGCATAAAATTGAATCACTGAAACAACAGTAAAAAAATTCGGGGTCTTCGGCAAACATAGCTATAAATGACGTTTCTATGTTTTGACCGTGTTTTAAAACCTACATGGAATAACAGTACAACCTACATGGAATATATACTCCATCTAGTCTACAAGGTACAAGTACTTGTTGGTATGCACTGAGGTTTGTTTAGAAAAATGGATTAACTCGATATGAGAAATAAAATTACCCAAAAAGGGATACCTTTACAACTTCTTGCAAAGAGGTCCCTTCGATTATGTCAAGTTGACTTTCGTACGGACTTAGAAGCCCTGGCTGTCTATGTGTTTGCCCACTCCGGCAATATCCAATTCCTATGTTGTCATCCTCGCATTCGTCTAAGGTTGGCATTCAGAGATCTGGGGATCACGCTGTAAAGGCCATTGAGGCTTTCAATATGCTTGTGCTAGGTGTCAATGCTAGAAAAACGGGGTTGGTTTAATTTCGTACACCTCAGAGGATGGCTGATGTGCAGTTACCCATGCTTTGCAAACTTGTCTGACAGCCGTGGCACCAAAATGCTATGCAGTCAATGCGAAATTGCGGAGACATCGGCAGATGGGAGTCCTTCGAGAGGGGATTTTTATTTTGGTATATAAGGCTCTACTGCTACGGGTGCTTTGTTTCGTACTATCGTTCTGGCGAGGAACCTGGCTTTGAATAACCCGCCGGGGTAGCGCTTACGCACTGCTGTAATCGCGGTTCTGTCAATGAACCAACATTTGTATTATATTGTATTGATTCGCATGCCGATTACGCGGAATTCCATAATAGGCTGACAAATAGGTTATTGTCTAAGATCTAATTTAGTCTCGGCACTTAACCTCTGGATATTACTACGAGGATATGTCACCTTTGCTCTATTTTCAACCTTGTCGTGTCTGGCAAGAAGCCGCCAACTGCGTCTAGAATGTCGTCTATCAAAGACATCGGGAAATTACCTCGGAGAGTCTGTGCATTCAATCTTCGGTAGTGAATCACCATCCTGTACGTGCCATCCTTCTTCTTAACCAATAGCACTGGACTAGCTTATGGTGACTGGAAGATATCAAGGATCAGATTCGACGAGGGATGCGATTAGAGTACAGGTTCCTCGTTCATTAGGTCAGCGGACGCAGTCATGAAAATACACCATCGCTCCTACAAGATATCGAAATGACGATGGGTCTCGAGAGACATTTACGGCTACAGAGTGGCAGTGTAGTGTATCGACCTGGCAGAGAGGATGTGGCTAAGGCTAATCCTGTTGTGTGCTTTGTGTGCGCTCAAAGGCGGTGACAGCGATGTCACCGCCGATCGCAGTGTCCCCAAGCTGTCAAAAGAAATGTCGGCTCGCGTGCTCTGGATTCTCAGGGCGTTTCAATGAGACAGCCGATATCCTACACGCGACATGGCGCAAGTCTACGCTATGCTGCAGCCGAGCCAGGGCCGATAGAGTCAGCACCAGCAGCAGCGGCGGCGGTGGTGCCGGGCACGTCCGGTGACATAGGCACATCGCGGACGGGGTCAGGTCAGAGGGAGAGCGAGCAGGCAGCTAACGTGCTTTCGCTGTCGACAATCGGGGCACACGGCCCGCATTTTGCACGTAGCCTCCGAGGGTGAGAAAGGTGGAGAACGAACGCGACAGCGGAGCCAATGACCATGACAAATACCGGCGAATGCAAGGGTATCGAGCGAGGACCAGCAAAACTGTTGTTGTGAACGGAACGGAATGGTTGACACGAAGGCCGAGATTACCGAAGTGTCTAAAGGTGTAGGCAACAAAGCTGGTCTGAACTTGAACCAAGCCCAATAGACAGGGTGAAGGGAGTTGGTGAAGTAGTGTCCCGTTGGGACAGAGCGTAGTGGCTCGACAGGTGGACGGACTAATAAAAAGATTGCGTTGACCGACGAAGCCCTGGACGGGAGAAGCTATTCTGCTGGGCAAGAACCTATTGGACAGGAATAAAGTCATGACAATGTATCGACGAGGTGAGGCACAAGTGCTGAGCACATCCTGAAATTTTAAATCTCTTCCCGCCTGAAGATCCAACAGTTGTGTCAGTAGCTCGAGACGACACCGAACTCTAGCCGCGTAGTGTTAGATTCCTGGAAGTGGAGGTCCAGGGTGAGACGGCCGGAGCCATACTGTTGGAGTCTCACGCAAGCGTGCTTTGTGAGGTGACCGAGAGGCGAACAGTTGTGCCCGTGACGAATTTCGGATTTTGAAAGGTGGTGGTAACAAAGGGGTCGGTTGTGAAACGTGGGCAGCTAGTGCCCGATAACGATATCTTCATGGTAAAAGAGCGAAAGGAGATCGATATTACTGCTAGTGTCTGCCAGGCCAACAAAACCAGACCAATTTCAGTGGAGCAAGTGACCATGGGTGAAGACGTACCATTGGAAATCTGAACGGCACTGTGTGTGTTGTTGAATCAATATCGAAGGGTGTTTGCGGACTCGATGAGCGGTGTTGGGTTGACACCTCTAGCAGAATTTCACATTGAACAGCTCCCTGGAACTCGCCCCGTAGCGTCGAAGCCGTACCGAGGCATTATGACGGATTGTCAAAGAGATGGCTGATGCAGACATGATTTGGCCGTCGCGGTCACAGAAGTGGTAGAAAGAAAGGAAGACTTAGAGTTTACGCGATCGTATTAATTTATTTCTTCTTCTGGAGATGCAACTGACACAACACACTTCTTCAGACTACTCTTGTCTCTGAGGTGTCTTTTTCGCCTACGTCATCGTCTACTCTTCCTCTCACTAAGTGGGGGCTACCATCGTACATTCCCGAATGCATTACCACTCCCATCTGCGCGGTTAGAGTTCTATTGAGATAGTAACGTGCGCCTTTGGGCCACGTCAAATACCTTCGCTTACAAAACGATATTATATTATAGACCCATTTTTGTTCTGAGAAACGGAACCAACGCTTACCTGCATGTAAGCCAAAGACTCATGTGTCAGAGGTTAAATTTCATCCGGCTATGACGCGTTGTTTAAAAGTTATGAAAGTTATCCGATGTACAAAATGCTCCTAACGATATGATTATAATGGATTCATACAACGGGTGGGTCTAGTGGCGATCGCAGCGCCTCGTACGATCGAAGGTAACCGGAGACCTGTTGAGCTCTGTTTAAACAATTCACATGTCTTGGGTTGTTCATCTGGACCCAGCACAACCTTCATCATCCATTGGGTGTTCAAATTTTGCCTCTCTCTTAAGGGCAATAGCCGTCCTCACTCTGATCTCGTTGAACACACGTGGCTGCAGACACATGTTCAGTTTCAGCCATCATCTGACTGCAGCCTGTTGTTGTCCTTAATTACGCCTGCCCATTTCAAACGCGTGGCCTTCTTTCCTTAGCGTTAAGTTAAGTGTTAGTCAAGCCAAAGCTGTGTAGCAAGTAGCAGGAACACTTATAATTGCTAACAAAACTGTGAGTTACTGAGAGTGTCGTGACATTGAACCAGAACTAGACAAATCAAAGAGGATACCCTGTCGACGGAAACTCGTGCAGCCATGGAATCTACTACTTCATATCACACGCAGCACGAGGAAGCTAGCCCCGATTACGACTTCACAATCGAATCTGATGTCGAGAGTTTCCCTGCGCATCAAAAAGTTCTCGTGGCCGGATCCGGATACTTCAAAGCGCTTTTTGCCGGATCGATGATTGAAACCGTGTTGAATAAGGTTCGGTTAACACATATCACTGTGGCGACCATGATGATTATACTCGATTTCGTCTACAACCGGCGGAGTGCTGACATAAACTCTGACAACGCTTTTGAGATCTTAAGAGCCGCCCTGTATCTCCAGATCGACGAACTGATCTCAATAATAACAGGCTACATGGGCGTCAGCAATGTCATTGAGATGTATCTCACTGCGGATCAGCACAATGCGATTCGGCTACGGCAAATTGCCTACGGTCTTCTGGAGGAGAACTTTGCATCTGTCATGAGAACTGATTCGCTTCTCCTGTACGTCGATGCGGACCTGGTGCGTGCACTTCTGCAAAGTGACAATTTGGTTGTGCCGCATGAAGATTCAGTGTTTGAGTTTCTCTGGGCCTGGGTAAAATGCAACAGAAAAGCCAGACTCGGTTACGCCGACGAATTCAAGGAGCTAATTCGCTTTCCGTTCTTGAAAGTCGGTACCGTAAGGAGATTAGAGAATGCATTTGGTCCAATCAGGGGTTTGCCAAGATCAGACGGAAGCACCAAATGGGATTTGAGTCTGCCTGTGTTCAGACGACGAGCGTACACGATGGCACACTGTCACCTTCTGTGGCAGGAGGACAAGAATAGCCGAGGTCGCGAGAAACGACTTTCCGATACAGGGATGGGCTAATTTTTATACAGCCACCCAGGACGCCGCTCTGTACATGATGGTGGGCGAAAACTCACCCCTCGCAGGAGCATACACGTTCAACACAACCACTGATCGTTTTGACAGGCGCGAGTGGGTCACTACATCGACACAGCCCTGGTCCAAGCGTCTTCTGCTTGACGAGCTTGACGGTCGTATCATCGATATGGTGACCGGTCGTGTGATTACTCTATGTGGTCCACCTCCTCACAACCGACAAGGTCGCTGGCTAACTATGACCCAGCGGGGCAACGTTGTCTACCTTCTATATCGCACTAACGAATCAAATGGTCTTGAGGTCGTACGTAGCCTCAACCTATCAAGCGGCGAATGGGGCCAAGAAATCAAAACTCGTAAACGAGACCCCCGCCGTTGCTTCGAAATGCGTTTAGAGGTTATCCAAGGTGGGATATACATGTTCAGTGTCCCCATCGACAATGAGGACAACTTAACCCAGACGGTCTACATGGATAAGCTAGACGAGGTGAACGGGGAATTTCGACGGATCCAACGCCTGCAGACGGCCAATAGCGAATACGTGGGAGTGGCACCTGTTGACGCGGGTCGGCCCTGTCCTCTAGACACGTGGCTGTCTGCGGAAATTCGGAAACTTCCCGACAAGACGCCAACTCAACACAAGCTCATTGAGCGTCTGCGAGAAATTGAAGTCGGCGGAAATCGTGGCCCACTTGACAACTGTGAT